>CALNVZ010000174.1:39920490-39941523 GCA_940671915.1 Paracentrotus lividus | reverse complement strand
CGGGGCCCATTAGCTGTCTGGGGGGAGTTGAAGACCAATTTGTCCGATATTTAACAACGTCCGATATTTGGTGGTTTTACTCTATGCCACTTTAACTAAGGGAAACTGGAATGGAACTAAGTTATAAATGGAAGGACATGGTCAACGGACTGTAGAAATTGAACAACATTGGACCTTATCTTCGTTTCGGAAACCAGCACTCGCTCAAATGAACTGGCACGCTTGTACACAATTACAAGTGAATGGGGGTGGAAAGAAAAAACCAATGCGTGTGACTGAATAAAGCGCTGCTGTACAAAGTCAAACAAGTGAATGGTGGTTTCCTCAATCACGATTATGCCAGAAAAGGTCTATTTCACTTAATATTGCAGTTGAACTTGATGTTAAGATTGCAACATTTTAAGTTTCAATTAAGTGCCAGTAGGCCTATTCTTCCAAGAGATGTTTATACACAGTAATAATAATTATATAATAGGACGAAGCCAAGGAAGTGCGCAAACGTAAGTAAGGCACCCCTTATCTCCGTATTGTCTACGCCGAAGCATACGGCCAGTTTGCATACCTTCGACCGGAGAATTGATCTCGCTGCATTCTCCAGCGCTCAGCTGAATCGTCAATGTAAATTTGAGACACCATGACTTCCAATGTCCCAGCACCCTAAGTCGATAAGATATCTACCGTGTCCATGGTGCTGAATGATATTTCCAAGTTAGAGAATAAAATGACTTTGTCAAAATTATTTAATCATCTATCATTTTCAAGATCAGCATCGTCACCGAAGCGATGCGAAGTACCTGGATGATCCAGTCTGCCATCACTATTTCACCACCATAAAGTCGACCACTTATTATGGGCAAGTCGAATTGGAGGGTCGGCAAAGGTGCCAGTATTTTTTTTATTTTTTTTAAATAAATAATCATAGAAACACACTTAGGCCTACTGGCATCTGTCATTATTATTATTATTATTATTATTATTAAATCATGAACTCATTTAGACAGTCAGCCAGGGGCTGCGGAGCAGGGACGGTGGGGTGGGGGGCTTTAGCCCCCCCCCCCCCCCCCCCCCCCCCCCCCCCACCCCCACTATTGTCAGCTGACATGTACAAAACGCAAAAATGACCTTACATTTGTGATTTTTAGCCTGGTCAGCCCCCCTCCCAACTTGTGGCTCAGCCCCTCCACTTTCAAAAACGCTCTGAGCTGCGGCCCCTGTCAGCTATTTCACTTCACCCAAATGGATAAGGAGGGTTCTAGAGTGACACACGTCTTCCTCCAATAATTCTTCCAGGCTCTAGTTCATCTAGATGGAGGGTTGGGTTTATTTGTGTGTTTGTTTGTTTGTTTTGTTTTGTTTTGTTTTGTTTTTTCTGGGGGGTGCCATTTATACAATTACTTTTCTTTATTTGAAGGGGGCCAGGGGAAATTTGCTAAATAAAATGCTAGATAAAATTTTGAGGGGAAAGTAGATAGTCAAAATATCAGGTGTTTGCTAGACCGAAGGATTCAGTCGCTATTTTGGGATTGCATTGGTTAAACACTGAATGCTCAATACAAAATAAACAAATTAAAAAAAATTATAAAATATTAGAAAATATTAGAAAACATCCAGAGAACGGTGGAATATTTCTGCCTAGGTGTTTGCATGCATTACAGTATACCAAGGCCTATAACATGATGCTCGGGACCTATATCCTGTTACAGGCCCAGTAAACAGTGGCGGAATCAGGTCCACTCACCCCCGCCCCCTTCTCAATTAATTTTAAACCATTCATTGACTGTTAAAATCTGAAGATTCCTTCCCCCCCCCCCACTCTTCATTGTTAAATCTTGGTTCTGCCACTGCTGACAAATAAGGCACACAGTAGTGCATACATTTGACCAGGAAAATTGTCTATTGTTTAACAAAACTTGTCATTCCATGCTCGTTATAAATAAGGCCAAAAAAAAAATTGTTTGGTTGTCCACATGAATGCCTTTTTTTTCTTTTTTTCCTCCATGGAAACAAAGAAAAACAAAGAAACGAATGACTTCATTTTTGAGATCACTTTTACGTTTTATTGAGTTATGTAAAATGGGACTGCATGGAAAAATACACATGTTATAATACTGTTTTATGAAAATATATACAATAAATATGAGCTGTGTATTTCGGCGTTTTGGGTGAAAAAAAAAAAAAAAAAAGAGGTTGGTCGGGTCGGGCCGTTTTCAGAGGGTCGGTCGGTCGAGGACAACCAAACAATTTTTTTTTGTTGGCCTAAGTGTGCAATGTACTGTATGCCTAGGCCTATAGCTTGCTCTCTCCCACATTGTTACACTCAGGAATTAAAAAAAAAAATCCACAAGAAAAATGTGTTAAATGAGGAATATCTTCAGGTGGAAAATATTCATTTTTTTACTCAGAAAAGACCAAAACTACAAATTCTTTTCAAGAGTGAATATTGTATCACTCATGTGAAAGATCCATACCTCACTGGCTATGAGACTAGCTTGTGACTAGTATGCAACACAATTCTCTCCGATGGTAAAGTCGTTGCTATGACTTCTCTGAAAAGTTGCAGCAAAATCATAAAAAAATGCTCAAATTGAAATCTAACATGTATTTTAAAGAAATTTACAGTTGCAAGCAAGTTGTCGGAATATCTTTACAATATATTTCAGTAATGTTGAGGAGTCATTGCCGCGATTTTCCAGTCTAAAAGTAGGCCTAAAAGATGAAATTAGTTGAGGCAACATCTCTACATTATTGCAGAGACTTTGCCAGGACCGATATTTCTCAAGGGAAAAAAAAAAAATCTCTGATTTTTGAAGCCTTTTGTTTTACTTATCGGCAACGTCTTCACGAATCTAGAGACCCAAGTTGCAAATTATTACGATAGCAAGTGAGATAGGGTTTCAACACAAACCTTTCTTAGATACATTCAAACTTCATTTTAGGCATTTCTACAAAAGTTTTCCAAGAGTTATTCACAACAAATAATTAAAGAACAATGAATTTAGAAGACAGTCAGTTTCAATTTTAAAGACATGTTTAATATAATAAATTTGTCAATGACCAACAATATATGCTGGTCTTTGCAATGTATAAATAAAAATGTATTAACATAAAATATCTATTGGCAATACAATTCTACAACAAATTGAACATGTACATTTCAGTAGAAAGTTTTGTTGGCAATCAAGGCATTTGACTAGTGTTCTTCTTCCTTGTTTAATAATTTTGTCAACTCATGCTCTATAATCACCACAGTAAACACACAATATTAATGCTGAACAGTCCTGAAATATATTTGCACAATAAGATTTAGCATAATGGCATTCCTGCATTTAAATGTAATACAATGGAATTGTATTGGACTAGAACTGCATGAGAATAGCCAGGGACATATACATTGTGGTACCACACCTGTAATCATGTATACTGATTTTGAAGTAAAATTGTATAAAATCAGAATTAAATTCATTCAATGCAAGATGTGGGAACAGAAGGGCAATTTGTTCATCCTTTTGAATCTAGCTAAGAATCTATACCTGTAGGGCCTCAATTAAAAACAATGTTTTAATCATTGATTGAGCTACCCTACTAAAAGAATACGAATACATAAATAAATAAATAAATAGCTTTACCGGCTAATTCAAAAAATATATAGCACCCCTTATGATGAAACTGACTCTAATGGCAGGTCAAACCTTAAACAATGATTTCTGCTCCATTTTAGCATTCAAATCTTCATGGTTGCCCTTCCTATTACAGTGTTATATCATAAATCATATGCACACATTTTCAGTATCAGCTGTTCATAATTACATATTATTTGAATGGCTTGGGAAAAATGAATATTTGTTGCTCTCTGCCAATTATTAGGCATGTCTGACCTTGTGAGTGTTGCAATCAACCTTCAAAAAGGGCAACAATACAATCAATAGATAGATGGGCAATACCATCAAATTATTGTAACTTTCCATTTCATTTGACAACAGTAACATTCCATTCCGGTTAAAAAGAACACATATATCAAGGACTTGTTGTGAGGCAATTCTTCCAGATCCCAATTTCAAATATGTTCACATATCTATGTGTTCATCATGTGTTCAGTATAACAAGAGTTTGTTGCTTGATTTTGTTATAACTGGAGTGGACTGTATTGAATATCATGTTGAATAATTTTACTTAAAGCTCAGTGTACAGTCTGCGTCAAATAAAATTGTACAGTCGGTAATTTTTTTTTTATAGTATAAATATTAATTAGAACCTGCTATTGTTTGGCATTTTCATAAAACAGGATAATTGGACTTTCTTCTGCAATTTTTTTCATCACATTTGGTGCTGTAATTTTTGAGATATGACCAGTTTTCTAAAGACGTGCATTATTTTGATTTGTCCTCGTCGCACAAAATTTAGCAAAACCTTTGTTTAAAGAAAGCAAATTATACAGAACAAAGTGTATCAGCAAGGAAAATCCTCTGGCTTTTGGTACCACATACACACATTATTTGAAAAGATTTCACACCTAAATTATTTTTTTCCCTGACTATACCATTTTATTTGACACAGACTGTATAGTGTACTATGATATGGAAGATGACAGCACAGGGCACATTGATTACATTTGTATTAATGATGTCTGACAACACATGCAACTTTACCTAGACTTTGGTTCAAAATGTGGGAAAGAGTCAGAAAAGTCAGAAAACAGAGTACATGCAGATATGGAATAAAATTTGGAATACAAAAGATGGACACAGTGGCATTAATTGAAAAGTTTTGTCTCTGTAACATAAAATATACGATATTGATCGTAAGTCTAAGGTGAACTGTGTACTAAAAGTTAGTATTGATTGTAAGATTGATTATATTTCTTTTACGTTACAGGGCACTGATGAATTAAATCCAGTTTAATGGTATTTATCATAAATAAGGTGTCTCTACATTTTCTTGAGCCCATGTAATAAATGTGTAGATAAAATATATTATTGACATTTTTTTTTTCACTCTGTGTGATTATCCCTCTACTTCCAGCTTCGATCTTCTCTGCATACAATTAATGTTCCTCTATTCCCTCTTTTCCAAGAGATCAGCAGATTACTGAAATTGTAATCCATTTTCTTTTGCACAGTTTCCTTTTCACTGGCCGTAATACACTATGGCGGTAGAGCTATATTGCTCATATTTAATATACAAGCCATTGTATTTACAGTTACAATAACTTTGACATTAGTTAAGGTTTGTCCCCCTGAGTTATGTTGGGTTGGAAGGCTATCAAAAGCAGCCATGGCAGCCATGGAGGAGCAACACACTGCTGTAGTTAGTAACACAGAGCTCATCTCCAGCCAACCCCTGTGCCAGACTTCTTGTTTTTGTTGCTCCTTGAGTGAGTGTGTATTAATGCCCCCAAAAATCACTTGGCACGCAGGCCAGAAACCTCATCTGGTACACCAACACATTAAGAGAAACGTGTTTATTGCACTTGTTGATGTCTTCCATCAATATGATAGTTTCTTTCAAGACTGTTCATACCAGTCAATCAACCTTTCCTTCTTCTTCTGCTCTCACCATCTCAGAGTAAAGCTCCCTCACTGTAGGCCGGATGTTTTGAGGGGTGATTTGATACACAATTCCCTCAAAGAAATTGAAGAATGTAGCAAGTGGTTTTGCAAACTCAACGTTGAATGTAAGGTGGAGTTTGAACAAGCGATCAAAAGCTTCTACAACAGTCTTTCCTCCTGGGATTGAGGTTGTGTCCACGATGATGAAAAACTCTTCAGGATAGGCTTCTTCACCCAGTGCTAGTATGTATGGCTGTGCATATGAACTGTCTTTGGCAAAGGTTTCCACATCTGTCCCAATCTGAAGAAATACAGACAGAGAGAGAAAGAAAGAAAAAAATAGACAGGGAACAAATCTTTTATTAAATGAAACACCAAAAGCATGGAAACAAAAGTTCTAACTCTCCATAAGAATTGTAAATATCTGATTGGAATGCACACAGAAGCATGATTATGATTTCATAAGTTGATTTTGGTCAATGAAAATGAGAATATATCATGTTGCGTGAGGCCTAAATGATAGTGACAACAATTTTGCGGCCATACTCTTGCATTTCAGGATTCTCATACAAAATCTCAAGGGGCATCAACATTTTGCACAAAAATACTGAATCCTGCTCTTTTTTAGTGACAGTTTGCTCCTTCCACATTATTTTTGTAATATTTCATTTAACAATTATTTTGATTTCATCCAATTTAAATGTTCAAATTGTTTGACTTGTGTTTATTTTTGTTTTATAACATAGATCTCAGTACTTTTATTTCTGTGGAAAATACACAAATTCTATTAAGATAGTTGGATTAACTTACTGGCTGGCATTGCGCAAAAAAAGAAAATGCTTGTTTCCCTTTGCTCTTCAACCCCCTTGATGAAACGTTAGGAAGCTTTTCCAGTAAAAAGCTGAAAACATCCAGTTCAGCTATTAAAAATAAAGAAAAGAAAAAGAAGAATATCTAAATAGTATTTATAAGTATAAATAATGCCCATCATGAGCCCAATTCAATCTATCTATTTTACCGATTGCCATTAACCGATTGATGACAGAGCCTGAATATATTCAGGCTGAGGTCTAAGGGAAACATGTCTCCATCAAGTTATAAATTAACAAACAACAACAACCCAATTCCATCAAAACATAGGCTTCACTAATTACTTTGAGGTTTCTTTCCCCCACCCCTCTCCCAATCGAGCAAAAAAAATTGTAGATATATTCTTGACAGCATTTCTTTGAGAAGGCAAAATAAAGCAACCAAGGGGCCCCGAAACCCCGAAATCATCCTAAGCCTATTTCTTGGACAACCCAATGAAACGTGTGCTATAATTAATTCTACAACACATGTCCTTATGGGTTGTCCAAGAACTTTATAGACATATGACGGTTTCGTGGTACGGCCCCCAAGGAGTGACTATGCTCATCCAATGCTGGCCAAACTACATGTATCTTTTGACCAATTTTACAGCAAGATTCTTAGTATGTGGAACATTAATGCAAATATTGAGACTAAATTAATCCAAACAACATGAAGCATAGTTAGGTTCAAACAAAAATGAGTCCTTTAATTTGCAGTGAAAATGGCTTACTGTATTTTTCAGGCTCTTCTGCAAGTTGGAGTAATCTGGGTTTAAAAAATAGGTTCCACTTGACTAGCATCTTGAGACCACAGCCTGGATGTAGCATGTCAAAATCCAAATTTATCTGAAACAAAAATACATGGAATTAGTAACAAACACGTTCAAAGTTTTTGAAATTTGCTTATAAATCCACAATATGAGATATACATGTATCACTGAAGTCCACGGCATTGTTCGCTGAATATTTAGTGGGAATTGTTGCAGAAAGGGCATTTCTCGGCTGGCAACCACCACCAGCCAACTAATTGTACAGGTGGAACGTACATTTCCATAACCTTTGTTAAAGATTTTAACCAACAGAAAATTGTGTAGTTTCGAATGGAATACATAACTGTTGTACATGATCATTTTTATAGGAGAAAAAAACAGAAGAAACTGTATTTTATATGGCATATACAAGTAGGAATTGAAACAAACTTGCATGGACTTCATGGAATAGACCTATCCTTTTCATATTAATAGCAAACTCACCAGCTCCGGCATATCTTTGAATCTCGGTACATCCGTCAGTACCTTGGTTATTGATGGTGCCTCATTTAAGAGAATGGACCTGCGATACTCAAAGGTAGATCTCATGTAGGTTCTTATTTGGTCATTGTTATCACTTGATGGGGGATGATGCTTCAGCCACTCCATCTTATTTTAAAGGAAAGACAGAAAATAAAAAGTTCAGCTGCATATGTGCATCTCTCATAGATTATACAAAAAATATACAGAATGTAAATAAACTTGCAATATGATTCAAATAAAAAGTAATATTGCACATATTCTAGAATAGTGTTGGACACAAATTAAAATAAATTTACTGATAAGCTTAGGAACTGTTATAATACTGTATAGAGGGGGGGGGGGGGAATCACACCAAGCTACAAATGTAGGTCAAATGATGTTCAGAGAAACACCACATCTTCAATAAGTATGCAGCAAATAAGTGTGCCCACTGAATATTTTCTGGGAGTTCTTCTTCTTTTCATGTTCACATTATAGTTAATTTGAGGTTTTAAGCCAAAATCAAAAAAAAAATTCTCGCTAAACTCCTAATCACAAACCTAAAGCTTTGGTTAAGGGTGTCAGGTTCATGTTATAAAATGACCCTTTCAACAGTATACTCACTTGTTCTAATACTTCTGTTGAGGGTGTCATGATGTCATGATGATCTTTGTCATTGGTCTTCATCCTCTTTCCCTTTACACCACTATTCGTAGCCTCCAAATGACCTGATGGGAACGAACGCCTAGAACTTGATCGTATCGTTTTCAGACGATACTCAATAAATCCTGCCCCATCTTTGTAGAATAACTCCTGGAAAAAAATATATGTAAAGAGGTGACATATTAAGTTATTTATTTCTCTTGTGGAAATAATAAACATACTAAAAATTTGAGATTGTAACTTCCTACATAAGTTTATAAACGTTTCATTCAAAATTTTGTTTCAGAGTTTTTAAGTAGCTATAAAGCTATCCATAAATAATTCTCATCATGACTAGAACTTTGTTGAATGATATGCTCACAATGCTATCTTATAACTGTCAGTTTACTCATGATTGTACTTGAGGATTTAAAAAGTACTCACATGGCCTTCACAGCCAGGTGTCCGATCCTTGAGACATGGAAATTCCATTACAAGTGCTCTTGCCATGGCCTCCTTTTCTTGACTTCGGGGATATCTACAAATGAGTAAAACAATAACCCATAGATGTAGCTCACAGAGTGAATTCACTGTTTACTTCTGCCCTCAGCGACTTCCAGTCTGCTTGAGCTTATTAGTCAAGAGCGCCCTTCCCACCTCAAAGCAAACGATATAAACTAGACAAGTTCAATATCAACAACCTTTTCATTTTTGAAGTCTTATAAGCTAACAATATCAAAGGGGATGTTCACCCTAGAATTTAATCGGTTTACAGAACAAAAAACTATCAGTAAAGATTTGAAGAAAATCCTCCAAAAGGTAAGAAGTTATGAAATATATTTAACCTTCAGTTTTGCGATGTCCTTTGTTCAGCTCTCCAGCATATTGTGTAAATGGAAATTCCATAAATTGCCATTTTAAAAGCTACATCTACATTCTCCTATAAAATTATGTTCATTCATCAAGAACCATGAAAAAGGACAGATTTCCTAAATATACATACGCAGGGGAGCTCGGAAGTGATGCTAAAAATCAAAACTTTGTCTTTAAACTTTAACTCATATTTTTATTTTATTTTTATTGCTTAAATGGAAAACCAATTACAAAGTTTGTAATGCTTACAGATCTCCTGCCTTGTCCGTCAAATATCTTGTAATTATTTGAACAATTCTTTGTCTGGTGGTTTGGTCTACTTCCTGCTTTTCCAACTTCTGCAAAATGGTAGCGCCATCTTTAACATCAGATTTCAAGATGTCAGCAACTTTATAATTCTGTTAACAGAAAAGCATAAAAAAAGTTGTAAAGACATTACTGTCATTTCAAATTAAGCACTCTATAAATCCAGTTCAATCTGTTCTTCAGTTTATTACAGAGCGATTTAAACTTTTAAAGTATAATGAATAATCTCTATCCCCTCCCTCTTTCCCATTCAAACATAGACAATGTGAATATAAATTTGATAGTAGTAGTAGTATAGTGTTCTTCTTTCATGTCCGTAATCTACACAAAAAATTTGTGCCAGCCTTGATATAAAAATAGTCAAAATCCTCATCATTGCCCCCTTTATCAAATACGCCTGTTCCCTACTCTTTGAAACATCACCATTTTATTGCCCGGGTCTAGTAGTAGAAGAAGTAGTGAATATTACAATTCAAGAGCCCCTGGGCCCTAAAATGGGTATTTCGGCATTTGGGCAGCACCAACACAATTTTAGGTCGATCACAATAAAATGTGTCAAAATGCTCTCTCTGCCATGCACCCTCTATGAAATAAGCTTGTCCCATATCTCTGAGACATCACCATTTTATCATAGCCTACCTCTAGTAGGTAAAATACACATTGAGATCAGTTTCATTTGTATCACATACACATTTCTTTTGCACTCACTTGTTGCGATACTTCCGCAATCATATGATTCCAAGGCTTTTTTCTCTTCACACCAACATTCGTAACATCCAGCTGCCTTGATGAGACTGAGCGCTTTGATGTCGAGCGTATTGTTTTCAGACGATATTCAATAAATCCTGCCCCATCTTTGTAATATAACTCCTAGGAATACGAAAAAATAAAGAGACATGTATATACTCGGTAAACTAAATATCATTGGATTCTCAATTGCATGGAGTCACCATTCCCAGATCTGAAAAATATCAACATTCTTGTCAACTTTTCAAAAACTTAAATAATTCAATCAGATCATTCATCATCACTACCATGTACTCATAACAAAGTTTGAAGTTGATTCCTAATAATAGATATTTCAGTTAATCTCACAAGAGCAAATCATTTGTATATAATCTCTATGAGAATGGACTGACCTCAAAAACATTACTCCCATACAGTATACACCAATTTGAATTTGATCTATCAATTAGTACTCCAATTATTGCAATATCAATCCATTTTTAATTCCATGGCCTTTGACATTCGACTCAAAAATCTAGTCAGATCATCATCACTCTCCTACATGTAAGTTTGAAGATGATCTCTCAAATGTTTCTTTTGTTTGTCATGAGAAGGAACCAAATTCAATTCCATTCAATTCAATAGGTAGGCCTACTACAATGTAGTTCATGCCCACACATTTTAAGGATTGCATCTATTAAGAAAACAATGTTTAATAAATACATCTTTTTAAATGTCATATTATGATTTCAGGTGAGTTCATTCATGATGGGTGTTGAGGATCTAAAGTACAGGGTGTTTCCGAAAAAAGGAAACCCAACTTTGATCAACAATAATTTCAAAAATATTCCAATGGTGATTATGAAATTTATATCACTGTAAAGTGCAACTTATTGCCATTCTAATGATACCTCGCTCACCTCACCAATGTCACGCATCACTAAACCCCATTGTTTTGAAAAAGTCTTGTAAAATTGTGCGTGGTTCACTTTCATGCACCTTGAAATGGTTTGTGTGAATGTGCCTGGAAAGGAAACCCAACTTTGATCATCAATAACTTCAAGAATATTTCAGTGGTGATTAAGAATTAAATATCACTGGAAAGTACAACTCATTATTCTAATGATACCTCTCTCAGCTCACCAATATCATGCATCACTGAACCCCATTGTTTTGAAAATTGTCTCGCAAAATTGTGATAGGTTCTCTTTCATGCTCCTTGAGGTGAGTTGCTTCAAAGATTCTTAACAAATCTAAGTAAAGCATTCCAGTGACTTAAAATAAATGATTTTGATAAATGGGTTGGAAATTTTTACTTATTTAGTCCTTTAATCTTACCATCCAGGTAATTTCAACATGTTACTGGTCACGACAACCCAGAGAACCTTCAGTTCCCCATGGATAATGTAAGAAGCATGCCAGTGAACCACTCACAATTTTGCAAGACATTTTCAAAACAATGAGGTTCAGTGATGCGTGACATTGGTGAGCTGAGCGGGGCATCATTAAAATGGTACTGAGTTGCACTTTCCAGTGATATAAATTTTATAATCACCATGGTAATATTTTTTAAATTATTGATGATCAAACTTGGGTTTCCTTTTTTCTGGGTCACCCTGTATACTCACATGGCCTTCACAGCCCGGTGTCCGATCCTTGAGACATGGAAATTCCATTACAAGTGCTCTTGCCATGGCCTCCTTTTCTTGACCTCTGGGATACCTACATTCAAACAAAAAATAAGATTTAGAATTAAAAATGAAATAATTATTAATCAGTAATTATTAATGGCAAGCAAATGTCTAGAGATATATATTCAATACAGTAATTATTATTTTTCCCATATCCTTTTTAAAACTAATATCTTCAAATCGATCATTTTATCTTGTGTTGAATACCATTCAAAGGGTAAGACTTTTTGTAGAAAGGTATTGGTACAAATGCTAAATTCCTGCTTTCTTTTTTTGAGGCTAACCAAGTAATCTTCTTTTTTTTTTTAGTAGGAGAATAGTCTCTATAATCATTAATGGGATGTCTGATAACAAAAATCAGGATGTCTGGCAATTGGACTGATTAAATTGTATTCGGTTCAAGCAAAATGCTTTTTTTGGAAAGATGAAAGTGTGCATGGGAGACGTCCCTTCACATTTTGGATACGGTCAAAACCTTCCAGCAAGCAGCTTAAGGGAACTGTTGCATGCCATGCAGCAAGAAAAATGAATAGAAAGTAAACTTGAATAAATTATAGTATAATATCTAGTAAGTCTAGCACTCTTCAAACCCTGACACTGTATCACCTTAACCTGTTGGGGACGAGCTGATTTGGCTATAACACACATTTCACATAGACCTCAGCCCGAATATATTCGGGCTTAGTCCTCAAGGGGTTAAGAGCAATGCAACAAGGGTGCCCAGAAGATTAGTGATGAAACTGCCTTTTATTTAGATACTATTTTTGGTCTTAAAAGTAATTACACTTACAGATCTCCTGAAATTTCTGTCAAGTATCTGGTCACAATTTTGACAATTTTTCGTCTTGTGGATTGGTCTATTTCCCCCATTTCCAACTTCTGTAATATGAAAGCACCGTCCCTTGCATCAGACTTCAGGATGTCAGCAACTGTACTATAGCCCTGTTAACAGTAAAGCATAAATTGGTTATTCTGATGACCTACAAACATACTGCTGTGTGATGGCCAAACAGCTTTCACAGACCATTGTTCTCCACAGGGATGTGAAGTGCTACTTAAATGCCATTTTCATAATAGAGTTACTAATATGCATTTTTATTTTATTTATTTTTTTTTTTCATTGCATTTTTTTTTGTGGACCTCTAATAAAAAAGAGAGCCTGTGTGTTAATGGTTCTAATTACTGTTCCCTTTATATTATTAAGAGATGTGTTTAATGACAAATTCTCATTTTTTATTTGCATATATTATTTTATTTCATGTACATAAATTAATCAAAAGACAATAACAAATCACATATGTACAAGACTTTGACATCTTTTCCCCTCATGCAACAATAATGAGTCTACTGAATTTTTCTTTGTTTTACCTTGAAAGTTTGTAGTAACCCAGGTGCTATGTTTTTCTGAAGTTCAGCAGCAGAATTATGTGTAGACAATGCTGCTGTTTTGTATTTTCTGCCTGTCCTTTTCTTGACGCCAGGCTTCAACTTTCTCCTTTTTCCAAAATTAGCGCCAAATTTCTTGGAAACTGGTTTATTCAAGGAGTTCAATACATTTTCTGAAATGGAATAGGCAAGCAAAAACAGTCATAGAAAATAGAAAAAAATAATGAAGTGAACTGAATGTGATATTACAAAATCTAAGTTATGACCTGCCAGCTGATGGCCATGATTTAGTCGCCAACATTAACTTATGTGTTTTAGAAATTGCTCTGGCAAATTGATGCAGAGTGTCTAGTTTCTTTTCTTTTTTGTGGGTATGCAAAGCAATAAATCTCATGTTGTGCATGTTCAATAAGCCACTTGGTAATCATACAGTCCAACTACAGTCAATGACATATAGCCCAAAACAGGAACATGAAAATGTTGAATATCTTTTAATGTATAGTTCGTCCTCTTGAAAAGTAGAGAAACCTGTCGGCCAGGTCAACCATGCTGCTTTTATTTTACTCTTTTTGTCTGTAGACACTCCCCTTGACATTGACACCATGCCAAATGCTCTATTTTGTGAAAGTTATATGGATATTTTTTGAAAAAGGAGGAATTCTTTTGAAATAGTTTTTTACCACTAACCTTGTAAAGATAATTGCATATCAATTCCATCATCTTCATTATAGTCACTATCCAAGTGTTCTTCCGTAACATAGTACATCTCATAATCTCCTTCTTCTGAATGTTCCGTGTCCATCACTTTGGCATCATCATCGTCCCCTGATCTCCTCCTATCTTCCTCCAAGGAGTCAGGATGGTGTACCCCTTGTATGAATTCTCCTACAAGAAGTCGAGTCCTTTCAAAATCATCTGCGGTCCCACTCTCCTCAGATGCATTATCTACATACTCATCTTTCACAGGTACGGAAAGGTACCTTCTTTGGAAGGCATCTTCGGACTGTTTCTTTGAAGTGGTTCCACCGTCTTCTGTCCAGCCATCTGCCATTTCTTGTTCCTTCTCCGAGTTCCTCTCAGGTTGTTCCGTTGACTTTGGTACAGTCGGAATCACTTGACCTCCATCACTGTCCTCTGTCCAGCCATCTGCAAACTCCCCTTCCTTGGACACACGAGCTTCAGGTTGCTCTGTTGACCTTGTCTGTTGATGTACTGTACTTTGCTCAGTCCAGTCCTCTCCTAAGACTGCCTCCTTGACTGTGTAGGTTTGGTATCCTAGTTCCTCTGATGGCTCCGGTTCCTCTATGATCTCTTTCTTAATCACTTTCAAAATGGTTTCCTTGTTTGGCATCACTCTGTGGAAGTACCGACAATAAAAATACGAAAAGCTAATGGGATCTGCATTACGATATCTCTATGGCTCCTGATTTCAACTTGGTCACTCACAATGTAAAGTAGATTTCCTACAGATACATCTATTTTGAACTAACTAATTGTTCTATGAGAACAGCGTAGATACTTGTAAGCAACTAAGCATAACTTTTAGTAGAGCACAAAGAATGAATAGCCAAGGCGGAGATGTTGTTGCATTACCTGATGTAGGAGTAAGGGCAACAGGTGATCCGGCTGTGTCTTCCATACCAATATCTACATTATTAAAAGGCTTACAAAGATCAACCAAGGCAGGCAACACTGGATATTTCAATATCAAATACCATTTTTGCAAGGGCAAATGCACAGGTCAGAAACATCAATGATTATTATAATCTCTCAACTGTACTGGCTACAATTACTTACGGTAACGATGATGTGGGTACCATAGGCATCAAACGTAGCGCAGGCTCAGCAGGCAGGGTTGCAGAGGAGGGTGACTTGTTCTCAATACAAACAGGTTCCTGACAGTACATCTCATGAAAGGTCAGGAGATGGTGTGCAAACTCCTCATCTGCTCGGCGACAAGAATTTCTATAAAGGGGAATAAATCAAAACGTAAGTGACATCTTACTTTACTGATTCAAAAGATATAAGTGTTGCAACATGGTACACCTACATGTCAAAATTGGTACCCGGTAGGATCAGCTTTTGTGCGATTAGCCTAACATATCATCCTATGAGTGGGTTGACCTCATTTTCAAGCAGAAATTTAGGCTTAAAATTTTAATACATTTGAGTCAACCCAAACCCTGAACCTCATTACATCCATGAGCAAGTATGACATTGACCACATAAGGTATCAGATAATTTTACAGTGTAGGATGGGGGGTTGGGTGTCCTGACACTTAACAAAAAGGAAACCTTGGTTCTTCGTCTCGGGATAAAGCCAAAAATATCATTGAATTGTATTTGTCATCATCAATATTGGTTCTCCACAATATTTTCTAACATTTTGGGATTAAAAAAGCCTAAAAAGACATTGCTTGAAAACCCTTTCAAATGGTTGGTTAAAATTCAGTGTTTGGATACCCAACCCGTCCAGACACCCAGTAACTGGGTATATTACAATGTGTTCTTGATTTCCTCTTCTCATCTCAGTGAACAGAAAATATTGGGGGAAAAAATCAATCTAGCTCTATTTCACTTGACTTAGTATATTATATCAGAGTCTGTTTTATGAAACTCAATTCAATTCAATTCAAATTTTATTCCACAAATGCAAAATGAATACATTTAAGAAAACATTCATCAGATACAAAATAATGAAATTACAGGTATCGACAATTAATAAAATAACAATAATTGCATATGTAGAGGGGGAAATCAAAAGTCACATGTGACTTGTCATGGACTTCCCCCCATACATAACAATAAAGATACAAACAAATGCATGTTCATACAAATACAAACTTAAATAAACTATCAAATTAGCACATCATTTAGGTGTCTAGGCTCTAGCTAGAAAGCTCTTCTTGAAACAGGTGTACTTTGATGGGCTTAATCATGGTTTCTGTAGGTAACCACTGTTCACTTTTTACAGCAGCGCTTTATTCAATCACACGCACTGGTTACCTTACCTTCGAATAGGTAGGTACCCCACTCTGAGATTGCAGTCCCACATGCATGCCTCACAAATTTCAATGCAAAAATTGTCACCCTTTGCATTTAGATTTAGTACTGTGAATATTACCTTTTTCCATTTTCAGGCTTTTCTCTTCAAAGAGGAACACCAATAGTTTTGGGACATAATACACTCAACTACCATAAAATGTAAAAGTATTGATTAGGCCTAATCTCTCATTGTCACAGACACTCTTGAAAAGAGTAGTTCTAGTCTGAATTGGGATTAAAGTTGTAGGCCTTGGTCTAGGCTACATAAATTTTGAGTGTATTATTTAGACTAATAGCCAGTTTTGTTTCTCCAGATCTAGACTAGAGATAGAGTCTACCCACTTACACTTATGCATGGTCAATTCATAATTGACTTTGCACTGGGAAGTACCTTACTGCAGCAGTTTTCTTCCGATGGAAAGTCAATGCAGAAAAGTGTCTTGAGAAGCTCAAGCAAAGTCAAGATGGCATAGAGTCTATATCCAAAAAAAAGGGTCTAAAAATTCTACTAAACAGAATTAAAAATATCTAATAGAAGAATTATATTGCAATGATACTATAGACCTAGCCACTTCGTGGCAGCGTCCTGAACGAAACCCTTCAAATTTTTTAAAGTGCGATTTGGAATGGTTAAAAATACCACTAAGAATCGGTAAAATATAGCAAAAATGTAATTCATATAGTGTCACTTACCTAAACAGACGAGATGCAAATCAGATATTTATAAAAAATTGTGTGCACTCGAAGAAATCTTGTATTTTCCAGTCCATTTCAGAGTCTCCTCCGATCTCTGTCAAAATACTAGCGTGTAGAGTATGTAGCTGCTGCCGATGTCGCGCATGCTTCTTCTTCTTCTTCACTTGGCTTCCTCCAGTTTGGAGAACTGCAGCATTCGCAGGAGTACATTTACAGGTAGTGACGAGGGTAGTACATATGACAGCAGGGCTACATAAATGTGATGACATTAGTACGTTTTACATGTAAGTCAAGTAGATATCTGAGGGAAGAGTTATGAAAAATTGACAGGTCTGGAAAGTCAGATGGGGAAGTGCATGCATGGGAACAGGTACCAAGAAGGGAGAGCTTTGTGAAGCAGTCAGCCTGGGAGTTAGAAGTTGAGTAGTGATCTTTCCACTGTCGAGGCCACTGAGAGAGGAAACCGTCTCGGATTGCCACATAGAGAGGGCACTCACCTACCAGGTGCACGACTATCTCAGTTTGAAATCCACAGGGGCACGATGGGTTGCTGGTTCCGTTACTTATGATGTTCTTACGGTGGTTGGTTAGATAGACTCCGGTTAGAAGCTGAGCTTTGATGGGTACCGCCTGTCTGAGCCTCGGGGGGGTGTATGATCGAGGGAAGTGATTTGTGAGCGTTGTCTAGGTCGGTTGCCAGAAGCTGGAGTGAAGACTTTACAGTGGTGGCTTCTACTATGAGATCAGCTCTGTGCTCCTCCACAGCAGTTTTCACCATGCTCTTCCAGGCATGATGTGAAGGTGGTGAGGTGATGAGCTCCTGGATGGTGGGAAGCTGGTACTGTGAGAGCTTCTCACATAGGTTTCTCACAGTCTTGCTTGAGGGTATCTGGCATACGGCATGCATGAGAAGTCTTCTCTCTATCCTCTCGTGGGGGAGAAGAAGTACTTTCCCAAGGAGTCTTGGAAGAGCTTGTCTACCTCATCAGAAACAGGAGGGAGGTTGGTAAGGATCGAGATGGTCTCATTCGCAGCACTGCGTGGAAGTCCAAGGAGTGACTTGAACAGATGACATTGCGTTCTATCAAGCTCCATGTGCATCTTCTTGGATAGGTTTAGTACCTCTGCTCCGTACAGCATTCTTGGGAGACAGAAACGCTTCCAGAGGGCAGCTACTGAGCTTGGTGCCAGACCACATTTGTGCACACCAACACCAGTCAAGGCGAACATGGTTCTCCTCCCTCGAGATGCCATTGTTGAGGTTGGATTGTGTTGTGAGAAGGTGCGTGTAATGCCGAGGTGGGGATGACTTTCCACTTGCTCGATAACCTCAGTTCCGAAGCGCCATACTGTTGATTTGTCGGCTGTCGATATTATAGCACTCTTAGCAGGGTTTATTTTGTATCTCCACTTCCTAGAGTACTCATGGGTGGTGTCTAGCATCGCTTGCAAATCCTCTGGGCTGGTGCTAATCAGGGCCACATCATCTGCGAGAACTAGCACTCCTGTAAATTCTCTGCGAAGATGGCACCCAGCTTCAGCAGATCTTAAGGCTTTGATGAGGCCATCAATGTACACAAGGTATAGGCAGGGTGAAAGGACTCCACCTTGACGTACTCCTTGATTGACAGGAAAAGGTTGACTGAGTCTTCCTCTCCACATGACGATGCTTTCAAGGTTTCTGTACAGGTTCCTTAGGATGTGCAAGAGACTACCAGGAAGACCAGCCTTCTGAAGCTTAAGAAAAAGTCCCTTGTGCCAAACAGTGTCAAAGGCTTTGGCCGCATCCAGAAGGGCAATGTAGGTGTCATATCGCTTTGACCAGTTTATTTTGATGATGAGGTTGAGAGACAACGCTGTCATGATGCATGAGTGGTCCTTCTGGAAGCCAGCTTGTAGGCTGTCTGGGATATCTTGTTGGAGTAAGCATTTCTCCAGGACAGGCTTGAGGAGGAGCTCGAGCACCTTGCAGAATACGGAGGTGAGGGTTATACCTCTGTAGTTCCCTGGGTCTGTTACGGGTTTGCCCTTTCCTTTGTGGAGAGGTATGACTATACCTCTTTTGAAGCTCTGTGGAACATGCGTGTTGCAAACTAATCACCGCGAAGGCATTAAGTACACTGTAACAGCAATTCTGATGACATTTTTTTGCTTTATGATCATCATAAAAAATGAGGATAGACATCCGGCTGGTATTGTAAGTACATAAACTAATAAATAAACTAAATTTGTCCATATTTTATTCCATAATTTTGACATTCTTGGCTGGAAAATGGAAGGCACCTCATGTTTTGATGCTAATAACTCGCAGCCCGTACACTTTGTGTACAGGCTGCCGCAGTAACTATAGACCTAGATTATCTTAATTTTATTTTTGAGGTAGGTTTAAAGCTCATTTCACTAATCATTATTGAGAAGTTTCCTCAGCAACCTAGAGGGCGACAGACAGCATTTTACAGTAGTCTACTGACTGATGTTGGTTTGCAGCTGTAACAAAGTTAGATCTATGTGAAGTCTAAAGTCTACCTACCTCAGTGTACGTGTTTCCACTCTTTGGAAAAAAAATTCCTGAAACTGGACTCAAAATGTCCCGGAAATCAGTGGCATTTCCTGGAATCTTCAAATTTGTTTTAAGATAAACTTCAGACAACATTTGGACAATGGTATCATAAGCTTAACGTTTGCCTATATGCCAGAAATCAAGGATTTTTAAGACCTCTTTTGCCTGCGCACCTCCTGGAATAGGGATAAAATCATTGATTTAGCTTATGCGAGCGCGAGGCGCGAGCCGAAAATTTTTGAGCTCTAAAATGAGGCAAATAATGTAATATAGATCTATATCATGAATATCGACCTCGTTAACCAAGTCCTTCGAGAAAAGTATATTTGTTTTTTACCACTTTTCTCTTTATTTTGCTATGCCTATGACGAAAAACAACTACACCAAACTATACTACACACTTTTTTTGTACTATGCAAGTTTAAACGAATTTTTTATTTAACATAGACAAAGGGGGAAACTACCGCATTGACTGCCTTGCTGTCCGTCATTGTCCGTAGTCGAGCTATTGCAATGGCGCATATAGAACAGCAACTTATTGTTAAAAAGTGCGGGCAAATCAACCAACAACTTCCCTATCCAACTCGGTTATCGCCATAGAGGCAGGCTCATTACATTCTCAATGCGGTACTGGTTCATCCCGTATTGTGTGGGCGAGCTTGTATTCTCGATCTCGCCTGCGAATGGAAAAAATATAGGTGGCTTGACTCCGAGCTTCACGTTAATGTGATTGTCGAAAGTAGTGAACTTCTCGATTTTAATCCGCTGTATCGATAACTCTTGTTTGGTGTCAGCTTGAATTGTTGAACAGCTTGTGTCTTAAATTATTTACTAGCGTGTCTGTGTGTAGTACCTTTCATTTGAAGTAAAGATCTTATTTGATGTCGCTCAAGTACATTTGCTAACTTTCTTCTTGCGTTGATTATGCAAGCATTTGGTAACAACTATTTATTGCCACTGTTTTATTTATTATCTTTTTGTATTTTGGTTTTTTCTATTTGGAATTTTTCAGGGTATTTTTGTTTCTGTCTCTCCCGCCCCCCATTTCTCTTCTTCTTCTTCTTTTTTATATATTTTTTTTCTCCATACTACTTTTTCTTCTCTCTCTCTCTCTCTCTCTTCTTTTTTTTTCTCCTCACTTTTCTTCTCTTTTTTTGTTTATATCTCTCCCTTCTTTTTCTCCATCATACCTTTCTTCTTTCTTTTTTCCCTCTCTCTCTCTGTATTTTTTTTTTAAAGCTTTTATTTTTTTCTGGTCTCCATTCTTTTTTTTTCTCTCTCTCTCTAGCTCTCCTTTTCTCTCTCTCTTCCTTTTTCCTCAATGCTTTTCTTCTCTTTTTTTTTCTCTCTCTCTTTCAGTCTCTTCCCTTTTTTTCTATCTCTTTTTTTCTCTCTCTCTCTCTTTCTATCTCTTTCATTTTTTTCTCTCGTTTTTTTTTT
>CALNVZ010000174.1:39855549-39910609 GCA_940671915.1 Paracentrotus lividus | reverse complement strand
CCTACCGGATGTAAATTAAAGGACTAAAAGTCAAATTTCCACCCATTTATCAAAATCATTTATTTTCAGTCACTGATGCTTTACTTAGATTTGTTAGAATCTTTCGAAAACATCACCTCAGGGCATGAAAGAGTAACCTATCACAATTTTGCGAGCAGTCTTCAAACAATGGGGTCCGTGATGCTGTATTGGTGCTGAGAGACGTATCATAGATGAGTTTTACTTTTCCGTGATATAATTTTTATACGCATCGGTAATATTTTTTATATTGATGATCAAACTGGGTTTCTTTTTTCTGGGTCCCTGTTACTCACATGGCTCTTCACCAGCCCGGTGTCGATCCTTGAGAATGGAAATTCCATTACAATGCTCTTGCCTGGCTCCTTTTCTTGACCTGATACCTACATTCAAACAAAATAAGATTTAGAATTAATGAAATATTATTATCGTAATTTATGGCAACACATGTCTGGATATATTTCAACCCAATTATTATTTTTCCCATATCCTTTTCTATTATCTTCAAATCGATCTTTTATCTTGTGGTTGGAATCCATTCCAAAGGTAAGACTTTTTCGTAGAAAGGTATTGATACAAATGCTAAATTCTCGCTTTCTTTTTTGAGGTACAGTCAGATTTTTTTTTTTTTTGTAGGGGATATCTCCTTCATCATTCAATGGGATGTCTCGATAACAAAAATCAGGATGTCTGGCATTGAGATGATAAATTCGTAACGGTTCAGCAAAATGCTTTTTTTGGAAGATGAAGTGTGCATGGATAGTCCCTTCCATTTCTGTCGGTTTCAACCTTCCGCAAGCAGCTTAGGGAACTGTTGCTGCCATGCAGCAGAAATGAATAGAAGATAAACTTGAATAAATTAAGCATATTATCTAGAAGTCTTAGCACTCTTCACCTTGACCTGTTCCTACACCTGTTGGGACGAGTATTGGCTTAACACACATATACATACCTCAGCCCAATATACTTCGGGGCCTAGTCCAAGGGTTAGCAGCAATGGCATTAGGGGGCCAGCAGTAGTGTGAAGCCTTTATAGATTCTATTCTTGGTTGAAAGTACATACACTTATCAGTCTTCTGAAATTTTGTCAAAGTTGCTGGCACATTCTTGACAATTTTTCGTCTTGTGGACTTGGTCTATTTTCCCCATTCCAACTTCTGTTAGATGAAGCACCGTACGCCTTGCATCGACTTAGAGATGTCAGCGACTGTACTATAGGCCGTTAAGTTAAGCTAATTGGTTTCTGATGACCTCAAACATACTGCTGTGTGATGGCAAACAGCTTTCACAACTATTGTTTCTCCCAAGGGATGTGAAGTGTATTGAAATGCATTTCTAATAGTTACTAATATGCTTTTTATTCTTATTATTTTTTTTTTTCATTGCTTTTTTTTTGTGGGATCTAATAAAAAGGAGCCTGTCGTGTTAATGGTTAATTCTGTTCCTTAATATTATTAAGGATGTGTTTAATGACAAATTTCATTTTTTATTTGGCATATGATTTATTCTGTAATAATTAATCAAAACAATAACAATAAATAGTACGACTGACATCTTTGTCCTCATGCCAATAATGGTTCTGAATTTCTGTTTTACCTTGAAAGTTGGTAACCGTGCTATGTTTTTCTGAGTTCCGCAGCAGTTTGTGTAGACAATGCGCTGTTTTGATTTTCTGCTGTCCTTTTCTTGACGCCAGGCTTCACTTTCTCCTTTTTCCAAAATTAGCGGCCAATTTTGGAATGGTTTATTCAAGGAGTTCATACATTTTTTGATGGTGCAAGCAAAAAAGTGTCATTAGAATAGAACAATAATGAGTGAACTGGAATGTGATGATTAAAATTAGAAGTTATGACTGCAGTGTGCCATGATTTTTATCGCAACTTACTTATGTGTTTTAGAAATGCTTGCAATTGATGCGAGTGTTTAGTTTCTTTCTTTTTGTGGGTTAGCAACGCAATAATCTCTGTTGGCTTTCAATAAGCATTGGTAATATACGTCCAACTCAGTCAATGACATATAGCCAACAGACATGATCTGTTGAAATCTTTTATGTTTTAGTTGTCCTCTTGAGTAGAGGAACCTGTCGGCCCAGGTACCATGCGCTTTATTTTACTCTTTTTGTCTGTAGACCTCCGTTGACTTGCACCCATGCCAAATGCTCTATTTTGTTGAGTTATATGGATTTTTTGAAAAGGGGGAATTCCTTTTGAAATATTTTTTTACCTAGTTGTAAAAGTATTGCTATCAATTCCTTCTTCATTTAGTCACTTCAAGGTTCTTCCGTAATATACATCTAAATCTCCTTCTTCTGTGTTCCGGTCCATCAACTGGTTCAGTCTCTTTTCCCTGATCTCCTCTATTTCTCAAGGGTCGGATGGTACCCCTTGTATGATTCTTAAGGAAGCTCGAAGTCCTTTCAAATCATTGCGGTCCCACTCTCTTCAGATGCCTTCTTACATACTCATCTTTACAGGTACGGGAAGGTACCTCTTTGGAAGCATCTTCGACTGTTTTCTTTGAATGGTTTTCCACCGATCTTCGTCCAAGCCCTCTGCCCCATTTCTTGTTCTTCTCCGAGTTCCTCTCAGGTGTTCCGTTGACTTTCGACATCGATCACTGACCTCTCACTGTCTTGTCCAAGCCTTTTCTGCAAACTCCTCCTTGGCACGAGTTAAGGTTGCTTCTGTGAACCTTGTTCTGTTGATGTACTGTCTTTTGCTCCGTCCAGTCCTCTCCTGCTGCCTCTTGACTGTGTAGTTTGGTTCCTAGTTCTCTGTGCTCCGTCCTTCATGATCTTCTTTAATCACTTCAAAATGGTTTCTGTTTGGCATCACTCTGTGGATTACACAATAAATACGAGGCTATTGGTCCGCTACGCTTGGCTCTGATTCAACTTGGTAACTCCATGTAAAGTAATTTCCTCACAGATAATCATTTGGAATAAACTAATTTGTTCTTGAGAACAGCGTAGATACTTGTAGCCTAAGCGACTTTGAGTAGAGCACAAGATGAGATAGCCAGCGGGAGATGTGTGATTACCTGATGTAGAGAAACGCACAGGTGATCGGCTGTGTCTTCCATACCAATCTACATTATTAAAAGGTACAAATACCAGGCGACACTGGATATTATTCATTCAAATACATTTTTGCAAGGCAAATGACAGGTCTGAACATTCAATGTATTATAATCTTCCAACTGTACCTGCTACTTACTTACGGTACATGATGTGGGTCCAGGCATCAAACGTAGGCGCAGCTCAGCAGGCAGGGTTGCAGGTGGGGTGACTTGTTCTCATCAAACAGGTTCCTGACAGTACTCTATGAAGGTTCAGGAGATGGTTGACAACCTATCGTCGGCGGACCAGATTCTCTAAGGGGTAATCAAGTAAGTGCATGCTTACTTTTCTGATTTCAAAGATATAGTGTTGCACTGGTACCTAAGTGTCAATTGATTACCGGGTGGATCAGTTTTGTTTGCGATTGCCTACTTTTCGATGGTGGTTGACTCATTTTCAGCAAATTAGGCTTATTTTAATAATTTGAGTCACCAACCCGAACCTCTTTACATCATGAGCAGACTGACATTGACAATAGGTATCAGATATTTTTACATGTAGGTTGGGGTTGGGTGTCCTGACACTTAACAAAGGCCTTGGCTTCTTCGTCTCGGATAAACCCTATCATTAGATTGTATTGTCTCATCAATATTGGTTGCCCTATTTCTCATTGGATTAAAAAGCCTTAAGACACTTTCTGATCCTGTCAATGGTGGTTAAATTCGTGTTTGGATCCCACCCGTCACCCGTAATGGGGTTATTCAATGTGTTCTTGAATTTCCTCTCATCTCAGTGACAGGACCTATTGGGGAAAACAATCATCTGCTCTATTTCACTTGACTTAGTTTTATATCAGAGGTTGTTTTATGAACTCAATTCAATTCAATTAATTTTATTCACAATTGCAAATGTTTGATACATTTAAAAACATTCATAGATACATAATAATGAAATTACAGGTATCGACAATTAATAATAACATAGTCTGCTATGTAGAGGGGAATTCAAGTCAATGGGACTTTCAGGAGCTTCCCATACATAACATAGATACAACAATGGCATGTTCTCAATCAAACTTATAACTATCAATTAGCACATCTTTAGGTGTATTCTAGCGCCTACGTAGAAGCTTTCTGAGGTTACTTGATGGCTTATCATGGTTTCGTATGTACCACTGTCAACTTTTAAGCAGCGCTTTATTTCTCCGCCACTGGTTTACTTTACTTGCGATAGGTTAACCCACTCTGAGTGCAGTCCCACATGCTGCCTCACAATTTCAATGCAAAATTTCACCCTTCTGCATTTTAGATCGTACTGTGATGATTACCTTTTTTCATTTTCAGCTTTCTCTTCAAGAGGGACCATAGTTTTGCGGACTATACACTCAATCCATAAGTCAGTATTTGATGGGCCTAATCTCTCATTGTCACAGCTCTTGAAAAGTGTTCTAGTTCTGATTGGGATTAGTTGTAGGCCTCTTGGCTCTAGGCGTACATAAATTTGGTGTTTATTGCTAATAGCAGGTTTTTTTCTCCAGATCAGACTAGATAGAGTCTCCATGTACCTTTGCTTCAATTCATAATATGATTTGACGGTCGAAGATACCTTACTGCAGCGTTTTCTTCGATGGAAAGTCAATGCAAGAAAGTGTCTTGAGGAGCTCAGCAAGTCCAGTGGACTAGATCTTATCCAAAAAAAGGGTTAAATTCTCAACAGACATTAAATATCTATGAGATTATTTGCAATGACATATAGACTAGCCACTGCGTGGGCAGCGTCCTGAACGCCTTCAAATTTTTTAAGTGCGATTTGAATGTTTAAGATAATATCGGTAAATTAGCAAAAATTATTTCATTGTGTCACGTTACCT
The DNA here is from genome assembly GCA_940671915.1 of Paracentrotus lividus. Classification (NCBI taxonomy): domain Eukaryota; kingdom Metazoa; phylum Echinodermata; class Echinoidea; order Camarodonta; family Echinidae; genus Paracentrotus; species Paracentrotus lividus. The sequence continues at coordinate 39,905,663 of CALNVZ010000174.1, read as the reverse complement.
ACACAGCGAGATGCTTCAGATATATAAATTTTTTGCCTCGAAGACATCTTGTATTTTGTCCAGTCCTTTCGGTTTCTCCGATCTTGTCAAATATATGTGTAGGTTATGATAGCTGCTGCGAGTCGCGCTGGCTTCTTCTTCCTTCTTGGCTTCCTCCGTTTTGGAGACTGCAGCATTCGCGATTAATTTAAGTGTTGCGAACGGTAGTACATATGACAGCAGGGCTACATAAAGTGTGACTTGTACGTTTCATTGGATAGTCAATATATCTTAGGGAAGATTATGAAAATTGACAGGTCTGGAAGTCGATGGGGGTGCCTGCCCCCCATCGGTAACAGTACAAGAAGGAGGCTTTGTGAGCAGTCAGCCTGGGAGTTAGAGCTTGATTGTGATCTCTTCCGCTTCGTGCCACTGGAGAGGAACCGTCTCGGTTCCCGTAGAGGAGGCACTCACTAGGTGCCGACTATCTCGTTTGTCCACAGGGGCCATTGGGTTGCTGGTTCGTCTTTGATGTTTTCGTGGTGGTTAATAGACTCCGGTAGAGCTTGGCTTTGATGGGTACGGCTGTCTGAGCCCGGGGTGTATGATCGGGAGTGATTTGTGAGGTCTCTAGTCGGTTGCAGAGTGGATAGACTTTACAGTGGTGGCGTCTCTATGAGATCAGCTCTGTGCTCCCTCCACAGCTTTTTCACATGCTCTTCCACTTGTGTGAAGGTGGTGAGGTGATGAGCTCTGGATGGTGGGGAGCTGTTACTGTAGGAGCTTTTACATATGTTTTCAGTATTGTTGGGGGGTTTGGCATACGCATGCATGAGAAGTCTTTCGTTTCCTCTCGTGGGGAGAGACGTCTTTCAAGGAGTTGGAGTTGTCTACTCATCAGACGGTGGGAGGTTGTAAGGATCGAGATGGTCTTCATTCGCGCACTGCGTGGAATCAGATGACTGAACAGATTGACATTGCGCTGTTATCAAGGCTCATGTGCATCTTCTTGGAGTAGTTGTACCTTGCTCCGTACGCATTCTTGGGATCATAAACGCTTCGAGGGCAGCTCTGAGCTGTGCGACAAGTTTGATGCACACAACCGTCAGGCGAACATGGTCTCTCCTCGAGTGCCATTGTTGAGGTTGGATTGTGTTTTGTGGAGGTGGTGTATGCGGTGGGGGTGACTTTCCACTGCTCGTACCTCAGTTCCAGAGCGCCTACTGCTTTGATTGCTCGGCTGCATATTATAGCATTTTGCAGGTTTTTTTGTATCTTCCACCCTGGTATATGGGGTGGGTCTGACGCTTTGAAGTTGGTGTGCTATCAGCGGCCACATTCATCTGACGGAACTAGCTCCTGTAATTCTCTGCCGAGGAGGCCACCAGCTTCAGCAGATCTTGAGGCTTTGATGGGCATCGATAGTTAACAAGGTTATAGGCAGGTGTTAAGGACTCCACCTTCGCGTACTCCTTGATTGAGGAAAAGTTGACTGAGGTCTTCCTCTCCACTGCGGATTGCTTCAGGTTTCTGTACAGGTTCGCTTAGGATGTGCAGTACCAGGCAGGACCAGCTTCTGGCTTAGAAGTCCTGTGCAAACAGTGCAGGCTTGCGCTCCAGAAGGCAATGTAGGTGTCGATCGCTGGTGACGTCTTATTTTGTGATGAGTTGAGGACCGCTGTCTGATGCATGCGTCGGCTTCTGGAGCAGCTTATGGTTGCTGTTGGGATATTTGTTTGGGTAAGTTTCTCCGGACAGGTGGAGGAGGAGCTCGGCACTTAGCAGACTTACGGGTTGAGGTTACTCTGTGTTCCTGGGTCTGTTGGGTTTGCCCTTTCCTTGTGGAGTATGACTACTCTTTTAAGGCTCCTGTGACTGTGTTCAAATATACCGCGAAGGCTAGCCTGTAACAGCAATTTGATGACATTTTTTCTTATGATTCATAAAATGAGGATTAATCGCTGGTATTTAGTACTATAAATAACTACTTTGTCACTTTTATTCCATATTTGACATCTTGCTGGAATGAGACCTCATGTTTTATGCTAATAATCGCAGCGTCAATTTGTGTCAGGCTGCCGCATGAGTCTATAGCCTATTTTCTTAATTTTTTTTTGGGTAGGTTAAGCTTATTTCACTAATCATTAGTGCAGAAGTCCTCGCAACTAGAGGGGACGCGTTTTCAGTTAGTCTACTGACTGAGTTGGTTTCGCAGCATGTATACATTTGACTATGTGTCTAAGTCTACCATCAGTGTACGTGTTTCCTCTTTGGAAAAAAATTCTGACTGGACTCAAAATGTCCGGAATCGTGGCTTTCTGGTCTTCATTTGTTTTAGATACTTCGAAATTTGGATTGGTTCATAGCTTAACATTTGCTAATGGCATAATCAGGATTTTTAGCCTCTTTTGCCTGCGACCTCTGAATAGGGATAAACATTTTGCTTATGCGAGCGCGAGGGCGAGCCGATTTTGAGCTCCAAATGAGGCAATAAGTATATAGATCTATATGCTGAATCTGACCTCGGTTAACAAGTCCTTCGAGAAAGATTTTGTTTTTTACACTTTTTCTCTTTTTTGCTTCCTATGCGACAACTACCCAACTATTACTACACACTTTTTTGTACTATGCAAGTTTAAACGAATTTTTTATTTAACATAGACAAAGGGGGAAACTACCGCATTGACTGCCTTGCTGTCCGTCATTGTCCGTAGTCGAGCTATTGCAATGGCGCATATAGAACAGCAACTTATTGTTAAAAAGTGCGGGCAAATCAACCAACAACTTCCCTATCCAACTCGGTTATCGCCATAGAGGCAGGCTCATTACATTCTCAATGCGGTACTGGTTCATCCCGTATTGTGTGGGCGAGCTTGTATTCTCGATCTCGCCTGCGAATGGAAAAAATATAGGTGGCTTGACTCCGAGCTTCACGTTAATGTGATTGTCGAAAGTAGTGAACTTCTCGATTTTAATCCGCTGTATCGATAACTCTTGTTTGGTGTCAGCTTGAATTGTTGAACAGCTTGTGTCTTAAATTATTTACTAGCGTGTCTGTGTGTAGTACCTTTCATTTGAAGTAAAGATCTTATTTGATGTCGCTCAAGTACATTTGCTAACTTTCTTCTTGCGTTGATTATGCAAGCATTTGGTAACAACTATTTATTGCCACTGTTTTATTTATTATCTTTTTGTATTTTGGTTTTTTCTATTTGGAATTTTTCAGGGTATTTTTGTTTCTGTCTCTCCCGCCCCCCATTTTCTTCTTCTTCTTCATTTTTTTATTATTTTTTCCTATACTTTTTCTTCTCTCTCTCTCTCTCTCTCTTCTTTTTTTCTCCTCACTTTTCTTCTCTTTTTTTGTTTATATCTCTCCCTTCTTTTCTATCATATTGTCTTCTTTCTTCCTTCTCTCTCTGTTATTTTTTTTTAAAGCTTTTTTTTTTCTGGTCTCATTCTTTTTTTTCTTCTCTCCTGCTCTCCTTCTCTCTCTCTTTCTTTTCAATGTTTTTTCTCTTTTTTTTTCTCTTCTCTTTCTCCTCTTCCCTTTTTTTCTATTTTTTTTTTCTCTCTCTCTTTCTACTCTTTCATTTTTCTCTCGTTTTTTTTTCTCTCTTTCTGTCCTTTCTTTTTCTCCTGCGCTTTCTTTTCTTCTCTCTCTTTTTTCCTTCCTTTCCCATTTTTTCTCTTCGTTTTCTTTTCTTTTTTTTTCTTTCTCTTGCTAATTGTTTTTATTGTTATTTTTCTTATTCTTCTTCTTTTTTTATTTAATTATTGGCTTTGACCTCAGTTGATATTATCGGTCAGCACTATTCAGAATGAATGCAAAAGTACCTCCGCGAAGTGTACCTTTACCTAATATGTACGCCAAGCGGTTATTTGTGTTTTTGCCTCAGCTGTTCTTTTTGGAAAACAGGCATGTGTAGTTTCTACGTGTGGTCGGTATCTTTCAATCAGATCTCCGAGTCGCTAATTTAGCTCATTTTGATGGAAAAACAGATGACTCACTCTGACTGCAAGTGATTACATAGGTACAACAACGAGTCATCTAGAAACGGTACGCTATAAGTCTTTAGTTTCAAATTTATAAACTAATTCATAAAAAACGGCAATCGCGATTCTGTATGTGTAGGATGTGGCCTCAAATGTTCGGTGATACCTTGGTATACACTCCAGTTCTGTTATCGTGTGACCTCTTTAGTTCTAACGTTACATTCTTGATTTCGATCCCGAAATTTCTGGAATTATTTTCTTCCTGAAATCGTCTTGAAAGTGCCAAAATTCCTGATAATTTCCGATTTCGGAAGGTGCGAAACACTGACCTACCTTTTGACTGATGATTCGATCTCGTTTGAATCTCAGCGTACTGAATCATGAATGTAAATGCGTTCACCATGCATGGGCGAGTAGCGCGTATGTAGAGTGGAATAGTGGTTACACAAGCATTAGTATCTCTCTGCAAACATCTGTTGTCTGTCACTGCAGCTGCCCTGGCCCTGGCAACTTCAACTCTTCTCATCAGGCATGATCATGTGTAGACTCAAAGTAATTTCTGTGGTCCCACGCACCGGTATATTTGCTTGAATTGGTTCGCATTGCCATTCCCTGGCAATAGCAGAAACAGTAGAAAACTTGAGGCCAATCCGTCAGTTCCTTGGACATTAGTGAGTCTTAAATTGAAAATGAAATTAAGTAAATTATGTGCAAAGAGCTGAAAAACAGGGTAAACTGCTATCGATTTTGTTATTTTGGTTTGACTGGCTTTGGCCAAATTTATGGTCTGTCCTTAAAAAATCAATTATATAAAATAATAAAAGCGGACGTAGTGGTTTTTTTTTTTTTTTTTACAAAGAAGAATTATATTTTTGTATTTTGGTACTACGTGTGATATAAAACGGGAGGATTTTCTGAAAAATACGGTTTCTACAATAAAAACGCTAGTAGCAGTGGCCATGGAGCGTTTTTCAAAGTGGGGGGGGCTGAGCCGCGGTGGGGGGGGGGGGCTCAACGAGCTAAAAACCACAGATTGTTGTTAATCTAGCGTTTTTGTACACGTTTGCTAACAAAATGGTGCGTCTGATGCTGTGAGAACTTTTCTTATATACTGCTTTTCAGCCCCCCCCCGTCAATTGTTATCAATATCTTTGCATTAAATTGCATGTTGATTAGGACCTAATTTTTGCACACTTGCAAAGTGATTTCTTGTGGCCTACATTTTCATACTGGCTGATGAACGTTTTAGAAAATGCTGAGATAGAACAGCTAGTGGGCACAACATGTATCGTCTGTTCAATTTTGCTCATTAAAACATTTTCCCTCTCTGATACATTTTTCCTTTCTATAATTCTCTTCCCCTTCTTGTTTGATTTGTCGTCAATAGTTCGTCTCTCTTCGTTGATTATCTGTTTTCAAGCCTTAAATATATCTTATGATTATTTTTTTTAAACCCTGGTTACAACCCTAACTTCAGAAATAAAACTATTGTTTTGAAGGTGTAATCCCTAAAAAGAAAGACTCTGGGCCATATATATCTATTGGTGCTTTTCAAGTGCTCTGGCTTTTGTACCATTGAAATTTTCTTTCATTCCTGTTTCAGACGTACCACTACAAATATGGAATCAATGAAAAGAACAAACTTCAGTTTTGTACAAATAAAAAAGGAGTAAACAAGCCTTACTGTACGAAAATGCAAACTGAACAAGGCTGAAAGTTCGTCTCAATACCCTTTTTGGTTTAGATTCTAAGGTTTCATATCTTGATTAAACTCCTTTTTTGTTTCAACACATCTGTCTCTCTCTTCTATATATTACTTTTTTTTATTCATCTAATTTTTTATTCTAAACTCTTGTTTTCTTTTTCTCCCTGAAGATATAACTCGAAATATACAATGGTCTTTCTCTTGTTCCCACTCTATTCTCTGCATACCATCTTGAATTATAACTCATTCTGTTCCTCTATCAGTAAATATTGACATTAAAGTGGGCATGCTTGGTTAAGGATGATCAGTGTGGGAAGTGAGCTTGAAACAAATCAAATAGTGAGCTCTGCATGAGAGATGATGTTCATTTTATATCATTCACAGAAAGGCGGGACACAAAACAATGAAGGAAACATTTAATTTCACAACAGTTTATACTGACATGTAACATTATAATAAGTTTTACTTCTGTCATCAGCTGTATATATTTCTTTTACATCATAGTAATAATTCTTTGATTTTTATATGAACGGAAGGATGTTGCATTTTAAAATTATACATAAGCAACACCAAAGCGGGATACACAGTACATAGCCTCATTTTAACATCAACATCTTGGAAAGCGGTCAAAGCAATATTATATACTTTTTAGAATATAGGAAAACCAGATACATACAGATTTTGATAAATTAAAGAATTTATTCACTGCGAATTCCTATCTTGTTCAACAACATGGATGGATGGAATAGTGTGAAGACATGACACATAGTAGTGGCCATGTGTAATCATGTAGATTAGATCAAATCAGAGTAAGATTTAAACATGTAATTAAGATATAAATAATAAAATATTAGACCACATCTACGGGTAATGGCGGGAAGAAGAAATTATGAGTTCAATTTAAGAACAAACAGGGATCCATGAACACATTTAAGCTGAGTTTAGTTGATGATTCCAAATTCAGATCCTTCTTTAAAAACGAGTTCCATGAATTACTATAATTGTGCATAACAATACAATGTCTTACATCAAAATTTGGGGTCCTGGAAAATTTACTGTATTTTAATTTTCTTTTTGATATCTAAAATAACTTTAAAGGCATGGCTGGGAGGATGTGATCTTTGTAGATAGCTTTCTCACCCCAAACTATGAACTAGCTGATCTCAGAAGGCCTATTTTAAGTGAAATTGGGCAGTTCCAAGGTAACGGAGTGATTCAGAAGCAACATTTCAGCATTTAAACAAATTTGAAGCTCCATGATGTTCACTACTACACAGAAGTTTGAAGTTTTGACTAGAAAATAATTTTTTTTAAAAGCAAAATATGATGTGAAAACTTTATTTCTCATATATCCTGCTTTCATAATTAACTATAATCATAGTATATTTTCATTTTCTTGGAACATTTATCTTACATGAAATTTAGATTTAAAAAAAGATACAAATTTGACAACTTTAGTAAAATTTTAAAACCCAAAATGCCAAACCATCCACAGATATTGAAAATTTGGACTTTTAGCTGTCATACGATACCAAATTTGTCTTGGAACCATGAATTTGAAATTTTGAGGGTCATGTCCCGTCTTGCTTGGAACTGCCCAATTATAGCCTATTACTGCCAATAGAGTGCACTTGATCTGCTCTAACAGTCAAATTCAAATTTCCATAAAGATTCAAAATAGTAATTGGTATGGTATAATGGCTTCTTTTTATAGTTGCAGCTTTTCACAATGGACTAATAGGCCTTAATTGTTTTTATATAATCTTACCAAAAATATAGCCCAGTTTTAAGGGTTAGGACACTTACATGCCCTATTATCTCCTTGAAAATTAAAATTTATAATTTGATGTAAAGATACCGGAAGCACGACTGCTTCTCTGAGTACTCTACATTCTTTCGGTAGGGCCTATTTGTTGTTAAGGTTGTATGCATGAGGTTGGTAGGTAAACTCTTAACAGGTTACTTTCATAATTTTTATACAGGACACTGATTGGGATATTTTCTTATGTGGCTTCTCTTGCTATTATCGTGTAGGCACATGTACATAACATTTAGTATTTAACAAACTGAACATTACATGCCTCCAGTGTGGGTTCTGGTGTCTCTTAAAAAATTCAGTAAAATACATTTACCCCAATATCATATCTAAATAGGCCTATATTTCATTTTTTTTTTTCTTTTAATTCCCACAAACAAGACCAATAATAGGAGTTTTCATGTGTCTTTTCAGCACAATATTTTGAGTAGATCTCTTGCTACAATGCTGCATTTCTCGAGTGTGTATTCTCTGAATTTTGATAACGGTTTTTCTAGAAAATGTATTGCATTACAAACAGAACACCGATATGGCTTTCCCCTGTAAAGGTTTTCATATGTCTCTAAAGATCAATTGCTTTTCAAACAAGAAAACATGCTAGAATTGGACCACTGATGTTATTTCTCTTCTGTGTGGATACACATTTATCTTCAGATGAAATTGTTCAGAAAATGATTGGTTAGGGTCGTATCTCACTTCGCGGAGATGTCTCCGCGACGGATAAAAGGTATAAGAGACGTCTCCGCAACAATTTTCAAAAACTGTCTCAAAGCAGTTTCAAAGAACCGTATCAAAGTAGTTTCCGCGACTCATGAAACGCGAAGTGAGATACCACCATTAAATACAACAATATTAGGACCTTTCACCTGTATGGATTTTCATATGTCTCTTGAGATCAACATTTTGTGAATATGCTTTTTTACAAACAAAGCACGGGTAAGGCTTTTCTCCAGTATGGGTATTCAAATGTCTCTTGTGAGAAGAGTAATCAGAAAATGTTTTGTAGCAAGCAGAACACTGGTATGGTTTTTCTCCTGTGTGGGTTCTCATATGTCTCTTGATATCACATTTTCTAGAAAACGCATTGTTACAAACAGAACATCGATATGGCTTTTCCCCTGTGTGAGTTCTCAGATGTCTCTCGAGAATAGAATGTTTAGGAAATGCTCTGTTGCAAAAAGAGCACTGATGGGTCTTTTTTTCCCTTGTATGAATTTTCATATGCTGTACAAGATAAACATTTGCAGAGAGTGTTTTCTGACAAACATGACATTGATATGGAACTTCTTCTTTATTGGTTCCTGTGCACTTTGAATGCTTGTTCTTTGTAGGAACAAGCTGAGTAGATTTTCCAATGTCTCCTGTTGAGTTTACAGTTTTGTTATCACATTCCCATTCCTTTTCTGTACTTCTCCATTCATGACTGTGAAGAGAGTTTCTAGGGCCTGATGTCTCCCTTACAGCAATGCTTTGTTCTGGGTCGCTTTCTCTTTCAGATGAATCAGAATGGGTTCCTAACTCAGCAGATGAAGTGGAATGTTGTCCAACGCTTGAAATTTGAAGAGTGCTTATCTTACTCAAATGGATGGTCTCCAGATTAGTAGTTTCACCTGAGAACAAGAAGTTTAACTAGTAATGAAAATGCAAGAAGGAGCATTACACCGAAATCAAAGTCCTTTTTTCCCCTTTTTTTTTGTAAACAACTTCAAGTACATTACGACCTTGCTTATCCTGTCAGGTTTGCACATGCACCCATTTGTTTAAGTGACATGGCCGGTTATTAGAGTAATACGGAGCTAATATACTGGGCCACCATAAATGGCATTACTCTCAAGATTTATAGGGGGAGGATTTAGTAACCTCGAGGGGAAGAACTTATGGGCATAGATTAATGTTGTGGGGAAAAGTGGGACTTTTATGTTAATTTAATAGGGATAATAGAGGGAATCTGGCCAAAGTCCATGGCTGATTGATAGAGGAGTCTGGTTATATGATGGCTGCATAAGCAAGGTCGAACTGTGCTGTAATAAGTTTGTGGAGGCCTTACATATTGAGCTGCATGGTCCTACATGCTATCGGTAAGTTAACAAAATTTAAATCAATGTCTTGACAGATTGCTGTCAGTAAATTACAGCACAGTAATATAGAAAATTTATTCTATTGCATGATATACAGCTTGGGAAATAATCATTAGACCACTTTCCTACTAAGCTCCCATATTTTTTTGTCTAATAATGATTGCTCAAGCTGTACATGTACATAATAAACTGAGCATTGATGTCCATTTCTCCGGTGTGGGTTCTGATGTTGATTGATTTTATTCATCAAGTACAAGAAATATAATAAAAGCACACACAACTATATAAATATACACTGACAAGATAGCGCATGAAAGCTAAAAAGGCCTATTTCCAATGGGGTCCTACTATGTGAACATGAAAGCAGAAATAAATGCAAAGAGAAGAGATGACATAATGAATACCGATGGAGCTCTTCACTTACATTTAAATTCAAAAATTCAAATACATAGTGTATTTTGTTCTAAATATTTTGAGATGAAAACAGTAATAATTTAGAAATCCTATCCTATATGAGTTTTCAAGTGCCTTTTCATCCTACTATTTTAGGTATATCTTTTGCTATGGAAACAGAACACTGATATGGCTTTTATTAATTGCAGATTCTCACGTGTCTCTTGAGATCACAGTTATCAGAAAACTCTTTGTTTCAAACAGAACACTGATAAGGTTTTTACCCTGTGCGGAATCTCATACAAAATGTATGTTTTTTGAGACAAGTTGTCTAGAAACACATTTTACAAGCAGAACACAGGTGGGGTTCTCTCTGTATGGATACTCATATGTTTTTTTTAGATCAAACTGAGTTTAGAAAATCTTGGTTACAAACCAGGACACTGATGAGCTTTTCTCCTGTGTGGATCCACTATGCCTCTTAAGATAATGTTTTTAGAATATGCTTGTTACAAACAGAACAACAATGTTTCAACAGCTTTTCTCTTGTGTGGATTCCATATCTGTCAAGATCAGAGTTCCGAGAAAACGTTTGCTACATAACAGAACACTGATGGCCTTCTCCCCGTATGATTCTCATATGTTTCACAAGATTAGAATTTTCAGAATAAAATTTGGCACAATGGAACACTGGTAAGGTTTTTCTCCAGTATGGGATTCTCATATGTTCTTGAGAGAAAGCTTTCCGAAAATTTTTGTGTTTGCATACAGACACTGATAAGGTTTTTCTCCTGTGTGGTTCATCATGTACTGGTAGATATCTTTAATGGCCCACCTCTGTGGCAAACAGAACAATGAATGCTTTTCTCCTGAGTGGATTTCATATGCTATTGAGATTAGAGTGTGTGAAACCGTTTATTGCAAACAGAGCACATATAAGGTTTTCCCTGAGTGTAATCTCATGTGCTTCAATAGAAAGCAGTTTGTAGAGAAATTTTTCTGACAAATGCAACATTCATGCAAAACTTTTAATCATTTTTGTTTCTAAATACACTTAAATCGTTTTCTTTAAAAACCAGCTCACTGGATGCACCAGGTCTCAACTGAGTTAATTTCATGTATAACATCACGATTTTTCCTCTTCTGTATCCACCATCCCGATTGTGATAAGAACTCCCAAGCCTGAGAGCTCCTCGACAAATGCGCTCGGTTCTTGATTACACGACCTGTATTATAACTTGAGCTGTAACTACACTCTCTTATTCAGATGAATCAGATTGGGTTCCTAATCAGCTGGCGTAAGGTGAATGTTGTCCAACATTTGAGGTATGATTCCCAAGAGCTGTTTTTTCATAGTTGCAGTTCACCTGAGAACAGAATGGGATTTGTTATTATGAAGCACAACACCAACAAAAAGGTTTCTCAAACTTGAGCAGGTGGTCTCTAAATGTATCTGCAACATGTGTACTAATAGTTTTGTATACATTAAAATATCCCTAAATATTCACTTCATAAGATTTATCACAAGCAAGTCTGATTCATTACATCATAATATGGGTGAAAAATAAATCCTGCACTTAACATGTCCATGCCAGTAGTGGAGCCAGGATTTCATCAATGGGGGGGGGGGGGTGAAATTGGAATTCAGCATTTTGGTACAGCCCCATTTTTTCTGTCACACCAGGCGACCAAAAAGATACCAGTACAATCAAAAAATTTACCGTCAATGCGGCCTTGCGAAGCAGGTGGGGGGGGGGGGGGGGAGTAGTTAAGGTCATGTTTCAGCCATAGGGTAGTTTTGACTGGTCAATCACATCGGTAACCCATTTTCCCCCTTTTTTCTTTCTCTTTCTTTTTTTGCTGGGGGGTCCCATTTTTTTGCAGCTTGCAGGTGAAGTCATAAAATAAGAATTTTTCTTATTCATAATTCCAGATATGCCACTGACATGGTATGAACCTATAGGCTACAAGATGTGGATGTTGTTTTTTGTAATACACTAATGGGTATTTTGGGAATTGGTGTATATCTTTGAATTGCATTTCACATCAACCACTGCCAAAAAAAAACATACGTTAGGGATGGCAGCCGCATGACTGATTTAACAATCATCAGTGCTGTTTCTTGTACATTTTCTGATCCACACATGTCTGACAGTGTTGTTAATACTAACCTTGTAATCTAATTTGTAGATCAGCACTATCATCTTCTGTATCGTCACTATCTGAGAGTTCTTCTGTGACACAATTTACTACGTAATCTGCCTCTCCTGACAGTTCTGTTTCTATCTCATCATTATCATCATCTGCTGAGTCACTCTCTTCCTGCAAGGAATTAGTATGGTATCTTCTTTTTACTGCATCTTTAGACTGAGCCTCTCCACATACCCCTGAGGTCTCATTGTCCTCTGTCCAGTCATCTTCCAATGGTTCTTTCTTTACCAAGCAAGTCTCAGGTTGTTCTGGTGACGTTGGCTCTGTAAAAGTATCTTGATGTTCTGTACTCTGCTCAGTCCAGTCCTCTCCTAAGACTTCCTCCTTGACTGTGTAGGTATGGTATCCTAGTTCCTCTGATGGCTCTGGTTCCTCTATAATCTCTTTCTTAATCCCTTTCAAAATGGTGTCCTTGTCTGGCATCATTCTGCAAAAAGTAAGGACATGCACAACACAAGTCTAGGGAGATTTAAATATGATGGATCTTGAAATGTACTTTATTATAATTCAGAGAGTCTATACAGTGGTTACTTCACAGGGGATTACATTCCATGGGATTGCCCCCCAAAATGGTGACATTTTAACTCAGTACAAATTATGCATGACATCCATTATCATAGGCGTTTTTGTCTTGAGATCATACACATACAAATGTAAACTTTGTGCTGTAAATGCAGATTCAAAATAAAATTAAAGGCCTTAAATAAGAATTTTCCTTCACAGATTGACAATGTTAAACCTGGTGTATAGTTATGGTAACAAAAAAGGAATTGGCACAAAACCGATCAAATATAGTCTCATGTTGTCCATATTGCACTAAAAGATATGTGTGAGAGATCTTGTGACATTGCTTTCATTATTTCCGATGAATTTCATTGAAAATCTTTGAATGAAGCGTATGTAACTGCTGTTTAGACCTCTGCTGAGAGTTTCGCACACTGGAGGTTATGGTGTGAATAATGCGAACGATCTGTGTGTAACACGCACACAAGAGAATCCCCATTGGTTTTCCACGTACTTGTAAGCGCTAACATGAGTCGGATCCCGACTTAGCTTTTTAGTACTTATATTATGAAATAAAGACACTAAAACGAGATTTCAAGTACTATAATTTGCTTTATTATTGTTATTGGAGTCAATCTTTCATAATTTATCTAAATGCGAATCAAAATTATTTTTTTCTTACTCCCGAAACTATACACCACCTTTAAAAGTTTTAAAGCTGGTGTATAGTGTTGGGAGAAGGAAAACTTTAATTTGGATTCACAGTTAGATAATATTAAAGACTGAATCCTATAACTGTAACAAAGAAAGTTATATTACATGGAATCTCGTTTTAATGTCTTTGTTTCACGATATTATAGTATAAAAAAGATAAGTCGGGGATCCGACTTATCTTTGTGTGCACTAGGCGTTCACATGGAAAACCAATGAGGATTCTCTTGTGTGGGTGATACACACAGATCGCTACGGTCCATTCACGCGGGAAGTTCGGGGGACAGGACAACCCAGCAAAGGTCTCAAAACCGTTACAAATTGTGTTTGGATTCAAAACATTTCACTGAAATTCACCGGAAATCGTGTAAGGAATATCACAAAATCTCTCACATATGTCTTTTAGTGCAATGTGAACAACATGAGACTATATTTAATCGGTTTTATGCCGATTTTTTTTTTGTTACCAAAACTATACACCAGGTTTAAACATTCACAAATACTAGGAGTAAATGTCTTGATCTAAGTGAGATTGACGTAAGTGAAATATTATGGTATTGACAATCTTCGAAAAAGTTGATCGTATAAGCCCTTGAAAGTTTCTTGCTATATAATTACCCCGTAGATTGAGAATTCAAGCAGAATTCCCAAGGTCTTCTCTCAGAGCCCTGTACATTGCTTAAGTTACTTACGATAATGATGATGTGGACATCACAGGTGTTAAATGCAGCACAGGATCAGTAGGCAGGGTTGCAGAGGAAGGTGACTTGTTCTCTATACAAACAGGTTCCTGACAGTACATCTCATGAAAGGTCAGGAGATGGTGTTCAAACTCCTCATCTGCTCGGAGGCGAGAAGATCTAACATTAGGGCGATTATAAAATTATAAAATGAAAAGTGATCAGCAATTCAGGGAGAAAACAGTTGAATCCAATTTATCAAAGGCTTCGCCTTGGGCTTAGATAAAATATATCAAGCTGAAGTAAGTGACTGGCTGCAACGCAACAACTGCTAATGCAAGTTCAGCCTAAAGTTAAACCACATGTTTGTACCAATCTCTCTCATTGCAAAAGGTACATTCGGGTCATTCCATGCCAATTCACCCAATGAAAGTGCAATTTTGCACCCTTCCATCTCAGAATTTGCTCAAATTTGGTACACATAATATTTAACATTACCTTCCCATGAAACAAAAAAAATTAGCGTAAACAGTCCGTCGGTTTCTGAGCTATGGCCCGCCCTTTTTTATTTGTTTTGGCAAAAATGGGTGTGACCTTCCATTTCAACGGCACAATGCGCCTGAACTGGTTGACCACTTTTTGTGAAACTGGTACCATTCAAAAGGAAATTCAAAGAGGAATTCAAAAATGGTATCAAAAATATTATTGGAGTAAGTTAAAGTGCTATGACCTTTGACCTTTCCTTTAACCTTGAATTTGACCCCCAGACGAATAATATTTTTGCTTGATTTTTATGTATGTTAATTGTCGGTATAATATTAACATAACTTGTAAATATCTAGGATGATATTTTATTTCTTCACCTTTAAAAACTCTTTTAAATGTAATTTACAAAGTTACTGTTACCCCCACATACTGATATTTGTGTTGGTAATGTGTGTACAAGACTTCATTATACATGAATACTTTCAAACTGAAGTAACATTACAATCAATTACCATGAAGTATTCCATATCTGTTGCTGATGCTTCAAAGATCTCAATGATGTATCCAGTTTGGGAGAGTAGAGCTGACTACATGTAGGAAGCATTTTGTTTCTGTCAAAACCGCAGATTTCTGATGATTTGTATGTATACCTATTGCACCCCAATCAAAAGGGCTAAACAAATGTCTCTATTCATAAGCAAATGGAGTCTACGTACATGTATACATTATTATTGTGTTTAATGTTTCCTATATTACCTGAAAAGTTTAGTTTCCTGTTTTAATTGAATGTAATTTAACTTCAGTTTGGAAGTATTCAAGTAAGCCTATTATAGAGACTTGTACACACATTACCAACACAAATATCAGTATGTGGGGGTAACAGTAACTTTGTAAATTACATTGAAAAGAGTTTTTAAAGGTGAAGAAATAAACTATCATCCTAGATATTTACATGTTATGTTAATATTATACTGACAATTAACATACCGGTATATAAAAATCAAGTAAAAATATTATTCGTCTGGGGGTCAAAATCAAGGTTAAAGGAAAGGTCAAAGGTCATAGCACAATCATGCTCCAATAATATTTTTGATACCAGTTTTGAATTCCTCTTTGAATTTCCTTTTGAGTGGTACCAGTTTCACAAAAATTGGTCAACCAGTTCAGGCACATTGTGCCGTTGATATGGATGGTCACATCCATCTTTGCCAAAACAAATAAAAAAGGGCGGGCCATAGCACGGAAACCGACGGACCGTTTACGCTAATTTTTTTTGTTTCATGGGAAGGTAATGTTAAATTTTATGTGTACCAAATTTGAGCGAATTCTGAGACGGTAGGGTGTAAAACATTGGGTGAATCCGGATGGAATGACTCATTCACTATCAGGATCCTGAATTGTGTTACAAAAACTCACTATGTTGTTACAAGGGTACATAAAAAACAATTAAATGTTAAATAGAAAGACATAATTTAAAACTGTATAATTATACCTATTTGCAAAGTGACGTTTGTTTTTATACTCTTCGGGATGGCATGGAAAGTAAAAGGCTTCAAATCCCTCAGGGGAAACATTATGAGCTCTTCAATATTTCACATTACTATTACCATACAGAGCATGTATATATCAAAGAAAGAAACTTACCCTTTTGGATTCTTCTTTAAGTATCTGTAAGAAAAACAAAGAAAACTATTAGACCTAATTCTAAAATCAAATGTAACTCAGCAGGTGGTGTGGTTGAGTGGATATATATATGTTGTTTTCTTTTGTCTTTTGGCACTTAAACATTAATTCTAGAATTTGTCACACTACATATAAACAAAAGTGAGGTACATGTAGAAAGGTATAGGAACTCTAATTATGTCTAAAGCAGGCAATAATATATAGTGACACATTATATCAACGGACATTATCATGATTCCGGACGCACATATTACTGTGTACAAAAGTAATTTTGTACGCGTAGGACTATGCAGTTCAATTCCACAGACCAATACATGGAACAAGATTGCTGAAATGAGGCAAATTTTTTTTACCTTGCATATCTCCAAAATGACAGAAAATGTTGTATATTTTCATAATTTTCTTAAATAATATTCGGAATAGCTGCAGTGGGAATTTTTCTTGAATTTATGAAATAAAAGCGTCCAGCAATATGAAGGGGGACCAAAAGCTACGCACTTAGTTTGTCACGGATAAGTCATAAACTCCACTAATTTGACAATATTATTTGAATACCATTTCTTGCTATATTTTCTAAGGAGGCACTAGTGCACTTTACGCTAGTGCGGGGGGGTCGCTGTCAACCCTATCCCTTCACATCTACTTAACTACATCGATACATCGACAGGCTACCCGATACCCTCGCGATACCCTCGCGGGGGGATGCTAAACTGCACTAAGATTATCCCGATGGAAAAAAACATGGTATAAAATTTACAGAAATTATGAAAAATCTGAAAATCATGTAGCCTCGATTATATATATATTAGGTAGGCAGCTATAGTCAGGCAGCCAGCTCGATTTTAGTTAGCTGAACGAGGTACCAGTAGTAAAGTATTGGAATATATGGGGAGGAATCCCACATTTACTAAACCCAACGTCTGGCAGTGCATCTCTGCTGCATAAGGTCCCTACAGCCGGGGGTGTCCAAAATGAGTGCCCATTTTACAAAAAATTCTATTTTGAATAAAAATAGCAGAATTCATTTTCTAAACACACTAACTTTGATGTCAAAATATTAAAAGAGTATTAAATTGTCTTAACGCTTGTGTCATTTTGAAATCATACTGAAATCGAAAACAGTGAGAGTTTGAATGAAGAAATGTTTTTTTCTCACTTTTTTACGAAAATATTTTTTTTCCCTTTTTTCAATAATTTTTAATTAATAGTTGTATAAAACATTGATATTTGTAACTTTTCTAAAAACTACCTACGTGCATGTGAATGATGCTGTAAAAAGAAGGGAGTTATATCTTATTCCGATAAAGAATTATGATTAGATAAAGTCAGGAACGCAATATAGACAAAATTCAACAATTTGCCCCGTGACTGAGAATAACACAATACATGCACGTGTATTATGAAAAGCTGATTGTATGTGATGGCTGTGAGTAGGCAAACAAAAGTGCCAAAAATGCGGAACATTACGTACAAGTTTTCGATACTTGTTTTGTCTGCTAAAAGCTATCACATGTTATCAGCCTTTTCTAATACACGTACGGGTATGGGATTCTTCTTCAATACGGGGCAAATTGTTGAATTTTGTCCAGTCCATTTCAGAGTCTCCTCCGATCTCCACGTATGTTTATAATATGTACAACCAATGGGGGAACTGACGGCGGGGCCATGTTGACAGATATATAGGCATGGGCGCAAGAGGCCGCTGGTTATTTTCTCTTTTTGTCTTTCTCCAAGGTTGAAAAAAATTCTTAAAACTCCCAGTAAAATATCTATTGAGATTTAAAATGTGCTACTTACGCATTTGGTCATGTTATCTCCTAAAATTTCCATCTGAATAAACAATTTTGGTAATCAGGCTCCAAAGGCAATTAAAAACTCATTTCATGATTAAGTAATTGAAGCAAGGCTACTATAATAATTTGATTTTAACTTTCATCAATTTGTCGTATTCTCTGAATTTACGTGACTATCTAGTAGCTTGGATCTAATGTGATAGTATAATGCGATGTTGCTGTGATATTTGGTAAAGATGTATTTTGTGTGCTTTTTTGTAAATCGTCGTTTAATTACATACACAAAATACATTATGTGGGACAATGTATCATTATCCTAACAAGGTCATGCGAGGTTGTCTCACTCCAAGGCTGACTAAAAAAAAAAAAAGAATTCAGTAAAATATCTAATGAGATTTAAACTGTTCTTCTTACGAATTTGGTGACGTTTTCCCTTTAATCTTCCATCGATATAAACAATTTAGGTAATCAGGCTCCAAAGGCAATTACAAACTAATTTGATGATTTACGTAATTAAAGCAAGCCTACTATCATAATTTGATTTTTTGGAACTTCTAACTTTCAACCCAGTTTGTTGTCGTCTCTGAATTTCTGTGGCTATCTTGTATCTTGTATCTTATTTAAAAGTATATCTACGATGTTTCTGTGATATTTGGCAAAGATGTATTTTGTGTGCTTTCTTGTAAATCGTCGTTTAAGTACATACACAAAATACATAGTGTGGGACTATGCTTCATGAATATTCATTAGGGTTAGGCGTGCGCGTGCGGCATTGTTCATGTGGGTACAGCCCACAAGACCGACACCCACGAGACCGACGGCCCACGAGACCGACGACCCACGAGTCCGACAGTATTAGTAAATAGGCCAACGAGATCGACTATAAACAATTTAGGCCCATGAGACCGACAGCCCACTAGACCGACACTAGATCAAACAGGCCCACGAGACCGACACTACAATGATATGACCCACGAGACAGAAAATTCGTAATTGAGGCCCACGACACCGACGGTAGAGCAAAACGGCCCACGAGATTACATGAAGTATACCCATGAGTCAGAAAAGGGCCGTCTAAAAGGCGAGAAAGGGATGGAAGAGGGAAAGAGGGACATGGCAAATCAAAAAGAAGATATTTTAATTAAACAAAGGAGCGAGAGCTGATTTCTTTTTTAAATATCACCTTGAAAACTACACACTTTAAAACTCTATGTTCATAAAGAAGATACTTTCATTAAACATACATTGAAGGCCTTTGTTATGTTCTTTTAGAACCCAATTAGGCCTATTTCGCGTTTCTTATTGTATATTATAATTGGGCGAAAATTCTACAAGCATCGCCCTTATTCACTTCCCTTTCTGTCTTTTTCTCCTTTTTTTTTTTTTTTTGGGGGGGGGGGGGATTATTACAACCTCCTGCTACGTACCTGCCTCATTATGGTTCTTTGCTTCTAGTCTCTGTTGCCCTTCCCCACCCTTTTTTTATTTACTTCCCCTTGTAATTTCTTCCCTCCCCTTTTTTTCCCCAACTTTTGGTTTTTTTAGACGTCACTTTGTTGCCTACCCGATAAGGGGCGGGGGGGGGGGGGGGGGGGGGGTGGGCATGGCCTCGTGCCCTGAAGATATCCCTGGATATTCGTTTGTTTCGTTTTCATGGGCCTAATTGAAGAAACGTCTGACTTGGTGGGTATACTTCATATAACGTCGGTCTCGTGGGCTGTTTTGTTCTACCGTCGGTATCGTGGGCCTTATTTGCGAATTTTTCTGTCTCGTGGGTCAGATTATTGTTGGTGTCGGTCTATGGGCCCTTTATTTGCCAGCGTCAGTCTAATAGGCCTTTTTTGTCTAGTGTCGGACTAATGGGCCGTCGGTCTCGTGGGTGTCGGTCTTTTGGGATGACCCCGTTCATCGTAATGGCATTGTTCAGTTGTTCATGGCATTGTTTCTTTTAAAACATGGCGACCGCTCAGTCTTGCCGCTATGAACATACGTGTCTCTGTCAAAATACTAGCATGTAGATTATATTGCTGCTGCCGATGTCGGCATGCGTGTTGCAAACAATCACCGTGAATGAGACTCAATTAGGTTACACAGGCCTAAATTAACTTCGAAGACACCAAAAATGTGAGTGCGAGCCAACCCAAAGACAAAATAGCTAATTTCAAAACGCCGATTGACGGAAATGTATTAATGTGTTTGGTTTTTTTGACACCGATTCCCAGGAAAGCAAGACTTGGACACTCTTTGACAAATGGGAAAGATCTAGGCAGTTGTTTTTGGAACTATATGACGCGGGTGATTGTAGAAGCCAATTTACTGGCCTCCAACTTCCTATCCAACAGTGTCCGCGAGAGGGCGCTACATTTGCTTGAATAATGAAAAATCGAGCTGGCTATGCTATGTTTTGAGACTAACAGTGAGAAGATGAGTAAATTGTCTTTGAATTACTACTAGACATTAGTTAGCCCAATTTTCACCCCTTTTCTTTACTAACGTTTCGAAATCTAAAATTAACACACGAGTCAATGGGGAAATATTTACCGCTGTGAAACCTATAGCCCCTCATAGACCTGATGTTGAAGAAACAGCTTTATAGCCTTTTTTGAACGACAACTGTTTATTGTGAGACTTTTACACCTTTTAATTGATAAATCATTAAGAAAAATAAGTTTAGCAAAGTGTTTTGTCAATCATAATGTTTTTTCCCCCGTGTTAATTTCATTCTCACTTCCCCACCCCCCCCCCCCCCACCGCCTGGCCCTTAGTTCGTGATGAAGCGCAATTGAAAAGCCTTGATCTTCATCTAGTCTACCCCCCCCCCCTCTCGCCCCCGGCACCTTCCTTAGACGGTTTTAGCATCCAAGATGACAGGCCCCTGGACACTCCCGGCAAACAACTTTGATGTTACATGATTAACCCATTCGGGCTGATAAAGATCGGGAATGGTTAAGTCGTCCTCGTCCTCGCACACCGCCCCCCGCCCCCACCTCCCACAAAAGCAAACTTCTCTCTTACTGTCCTTTTTTGTTCCTTTCATTTTTTTACCGTCTCTACCCCCCCCCCGCCCCACCCCGCTCTCTCTCTCTCTCTCTCTCTCTCACACACACACACTATAGTTTATAAATGTTCATTTAAGTTTTTTGTCATCCATCCGTTTATTATTTATAATATCCCTGTGCGTCTTTTATTTTAGGTTGGCAGCTAGATTATGAACAGAAACACCAATTCGTCATTTGCATTAGAGCCGCGATGAAGCGGTTTTGGGGGGGGGGGGAGAGGGGACTGGAAGGCCTTCAATTCTTTCAACAACTTGAAAATAAGCAGGAAAACAGCCATCTAGTTGTGATATCTATGTGTCCATGTTCACACCGTCCCCTCAGTCTCGCTTTCCCGTTTGGTTCGGCCCCTCCTGAAAGTTCGGCTTCCCCCATCCCCTTCAACACTAGTTACCGCGTAGAGGACATTTGCCTGTAATTTTAGAGCGTTATGGGGGGGGGGTAACACTCAAATCCTCTTATATTGCGTTAATCTTAATTAAAACCAAAAAAATGCCATATTTCTTCTAAGTATGAAATACTCTTTATTTATTTATTTTGAAAATAGAATTAATAAAAATTAATTTAATTTGGGAAAAATTGCCCTTAATATAGGTTACACAGGCCTAATTACTTCGAAGACACCAAAAATGTGAGTGCGAGCCAACCCAAAGACAAAATAGCTAATTTCAAACGCCAGATTGACGGAAATGTATTAATGTGTTTGGTTTTTTGACACCGATTCCCAGGAAAGCAAGACTTGGACACTCTTTGCACAAATGGGAAAGATCTAGGCAGTTGTTTTGGAACTATATGACGCGGGTGATTGTAGACTAGAAGCCAATTTACTGCCTCCAACTTCCTATCCAACAGTGTCCGCGAGAGGGCGCTACATTTGCTTGAATAATGAAAAATCGAGCTGGCTATGCCTATGTTTTGAGACTAACAGTGAGAAGATGAGTAAATTGTCTTTGAATTACTACTAGACATTAGTTAGCCCAATTTTCACCCTTTTCTTTACTAACATTTCGAAATCTAAAATTAACACACGAGTCAATGGGGAAATATTTACCGCTGTGAAACCTTTAACTACACTGTAACAGCAATTCTGATGCCATATTTTTGCTTTATGATCATCATAAAAAATGAGGATAGACATCCGGCTAGTATTGTAAGTAAATAAACTAATAAATAAAATAGGTTTGTCTATGTTTTATACCATAATTTTGACATTCTTGTCTGGAAAAGGGAAGGCACCTCATGTTTTGATGCTAAGTAATATAACTCGCAGCCCGTACACTTCGTGTACGGGCTGCCGCAGTAAGTAATTCCCATAGAAGTCTACACAGACAACAGGACGAAGGCAGGTTCCCATACTTACCCATCAATGACAACTGAAGCCGCCTGGGAAACGGTGATTTCTTCAGCCCCTGCAATGAATTGAAGTTTATTGAAATCTTCAGTCCTCAAACAAACATATTTGTTTTTTTCTTTGAATCGTTGTCTCCTCTTATCTAAATTTCGCTTCTTTTCAGCATCGCTTTTCCGTGGCCTCGGCATTGCGGGTTGATCGGGGTCAGCTTGCTGGAGGGAGATACCGTATATAGTGGAGCGTCTCTCTAATATAGTGCACGTGACTGTAGCGCTATATTTATTTGTTTATTCATTTCTGTGTGGTTTACAAAATACAGGTAATAATATGATCATTAACTCACAAGAAATAGCAAAAGAAGCGCCTGTAATAAATTATCTTTCCAATGTACGAATATCATTATCAGGAATAACTAATGGGCAAGGCAAAAGCGCGCACCTCAAAAGTTAAATATCGTGGCCCAAAATCGATTTGCGGAACTTTTTGGGAGGGATACTAGTATGTACCCATAGCCCTTCTATTCAGCAGAATTGTACCCCATTCACATTGGCCTCAAACACCGCTACAGTCGCGGGACTGTCCCGCGACTGTAGCGGTGTTGCCTTCAGTGTGCATGCTCGGACCCGCGCGCTATAAACTATCCCGGCCGCGGCGCGGCGCGGCGCATCCCGGGATAACCTCGCTCCGCTCAAAACGCGCAATAAACTATCGCGCTCAAACCTAATGCTACAGTCACACAGACACTTACCGTACGTATAGTTACGTCCCGTTGCGTCCAAAAATGATTTTCTTTTCTGCGGATCCCCACGGATGTCTTCCCGTCATAGTCAGAAGTGGAAATAATGACAATTTCGTTCATTCAGTAAAACAAAGAAATACATAAGAAATAATAGAGCAGAAAAGAAAATAATTTTTGGACGCAACCGGACGTAACTCAACGAAGTGTCTGTGTGACTGTAGCATAATGCTGCAGTCACACAGACACTTACGTATAGATACGTTTGTGTTGTTTTAATCTTATTTCATCTTCTATTCTATAAATTCTAATGAATTTCTCTGTTTTACTGGATCAACGAAATTATCAATATTTCTACTGCTGACTATGACGGGTAGGCATCTGTGGGGATCCGCAGAAAAGAAAATTTTTGGACGCAACCGGACGTAATTAACTCATCATAAGTGTCTGTATGACTGTAGCATATTAAATGCTGCAGTCACACAGACACTTACGTATACCGTAGTTACGTTTTTGCTGTTTTATTTTTTCATCTTCTTTTCTGTCATTTCTTATGCTTATATTATTACTGTTTCCACTGCTGAACATGACGTGAAAAAAATCCGTGCCATGGGGATTATCCACAGAATAGAAAATAATTTTTAGACGCAACCTTAACCGAACGTAACTTAAAGGGGAATTATCCCCTCAGAGAAATTTAGCTTCAGTGAATGGAGACAAACCCCCAAAACATATTGGGAAAGTTTCAGAAAAATCAGGCAATGAATAAGAGAGATATGAATTTTTAGATTTTGAGATCACTTATGATATGGAGATCCTCCAATTGGCAACGCGACCATGATGTGTGATGTAATGCAGGGAGATCTTTCTCATATCTATTGTACACATTGCACTAAAATCCTCTTTTTTTTCTTGATTCTAAAGGGAGAATAAAGAATCTTTTTGGGGGATGACTTGTAAATATATGAAAGTCATAATATATCATGAAAAGAAAAGCTGTTCTATCATTAGAATGAAAATAAAGAGACATTATGAATAGTTTTTGTGCACACCATATGGGGAGTTCTCCCTTCGTGACATCACAAATGGTGACCGCGTTGCCAATGGGAGATTTCCTATGTCATTAAGGATCTCAATATTCAAATACTCATAACTTTCTTATCATTTATCCGATATTCACCAAATCTTCACTAATGTGCTTATTTGATTTTTCTGCATCCACAGTAAGCCAACTATCTACAAAGGGACAATTCTCCTTTAACGGTAAGTGTCTGTGTGACTGCACAGCTACAGCAACGCGAACGGGACAGCTAGTCTCGCTGCTTTCGCGGAATGTCTGCAGTATGAAGGCACTCCGCTACAGCATCGGGATAAAAAAAACCAATGAAATACATTATAAGAATTTCCAGAAAAGAGAGTGAAGACGGATAAATCACGGAAATACATAATGATAGAAAAGAAAAAGAAAGAAGTGGAAAACAAAGAAATACATAAGAAATGATAAAAAAAAGAAAAAAAGAGAAAAGAAATGAAGGAGAAAAACAAAGAATTACATATAAAATGATGAAAAAGAAAATGGAAGGACAAAAAAAGAAATACATAAAATATGAAAAAAATAAAAATAAAAGGAAAGAAGGAGAAAAAAAAGAAATACATAAGAAATAATATCTTTAAAAAAAGAAAAGAGAAAAGAAATGGAGAAAAACAAAGAAATACATAGGAAATGATGAAAAGAAAATTGAAGGACAAAAAACACAGAAATGCATGAGAAATGATAGAAAAGAAAAGGAAAGAAGGTAAAAAACAAAGAAATACATATGAAATAATGACAAAGAAGATGAAAGAAGGAGAAAAACAAAGAAATACACAAGAAATGAAGAAATACAATATGAAAGGTGAAAAACGAAGAAATACATAAGAAATGAAGAAATACAATATAAAAGAAGGGGGAAAACAAAGAAATACATAAGAAATTATAGAAAAGAAAAGGAAATGAGAAAAACAAAGAAATACTTGATGGAAAAGAAGATGGAAGGATAAAAACAAAGAAATACATTAGAATAAATGATAGAAGAGAAATTAAGGAAAGAAGGAGAAAACAAAGAAATACATAAGAAATTATAGAACAGAACAGGAAAGAAAGAGAAAACAAAGAAATACATAAGAAATGACAGAAAAGAAAATGGAAGGAGAAAAACCAAAGAAATACATAAGAAATGAGGAATACAATACGAAAGCAGGAGAAAAACAAAGAAATACATAAGAAATTATAGAAAAGAAAAGGAAAGAAGGAGAAAAACAAAGAAATACATAAGAAATGATAGAAAAGAAAAGAAAAGGAGAAAGACAAAGAAATACATAGAAAATAATGAAAGATGAGAGAAGTAGAAATCAAAGAAAGGCAAGAATTTTGTTATGGAGGTCATAAAAATCACACGCTGCAGTGTGTACATGAAATTTATCCTGGGACTGTCCCGGGATAAGTTTTCCACTGTGAATGCATTTATAGCAGGTTTATAGCGGTGTTGCCGTCCTGCGGCATCACCAGGATAAATTTGAAAACCACTGTGAATGGGGTATTATACACATACCAAGTACATTTCACTCTTGTAAAGGAAGTTGCTCAGGACCAAGCCAATTACCATGTACTAGGCATACTGATAAAATAGGGGGCCTATATTTGTTTGATATAACAGGAGTTGACCGTATTTTAGTTTTCATCTTTACTTACTTTTACTCGCTAATGCTACTATAACAAGTAAGTACTACATCTTCTACTACTACAAAATACTGCTACGAACTACTTCTACCCCCCTTTTTTTTTGTTTTTACATCTAATGTACATTTGTATGTACAACTACGGTATTACTCTTACTACAATAATCATAATACTGAAAGTAATCCCAACTACAAAAAATATGACACATAACACTACATCTTGAATTTAATATTTTTTTAATACTGTTTTAAGCATATAACAATAATGCTGCATAGAATTCAAAGCATGATAAAAAAAATACTTGCTGCATAGGACCGGGCAGAACATGAAAGGCAAATGGAAATTCAAATTTTCAACAACTTTTCAACATTATATTTGTCAGACCGTATATTATATTTTACCCAGAGTATTATACCTGGGTTTATCCCAAACACTTTGAATTCAATCCCCTCCCCAACACAAAAGTCAATTATCGAACTTTCAATGTGATACATATGCCAGGCATGCAGGCCTATGGGGAGATTAAATATTGAATATATTTTAGGACATTGAAAAGAGCTACTTAAACGCATCTTAATATACACTTGGTAGTAAAACATTACAAAAAAAAATGATAGGTACAATTCATTATGGTATTCAGGGGCTGAGCAATAATTTTGAATTTTTATTATTATTTTTTTTTATTTTTAATTTTTAATTTTTTTTGTGAGAGGGAGGCTGCACAGGCTACAAATAACAAATCTGTGGTCATTTTCACATTTTTACACACATTCGCTGAAAAAAATGGGGGGGGGGGTGGCAATGCAGCTCTTACTTACAAGGGTTTTAAGAGACCCCTGATTTTACTATAGAGGCAAAAAGTAAATCTAAATTTTCAAAAGCAGGTCACCAATTCTATAATTTTTCATTGGATAGAATATGATGAAGATAAAGTAGTATCCAAGTTAACATTGACAACATCTCAGCTATAGTTATATCAATAAAAACTATTCTTTGGTCCATTACAATTCACACACACAATAACATTACTCGAAAAAGTACAGAAATATCGTTCGAACCTGGGTAATACAGAGTGAGTCAATAAAAATGTCCCATCATTTTGAAGGTGTCTTGTGAAAAGTATGAACATTTAATCATGGATTTTATGATATGTCTTGTTAAAGTCATTCTCCTAGCATATGTTGGTACCATTTTCATTAGGATCTTTGTACGCATGACTGAAAAACAGACAATCTTCAGAAGACGGTAATATCTCACTTGTGCCAAGTGGCTGGTTGAAGATTTAAAGCAAATGTTGACAGAATATGTGTAAACACTTATCGACACACCCTCCCACCACACAGACACACCTACACACACTCATCCTCCCTCACACACGCGCACATCATCACACACGCACCCACAGACACATTAACCAATTCACAATTAAATGTCCTATTTGAAGTTCTGTTTACCAAGACCATCACTGAATGTTTGGGACGTCGTAATTCCCTTAACAACTGTTTGTGAGTGTGAGTGAGGGTGTGTGTGTATGTGTGTGGGTGTCTTTGTTTAGGGTGTGGGTGTGTATGTATGTGTGTGTGTGCTGGTATGGAGGAGATAGGGTATGTGCGTGTGTATGTGTGTGTGGAGGGTGTATGTGGGTGTGTGTGGTGAGGGTGTGGGTGTGTATATGCTTGTGTATGGGTGAATGAGGGTACGTGTGGGTGTGTGTCTTTGTGCTTGCACATAAGTAAAAAATTCTCAATTTGTGTATTAATTCTTCACCCAGCCGCTTGGCGCAAGTGAGATCTTACTGTCTTCTGATGATTGTCTGTTATTCAGTCATGCATGCAAAGATCAAAATGAAAATTGCACCAACATATGTCAAGAGGATGACTCTACTAAGACATATCATAAAACCCATGATTAATATTCATACGTTTAACAAGACAGCTTCAAAAAGGTGGGACTTTTTACTGACTCACTTTGTAGTTTGGGTAGCACCGAATAATATCAATGATACATGTATATTGGTCTCATTTTGAACACTCCAATTACAAGACTAGCAAAGTGACAAATGCATCAATATTTTACATTTTGAATCTTCGAGATTTGAATTTTGAATTTGACGGGTAGAGCAGATCCGACATCCTCCATCAGCATCGATATTATTTCTTTAAATAGGCCTTCTGAATATTAATTATCATACATTTAGCTAATCTATCAAAATGAGCTATATATGAAGATTATCCTGATAATTTCCTGTAAAGTTGTTTTACATGAAACTGAGAAAATACAGCAAATTCATTAAGAAAGCTGACCTTTGAGAAAAGACACATTCATAGTAATTATGCAAAATCATAGTGCTGTTTGGTCTCACTATCCAAGTGATATGTGATTTATCACATAATCTTTTATTCTACATAAACTCATAATTTTGAAAGAATATATTTTGAGATTTATCAGAACTACTTCAGGTGCATCAACCAATACCATATTTGACACAAATTCAAAATAGCCAGCAAAAATATTGAAGAAGCCTTTTTGAAACAAGTCAATACATGATAAATTACAAAGAACAAAGTTAAAATTTTCAGCTAGATTTACATGTATATCAAAGGCATTGTTCAAAAGGGAGTCTTTCTCTTATAAATATAAAATTTTGCTATTCCCTAATTTCTGCATGTGTTTGCAAATATCTGCAAGATTGCAAGCACATTCTTGCCTGGCCTGGGATGATAGCAGTCGCTCAGTGGCATAAGCAGGTATATTTATCTTCGAAAATGCTTACATCCGTCGCTCATATATAGGAGGACCATCAAAATATTTTACATATTTTACATCCAAAAATAGAAAAGGTTCGTTATTCTGAATTTTCGTTACATCCAAAAATAGACAAGGTTCGTTATTCCGAAAACAGAATAAGGTTCGTTATTCCGAAAATAGAATAAGGTTCATTATTCAAAAAAATTAAATGAGGTTGGTTATTCCGAAACTGAAATAATCTGTGGCCAGTGTGGTGAAGCCGGGAAAATCGAAAGGGCAGGCGTGGTGGAGAGGGAGGTTAGAATCACCATTGCTGGTCAATTGTTATGAGGGTAGGCAAGGCTGATCTATCGTTACTTTCAAAGGGGTGATCATAGGCTTATCGATTATGTTTATTATGTAAATCATTGCCAAACCTATAAAAAAACTTAATAATAATTACGCAATTATATCCGCCCGTCTTTATTTCATGGAGAAGTTATTTCGAAAAAGTATCGGCGGCGACTTCTTAATATTCCGATGGAGATTATTTTCCGCTGATAATGTTTTAAAATAATTTCTTTCATAAATGAATACGGAACGAATACAATTGCGGGAATAATTATTTAGTTATGGCGTGATAACGACCCGATTTTAGTAGCGAAACTTATTCTTTTTCAGAAGAAGTCGCTGTTGATAACGTTGGGAAATAAATTCTTCATTACAAAAAGACGGAACGAAAGTTATTGCAGAATAAATTATTTAGTTATGGACTGTTTAGCGGCCCGATTTTAAAAGCGAAATTTTTTATCAGTAGAAGTCGCCGTGGACAATTTTGTGAAATAAATTCTCTGAAAATAAAAATTAACAGCGGAAGCTGTTAAATGAGGACACACCTCCCCCTAAAAATCCCCCTTATCCGGAGGTTATTCAAGGGTTACAAACACACAGTCCCCAACATTCATAATCCATTCGCTCAGGCAGCATTAGCTCAGATAAAATCAAAATCAAGATGCTTGATCTACGCCACTTCTTGGCACAACACATGCTTTGCCCCCAAAATATACCATCCTCCGCTTAGAATATTAGAGTACCTCCACTCTTCCAGCTGCCATCCCCGTCACTGCAAAACCAGCATCCCTTATACTCAAGCCCTCAGACTCCGCCGTATCTGCTCCGACGATTCTGAATTTTCTTCCCATGCTAGGAACCTTAAGAATCATCTTGTGACCAGAGGACATAGTGCTAGGACAGTCCAACAAGCCATTAACGAAGTTAACAAATTTACCTCCTCTCCGCATCATACTTCATGCTAATCACCATATTCTCCACACTTGTGATCGTCTCCTACAGGCCGTTCCTGACACTCCCATCGTGGCATTCCGACGCCCCCGCAACCTCAAGGATCTCATCGTTCGTGCTGAAGTCCCCTCCCTTATTGACCATTCTTCTCCCATTCAGCATGGCACCTTCAAATGTACAGCCAACAGATGCATCATTTGCAATATACACAACCACGAAGGCGATACTTTCCAGAGTACCTCCACTAGCAGACCTCATCACACCAAGGGGAACATCACCTGCACCACTTCTAATGTTATATATCTTATCACTTGCAGAGTTTGTAAGATGCATTATGTAGGTGAAACCAAGACCACTCTCAAAAGACGCTTCTATGGGCACAGATCCACTGTCACCACCACCAAGCTTAACACCCCAGTTGGGAACCATTTCAACCTTCCTAACTACTCCATCTCAGACATGTCTCTACAGGGCATTGAATTTTTAGGTACCCGTCCTGATTCTGTCCGTATCAGCAGAGAGAAGTTCTGGATGAGACGCCTTCGCACCATTCAACCTCACGGTCTCAACATTCAGGAGGGCAATGAATAACTTCTTTTTTTCTCACATTTCTTTCTTGATATCTGTTTTTCCCATTATAGCTTAGTTTAGTTTATTTGCAGGTGTTTGTTTTATTTGACTAATACATTCTGTTTCTCTTTAATATCCATTCTTCTTTCTCTTTTCTCCCTTACAGGTTTGGCTCACACTTCTCTTTTGTTTTTTGTTTTGTTATTATGTTTTCCCCTTGTTCTTTTACCTGTTTCACTTATTTATTTTTCCCACCTTACTTCTTCTTGTAGGTCTATAACACACAGGTCTACTAGGTGTTTTTTTCTTGGCTTTTCCTCTCTTCTTTCACTCTTTTCAACCCCTTAGCCTCTACTCTAATCCCTTCTTTTTTTACTCTCTCCTCCCTCTCCCAGCTAATCATCTCTCTTTTGTTCCAGTTTGCCGTTTGATCACACCTCTTCTTGCTTTTTGATTGGCTGGTTTCTTCACACCTTTTACACCACCCCCACCTTTGTTCCCTGTGTTCTCTTCCTCCTGGCTTGCCACTTTGGTGTAGCCTTTTTCTGTCTTTCTCTATATCCACGTTTGTTCCCTACTCTTCTGTGTCATTTTGTCTCTGACAAAGATTCTGCTAGGATCGAAAGCTCAGGATCCTTTTGACTTCATTTTAGACTATTATTGCATAATATCCTATTATATTTGAATAAACACCGGTTTTTGTTACTAAAATGAGTTTATTTCATTTTAATAAAAACAAACCTTATTTCATTTTTGGATTAAGGAACCTTATTTCATTTTCGGACTAAAGAACCTTCGGAATAACTAACCTCATTCTATTTTCGGAATAATGAACTTTTTTCTATTTTCGAAATAACGAACCTTCGGAATAATGCACCTTTTTCTATTTTCGGAATAATGAACCTTTTCTATTTTCGGAACAACAAACTTTTTCTATTTTCGGAAAAAGAACCTTCAGAATAATGAACCTCATTCTATTTTCAGAAAATCAAAAATTTGGACTAACAAACTTTTTTATGTTTGGAATAACGAACCTTATTCTATTTTCGAACTAATGAACCTCTTCTATGTTTGGAATAACGAACCTTATTCTATTTTCGAACTAATGAACCTCTTCTATTTTTCGGAATAACGAACCTTTTTCTATTTTCAGAATAATGAACCTTTTCTCTTTTCTGAATAACGAACCTCATTCTATTTTTGGAATAACGAACCTTTTCTATTTTTTGATATAACGAAAATTCGGAATAACGAACCTTTCCTTTTTTCGGACTAACGAACCTTTTCTATTTTCTGACTAGAACGAACCTTTTTCTATTTTCAGAATAACGAACCTCATTCTTTTTTTCGGAATAACGAACCTTCAGAGTATCAAACATCACCTCCCCCCGTGCAGACTAACGGAATGACCCCAAAATATTATATTACTTTGTGCACAAGAGGCAAAATCATGGGAATTTAGACTTAAACAAGGAAAGAAACTGACCAAAATATATTTTGTATATATATAAAAAAAAAAAAGGAAAGAAAATGTGATTCCATTGGGATTCAAACCCGAGACCTCCTGTTTATGCCAGGTTTCAATGGCCTTTGACCATGCACTTGAGCATTGAAAAATTAACAGGTATCACACACGAATATATATAGGTTTGCCATAGCTTAGTCCGTAGAGTGCCTGTCTAGTAATCAGGAGGTCTCAGATTCGAATCAAGATGGTATCCCATTTCTTTGCTCACTTTTTCATGAAATTTGACTTGTATTGGATGGTTGAGTTTTTGTTAACATTTTCCCTCTACCTCTATATTTGCTTTTGAGTGCGAGCACTTCATTTATTAGCATGATATGTATTCTAATGTGCTTTTGCAGATCAGAATTGGCCCCGTATGATTTGCCACAAACCAAACACTGATTTCTCCTGTGTGAGTTTTTAATTGCACAAATAACCGTTTTTCGCACAAAGCCTTTTCACATTAATTTATAGCACAATGATATGCTTATTCTTCTGTTTGGCCCTGCATGTGCCATTTCGATTCATAATTTTACATGAACGTTTTTTTGCAAAATGAACACTGAAAGGGTTTCTCTCAAGTATGGTGAACTACAAATACATGTCGTGTAAGGCTAGTATAATGAGGGAATTTCATGTCGCACATTGTACACCGGTGTGGCTTATCCCCAGTATGGAGTCTCATATGAATATCCAGACTACTCTTTTCGTAAAATTCCTTATCACAAATGGTACACTTGAACGGCTTTGTTTTACAATGTGCAGAGTGGGTTCTTTTATGCTTATTAAGACTACTCATGTTGGAAAAGTCTTTCTGACAAAGAGTACACCTTAAGAAATTTTCTTCTTTGTGGGTTTCGATGTGTGTTAATAGACTACGCTTATACTTATACTCTTTGCTGCAAACAGAACAACGGTATTGCTCTTGTTGTGTTGAGAGTGGCGATGGTTCTGAAGACTCTGCACTGCCTAATGAGGATGTCATTTCACTGTCATCGTTCCTTTCCAGTTCACATTCTGTATCTGTCCCTGTTAGCATCAGAACAGAACTCCTAGCTTCTTCCACATCTCTTTCGACATTGAGTTCTTGGACAGGAGTCACATTTTCGTCTTTGTGGGCTTTCATGTGTGTTAATAGACTACCCTCATACTTATACTCTTTGCTGCAAACAGAGCATCGTAATTGCTTTTGTTGCATTGAGATTGACAACAGTTTGGAAGACTCTGCAACGTCTAATGAGGATGTCATTTTACCATCATCATTCATTTCCAGTTCACCTACTGTAGTTGTCCCTGTTACCATCAGAACAGAACTCGCAGCTGCTTCCATGTCTCTTTCAACAATGTGTTCTTGGACAGGAGTCACATTGTTTGGTGGGCAATACTCACCCATTAAACCCTCTCCTTCAGATGGATCCATTTGACTGTCTAGCTCAGATGATGATGAAAAATGTTCAGTACAATGACTGACATCATCATCATGTGACTTATAACCTGGCTTTGGCTGAAACCCTCGACTTCTCCGTCCCGTGTGGAGTCTCATATGCCCCTCAAAACTACTCTTTTGGTAAAATTCCTTATCACAAATGGTACACTTGAACGGCTTTTTTTTACAATGTGCAGAGTGAGTTCTTTTATGGTTATTGAGACTACTCATGCTGGAAAAGTCTTTCTGACAAAAAGTACACCTTAAGAAATTTTCTTCTTTGTGGGTTTCCATGTGTGTTAATAGACGACCCTCATACTTATACTCTTTGCTGCAAACAGAACAACGGTATTGATTTTGTTGCACTGAATAATGACCAATAAGGTGACTGACATCATCATGATGTGACTTATCACCTGACTGTGGCTGAAATCCTCGAACTACTCGTCTGAGCATCACCTGAGCACAAAGGGCAGAATGGAAAGATATTGTCGGGTTCTCTTAACAATGGAAAAATTTCACAGAATCAAGTTACTTACACTGAATGTTATATAGAGACTAAATGTATATGACTAAAATTTAATCTGTGATTCTTTTTTTTTGGGCTTGCTGAACTTTTAACATTTTGTAATATCTTATAGTGTTTTGGATGGAGTCTTTCATACATGATGGCTTTCTCAATAGTTCAGGTCTTCCTAACAATATTTGTCTTCTGTTTTTCAGCTTTCTTCTTTTTTCCCCTCTCATTTCTTCTTGTAGTTTTTCGTATCTCTTTTCCTAGTTGTTTGACTCTCTTTGATGACATTGCAATTCTAGTTGTTCCCTTTTTCTTGCAATGCCGTCACATTATGCACATAGCCACTGCATTTGTAATCTGTCTTCCTCTCTTCCAGCTTTTTCTTACCTTTATGTTTTAATCTTGCCATTCTTTGCCTTCTCTCTATCTCTATCTCCCTCATTCGAAGCTTAGACAAGCGACTGTGGTGGATCCGTTCTTCCTCTACCAAGTGTTTCTGATGATTTTCCGATCTTTTAGAGTTAGGTCTTTCATGATCCAACCTCAGTTCCTCTCCTGATTGCTTGGATCTCCGGGCAGATGATGTCCGAGGGATAGCTGATGATGAGATCGTGTTCATGGTGGTATCCACACCACAATTGCCTGAGTATCTTTTGAGCAGTAGCTGAGATTGTGGAGGCAGGTTATCATCTAAAATTGGGAACAAAAATATGAGTACATTTCATGCAGAGTCTACACACACCCTGAAGAGATACAAAGAGATCTTATCATAATAAGACAATTTTCCCAGTAAAATTTCAAACATGAGCACATGTGCTTGTGTCAAATGCATTTTTTTGTTAATAAATTTTTAATTTTTTCATTTTATATTTTGAATTTTAACTATGATATGCTTCTCAGGGGCATTTTGGTACCAGCAGTTTGAAAAACATCACATCCCACTTTCCTCCATAACCACATAAGCAATCTTCCATTTCAGTCTCGCCAGTCACCCAAGTGTATCAACAAACAAGAAAAACACAAAACTCCTTGCTTTTTAGACGATGAGTTTGTATGAATCTGAATTTGGCAAAAAACTAGCTCAAATTTTTACCTCCATGTTGTACTAAGACAAAAAAAAATAAAAAAATAAATAACTTAAAACAATTTTTAAATTTAAAAAAGGGGAGGAAAGAAAAGATGTAGAAAAAAATGTAAAAGATTATTTTATCAATACATGTATGTACATTTACATATAACATATCTGGTGAGGTGTTGCTAGGAAAACTTTGGTTTTACTAGGGTTCCCAATTCTAACTGTAGACGATCTGTGGGCAACTTGAGTACCGGTACTACATTATAGAAGGCTACCTGATTTCAGGAACATAATAAAGGTGTCATCTTCACAGAATATATAAATTGTACATGTATACAGAATACACAGAATCAGGTATGAATTGACAAATGATATTACACAATTTATGACAACTATATTATAGATGGCCTGCAATGAGAAGACAGCACTTGACTGCAAGGATATATATTGCCATACATACATGTAGTATACATGTAGTTTATTGGCTCAAGGGAACCCGGTAACTTGTTTTGACGTCAATTGTGAGGTTCAAAAGAACCTACATATGTACATGGAGAGAAAAAACTTTGAGGATGCATCAAATATTATTAGCAGTGAATGTATCCTTCATGAACAGAAAAAGAAGAAAATATTTTACTTACCCAACAGGTTAACACCCAAACTATCAGGTACAGGCATGTTAAATCACCGGCCAAAAGTGGTCTATGAAAACGGGTTGCCTTATCTCTTGAAAGTCCTTCATACACGTATTCACACAGTTCTGTGTAGTATGAAATCACCATGGAACTCAGAACAAGTATCGAGTACATGTAGAACATGAACAACAGCAAGCTATACATGTTGCAAGTTGTGTATAACACGAACAGTGACTCTATTACCTCACATATTATCTGCAACATGTTTCCACAGAATACGCTTGTTGTCTACAGGATGTTGGGTATACTGGCTTGAACTTGCTGGCTTAAAACATCGGCCTGACCACTTGCAAGTATATACATGATATCTGGATTACTACTGATACTATCCAACATGAGATTTACTTGATCAAGCTCCTGGCTTTCACTTTGCTCAGCTGCAGTAGTGACACCAGTGGATGTCAAAGATGATGGTGCTGACTGTAGGTCAAATTCTGACGCGCTACATTGTGTAGCACAGCTCGCCATGTTTACATTTGTTTTACTGCTGGTTTGAGCACAGTGATTTAGACTGCATTCTGGGCGATGTCCAGTAACACTCAATGAATTTTCATCTTGGTAGGCACCATTCTGCAGAGTAGAGATGCTGGTTATCCTTAAGGAAGAGTTGGTATATATTTTAGTACCTGCACGAGCTGAAATGTTTTTCATCTTGTACAAGATGGTATTCTTTCCTTGGAAAGCAGTAGTATACCATGGGTCAATAGAAGAATGTTTCATCTTAGGGTTTGGTCTCTGCCAGAACGATTTACAGTAGGGGTTTAGTTTATTTTTGTAGCGTAAGAAAGAGGCAACAGGACATCTTGGACTATTTGTTGACACCATGATTGAGTGGCGGCCCTCTAGTTTATCTTTGCAACTGTTCTTCCTGTCTTTGAGTGTAATGTAACATTTTCCCCTTTCTTCATGAGTGTCAAAGCTGTCGACTGTCATGTCACGCATATACTCACTCCCCTTAATATCAAAATACAACATGACATCAATAAACACTTTGTCCTGAAGCCCTTGTGGATCGTCCAAATTAAGCGAATCTTGAATTTTTGCCATGTCTTCTTGTGAGACTGCTTGAGTGTGAATTATATCTCCTTTCCCTTTCTTTTTAAGCATAGCTAAAAATTCCTTGAA
Source organism: Paracentrotus lividus (assembly GCA_940671915.1). Lineage (NCBI taxonomy): Eukaryota > Metazoa > Echinodermata > Echinoidea > Camarodonta > Echinidae > Paracentrotus > Paracentrotus lividus. The sequence continues at coordinate 39,868,825 of CALNVZ010000174.1, read as the reverse complement.
AACTCTTTTAGAATTTGCAAAGTCTTCATGCTTGATAATGTCCACTGATTTAGTATTGAGAAAGTAATGTTGTAGACCAAATCTAATAGATAACATTGATTTCCTGCAGTATAATTCACCATTCTTCTGTCTGCAACCAACATAGAACTTTTGCAGAATTTGGTCCAGACCGGCATTTGGCAATTTGTTTATACTGTTGATGTCTCTGTTCTTAACCCGCAAGTAGTCTTCAAATATTTTCATGCTGTACCTAACAGTGTGTTTGGTGTTCTTGCCATCTGCAGAACAGGGATAAAATAAATGATAAAAACTTTTTAGTAGACTACCTTTGTGGTCTTAAAGTCTTTGGGGCTCTTTTAATAATCCTACTCAAGTCATAATCAAACTTTTTCTTTCCTATCTTTTTACATTTATGTAAAGTGCACCTGAGAAACAGAGGAAGTCTTTATTTCTTTTCTTTTTTAAGTAAAAATATTATCTAACAAAAAGTTAACACCTTGTCTAACGAAAACTTAACACCTTGGTACTGTCTTCTTTTTATTTTATTGACATAATTCAGCTTTGGAAATAAAAGACTCCCCCTTTATTATTTTTTGTTTATTCCAAAAATGTATATGTGCTTATAGTTTATTGTTACTTTAGATGTGCAAATAAAGGAAGACTTGAAGTATTTCTCAATGTTCTTGATGTTTTCTTTATGCATGTTGACTACACCTGTTTAGGGACTCATTTCTCCTCAAAAAAAAAAAAATTGATTTCAAGAAAAAAATATGTCTAAAGAAAAATGCGAAGTTCATATTTTATTTAAAATGTAGTTCACTACATGTATGAATAAAAAATAGAGGACACCATTCATTGCTGCCCGCTATGCATGGTATTAATGTCTCATGGACTCGTGTACAATTGTGCAAATTTGTGAAGACAGCACCCTCACATACACATACAATTGTCCTCAAAATTGTTCATATCCCTGTCATTTAAAATAAAATTTGATATCCACGCTACTAACGACTGGACAATTAGGAAAATCTGAAATGTTAAGTAACTTTAGGTATTCCAGATTTTATTTACAGGATTACAAATATCACCATCTTCATAATTATTCATATTCTAGGAGTCCAATTTTTTATCAAATAAACATGAGGGTAATGTTTTTTCTTCTTCCAAATAACCATCTGAAATAGTTCTTGCAAGAGTAGGCCTAAACAGTTAATTCTGTTATGCAGTAACAAGGCACGGTGAATAAAATCTCAAAAAAATGTGGGTGCCCTGTTTGGGCAACTATTTATCATTTCTTTCAGATACGGTTAATTTGCCTGAGGGTCAAATCGGGCTGCCCTGGGCAATGGGGCGCATGCTAATGTTGAGCATTGCTTTAGGCCCCTGTTAGCATTTTCATGGGGCAGTGTTGATAAAAGGCCAAAAAACTGAAGATTTGTCATCAGTCAATCCTGTTTCATTAAAGGCAGTAACAGCAGCAGACTTGCACCCTGTAGAACTCAAGTAACCCACATAGCCTTTACAGTTGATGGGATACCTGTTCAAGACAGAAAAGCTTCCTAGCAACAACAATTCACAGTGGACCACACCATAAACGCAAATTTTTTTTAAAATATGACAGCATCGTGAAGTATGTGAAAGGACAAGTTGTCCAAATCCAAAGAAACAATCAAGTTGTGATAATGTGACCAGAATAATACTCACTCCTTAAACTCCTTTTTTCAGAAAAACCAGCTTGTGTTGAATGTTCATCAAGACGATGCACACTGTCACTGCTCTCTGGAATAGTATCTCCAGCTTTAAATAATACAGAAAAAAGGGGTTATAGTAAAACGTTAAGAGATTTTCTTTTTAGGAAGAATGTAGTATTAGTTGCAGGCCATGACAAGGAGGATTAATATTCCAAAGATCAATTTTCATGACAAGGTGAAAATTTACCAAGCCAAGATACTTTACCCTTTGGAGTGACAAGAACTCATTTAAATCAATTACCAGCACTTTACATTGTAGTCATTTTCAGAAAAAGGCTTGAAGGGATAACATTCATTTTGGAAAATGGATATCTGTGTACATGTACATGTATACGTATGGACATCTTGAAGGTACAGAGCAAAAGATAAGGTTTCCTTCTTTAACCTATATATAAAGCATTATATCTGATGACAAATAAAAAATACACAACAGAAATTTGGGTGAAGAATACAAATAAAAAATAAAATATGTTTCTATTCTAGCATGGAATCACTCACATTGAAAACTAACCTTCTTCCCTCAACGATTGACCCATTATACCAGGATTAGCATTAGCATCATGATCTCCAGTGTCGTCACTATCCAATTGTTCTTCTTTTACATACAGGATCTGGTAACCTGCAGGCGGCTTTGGCTCCATCTCTTCGCGATCCCCTATGCAATCTCCATGCACTTTGTCTTTGTGGTGTGCACATTCTCCATCTATCGGTGGCACCTCTTGGTGAATTGCTTCAACTTCCAATTCTTTTGCATTGTCCAAATGATTATTACTTTCTGGTTCAACAACTGATTCCTTTTCTTCTGGAATCTGGTTGGCAACATCCTCTGCAGTCCAGGAGTCTTCAGATACCTCCTCCTTCAATGTGTAGATCTGGTAGTCTAGTTCATCTGATGGTTGAGGTTCTTCTGATGTATCTTGATGACTCAATCGATTTATGGCCGTCTCACTTTCAAATAATCTATAAAGAAATAGCAGTTGAAATAAAAGATCTAAATGCTATGCTTTAAAATTCTTTAAAGTTTTAGGTAATATTCCCAAAAAAGTAAGCATCGACAAACCCCCTGAAAAAAAGTGATGAGGCTGTCACTGTGGTTTGTCTTGAGGCTCCAGGATTAAAGTTGATCTCAGAGAGTTGATTCGTAGAATGAAATGGAGGACAAGGGTCCTGAAAAATTTAATTCTAGTAAGAGGGACATCCGAGTTAGGCAGAAGAACTAGCTGAATAAAGGTTGGAGAATCGTCTCTGTCTAGAATTACTGTAATTTGGGAATCAGTAAGAATCTTGTTGGTATTCTTTATGAAGGTTTCCCGATGGGTTTGCATTTGCTGGCAGGTAGAGATGAAGTGGAGCACATCTTCATCAACTATTGAACTAATTTACATAATGCACAGGTAGCTGTTTGGGATTTCCCAATTGTCAGTAGATGCTACTGGTTGGGATATGTTTGAGTAAGGAGCAGAGCTCTGACGATCTGGGACTTACGAAGGTGCGGAGCCAAACCTACTGAGAAGATCAGCGATGAAGATTGAGGAAAATCCAGGTTCTAGTGCATGCTAGAGGACTTTGGCGAGATTTTAGTGTGAAGACTTTTTATTTTAGCGTTCTCATGAATGCGGTTTTTCACAATCAGCAAAAAAAATCGGGAGTGCTTTTTATTTTTTATTTTCATCATAGTGAAATCAAATTGATTAAAAACTTATTAGGCCTAGACCCTGTCCCTATCGGCTTGTACAAAAGGTCGGGTAAGTTTCGGGTAAATTGCTGAAGCTAGCCAGACAATTTTTAAACAATTTTTAATATGATGTCTTTTAAAGAACATGAGCCTACATAAATCACAGAGCTACAGGTGGATAATGTACAACAATGCATGAGCTCGGATGCAATAAAAGGATTTTAAGACAACTACCAACAGACAACTACCCTCCAGGGAAACTCCCTAGGACAACTACCCCTTAACACAATCACCCCACGGACAACTATCCCCTATGACAACTACGCCCTATGACAATCACCCTCCAGGACAACTACCCCCTAGGACAACTACGCCCTATGACAATCACCCTCCAGGACAACTACCCCCTAGGACAACTACCCTCCAGGGAAACTACCCACAAGGACAACTACCCCCTAGGATAATCACCCCCTAGGACAACTACCCTCCAGGGAAACTACCCCCTGGGACAATCACCCCATAGGACAACAACCCCTTAGGACAATTACCCTGAGGACTACTACCCCCTAGGACAACCACCCCCTGGATGACTACTCCCTAGGACAACTACCCCCTATGATAACTAGACCACAGAAACAACTTCCCCCAGGAATATTGTCTTTCTTTTCCCTTCTCTTCTATCATTCCTCATGTATTTCTTTGTTTCTTCTTTCCTCTCTTCTATTAATATATTTCTTTGTTTTGTCTTTCTTTCCTCTTCTCTCAACTAAATTTTTATGTATTTCTTTGTTTCATCCTTCTTTCATCTTCTTTTCTATCATTTCTGATGTATTTCTTCATTTTGTCTATCTTTCCTCTTCTCTCAAATATTTTTGTTTGTATTTCTTTACTTTACCCTTCTTTCATCTTCTTTTCTATTTTTTTTTTCTATCACTTTTGTTCTTTGAAAGACACAGGTCTTCAGTAAAATTGTCTGGCTAGCTTCAGAAATTTACCCGAAACTTACGCGCGACTCACCCGACCTTTTAAATTATAACAAGCCGTCCCTATCTGATAAATATTACAAGATCATCTATTCAATAGAAATATAGATCTAGGAAAAAAGAAGAAAGACCTTAGGGAAAAATCAATGGACAGAGATGCAAAACCCGCCACCCATAGTCCCACTTTATACTTATAGGATGTATCCTACCTAGTACTGTGTAGAGTGTAGTGTAACTATACACAGCCCCGTCGCCGAAGGCGACGGGGCTGTACTTTAACCACCTCTATTTACAGCGTAACTTTCAGTGATGATGAGCGCAAAGTAAATTATACTGGTCAATTTAATCAATCTAATGTTAAAATATCTATTTTAAACATCTATGATGTTTCACGCGTAACAACGACTAAAAATGAAAGTATATAAGAGCTTTTTGACTTACCAAAATGAATTTTCCGTTGGTCTTGTTTCTTCTAAAATTTTCGGTGCCATCGCTGCCATCTTTCAATGACGTCATTCGATTCATGACCTCCGTCCCATAATTCTGTGCGAAGAATTAATTGAACAGCGCACGCACGGAGACGTGAAGTTGGAGCAGACGACGTTCCACTTCCGGATGACCTAACCTTGCAACTGAAATTAGAAATTACATGGTGGATGTCTCTGTTTTCCAGTATTTTTCATATTTAGTTTATTACTTCAAGTGAAATATTTGCAGATGTCACCAATTCGAGGAAGGACCTTCACAGTCTGGATTCAATGTGAGTATGAATTATCTTGACCCCGAAATTTGTGATCAATTTTTTTTTTCTCTAGAAAAAAAAAAAACTTCGCTAGAAACGTCTACTGACTCGTCAGTTCCCGTCGCTTTGCGACGGGGGCTGGTCGGTTTAAGTGTAGTGCAGTGTAGTCTGTAGAGTGTAAGTTAGAACTTAAAGGAGGAGTCCGGGATGAAATGAAAGAGTTTTGTAAAATTAAGTAAAATTCATCAAGCACAACACAGAAAATTTCATCAAAATCGGATGAAAAATAACAAAGTTATGCATTTTTTAGGTATTGACTTATTTTGGTAAAACAGTTCTTGGCAATTGTCTCATTGTCTCATTTGAATATTTGAATATTCAAATGAGCAAACTGATGATGTCACAGTCCCCCTACTTCTTGTGTATTTTATTATATGAAATCCTATTTATCTCATTTTTTCATATATTGCGCGTACAGAAAATCTGTCCCTCATACTGAAATAAGTAAAAACACTTGTGACCTTGAACATTCCACAAGGATTAATGATTAATCCTTGTGGAATGTTCAAGGTCACAAGTGTTTTTACTTTAATCCCTGTTTTTATGTCCTTGGGGCAGAAAATCTTGATAATTGGTATTTCATACAATAAAATACAAAGGAAGTAGGGGGACTGAGACATCATCAGTTTGCCAATTTGAAGAACTGTTTCCTAAAAATTCAAAACCTAAGAAAATTCATAACATTGCTATTTCTTATCCGATTTTGATGAAATTTTCAGTGTTGTGCTTTTTTTATTTTACGTTATTTTTCTGATAATGCAAATTCCAGCCCGGATGAGTCCTTTAAAGGGGAATCCAACCCAAGGAGAGAATCAACCTTACAGGAAAGAGGAAAAGGAGAGGAGTAATCTAAAAAGTTTCATCAAATTCGGTTATCAAATAAGAGAGTTATGGAAGTTTGAAAAGTCTAGTTGTTCCTTCTATGGGGATCTTCAAATTAGCATCATCGGCTTCAAAATGGCTGATCTTATCGACAACTCTCAATTCATTTTGTACACAAATTTTTAGATTTCCCCCATTTTCTTTCGAAATATATCTTAGATCTACCTCCTTCTGTCAGTTCTGAGCTCAACATGTGTTGTGTGAAATCTATTTTCCCATGACATATTTTGAGCTCAGAAGTAAAGAAGACATATTTTGAAAGAAAATGGGGAGAATCTGAAAATTTGTGTACAAAACAAATAGAGAGTGGTCCTTAAAATCAGCCATTTTGAATTGTTCCCAATTCGAGGATATCCATAACGTTAGAAGGTACAAAAAGACTTTTCAAACTTCCATAACTTTCTTATTTTATAGCCACTTTTTTATAATTGCTCCTCTCATTGTGCTCTTATATATAAAAATGATAATTTCTTTGGGTCTTGTTTACCTTTAATTAAGTTTTGCATGAATAATTTCTTTGACCAAATAATACGTTCTCTCGCTCTAAGTTCTAACCTAAGTTAGACTCTAAAATCCCTATAATTTTCCAACATTTCGTGCTAAATATCTGGAAATTTATATGCCTAATTGCTAGTAAACCTTTGCAAATGGCTGGTTAAAATAGAGTAAATTTACTAACTGTTAGGCCTACTCACTTTGATGAATCGATATGGAGCTTCCCATCATCAACCGCATCCAAAAGCACCACGGCCAACTGTCGGGAGGTGAGCCCGTATCTCTCGGCTAACTCGACCCATCGCTCATGGGTAGCAATGCTCATGAGAACGGTTCTAGTCGCACTCTGTCGTTTCTTGTCTTGCTCTTTATTTCTCTCCTTTTTGGCACTTTCAGATAGTCCTAAGCTTTTGCGCCCCGTTTTCTTTTTCTCCATTTTCTTCTTTCGTGACTGTCCGTTTTTTCGGTTTAAAACTTGAAAGATCCCAACATGAACAAATCTTTATTCTCATTCATATTATTACGTAAATTGCAGGCAAGAAGAAGGTACCCATAGGCCTTTGAAAAAATATCAAAATCGGAAGCTCACGTACGTACGTACGTGAGCTATATCGTGTACGTACGTAGCTACCGATTTGAGTATTTTTAGTTACTTAGGCGGCTCGTTAAAGCCACAGGTTTTGCATACACGTACACGTTTACGTGTATTATTACGCGCGCACGTGTACGTACGTAATCCCGTACGTGCATGTGATATACTGTATCTATATAAAGTATAATCTAGTTGATCGAGTCTATATTTCAGTGTTTTTTTCACTCAAAGCTACGACGTCAATATTGGTGAAAATAATAGAGGAACATTCTGACAGTCATAGTTACATGATATTGGTAACCAGGCCTTGGTAGGTGGTAAAACACGATTTTGTATTAAATGGACCATGGACCTGGACCTTGCATGCCTGTTGAGCTGAGCTAGGCTGCCCGTTCGCTGGCCGTTCCCCTTGCATGGCGCCTGACCAGCTGACGCAGACGACCGAGGAGCTATAGCCCATGTCGCGCCTGGCCTGGCCTGGCTTCCATCGCTGAGTCATGTGACTGTGTAAAGCAAGACGCCAAGACAGGGTCAACTCCTAAGAAGCTAGAAGCTGCTGCAGTCAAACCAGGTTCTTACTTTCTGAGGAGTGAGGGATATGGCCGGGGGCCGCCGATGAGGACAGAGCAGCCTCGGTCTAATCTTAAGTTTGCCCATATTTTTAAGGGATTCAGGTATGAATGGGACAGTTTATACTTTTAGCCAATTCCAATGAAGTCATTATACAATTAAAATTCAAAAGTAAAGAAAAACTTTCTACAGAAAGTAAGAAAAAAGTGTTGTCCACAATCCCTTACTTTCGTTACAAAACTTCATAAACCAGGATAATAGTAATGAATTATAGGTAGAAAGGTCGGCGCTAGTGCCGTTTGGTATCCACTACACACCCTACCCGACCACCCTACCCTAACCCTAGTGCGTGGGGGTCGCCGTCAACCCTATCCCTTCAAGTAGCAGCAAGCCTCGTGGCGGGATGCTTAACTGCACTAGCACCGAAAGGTCTAGTGTCATCCTTTTTCACAAATTGCAAAAACTAATCTAACTTGGCATAACTTTAGAATATGATCAACCTATACTGTCTATTCAATTTTACTGTCATAGGTTGCCTAGATCAGTAATATGAAACGAAAGTCTGACTACCAATGCAGACCAGCTCTCCATCAACATCGTTGATATTACAGCGCATGCAGCACGCTGCATTATTCTCTGCGCTAACGGTCAACGGTTCGCCCCGTACGGTATATTTTTCGAGGTTCGAAAAAATAGGAATGAATTTTGATAATCGCAATATAATGACAAACATACACATTTGAGCTTAATCATGTTGTGGGAAGATAAAGTCATTGATATACTACTATATCCTCTAAAAAAATAGAAATGTAATATTTTTGCCTGCAATAGGATGACACTACCTTTAAATGGTGCTTCAATATCAACCATCCCGAGCCCTCCTAGACTTCTTTTAATTTTTTCTATCTTTGAAAGTCATAAAAAAAAAGTACATTAGCTTGTTTAGTTGTTTAATTTTATATGCCTGGACACTTACATCTGTAGAAATATAAACAAATTGGAATTAAAGTCTTTAGTACAGTAACTGTTACATAATATGTCAAGTTACGCATCCTCCATAAATTTAAAATGTTTTTCGCTTTGTCTATTCTACCTTCCCAATTCAAATTTTGAACTTCCTGGTGGTTTTTACCAACATAAAGCACTTGATTGGTTTTTCAGTAAAAGGAAAAAGAAAATTTACTTTCTTCTCATCAGGTAAATTCATAAAATCAGACTTGTCCCAGTTGACTTCGGGTCCTGCTACCTTACCAAAGTTATTTACTTCTGACATAACATTTGTCATTGATTTTGAACCTTTTACAAGAATTATACATGTAGTATCTGCATATTGCACAATTTTAATCTCTTTGAGTATTTCCTTTATCTTCCAGGGGCCCTACATGCAGATAGGATCATGACAACCAAGGACAGCATTATGAAAGTGATTAAGAAAGAGCTCATAGAGGAGCCAGAGCCATCAGAGGAACTATACACAGTTGGGGAGGAAGTCTTGGGAGAGGACTGGACAGAGGGTAATAGAGGTCAACAGACAAGGTCAATAGAACATCCTGAGACTTGCTTAGTCGAGGAAGAAGTCTTGGAACATGACTGGACAGGGGACGGTGGAGGTCAAGAGATACTTACAGAGCCAATGTCAACAGAACAATCTGATACTTGCTTGGTGAAGGAAGAAAACTTAATACAGGAGGATATGACAGAGAGTAGCATTGTCCTTAAAGTATCGACAGAAGCAAAATTATTAGATAATAATGAGACCTCCATAGAGGAAGAAAACTTTGGCCATTGCTGTGCGGAGCTCCATGAGCCCAAAGACAACTTTGCCAGAGAGATATGTGTGCAGTCTGATTCTCAAATGGGAGGAGTACACAAAGGACCCCATACTGATTGCTTGAGGAAGGAAAGTGATGCACCAAAGGACAGTGAATCTACAGAAGAGGATATGGAAGGGGCAGTGTGCAGGAGATTAAAGGAAGAAGTTGACTGGACAGAGGAGAATGGCGATGCCAAAGAGATGCCCTCATTTGAAGACACAGGTTACCAGATCTACTATATTAAACAAGAAACGATGGATGATAACTGTACAGAAGATGATACATGTAAGTCCAATCTACAGAGAGTGCAAGAGTCCTCAAGAAAACAAGGTTAGCTTTTTATTTTGGACTGATTGCTCTCAGGGTTGTGTATGATTCTGGTATAGTAATAATCCCTGAAACAAGTATCACAAAAATAGTGAAATAAAGTCATGAATTCCCCAACTAGTATTGTCCAAAAGTTCTAAGACGTCCTTGTGAATTTTACATGTGCATTTAATACATTCTTTGGTATTCTACTAACAATGTTGACTTTGGCAAAAGGAATACAATTATCAAGCACAAATTTACCAAAGCGTTTAAATTTTTTCCCCCATTTTTGAGAAGCCACGTTATTAGTGTTGATTAGGGGCTGTATCTGGTACGCCATTACTGTTAGACCAGATATTTTTGCATGCATGATACTTTTGAAAATTTCGCTAGGAGGCATGATTCACCAAAGGAAAGTGTACATGTAAGTCAACACAATGCATTGATTGCTAGTATAATACTCAGGGATGCCACTTTTCAGACTAAAGTAGGAATTCCTACTTTTTGAACCTCACTTTCCACCATATGAAACACCGTTTTTATTGTGTACAAAAGGACCCATTCAATATGATTTTCCCACTCTTTTTTTTCACTGCTAAGTGGCGTCCCTGAATACTGTGCATTGTGCAAAAGAGTTTATGGTCATTAATTTGCAAAAGTTTCATGTCGCTAATGTTTCTGGTTATAATGTATTTTTTTCTCATATGATTTATCATATCATGAAAATAAAGATGTCCTAACATTTCCAAATGATATTCTTTTAATGCTGATAAATAGCAACAAAAAGAAATAATGGTATTTCCGGAGAAGAATAGTGTTTAGGTGTAATCAATCCATGCATAGTTTTGAACATGTAAAAATGCCTCAGTTGTCCTCTTAATATCTTTACCAGTTTCACCATGAGTAAGCACATTTCTGCAGAGAGGCTTGGTTTACCAGCTTGTACAAGAAACAGACCTTGTTGAAGACATGACCCAGTAGCGGACGCAGACCGGAGTCACACAATGAACTTACCGGGCCAATGTGTAAACATAATAGAGCCGCTTTTGACCCCAGACAATTGGGCCCCCGAATTGCATTCAATTAGATTTTCTTTTATCCGCACCTGTGACCTATTGACTGTTGTTAACGAGCTTTGTCGAGGTTTTTTTTTATTTTCCTCTTTATTCTTAGATGATAATATGCAGAACAGCACCCAACAGATGTCAGGTGATAGGTCACATGATGATGAGAGGCATTTTGTTGGATATGTTTCTTCATATCCTGAGAAAGGCCTGCAAGCTGAGTTATCAGGAAGAGAGAGAAGTATGGGTGAGTATCTGTCCTGTTGCATTGCCAATCAATGAAATATATGTGACTCATCATATCCAAGTGAATCACAAGTTGCACTAGCAAAAAGTCAAAAAGAGTCAAGAAAATGAGGAAAAATAATAAAAGTGTCAAAATTTCAGGGAAGATACTTTTGATTTTATGAATCTGCAATGTTTCATGTGTGCTCTGTAAAAAAAAAAAAAATAATAATGAGTGAGTGAAAACAATAATGGGAAAGTGTCTAAAACTAAAAGTTGATTAATTTGATGATTTCAACTCTGCCTTTGGAACAAACCTCTCAGTAGGCATGAAGAAAGGCTGTGAAAACTTGCGAGAACTAAGGTTGTTATTTCAAAAAAATCTTTTCAATTGTGCTTCTTCAATAAGAAATTTAGACTGGGTTCTGTCAAGGGTATGAATACTTCTGAACATGGTGATTTCCATAAATCTGTCAATAAAATACCCCTGGAATACAAAATTTCTCAAAATTTCAAATTGTCCTAATTATTCAGTTGTTGGTAGCATACTAATCACCAAAGTTTACACTTTAAAAATATTACAGTTGATGGAGGAAAGATATGCTTTTAGTTGGGGAAGTTACCCCAACATACATTGTAATCTTTATGTACAAGAACACACAAAGGAGAAAAACCCTACATGTATCTGAAAAAGAAGTTCATACATGCCAGTTGTCTGAATGTTACGGACATCATGCACGATGTTAAAGAATAAATAAATGAATAAATAGATTTTAAAAAAAAACTACAAACTGCTTTAAAAACATAGAATTACTATCCTTTGTCATTTTACAAGCAACCAGCCAATGAACAAAACAATTCCTTGAAATACAATTTGCTGAAATGGTTTTTGTAAAATACACAGACTGCAGAACACTTTGGCCCATACATGTATTCTGCTATGAAGACTGAGTTTGTATGCGTCGCAAGTTCATACAAAGCTATTGTGAGATCCGCATGATCAGAAAAAAGGATCACACAACCGGGCACAATAGCTTTGTATGAACTTGCGACGCATGCAAACTTAAGTCTTCATAACAGAATATGGGCCTTAAACTCTAAAATAGCAAGACATATATGTGCATGTCATTGTTCTACTTCCTTTTCTCAGGTGGATCAAGTCTGAAGATCAACCATTCGAGTGTGAAAAGTACCCCTGAATCTGGAAGATCTGATAACAAAAGGATAATTACAGACAGGAGTAGGGAATATGAAGAGTTAAGGGAAACAATACCTTCCGAAGACATTGGGCAATTCACTCAGCATGCTATAGAAAACAATGTATCTAAACACATAAAAACTATCAAAGATCAACACTGTCATCAGTGTTCTGTTTGCAACAAAAGGTTTAATAAAATATCCGTTCTCAATAGACACATGAAAATCCACACAGGAGAAAAGCCTCATCAATGTTCTGTTTGCAGGAAAAGGTTCAATGAAAACTACATTCTTAATAGGCATATGAGAACCCACACAGGAGAGAAACCTCATCAGTGTTCTGTTTGTAAAAAAGGGTTTTCTCAAAACTCTGATCTCAAGAACCATATGCAAATTCATACTGATGAAAAGCCTTATAATTGTTGTGCCTGTAACAAAGCGTTTTGTAGAGAATCTTATCTCAGACAACATATGAGAATCCACTCTCAAGAGAAAAATCATCAATGTTCTGTTTGTAGCAAAAGGTTTTATAAAAGTAGTGTTCTCAATAGACACATGAAAATTCACACAGGAGAAAAGCCCTATCAGTGTTCTGTTTGTAACAAAGCGTTTTCTAAAAACTGTAATCTTCAGACACATATGAGAACCCATACCGGAGAAAAGCCTCATAAGTGTTCTGTTTGTAGAAAAGGGTTTTCTCAAAACTATGATCTTAAGAACCATATGCAAATTCACACAAATGAAAAGCCTTATAATTGTTGTGTTTGTAACAAAGTGTTTTCTAGAGACGCTTATCTCAGACAACATATGAGAATCCACTCTAGACAGAAACCTCATCAGTGTTCTGTTTGCAGCAAAATATTTTATACAAGCTCTCGTCTCAATAAACATATGAGAATCCACACTGGAGAGAAACC
>CALNVZ010000174.1:39844613-39855524 GCA_940671915.1 Paracentrotus lividus | reverse complement strand
GATGCACCAAAGGGACCAGTGAATCTACCAGGAAATGAGGATATGGAAGGGGCTGTGCAGGGAGATAACAGGAAAGGAAGTTGCTGGGACAGAGGAGAATGGCGATGCCAAAGAAGATGGCCTCTATTTGAAGCACACATGGGTTACAGATCTACTATATTAAACAAGAACGATGAGATTAGTAAACTGTAAGAAATTGATACATGTAAGTCAATCTACAGAGAGTGCAAGAGTCCTCAAGAAAACAAGGTTAGCTTGTTTATTTTGACTGATTGCTCTCAGGGTTTTGTGTTTTATGATTCTGGTATGGTAATATCCTGAAAAAGTATCACAAAAATAGTGAAATAAAGTCAGATGATTCCCACAATAGTATGTGGTGCCAAGAAGTTCTAAGACGGGTCCTTGTGGAATTTTTACGGATGTGCATTTAATACATTCTTTGGTTTCTACCTAACAATGTTGACTTTGGGCAAGAAGGAATTACAATTATCAAGCACCAAATTTACCCAAAGCGTTTTAAATATTTTTCCCCATTTTTGAGAAGCCACGTTAATTAGTGTTGATTAGCGGGCTTATCTGGTTACGCCATCTAGCTGTTAGCGCAGAGTATTTTGGGCATGCATTGATGACTACTTTTGAAAATTTTGCGCTAGGGAGCGCATGCATTCCACCAACAGGAAAAGTTACAATTAAGCTTAAACACATGCATTTGATTGCTAGTATAATACTAGGGATGCACCTTTTCAGACGTAAAGGTGGAGATTTCCTAACTTTTGAACCGATCACTTTTCCACCATATCGAAATGCCCGTGTTGTTTATCTGCTTGTCAAAGAGGACCCTCATTCAATAGATGTTTCCCACTCGTTTCTTGTTTCACTGCAAGTGGCGTCCTGATACTGTGCATTGTGCAAATGAGAGTTTATGGCTCAGTTAATTTGCAAAAGTTTCATGTCGCTATGTTTCTGGTCGCTATAATGTATTTTTTTCCTCATAGCTTTTCATATCATGAAATAGAGATGTCCGGTAACATTTCAAATGATATCCTTTGTTTGAATGGCTGATAAATAGCAGACAAAAAGAGATAAAATGGGTAAAAAATTTTTCGAGAAGGAAATAAGTGGTTTTTTAGTGTGTAATCGAAATCCATGCATAGTTTTGAACATGTAAAATGCCTCAGTTGTCTCCCTTAATATCTTTACGCAGTTTGCACCAATGAGGTAAGGCACATTTCTTGGCAAGAGAGGCTTGGGTTTGACCAGGTTGTACAAGATAACAGAACCTTGCTTGAAGGAACATGAGCCCGTAGCGGAGCAGACTCGGAGTCACACAGACGTTACCGGGGCCAATGTTGTAAACATAATAGAGCCGCTTGACCCAGAGACAATGGGCCCGCGAATTGCATTCAATTAGATTTTCTTCTATCGCTCACTGTGAACCTATTGATCCTGTTGCTTACACGAGAGCTTTTCGGAGTTTGTTTTTTTATTTTCCTCTTTTATTCTTAGAGATGATAAATATGCAGGAACCAGCACCACACAGATGTCGGTGATAGGGTCACATGATGATGAGAGGCATTTTGTTGGGATATGTTGTCTTCACTATCCCTGAGAAAGGCCTGGCCAAGCTGAGTTATCAAGGAAGCGAGGAGAAGTCATGGGTGAGTATCTGTCCTTGTCTGGCATTGCCAATCCAATAGAATACTATGATGTGACTCATCATATCCATAGTGGAAGTCACAAGTTGCAACTAGGCAAAAAGTCAAAAAGAGTCCGAAGAAAAGATGACGGGAAAATTAATTAAAAGTTCAAAAATTTCAGGGAAGATACTTTTGATTGTTATGAATCTGCATATGTTTCATGTGCTGCTCTGTAAAAAAAAAAATAATTGAGTGAGTGAAACACAATGAATGGGAAGTGTTAAAACTAACAGTTGGATTAAGTTTGATGATTTCAACTCTGCTATTGGACACGAACCTCTCAGTTAGGCGTGAGGAAAGGCCTGTTTGAAAACTTGCCGGAAGAACTAAGGTGTTATTTTCAAAAAAAGTCTTTTCAATTGTGCTTCTCTTCAATTAAGAAATTTAGATCTGGGTTCTGTCCAAGGTAGTATGAATACTTCTGCAACATGGTGATTTCCATAAATCTGTCATAAAATACGCCATGGAATACAAAATTCTCCAAATTTCAACTAATTGCTTATGTATTCAGCTTCGTTGGTAGGCATACTATCACCCAAAGTTTACAGCTTTAAAATATTACAGTCTGAATTGGAGGAACAGAATGCGTTTTTAGTTGGGGAAGTTACCCCAACATACATTAATCTTTGATTACGCAGAGAACCACACAAGGAGAAGAACCTACTGTATCTGAAAAAGAATTCATACATGCCAGTTGTTTCTGAATGTTACGGACATCATGCACGGATGTTAAGATATAAATAAATGATAAATAGATTTTAAAAAAAAACTACAAACTGCTCTTAAAAACAATAGATTAACTATCCTTTGTCTTTAAAGGTCATTCCCGATGAGCAACCGCAGAAACAAATAACTTACTTATACATTTGCTGAATGGTTTTGGTGTATCCGGCTGCGAACTTTTGGCCCATACATGTATTTGCTATGGGACGATTTGTATGCGTCCGCAGTTCATCAAAGCTAGTGTGAGATCCCGCATGATCAGAAGAAAAGGATCACAGCAATCCGGGCACAATAGTTCTGTAATGAAGCTTGCGACGCATTGCAAACGTTAATCTTCAATAACAGATATGGGCCTTTAAACTCTAAAAAATAGCAAGACATATATGTCGCATTCATTTGTTCTACTTGCCCTTTTCTCAGGTGGATCAAGTGCTGGAAGATCACCAAATTCGCAGTGTGGACAAGTCTACCTGACTTGGAACGATCTGATGAACAAACAGGAAATTGCAGACAGGAGTATGGGAATATGAAGAGTTAGAGGGAACAATACCTTCCGAGACACTTGGGCAATATCACATCAGCGATGCCTGATAAGAAACAATGGTATCTAAAACAATAAAATATCCTATAAAGATCAACCGACTGTCATCGAGTGTTCTGTTTGCCAACACACGGGTATGTCTTAAATATCTTCTCAATAGACCACATGAAAATCCACACAGGAGAAAAGCCTCACTGCAATGTTTCTGTTTGCAGGGAAAAGGTTCACGCATGAAACTACGATCTAATAGGCAGTATGAGAACCCGACACAGGGAGAAGAACCTCATCATGTGTTTCTGTTGTGTTAAAAAAAAGGGTTTTCTCAAAACGTCTGATCTCAAGAAACCATATGGCAAGATGTCATCTGTGAGACCGCCTTATATTGTTGTGGCTGTAACCAAGCGTCTTGTGACGACTTTTTCAGCATACAAGAGATCACTCTCAAGGAGAACAATTCTCAATCGTCTTCTGTTTTGGCATAAAGGTTTTTGTTAAAGGGTGTTCTCGAAATAGACACATGAAAATTCACAGCAGGAGAAAAAGTCCCTATCATGTTTATTGTTCGTACAAAGCGGCTTTTTCTAAAACTGTACCTCTTCAGACACATATGAGAACCCAAGTACCGAGAGAAAAGCCTCAGTAAGTGTTTCCTGTTTGTAGGAACAAGGGACTTTCTCAAAACTATGATCTTAATGAACACATATTGCAAAGTTCACACAAAATGCAAAAGCCTTATAATTGTTTGTGCTTTGTAACAAGTGTTTTCTAAGACGTGGATCTGTGAGATATGAGAATCCACTCCTAGACGAGAAACCTCATCAGTGTTCTGTTTGGGCAGCACATTAATTTTATACAAGCTCTCGTCTCATAAACATATGAGATATCCAGCATGGAGAGCAACCTCATCAGTTGTCTCTATTTTGCAGCAAAGGTTTAATATGAAAAGTACCACATCTGAATACGCCACGATGAGAAACCACACAGCGAGTAAAGTGTGCCTCAGTGTTACGTTTTGGCGAGCACACGTAGTTTGAAGACACTTTTGATACTGCCAAGATGCTAGCATGAGCAATCCACACTGGAGAGAAACAGACTCATCCAGTGTTTGTTGTGTAGCAAAAAGTTAAAAGAAACTGCTAGTCTAAGAACACATCCTGAGGATCCGTTTCCACCACTGGAGGAATACATTAGATGTCTCTGTTGGGATGTCTAGTACAAGTTTAATCAGCCTCGCCTCTCAGTAAACACATCATAGAAACCACATCGGGAGGCAGGCCTGCATCAGGTGTTTTGTTTGTGGCCAAAATGGGTTCAGCTTGGAAAATACGTGTTCGTTATTAGACATTTGAGAAACCCACACAGGAGGAAAAGGCTCGCAGTCAGTGTTTCCACTTTGTTGCAAAGGAGGTTCTCTCAAACCTGTGACGTCTCAATTGAACCATATCTTCACTCTGTGAAAGCTTTATACATTGTTGTGTTATGTAACAAAGGCATTTCTAGAGGCTCTTATGTCAAAACACACATATGAGAATCCACTCTGGAGTGAAGACGCTCATTCAGTGTGTTCTGTTTGCAGCAAAATATTTTATGAGAAGCTCTCCATCTCAATGAAACATATGAGAATGCCACACTGGAGAGAAACCGCTCACCCAGTGTTCTATTTGCAGCAAAAATGTTTTAATTGAGAAAAAGTAACAATCTGTGACTTGGGAAACCCCACAGGGAGACATGCCATCAGTGTTCAGTTTGCAGCAAGACAGTATTCTGAAAACTTTGAACTCCAGATGCACATGAGAATCCACACTGGAGAAGAAACACCATCAGTGTTCTGTTTGTAGCAAAAGTTTAACACAAACTGTAGTCTAAAGAACCATACTGAGAATGCCACACTGGAGAGAAACTGCAATATCAGTCGTCTCTGTTTGTAGTAAAAAGTTTTAATCAAAGCTCCGTCATGTAAACGTATGAGGATCGCAACTGGAGAGAGGCCTGCATCAGTGTTTTTGTTCTGTGGCAAAGGGTTCAGTGAAAACTAACGGTCTGGATTAGCATTTGAGAACCCACACAGGAGAAGCCCTTCAGTGTGATCCTTGTGTGCACGGGTTTTCTCAAACTTGTGATCTCAAGAACCTTATGGGCCCACAAAGTTCACTTCCTGATGGAAAAGCGCTTATAATTGTTGCTGTTGGGTGTAAGCAAAGCATTTTCTAGAGGCTCTTATCTCAAACAACATATGAGAATCCACTCTGGAGTGAAACCTCATCAGTGTTCTGTTTGCAGCAAAATGTTTTATACAAGCTCTCGTCTCAGTAAACATATGGGAATCCACACTGGAGATAAACCTCATCAGTGTTCTCTTTGCAGCAAAAGGTTTTATGAAAACTCCACTCTCATTAGACACATGAGAACCCACTCTGGAGAAAAGCCCCATGTTTGTTTGTGACAAACTCAATACCCATATAATGCAAATTCACACTGGGGAAATAATACATTTATGTTCTGAGTAGCAAAGCGTTTTCTCGAAAATCAGAAGACGAGCGACATATGAGGATTCACATTGAAATAAAGGCCCTTTTAATAGTGTTCAATTTGTTGTATATTTTTTTTCTCGCCTGAACGAAGTTCGGCAGAGACCTAGCGATCCCTTTTCCTGTTGGTCTGTTACGTTTTTTAGTTTTTTGTGTAACTTGCTCTCATTTTGTTATTTGTGCATCATTTGTGTTCACACATGGTACAAATGGTGTTGATAAATATGATGGGGTCAAAGGTCATCTAGGGGTCAAAAGGTCAAACGATATGAGGCCATTTGTTACAAAAATGTTAAAGTTTGTGTGTAACTGGCTCTCATTTCTTTATTTCTCCATCAATTGTGTTCACACTTGGTACAAATGATTCTTGGGTAATACCACATGTCTGTTGATGAGGATGATGAGATCAAAGTTCATATAAGGATCAAAAAGTCAACTTAAAGGTCGACTTTTCTTAAACATGTTTTCTTTATTTTTGCATAAATTTTGTTTAAACTTCAAATAGATGTTAAATAGGTATTGTCACTCATACAAAGGTTACATCAAAGGCCATCATGGAGTCAAAAGGTCATATTGCATATTTTATTAATTGCTACAACAATTATTCTGAAGAGATGTCGGTAACTGATGTTGTGTAACTAAATTTACCCTTGGGACTGCCTTGCTTTTCGTCACTTTCTAATTTCACCCTTTTCACTTTGGCAAAATATTTAGGAAAAAATAATAAAACCAACAATATCTGCAAAAAAGTGAATTTTGCTTATTAATGATCCCACATGTTTGTTTTTAGTGATGATTACAGAATTCAATAAAATCAACATTTAAAAAAAAATTATTATTGCATTAGAAAGATTCTTTCTCACAACTACCATGGTATTAGGATTGAAATGAATAACTTGGATAACCTAGGAATGTAGGCCTATGTCATGTTTGAAATATTGTGGAATTGTCCATATACCGAGTGAGTCAAAAAAAAACTTTACACCTAAAAAATGTCAATAAAAAGAAAACCAAATTATAAACCCTAAATTATTTTACATATTCTGAAAGAGTAACTCCTCCCGCATCTTCTGGTAGCCATTTTTGTGTGGGTTAATGTCTTTACGCTTGATGAACATGACGCTCTGTTTGCGACTGTGGCAACTTTCGAATTGTGGCCGGGTGGGGGTGAATTGAAACACAAAAGCTGAAAAGCTAACTCTCATCAATGAATAAAATAGATTAAATTTTTTATTGAAAGTGTTTCCGCTTATAAAGTTGGCAGGGGTGTTGTTACAATACTTGATACATTTTGATGAAAATGAGAATAAATCTGTATATGCCAAGCATGTAGTTAGTAAGTCACACTCTAAGACCAAAATAATCTTTTTCCAAATATTTAGGGGCTTCTTAGGGTCTGTCTAGTGGCAATTTACTACTTGGATGTGTCTACATTTCGTGCATCCCTTGACGAGTCCAAGTCTAATTTCATAACAAATGTAGTCAATATGTGTAATAAACCCCTGCCAAGTTTATTAAGAGGAGAACTTTCGTTAAAAAGTTGCTCTTTATATTCTATGATGGAGTGTGCTTTTTGTCAGAACCTCTTATGTTTGTTTCAATTATCTCCCACTGGCAACAATCGAAATTTGATGTTCGAACATGCCGTGTTCATCGAATGGTAGAAGCGTACACACAATAAATGTATAACAAGATGCAGGAGGAGTTACTCTTTCAGAATATGGTAAAATAATTTAGGGTTTATATATTGGCTTTATTTTTTGGCATTTTTTCTAGGTGGTAAAGTTTTTTTGTATCATCGGTATAATATATAGACCATATATACATCTAGACATACAACTGTAATTGTATGTGAAGGAATTTCAACAGCACGACAAAAAGAAAGAATAAATATAACCAGTTTCTTCTAAGCAATGACATTGACAAAAAAATAAAGAAAAAAAGAATGATCAATTGCCACAAATCTGTGAAAATAATCGCCAAATCTTATTAGAAAAAATAAAAAAAAAACTTTTCCAGCATCAAATCTGAAACAAGAAATCGATGCATACCAGGAGTCTCAATATCAAAGACTTTGTACATAAATGTATAAGTTTATCTGAATATTGAATGAAGCAATATATTTGAATAAAGTATTCTGTTTGTAAAAAAAAAAGTTTCAAATGTTGTTCCACAATACTTAGGCAAGCACATCTAAAGTCCTTGAGATTTTATCATTGTAGAAATTGGTTTCCCTGAAAAAAAAAAACAAGACATTGAAAAAGAGAAAGACAATTGTTCTCCTTCTTGTTCTCAGGTGTCATTTCATGTCTGGACATCAACAATTTGAGTGTGAAAAGTACTCAACAGAGTCCAAGCATTGTAATGGATCATTTTGGACAATTTCCTTTACAAGCTGAAATAAGAAACCAATCTGATTCAGAAGGAAAAGAGAGTTCCATGAGTGAGTATCATATCAGCAACATAACAAACCATGCAATGAATAATCAAGAACATGGGGTTACTGAACAAAAGATACCGGAAGCTGGAAGATCTGATAAGAAGTATGGACAAATAAATACAGACATGGAAGGGGAATGTGAAGAGAAGATGGAAACAATAACCTTATTGGAAGACATCAAGCAATCCACTCAGATTGCTACAATTGAAAATAATGTTTCCAAACCTAGGGAAACCAATAAACACTTTAATCAAAGATCTGTCGGTAAAATAAGATTATCTGATGAAGCTAATCATATAACGCATATTGGAACAAACACCAATGATGATTCTAATCTGTGTAGTTTTGGTGGTTTGAAATCATCTGATGAAATCGATGTTTCAAAGGTCTTAAAAACTAACACAGTAGGATATATTACAGATGCACATACCTACATGTACCAATACCCTACAGGCAAAATGGAGTTTTTAGGAGAAGCAGATTTTAAACAGCACATCGAAAATCATCAGGCTGATGAAAAACCATACAGACGTTCCATTTCTATCATATGTAGTAAAAAAAAGTCACTTCAATGTTCTGTTTGTAACAAAAGGTTCCCTCAAAACTTTCTACTCAAGAGACATATGAGGATGCATGCAGGAGAAAAGTCTTATCAGTGTCAAATTTGCTTCAAAATGTTTACCATTAAAACGAATCTTACGATGCATTACACGAGAATGCACACTGAAGAAAAGCCCTATAAGTGTTCTGTTTGTAGCAAACAGTTTGCTCAAAACTTTAATCTTAATGTACATATGAAAATCAACACAGGAGAGAATCCCCATCAGTGTGGTGTTTGTAGCAAAGCGTTTTCTCGAAACGCTGTTCTCAAGCGACATATGAGGATCCACACAGAAAAAAAATCCCATCAGTGTCCAATCTGCTCCAAGGTCATAAAAACTAATACAGTAGGAAATATTACAAATGCACAGATGTACATGTACCAATGCCCTACATGCAATATGGAGTTTTTAGGAGAAGCAGATCTTAAACAGCACATCAAAAATCATCAGGCTAATGAAAAACCCTACAGACATTCCATTTTCAACGTCTGTAGTCAACAAAAGTCACTTTAATGAACATTCTGTTTGTAACAAAAGGTTCCCTCAAAACTCTCTACTTAAGAGACATATGATGATGCATGTCCAATCTGCTTCAAGGTCATAAAAATTTGCTTCAAATGTATACCATGAAAACAAATCTTACAATGCATTACAGGAGAATGCACAGTGAAGAAAAGCCCCATTAGTGTTCTGTTTGTAGCAAAGGATATTCTCTTATGTGTGATTTCAAACGACATATGATTAACCACACAGGAGAAAAGCCTCATCAGTGTAATCTTTGTGGTACAGGCTTTTCTGAAAAAATCTTATCTAAAGAGACATGAAAATTCATACTGTAGAAGTTGTGAAAAGATCAGCAAAATTGTAATGAATTTCAGATAAAGAATAAGAAAGTTGGTGCAATTTCATAGTTGTCGTCATCATAAATGGCGTATTCTGTGAGTTCACTTACAAGCTTTATATATTTTACATTAAAAAGAGTAATCAACTTCGATCTTTTTTCATGGATGTTGAGGAATGAATCCATAAATTATCACAGAATTTGATATTTCTTTCTGAAACATTGTAAATTTATTTGCTTGTAATTAATGTCACATAGTTGTCTAATTATGGTTATTGAAAAAAAAACTTTGTTGTCCGTAATTAGTAGATTTTTGTGAACATTTTTGTCACTAACTTATCTCTCTCATTCTGCCTACATGTACATGCATCACAACTGATAAAATATTATGACCAACTTTGGAAGAATGCCTTTATGAAGTATTCAAACTGAACAGTGTATTTTTGTAGCACATGTACCATTCTTAGTTTATTTGAGGCAGTAAATATGCTGTTTTAACACAGTCATTTCATGTAAAATGTTTTTATTCTGAGTTTTAGATGTTTTAGTTTTAGTGTATGTATATACATGTATGTTTATGTAAAGATTTCATACACTCATAACCCAAGGAGAAAATAAATGTTGTAGGGAAGAGTACAGTAAGAGGAGGAAATTTTTGTCAAAATTGGTTATGAGAGTTATTGCACTTAGAAACACCAGTAGGCACGAAGCGCCATATGAAATCATTATTATTGAAGTTTGAATAGCACCATTGTACTTTTTTTATAGGAATACTCAAATTGGCAATATTGCTCACAAATGGCTTCTTCTTCAGACACTCTCCATTTGTTTTGTACACATCTCTTAAGATTTTCCCATTGTCTTTCATTATGCTGTTGACCTTCTTCTGAACTCAGATTTTGTCATGGGTAATACATTTCATTCCACATGTCAAGGTCGGAATAAGACAATCAGAACTATGAGAAATAATGGAGAAAATATGAAAATATGTATCTGAAATATGTAAACAAGTTCTTTATAATTTTGTTTTTATAATTCTGTTCTTTTAGCAATCTTGATCAAGTGACTCTTCCTTTTCAGCTATGGTTAATATCAGTTTGGGTAAAAAAAATATAGTTGAAATAATGGAAATAATTCATGATATGAATCATTTAAAAAAAGAAATTATATAAGGTCCTATTTTGCATGTGTTAGTACAACTGTAGGTTCAAAGGATTTTTTTTTTTAATTGTCTTCCAACTTATTATAATATGTAATATGTTCATAAGATCATGATCACTTCTACATGTATAAAACCAGGGTAAGGAGTATATGACCAAGAATGCCACTACGTCAGCTGTAAATTCTCCAGGGGAATAAAAAAAAGGATATATTTTATGAATAGACCTTTTGTGTATGTGTGTGTGTATTTATTGTAGTAGTGTATACTGGTAGAGAGAGGGAGAGAGAGAGAGAGAGAGAGAGAGAGTATAAACTCCCAGTGTGTTATATTTATTCCAAATCGGCTGCTCGAATACCAGAGGATATACAAAAGCTATT
>CALNVZ010000174.1:39829215-39843277 GCA_940671915.1 Paracentrotus lividus | reverse complement strand
AAAAAGGAGGAGATGATCTCATTCATAGAGACACTAAACAATAAACCCTAATTTTCCTCTCATATACATGATTTTCTATATCTTGTGCTCCCTGAAGCACAAGACATAGGGACATTTAAGTATTAAAAAAAACAGAACAATCAGATGGACTCCTCAAAAAGACTATGATGATATGGTGGTATTTACTTCACGGAGATGTGTCTGCATCTCAGACACAGACATATCTGATACTTTTTTTCTGTTGCAGAGATGTTCTCAAATACTTTCAAGTTTTTTCCATCGTGGAGACGTCTCAGAGATATTTTCAATACTTTTCTTTCTGTCTGGAGACGTCTCAGAGACATCTCTGTGACAAGTTGAAAACTGTCTCAAAGGTGTCCCAAATCCGTCTCATGGCAAGTGAGGTACTGCCATTATAGTGAACATCTGAGCTGTGTGCCAAGTTTAAAGAAATAACTGAAGGTAGAATGAACTATAATCATCAATGAAAACAGACGAAATATAAAAAAACGTTAGGTATCTTGATCCGATTTCCTCCTCCATTGACTTTATGTAGAGATTTAAAAAAAGTGAAAATTGGCGTATTTTCATTATTGATTTTTGTTCATTTGACTAAAGGAAATCTGCATTAATTCAGGATTTTGCCCTACTTTATATATTCATAAAGTTTTGTATGATACCTTATATCATTAACAATTTGTTAGAGATATGATACCAAAATAAAAAATAACTTCATATGTTGTAAAAGCTCTTCCTTCAATCCCCTTTTGTGTGAAATTCCAGTGTGCTGGATTGACTGCTAGAGCAGATTCAGAACACATGAATCTGTGATCCAGGAGGGATTCAAAAGCAAAAAAAAGAAAAGGTTGATCAATGACCAGCTTGCTCACTGTATGCATGAGATTATGCACAGAACTGTTTTTATTAAAACAAAAATGAAAAAAACTTTAAAGGGAAGGAAACCTTAGGGAGAATTCATGAATAATTGTACAAAAACAGGAAAATCACGAGCTGATCATGAACAATTGAGAAAAAATGAATGAATATCAGAAAGTATGACCATTTGAATTTGTATCACACTACTTGCTATGGATCCTCACATTGGCCGGGCGCATATAAATGTATGCTATGATATATTCATGGTTAATACTCAATACCTGACATGGATATTAAAGATAAATGTGACGCCAAGAGAGTTTTAGTGTGATTATACATGCAACACGTCCCCATGTACTATCTGTATATATTTCACTCAAATGTCTTTTTATATCAATTCGTTCAAGATCTGGAGAATCCTTTCATGGGAACAATGTAGATTCACAAGTTTCACAAAATATAAATTCATGTGTGAAGAGTCTGTAACTACCATTAGAATGAGAAAAAGAAGAATATTTGGTACCTTTTGTACGTCATCTGGAGAGTTGTTCAATGTCGTGACATCAACACATCGAGGTCTGTTTCCAGTGTGTAGATTCCTCCGATAGCGTTAGATATGACAACACATCATAATGCACAAATTTTATTAGATTTATTCAATTGTCTAAACTTTCTTTAATTGTTTCTTTATTTTATCGTTTCATACATTCAACTTAAATCTAGGGTTCCCCTATGTTTTACTCATTCATTTTTTATTTCAGTTTTTTGTTGTTTCTCTTTACTCTATCTTTTTATTTTCTCTTTTTTTAATTTAGATTTCCTCTCTTTAAATTAAAAAAAAAACAACTTTTTCATGCTGATTTGATAATTTTCAGTGTTGTAGCCCATACTTGTTACAGTATATTTTAATATTTTTTATCTGAATTTTTTGTTTTTAATATCTGACAGGTGATAAAACTGTGCTATATTCTTTATGGAAATATCACCATTTCTTGAACGACTCTTGAACATTTTCAGTCATCCATCCTATTAATTTCCCCCAAAAGCCCCTATAAATTTGTAAAGAAATAGATTGTCCCGCACATTACTCTATACTCGTCCTGCTCACTTACAGTATACGGATGGGTGCCAGGTCCAACAATGGCTCGCCATATATAGAGCCGGGTCGACTGTATAAAGTATAGGTCGTATTACAAAGGGTCTCTTAAGATTAAAGCATTAATCGTTGGTTTAATATGGGTCACATATGTGCAATACAATCACGAACAGATCGATAGTTCCCCGGTACTGAAACATATAAAAACTGCCGGGAATGATAAAGTAAGCAAAGGTTTGCCTACCATCAGCAGCATTGATTCCGAACCAGTAAACGTCTAAGGAAGATAACAAAGTACATAGTAAGCAGATTGTTCCACATTTTGCTACACCAATCAAGGACTTGGGACACGATTAATGAATACAGACCACAGAGCATCAATTCAGTATGCTCCTGATAACGATATTTCAAGTACTCCCTATAAAGACATCCTCAACACAATTACATGATAAACAATGTTTTTTTTTTTTGTCTTTATATTATAATTAGCACATTCACATTAAGAATTTAAATCTCAAAACATATATTTTGTTAGATATATTATATATACAATAATATGACATTGCAACAAGGTCAAAAAATATTACTTGATGGATACAGGCTTGAAATTTTTGGACATATATCTACTCTCTTGTCAGTTCACAAAAATGACAATTGATCGGTATATTATACAATATGATATATATCTGCATTAGAATATAAAGTGATAAAACACATTTCTGTTGTTGAATAACAATAGTTTTAAGCACATTTCCAGGAAAAGAATGTTTTGCCTATGCATAGAAGCGCTCTGACCTGTCTGTTCATTTCAGCTTTTTAAAACAGTCACTCCTAGTCTTAACCAAGCACAGATACATAGATTTTGTGAGTGTTGTACAAAGTGAACAATGGGGCCAAGCAAATATGAAACCAACACTCCTTTGCTCCCTATCCTAATTGAGCAATATAGCTCGCTAATAAAATCTTTTTAAATAAATACTATTTTTCGATGATAGTGCAAAACGAGCATTTCTGGGTATACTAGGGATAAATGACAGATACCCATTAACAATGAGAACCAGGATGCTTGACTGTATTTAACATATAGAGATTGAGAGCACGGTTGTGATATTTCATACAGTAAAAATGAACAGTTAACACAAAAAGTGTGTAAATCACAATGCAATATCTCCTTCAATCAATCCCCAATTCACTATCTCAGTAGCTGACTGTATTAGTACTTCTCTCTTTAATTTAACCTGTGCCAGTCAGACTACATGTACTAACAACAGACTCTATCTATTGCATTTTTCAGGTAGATCTCCCATATTTTTCAATACATCCTCCCAACCTACTTCTACTTGCCTTTTTCTGTATTCCTTGATGTTGACTGTTTCTAAATACTGGATAAATTAATCTCACATCCCCGCAGTAGTGAAATTCAAAAAGTGATTTCCCGACAAGGTTTTTATTTTTAAATCACATATGACAATTATCACAAATGATCTAATACTTAATCACATATCAAATTTTTTATACTTTTAGGAGCTACAAATTACAGCTTAGTCACATTAGAGACAAAACTTTCCCAACCTAAGTACCCCTAAATGAGCACTTTTGATCCTCAATTGGCAAAAATCATACTTTATTTCTCCTGCAAACTTAAATTTTTGGTACCGGTACTGAAACTATTAAAACTGCCTGGGAATCATAAGTACAAAAGTTTCCTACCCATCAAAGCATGATTCCCAAAGCCAGTAAACGTGTAAGGAAGATATATTTATTTCAATTCATAACCATCAGTATCACACATGATAAGATGGCGCCCGCTTAAGATGGTGATGTGATTTTGGACTAAAACGAATATTTAATTGTTTTATTGCACTTTGTGGACATTTTGTACTTTCTTCTGTTTATACATCATGGATTAGTGATGTCAAAGTTCCTGTATTACTCGGAATCCATTTAGAATCAATTTGGACCTGATTTTTTTTTCATTCACAACTGGTGAGAAATGTACCGATAAGCCATTGATAACAAAGTACATGTAGGCAGACTGTGCCACATTTTGCTACACCAATTGCATTTTTCAGTAGATCTCCCATTTTTCAATACATCTCCCAACCTACTTCTACTTGCCTTTTTCTGTATTCCTTGATGTTGATGTTTCTAAATCTGGTGAATTAATCTTGCATGCCCCCAGTAGTGAAATTCAAAAAGATGTTTCCGACAAGGTTTTTATTTTAAATCACAATTAGACAAATTATCACAAATTATCTAATACTTAAATCACATATCAAATTTCTACTTTTGGGAGAACAAATTACAGTCTTATCACATAGATGACAAAGATTTCCCAATAGTACCCTAAATTTTTTTGATCATCACATTGGCAAAAATCATACCTTTATTTCACTCCTGCAAACTTAAATTAAAATAAAAAAAAAATAAAAAAAAAAAATAAATAAAAAAAAAAAAAAAAAAAAAAAAAAAAAAAAAAAAAAAAAAAATAAATAAAATTTATGGTCATTGACATGAGATTCATTTGGAGACACATTTATCACCAATTAAACTATGAGGGCTTTAAACCAAATTCCACATAATGGACTCTCTTATGTTTTGAAAGATGGCTACTTTGGGTAAAGCTTTTATTACAAACAAAACATTGATAAGGCTTTTCTCCTGTGTGGGTTCTCATGTGAAGCTTAAGTTCCTGCTTTTCACGAAAGCCTTTATTGCAAACCTCGCACACATAAGGCCTTTCTCCAGTGTGGGCGATCATTATATGCCTGGCAAGACTATTCTTTTGAGAGAATCTTAAATTACATGATGAGCACCCATGTGGCTTTTCTCCTGTATGAACTCTCATATGTGATGTCAAACTGTTTCCTCGGGTAAATCCTTTGCCACAAACGCTACACTTATACGGCTTTTCCCCAGTGTGGGTTCTCATGTGTACTGCTAGAGTTCTCTTGCGAGTAAGAGATTTGTTGCACATGAAGCACTTAAAAAGAGTTTGATCAGGTTTTTCTCCTGTGTGGGTTCTAATATGTAGGTCAAGTTCATGCTTTTCATGAAAGCTTTTATTGCAAACCTCACAGCCATAAGGCTTATCTTCTGTGTGGGTGGTCATAATATGCCTTGCAAGAGTATTCCTATGAGAGAATCTTAAGTCACATAAGGAACAGCTGTATGGCTTTTCTCCTGTATGGGTTCTCATGTGCAATGTCAAGTTGTTTCCACGGGTAAATCCTTTGCCGCATATGGTACACTGATAGGGCCTTTCTCCAGTATGGGTTCTCATATGTACTATAAGAGTTCTCTTGCGGGTAACAGATTTGTTACAAATGGAGCACTTATAAAGACTCTGATTAGCATGAATTTTCATATGTTCCTGCAAATCATCATGGCTTAAAAATCTGTCTTGACAAATAGTACACTGAAATGTTTTTCTTGATGAATGGGTTTTCATATGTTCTGTAAAATCACACTCTACAGAGAATGTGATACTACAAACAAAGCATTGAAATGATTTTCCTGATGATTGGTTTCCCCCAGATTCGCAATCTTTTGCAGACTCACAATCCAAGGGTTCTTCTTTTACATAAAAGGTCTCATATTCCGCTTCTTTAGGCAGTATGGTCTCTTGTGAACTATCATCCCCTGCATCTCCTTCCTGCAAGGGATCAGTATGGCATCCACTGTATTCTCCTGCTGACTGAGACTCTTCACAAACCACCTCCATGCCACTATTTGGCAGTTTGGTCTCTTCTTGTGAATCACCATCCCCTGTACAGTCACCTTCTTCCCGCAAAGAATCAGTATGGCATCCACTGTATTCTCCTGCAGAAGGAGATTCTCCATAAGCCTCCTTTATACCACTGTCCTCTGTCGAATCTTCTCTACTATATACCAGGTGGGGATCTGCTTCTTCTTGTGCCTGTTGGTCTTGAGTCTCTGTAGGTTCATCCTTCTCTGTCCAGGCATCTGAATTGCCTTCCTCCATCACCATGTTGGACTGGTATTCTAGTTTCTCTGGTGGCCTTGGCCCTTCAGGGCTTGCTGTCCCGGTCCTTTTTACACTAGTTGCCTCACTTTAGATGATTGTGTAAAAGATATATAGAGTAGAGAAAATAGAAAGATAGATCAAATCAATACAGATACAAAACCAATGGTCTTTCCACACCAGATACAGATCTAAAGAAAGATCAGAATAGTTTGGCAAATGTAATGTAGCTACATGTGTATCAAAAATTCTTTTGCTGTCATGTTTTAACAAAAATACAAACCTTTCCTCTTACCCAAAATAGAAAAACAAAATCATTGAATTTTGAATATTTATGCACAGCTATCGAGTAACATTCACAATTGTAATGTCATTATGAAACTGAGTTTGCGATACCACTGTAATGAATATTGTGTGTATGAAATTAATCTAAACAACCTCACAACATATAACTTTATCCTAAATACAGTAACATTTCTACGAGTAGCATAACCTATCTCATCTTTACATGAAGTATGTGCAAACATGTGCAAGCTCCTTAGATGTCATTTCTTTACTGCACCAAGCAATCAGAAGTAACCAATACATGTATAAACAGAATTAAAATTAGAAGTAGAAGTAGAAATAGTTACACCTAGACAAGCGAGACAAAATGAGTTGCACATTATGGGCACATGATGCATTAATATTTCATCCCTGAGCAAGTTAAAAGATGACCCCAGGCTGAGTTTGTATGTTTAGAAAAATAAAGTAAAATTTAAAAAGCACAACCCTGAAAATTTCATAAAAATCGGATGAGAAATAGCAAAGTTATTAATTTCTTAGGCTTTAAATTTTTTTTAAGGAAACAGTTCTTGGCATAGCTTCATGCATATATTCAAATTTCTCATCAGATTTTGATGAAATTTTAAATTTTACGTTAATTGGCAAAATATTTAAATTTCAGCCTGGAGTCCTCCTTTAAAACATTATTGTAGCTCACCTCAGGGGATTTCCCCCACCAGATGATGATTCACTGGAACATACACACCTTTCCTTCCTACATGAAGCTGTGTGTTCTTGATAACTGAAATTTAAATAAGAAATTTTATGAGCTTCATGAACCATGAAGTGCCCTAAATTTGACTGTTGCTGAAATTCAACCGAAAAAAATATAAAAATAATCTGCGATACGCAATCAGTGCCCATACATTGAGGTCATACTTCAGGCACGGGGAGGCGCATTGAAGGCAAGTGTAGCAAAATATGCTGTTTATACCATATTTTTTTCTTCTCTTTTTACATTTCTTTAAAAAGTAAACTAAATTCTTAATACATATTATGCTGAAAATGAAAGGAGTGAGTCGATCTATTCTCTATATTCAAACTGGAAGTAGAACTCATACTGCAAAAATCTTACAACAAAGTTGTCAAATTTCTGCCATGTGATTGCTCTATGGGCAGACATTGAGAGGCAACTTCCAACAATTAATCGATTAAAAAATTGTGCTTGCTGCTGGAATTACAGTATTTCTTTGTACGTTTGTAAACATATGCGTTCAACATTCTAAAATTACATTGCTAAAGCTTTATTGACTAATTAATGATTGTCAGAAGCAAGCGTTACGGACGATACACAAAAAGGACATGGCTTTTATTTTAATTTAACGTTTAAAGTCTGTGAAGTTACATCTATCTACTCAAAATAAGTTATTTAGCCACTTGGCTGCGTACCACGTAATATTATGTGCTCATGCTATTGTCTCAGCTTTGTCTTTTTGACACACCAGCGCCACGCTGATCATACCCGTACTGTGCAATTAGCACCATGCAGCAGTCAAGTGGTTAACCCCTATTTTCCAACAATAGGACGGTCAAACGTCTTATGCATGAATTCACAAACAAAAAGTTTTTAAAAAGTACTTGGCAGAGCTACCAAGTCTCACGCATTTTGCGTGATTCTCACGCATTTTGTGTGATTATCACGCATTTTGGGTCTATCTTATGATCTCACGCAGAACACCCCTATTCTCACACAAAATAGAAAAAAGTAGCATTATTATAGATTTTTACCATTTTTGGCCTCAAAACCCAAACAATTGGCAGTCTTGTCGCGCATCAAAACCCTGCGAGTGCGATGTTTTCACGCAAGCGATCGTTATATGCAAGATAGCTTATATCTACTACGTGCTACATGTGTAGCGTGTGCTTGTGCATTCATGTACAAATTACTACTGCGCGTGCGCACATATGGTAACACGCGCCGCGTGCGCACTGCTTCAAAACACGATGCGAATGATGTCACACTATTTTTTTTTTTTTTTAACTTGGCATCTCTGACTTGGTATCGTTTAATTTGGTTTAATAATTAAAATTGTTACAGACATTTTGTTACAGACGTTTTTGTGTACATTGACCCAATGTACATCTCTAAACGCAATTTTTTTATCTTCAGTGTTAAATTTATTTTCACTTTTTTTAGCAACACTACTTGGGTACAGTCCAGGCAAAGACAACATTCTCATACTTTTAGTTTTTACTAGTTAAGAACTTTAGAAGTATACACGCTAGCAGCACTGCATTCCAAACCAGTTTTGCCAGAGTCGGCGAAAAATCAGGAGTCTTTTTTAATTTTTATTTTCATGATAGTGAAATCAAATTTATTGAAAACCTATTCAATGATAAAAATAAATACAAAGAAATATAGGAAGGCTTCAATTTAGAGTCAATATCTTTTGCAAAAAGAAGAAAATTCATGGGGAAAAACCAATGCCAATGGACCAAGATGCAAAACCTGCCACCCTTGGACTTAATAGTCCCACTTTTACTAGGTCAATATAACCTATGAGTCACATACAGCTGCAAACCAACATCAGTCAGTACTGAAAAATGGCCGTCTGTCGCCCTTTTGGTTGCTGAGGAAACTTCTCAATAATAATTAGCGAAACCAGCTTTAAACCTACCTCAAAATAAATTAAGATAATCTACAGATCTAGTCTCATTGCAATGTAATTCTTCCATTAGATATTTTTAATTTTGTTTAGTAAAATTTTTAGACCCTTTTTTCAGTAGAGGCGCCGGTCCAAAAACAAAGATCGTCTCAGATTACTGGACTTGTCCTTGTTTAGAAAGACACTGTACAGTAAAAATAGCCTCCCAATTGATGCCAACTCCACTCACTGAAGCTCTACTGTGCCGTGCTCCCCATATCTACAACACAGTGATTGACACTTAATCCCTTTTATATCCTTGGGAAGACGGACAAGTCATAAAAGTAGACGGTGAACTGGGGGTAATTGATGATAAGGAATCTAATTATAGCACTCTCAAGGTCCGTAACTGCCATCCAAATCCCGAAGGTCTCAAAAGAAAACAGGCGTCTTCATAAATGAAGACAAACCTTGTTTATACTGATGACGGCAAAATTTGGCAAACGTCGTTGTTATTGCAGACGGTCAGTGTTTATGCAGACGATCAGCTGTTCTGGACCGGCGCCTTTACTGTTTTTGGATATACCACCTTGACTTGGCTTGAGCTGCTCAAGACACTTCTTGACTTTCCATTGGGTACTTCCCAGTGCAAGGTCAGTTATGAATTGACCATGCATAAGTGTAAGTGCCTATGAGGCGCCGGTCCAGAACAGCTGATCGTCTGCATAAACACTAACTATAGACAGCGCTGTCGCCTTCGGCGCCAGCGCTGTAGAACGGATTTGTTCATTTACGTTGAATATTGATGGGTGACCTTTTTGAAGGGTCAACCCGGAAGTAGAAAAAATCGCTGTGCTTTTGAACAGCAGCGCATACGGCCCGCTAGAGCCGCCTGCGCTAGCCGCCTAGCTAGCTTGCTAGCAGACGGCGCTCGCGACCGGGGGTCTATATCGCCATGTACCGTACCTGCGATATGAACACAAGTTACGTGTTTGGAACTGATTTTTGCCTTCAAATATCAATCACTCATTGTTATGACAACATAAATATGTGGAAGAACCTATCTGCTCTTGTATTCTTGGAAGTTACATAAATTCAATGTGAGTATCATTTTTTAAAAAATATATTACTTGTGAGAGATTCGGGGTATACCAGCCCCACAACTAATCATCCGTCAGTTCCCGTCGCTTTGCGACGGGGACTGGTCAGTTTACATAAACACTGACCATCTGCATAAACAATGACGTTTGCCAAATTTTGCCATCATCAGTAACAAGGTTTGTCTTCATTTATGAAGACGCCTATTTTGTTTTGGGACCTACGGGATTTGGACGGAACTTGAGAGTGCTATAATTAGATTCCTTATCATCAATTACCCCCAAGGCCCTACATGTAGTTCACGTCTAGGCTACTTTTAATATTTGTCCGTCTTCCCAAGGATATAAAAGGGATTAAGCAATAAGTGTTAATCACTGTGTTGTAGCTATGGGGAGCATGGCACAGTAGGTGAGTGGAGTTGGCATCAATTGGGAGGCTATTAGCTATTTTTACTGTAGTCTACAGTCTCTTTATAAATTATAAACGAAGACAAGTCCAGTAATCTGAGACGATCTTTGTTTTTGGACCAGCGCCTCTACTGGTGAGCGGAAGTATGTCAAAGAAAAGAAGAAAAAAAGGGGGAGTTTTCAGGTAACATGAAGCCCCAGCATCTACTGTAGACTCTACTTACATTTTCATCAACATTTTCGCAAAATCTGAATGATTTCTGGCAGGGTGGGTTTGGAGAAGTTCTCGCCAAGTCTTGTAAACATCATTGCGGAGGCGGATGCGGGAGAAGTAGAACCCCGGCATGAGTTCCCTTCTCGTATTCTGCCGGTACTCTGCAGATCGCTCCCTTATACGTTTCCTCTCCTTTTTCGCCTGTTCTCTGTCATCCATATTATCGCTTAAAACATGTATCACTGAACTAACAATTACATGTTGATCTAGGTAATGATAAAACAAAAATAAAACCCGGAAAATCAACTAGAAAAGCTCCAGACGCCCGCCATCAAAATTTAACTGGAGGTATATGGAAAGCGAAGTGTTACAAAATACCATAAACCATATCAGAGTAGGGATTTACATCCCCAGGGCCGGGGTTTGGCTAAATTTTTCACTAACTATTTGGGGATTTTTTTTTATTACCCCCCCCCCCCAAACATACGTTGACAGAGTTTTTGAAAATAACGAAGTCTTCTTTTAATCATTTATATATATATATATATATATATATATATATATATATATATATATATATATATATATATATATATATTATATATATATATAATATATATATATTATAACCTGCTTATTATAAAACTAAGATGATGATTATCTTGAATTAAAAAAAAAAATTAGAGGATATGTTAATAGCTTTTGATATATCAAACAGTGGGTTTTTTGTGCTAGAACATAAAGAAGATACTTTCACATCAAACAATGCAAGCGCAGAGCGCTAGTCAATTTTTCTTTATAAATCAGCCGGAAAGCAGGCATTTTAAGCGTTTTTTTTTTTTTTTTTTTTTTTTTTTGCTATATGCTTATAAAGAAGATATTTACCGGTATCTCATTAAACAATGCGAGCCAAAGCGCGAGCCGAAGTCTTTTTGATATATCAACCAAAACAGTGCATTTTAAGCGTTTTTCCCTGCTATGCTTATAAAGAAGATATTTTTCTCATTAACAATGCAAGCACGAAGCACGAGCTGAATTTTATATCAACCTGAAAACAGTGCATTTTAAGGTTTTTCGCTATGTTTATAAAGAAGATATTTATCACATTAAACAATACGAGCGCAAAGCGCAAGCTGAACATTTTTTGATATATCAACTGAGAAGTGTGCATTTTAAGCGTTTTTTTTTTTTTTTTTTTTTCTTTAACAAAATAACTGAAAGACATCCGAGTTGTAAAAGGAGAACTGATACATGAGCGTTTTAAAACAAATTGGGAGCAGAGAGGGGGCTCAATGATATTGACCCACCTAAAACCACTCGGAAGGGAGGGGGCTAATTGTTTGAACCTCAACCAATATATCAGGGATCCCTAGTCATTATGAAAAAAAAAGGTTAAACAGAATGACATGCGATCCGACCTGGCGAGCGAGCAGCATGAGCTAAAATTTTGTCGAGAGAATATTAGCATTTCAAAACAAATTATGAGCACAAGGGGGCTCAAACATATAAAAGCCCCTCTCAAACACCAGGGGGGGGGCTCAATGGCTGAGCTCTAACTAGATATTAGTTGCTATGTTCCTATAAAAAAAAACTAAAATAGAATGATGTGCGAGTGCACAGAGACCTGAAATATAAACTTTTATTTTAAAAAAATTGGTGGGGACCCCAAGGATATCCTCAGTAAGATTATGGGAGGGGCTTAATGATTTCTGAGTCCCTCCACAAAAAAAAAACAAACAAAACAAAAAAAAAAACAATAATGATACAAATCTTGGGGTTCAATATTATATGAGTCAAATAAGATTATATTATAAGGGCGATCGCCGATATCTGTACGGCATCAAAAATATTGGGGGGCTCAACGATATCTGAGCCCCCCCAAAAAAAAATTTTTTTTTTTTTGGTGGTTTTCCTAAATGTTGGTGTATTTGCTGGTTATATACGTAGAGCTAGGAGGAATTGTGTCATTTTGTGTAAAATGAACACTGTAATGCCGTTCACTCTAATACAAGGATTATTAAATAAATCCTCAACAATTCAAGATAGAGGGAACAATCGATATTTAGACATAATTTTAAATTTTATGTCTTTTTATTAACAATTAGGCCTATATGTACATTGTTAGGATTTAAATTGAAATTAAAAAATATCGATTGGTCCTTTATTCAGTCTTTTAGGATATATAGAATCTCTTGTATGTTTGTCCAGTTTTAAGATTTCTGTCATTTGAAATACTGTACATTAGTGTAGGTTTGACAAAAATAAGATTTCAGTTATTTCTATCTACATTTTAAAAATATATATATTTACACAGAACTTTAAATTACAGCTCGACCTCACATATCTGGCCATCGTTTCACTCCTCTATTAACTAGCTATGTCCTCTGTTCAGTCCCTCTCCTTATTATTTATGGAAATCACAAACTAAAAGCTTCACTTAACATGTTTTGTTTTAGCCCTGATCATTTGCAATCATCCACCATATAAATCCTCAAAAAAAGCCACTAAACTTGAATAATAATTTTGTCACAATATTTTCTCTCCTATCTCTAGAGCCATATCTCTTGTATACGAATGGATGCCAGTCCCAACATGGCTGGCCAAAAAATTGAGGTCGGACTGAAATAGAGGTCAATCACATGACACTTCAAAGGCACCCTGATTAGATACAAACTGTGAAGTACATTTCTAATAACAATACAATTAGCAAGTGAATACAAGTGCTTTATTTTTGGTTCTTTATAAAATATGGCACTATTCATATTAAAACATCTCATATCAAACATAGCACAATCAAAAAAAATTCTACCTGTCCATTTGATAAAAAGCCTTGTAGCTATCTAACCTATAGCTGCTATACTGGCTTTCAATGCAGTTATATCATAACATGACAAACACTTTCTGTTGTTCATCATTTAACTTCATTAAGGATAAGAAAATACCCTTCCAGCTATAATGCTGTGCATACATGTAATCATGATTGGACCAATCTTGGTGACGTGTGTGTGACCAAAATTATGCAAAATCGTGACTCTACTTCACAGCTCCATGCGGTTGCTTTCTGATCGAATTTTCTGCCGCTACGCGGTCAGATTCAGAATTATTTTCTTCTCTTCCGTGGCCACGCCTACGGATAATCAATCTTTTCGGTGTTCCATTACTTTTG
Organism: Paracentrotus lividus; assembly: GCA_940671915.1. NCBI lineage: Eukaryota > Metazoa > Echinodermata > Echinoidea > Camarodonta > Echinidae > Paracentrotus > Paracentrotus lividus. Next base: position 39,829,526 of record CALNVZ010000174.1, on the reverse strand, counting down.
AAGATTGCAAATACAGAATTTCTGCGAAATTCTTGCAATAATTGGAGGTTTTGAAAAAACCATCCCACATTTGACAACACGCGCCAACGAATTGACATTCACATGATCAACGGGATCTCTCATTTCTAACCCGACGAGACATGTAGTCTTGATCGGAGACTTATGTAGTAAAATGTTTATATTATGCTAACATATTTGTTGGCTATCATTTGGAAATTTTTTTTTATGTTTACAACATGCATGTTCAAGGTAAGAGGTCAAAAGAAGTGGGTCACGAGTGTGGCTTCACGAAATGGCATGATTTTGAAAGT
>CALNVZ010000174.1:39721537-39812723 GCA_940671915.1 Paracentrotus lividus | reverse complement strand
AAGTCTACAAGTATCGTTTTTACAGAGCTAGAAGAAAAATGCATTTTTGATTGTTGGGCCGCTGATTAGCTTATCGCGCAGAGCTCCGCCTCCTGGTTGCTGATAGACTGAAGTGCGTTGACCGTAACTGAACACGCGATTCAGCTGTTCCCGATAAAGACCGCTTTGTCGTGCGCGCTGCCAATCATAACCAAAGTGGACCCATTTCGCAAGAAAAACTGCAAGACTCGACTTCACAAAAGGTTAAGCGTAGACCCACTCTTTCAATATTCTTGAACAAATTTAAAAAAATAATGGATGAATCAGCTAACAGAGTAAAAGAAATATTAAAATGACAGAAAATAAACAATTATACTTATGCAAAATGCAGTATCTTCTCCGTTTTGTTTTCATATCATTAATTTTTGCTCTGACTTCAGTTTATTTTTGTCTTTATTAGCCGATTTATTTCATTATTACTTGAATCTTCTTGGCATTCCATACACAGGTTGTAAATGAACAGCGAATTCTCGCGCAGGCTATTTTATGTGTCCTTCATAAAAGTGGGCATTGCTCACTGAAGAATGCGTTTTCAGATTTTTTTTGTGTCATAATGATAGTTGAGGATATGAGCTTTATATATAATGTAGGTCTACATCTAAATCTTTTCCCGAGAAATATATATTTTTAATTGGTAGCCTTGTCAAAGTGGTATAGTTCTTTTGGGACGCACTGTAGAGTTAGATCTACTTCCCTTTTTTTTCTTTTCAGATAAAAATTCAATTGCAGCCAATGGCTGAATTGTAGAATTTTTTACACAATAATCATTTTTACATAGGTAAAACTATACGGAAAGGTAATAAAAATATATCACATTTTCCCTTAAGTTAAACAACTCAATACTGTACATGTTATTAATATTAATAATAATGAAAGTGTCGAGTCGGAATTATCTAGTGATTAGGATATATATATATTTACGTAGGAAAATTAAGTTTAAGTAGAACTATTACGAAATTAAATTATATATAGCAGAGAAGGAGAAAAGGGTTGAAGAAAAATGTGAGCAGCTAGTTATCAACGAGGACAAGCATGGAAAGACATAATTATGATTTATCCAGGTTTGAGATAGGGGATAGGAAAACTTAGCATCTGTAAAATCCAAGAAAGTTGGAATTTACGAGAGAAGTGTGTAACAAATTATTAAGGGTAAGTATAAAATTTACGTTTCAATAGCATTTAGCAATAACAATAACTAATAATTCATTCCAAATGTAAACATGAAGCAAATACAATATTCAAATTGCATACAATATACAAAAAATACCAGTTTTTTACCAGGTTGATGAACATGGCAACATCTTAGAGATTGCAATCTCCAAAACATTGAAATATTTCATCATTGAAAACATTGAAATATTGAAATATTGAAATATTCAAAATATTGAAATATTGAAAGATGTTACAGATTGTGTCAGCTAAAAAAAAAGGATAGTTTGAAATGATATAAGTGCCACATTTTTGGTCAACAAGAAGAAAGCAGGCTTAAGTGTATGGATTGATGATGGCTACGTCCTTAAAGGTATTATGAATTTTTCAAAATTGAGAAAAATATGATGATAACTGTCTCAAAAACTGAAACAGTTATCATCATATTTTGTTAGGTATAATATTTCACTTCAAAGAATCCATCATATCTAAAGCTTGCCACTTAACTGAGGCTAAATATTTTGTTTATAGATTAATTGGGTGTTCCTCTTAATTTTATTCATTTACATATATATACAAGTGTTAACTTGAAACTTTTAATCTAGACCCTAGATGCGACCCCGAATACAACCTTGCGCACGGCCGGTTAAGCGTTATTATCAAGTTGTAAGTGAAAACTACAACGCCCTAACCCTCTCCTCTCCGCTTCACATCGTGTCATTTCGTCTTCCCGCCCCCTTTCAGCAATCCCATTCCCACCATTAATCATTAGATGTAAATACCTTTTCAAAAAAATATATAAGCATACGAGACACAAGTCCCCCCTCCCCCCATGTCACGATTACCATCAGTCCGATCGTACCCCGCCCCTTCCGTATATTTCCCATCACTAATTATGAATTTGTTTTATCATTCAGGGAATTATGTAAAAAAAAAATTTAAAAAAAGTTCACAGAAATATAGTAGCAACCTGAGGTTATATGATCAAGGCCTAATCCAAGTTGATAATAACAATGCAATTGGAAATGTATTTTATTTAAAATATGAAATTATGTAACAATTAAACACTTTGCCAGTTTATTAACTTAAGAGACTCTATAAGGTTAAAGGAAAAGAATTTCACAATCTGGATTTGAAGGTGACAAACACCATGATCAACTGCATGTTGTTTTTTTTAAGAAGAAGGAAAAACACTGTAAAATAATATTGCTAAACGTCTTTTGGGAGTGGGCAAAATAATGAAAATAATATTTTTTTTTAAGAGCGCCAGGCCTCGCACCCCCCTTCCCTCCATCTGACCACAGGCATAACAGCAACAACAAAAATAGAATCGATAACATCAACATCAGCATCAACAGCAAAAACCAAATATATAACTACCAAGGAGCAAACAAAAATTAGATAAACAGTCAAAAATAAATAAAGTCTAGACAATGCCTGCTGATATGACCAGACATCGGTCTCCCGTGAGTTCAGCTCCCCGAGCAGTTCGGGGACGAAGCTCTCGGAAGTTACGTTGAGTCACGGTAATAATCCCAGGTTTGTATTCATCAGGACTACGACGGAATCTTTGTTAAAATTCAATTTCAAGTACCTGAGTGATATCATTGTTTTCTTTTTCATGATAGTGAAATCAAGTTTATTGAAAACTTATTTTTGCAAAACCTGCTATCCCACCTTCACTTTTGTTTTGTCCTGTGAGTGGGCTGAGTGAGTGATGCAGATTCTAGAAAAATCTTGTGTGACTGCCAAGGCAATTCCAACTTTACATTATATTATGCCAAGCTTGTTGGCATTATATCCATCAACCTCTAATCCAAGACACAATATTTTGCAAAACAGAAAAATCCTTGTCTCCTGCCCAGGTTTTTAATCTTTCCAAGCCATGATGAAGTGTAAGAACCTCTTTGGTGCAGATAAAAATAAAAGGAATACAATATGTAGGGCCTAATAATGATAAACATTTTCATACATGCTTTCTTTTCAGGTAATACTGGAAATAAAACGGTTTTAAGCATCTCTTAAAGCGGGAAATATGGAGGTGGATGAAAGGCTGAGGTTCTTGGAGACTCGGATCACGTCTAGTCTTCGGCCCAGGAATGATGACCTCAAGGCCCTCTTTGCCGGAGATGAGAACAGGTACAGAAATATTGCCTAAAAAAAAGAAGAATATGATGTACATGTAGTAGGTGTGATGAAAAAGATAAAGGAAAAAAAAAAAAAAAAAAAAGAAGAGAAGAAAGAAGCATAAATCATTAAAGAATGCCATATAAAGTTTGATTTTAAAAAAAAAAAACATTTGGTAGAAAGGCAGAATTTTATTTCTGCTTTGTGTTATACGCCATTTATGAATATCAAGTCTGTAATTTGGTAGTATCAGTTTTACAATAATGAGTCTTTCTCTAAAATTTTAACTTTGATTTTAACTTGACAACCATAGCTTTAAAACAACATTTTAGGAAAATAATGTTGCAGGCTTTGCACTGTCAGTGTCACAACGGGGTAAAAATCGGTCAGTCACATACACAATGTGACAATGAAGAATGAGAATGATAAAATACACCTCTAACTTTTTGGTTATTTCATCCTTTTCTGACAAATTAAATTGAATTATGGTAGGTGAAATACAGAAATGTGTCCATCCTTTTCACTTAACAAAGTTTTGAGGAAAGATATCAAATGAATCTCATGTAAAGGGCATTCTAGTGTACAGTTTTTTTTTTTTCTTCATGTAGTTCCACACATGTATTTTCATTGATAGTTCGAGATGTTGAGGGAATCAACGGCAATGAAAAATAATTGTTCTTGACTTTGAAAGACATTTAGTATAATTATTAACATCTATGAGAGTAGATTACTGATATGTCACAGAATAAACATTTTTCTTTTTTGATAAATGTCCTAGTGGCATGGAATGTGCCTACATATATGAACATTTTAAATGAAAATTATGTAACATTGTCCTGTAAAATTGCATATTGTGAAGAGAAATTTATTATATACAAGTTGGCAAACTCAATATTGAACTTATCCTCAAAATGATCTCTCTATGATACAGGCAAGCATTTCTTGAGTTCTGCAACAACGAAGATGTCCGCCGTCTCTTCATCTACACACGGGAGCCCAAAAACACTCTAGTGGCCTCCCTCCTTCCACCGCTGGACGTCAGATCCAAAGCTGTCATCTTCATCAAGACCAATCAGGCCACTAAGCTAACCAAGGAAAACATCAGGACAGATGTAGTGTTCTCTGATTGTAATAAAGTTGTTCTTAACCAACTGGAGCTGCTCTCTAAAGAAGTAAGACAAAGTTGTTCAATTTATAAGGTCCTCCTTGAGAGATAATTAATGCCTGTTACTCGAGCCGTAGAGCTTTAGAGATCATGTTATGTCTATCATCTGAAAGATTCTACATATCAACATATCAACTACAACAATAACAAAAAAGGTTAGTCTTATGATAAAGGGTTATAAATTCAACCTTTAAAATGTCCCTGACATGTTACACTTTTTCAACATATATTGGGAAACTATAACCCATTGACCAAAGAACATAACAATTAAGTAAAGATTCTACAAAGCTTCTTTTCGTTAGAAGTCTAGTTGTAGTTGTTCACCCATGAAGTGATTTTGTCTGACCCTCAATCTATGCTATGATATTTGGAAGTAACTGTATATTGATCAATTTTGTTTTCAGTTGTACCTGCCCCTGCTTTGTACAGATGGAGTTCAGACGTATGGTGGGGTTAGCTCAGACAAGCTTATGGATATCCTACACAGACTTATGGCCAATACCAATGTAACAGAAGGACATGTTGAGGTATATATTCTTGACAAATGCAGATAGTAACAAGTTTTGTGTTTGGGGGCCTTGGAAATGAGACACAATGAGACACAGAAGAAATGTTGATGAGATTTTTTGTTTGTTTGAAATCTATCACATACTTATAATATTGATAAATATAAATATAAATATTTTTAAGTCCTCCCTATGCCGACTGCAAATTTATTCTTTGATGATTGACTATTGAGTCATTGGTGACTGGGGGTTCGCATTCGTAAAGCCATGGACAAGACAGTTATGACATCAGGGACAACTTTTATCGTCAAATAAAAAAAAATCAAAATCAAAACTTGATCCCTCGCCTTTACCAAAAATAATAAATCATAGAATGCTAGGACCTATAGTACCTCTTACCTGTATGTTTTTGACACATAAGCTTAGTGGTAATGTTGGATATTTCCTACGTGCTATTTTTGTTTCAACAATCAGGGTGAGATTAGTCTACCATTGCCATCTATTGAGGTGCTCACTGAGGCAGCAGGAAATACCAACAGGAGATCAGCTGTCATTCATGTCCTAGAATCAACAGTGGTTGGTTGGATCAAGCAAATCAAGGTATGTTACTGCAGGATAGAAAGATACTACCAGGTAATCTTGAGTGATGGTAATGACACATAATATGGAGGGAGATCTCACAGAATCAAAGTGAATTGAACATTCTGAATTAAGGGGGAAAAAAATCAATCAGAACTTCTGAGTGAGTTTAGTTGAAAATATATATATGCATATAGTAAATAATGGTTGAAAAATACGCGTTGCGGTTGGCTAGATCAGTACCATGTGACCTTCTTTCTATATGTTATATTGTACATATGTACAATATAACTTTCAGTTTTTGGAGGGTAAAGCCCGTGTTAAATGAATGGGGAGAGTATCGATTCTAATCGATTAGCGCTTGTTTGCTTAGCGCTAAAAAGTTAAAATGCGTTTCGCACAAGAGTTTATAATTAATGGATACGCGGAGCAAAAAAATACGTCACAATAGCTTAATTAGCATAACAATTGGCAAAGATAAAACCAGATTAGGCATGGTCAAAGATCTAGGGTGCTATTTACTATAATAAATAGTGAACGTTCCATCATACATATATAGTCCAGGCTAGAGACCATGTAACCTTGTTTTTATATATACAATGTTTTTTGATGATTCTTTGTCAATTCGAGGGTGCTGATTCCGAATCCGATGAGTGCCAGACGCAAAACCTTGAGCATTTTCACAAATCGGCGAAAATTCAAAATGGCCGCCAAAATGGCGCCCAAAATATGAAAATGAGTATTCAATGGTATTTCTGAGGTGTTTTGGTTTTCTTACAATCCGAGGCGTGCTGATTCCAAATCCAGAGAGCCAGCCGCGAAACCTCGCGAATTTTACGCAAAATCGCTAAAATTCAAAATGGCTGCCAAAATGGCCCCAAAAACTGGAAATCGGTATTCAAGGGTATTTCTGGGTTGTTTTGGTGGTTTCTTATCAATTCCAGGGTGCTGATTCCAAATTCGATGAGTGCCAGCCGCGAACCAAGTATTTTACGAAATCGCTAAAATTCAAAATGGCTGCCAAAATTCGCGCCAAAACTAGAAATCAGTATTCCAAGGGTATTTCTTGGTTCGTTTTGGTGGTTCTTATCATTCGAGGGTCTGATTCCAAATTCGCATGAGTGCCAGCCGCAAAACCCAACAGATTTTTCGCAAATCGCTAAAATTCAAAATGGCTGCCAAATGGCCCCCAATGAAAATGCGTATTCTATGGGTATATTAAGGTTTTATGGTGGTTTCTTGCCAATTCGAAGGCGCTGATTCAAATCTGATAGGTACCAGCCACAAAATACACAGGACAGAAAAGAAGAAGAAAAACTGAAAAGAAATGGCAACCAAGTCATGTAAAATCTATTTATGCCATACATTGCCAATAATAAATTATGAGACTTTTGGACGTTTACTGTCATAAGGTCCCAGCTAACAGTGCTATAAGCATTGAACCATTGAGGAGTCCCCCACCACCACACGAAATTGCTCTTCAAACATGATTCTTTTCCTTATCAAAATTATCTCTCAGTTGTTAATTCTTTTTGGCCTTCGGCTTCAAGAAAGTCACCATTACCTATAGGGGTTGGATAAAGTCAAACTCACAAATAAACAAGGTTCGTGTTCAAAAGGAAAACATTTTTATATCATTCTTCCGATCTTAGCTGCCCATACCTCGCCGCCCCTTAGATCCGCCCCTGACATGTAGAAGATGTATGCCATATCCGCATCTATTCAGAACAATTATTTTTATTTAGTCGTGTTCGATCATTTATTTTATGTAAGAGTGTCTCCTGTTGTTCAATAAATCATGAAGGAGTTAATAAGGGAAACCCAGTATTTCATTTACAGCCTCTATCTATTCTGTCGGGGAAAAAATCAAAGAATTATTATTTTTTTTATGTCAGGATCACTCACAACCAGTCTTCATTATAAAAAATAATGTATTATGTCAGTAATATGCAGTGAGATATGAATATACTTTGCATGCTTACAAACCATACTAATATATGAAAAAAAAAAAAAATCCGAGACTGAATCATATGACTCATTTGCTATCAATTAAATGGTAAATGTTCTATTTCTAGGACTCGCGTAATTTGAATGAGTAAGCCTAGGGCTACCCTTAAATCGACAAGAGCCAATAAGATAACGTAAGAATACCGATGAAATAAGGCATTTTACGAATTTGCTTTCATTTGGAATTTAATAGCCCTAAGCCTTTCTCATGACTGTCGGCCGTGTTCACCCGCCTTGCGTAAACCAAACAACAAAAAAATCAAATTATCCCTGAAAGGTACCATCAAATTTTGAATACGAGCCATGAATTTTTAATGTGGCTGATGGCAGCGAATATGACGATTCGCCAAAATGCTAAGGGTTTCGTGCCTCTAATCATCAGATTTTGAATCGCATTTTCAATCTGAAAGAAATTATAAAACAAACTTATAATAGATAACAAAAAAATGCGCGGTTTCACTTCACTTAGGCGCCCGTTTTGAATTCTAGCTGGGTTTCCGGTGGTACTCATGGATTTGGATCAGCACCCTCCAAATGACAAGAAACCACCAAAACACCTTTGAAATATACACATTTTTATTTTTAGGCAGACGATTTTAGCGGTTACAAAAATCCTGTAGTTTTGTGGCTGATAATCATCAGATTTGAATCGGCGCCTTCGAATTGGCAAGATGTATAATTATATAATAGGCGTCCATTTTGGCAGCCATTTTGAATTTTAGCGATTTGCGTAAAATCTGTTGGTTTGCGGTCGGCACTCATCGAATTGAATCAGCACCTCGATTGATAAAAACCACCAAAACAACCCAGAAATATCCTTGAAATACTGATTTCCAGTTTGGGCGCGAATTTTGGCAGCCATTTGAATTTTAGCGATTTCCGTAAAATCCGCGAGGTTTCACGGCTGGCACTCATCGGATTTGGAATCAGCACCCTGAATTGATAAGAAACCACAAAACAACCCAGAAATACCCTTGAAATACTGATTCCATTTGGCGGCCATTTGGCAGCCATTTTGAATTTTAGCGATTTGCGAAAATCCGCGAGGTTTCCGGCTGGCACTCATCGAATTTGCGAATCAGCACCCTCGAATTGACAAGAAACCACCAAAACATCCTTAGAAATACCATTGAATACTCATTTTCACATTTTGGCGGCCATTTTGATTTTCGCAATTTGTGAAAAATGCTCAAGGTTCGCATCTGGCACTCATCGGATTCAGAATCAGCACCCCCGAATTGACAAAGAATCATCAAAAACATTGTATATTCAAAAAAACAAGGTTCACTCTTTTCATAGGGCCTAGCCTGGACTATTACTGACTATGTGAACTCCAAAGACTAAAATTATCCCTCGTGAAAATCTATTCACCTCGTATGTGCCTTGGTGAAACAAAAATGCATTGGGATAATTTAGTATGTGTCGTACATATAATCCAGATAATTGTATTCTAGAGTGTCCACTATTTATTATAATATATATATGATCATTAGCAAAATACCAGCAAAAGTAATGCATTCATTTGAAAGGTGAAGAGGTAAAGTCATGTGCTGCCTAAATAGCAGAGTATTCGTCCACCTTTTCGTGTGATTACAATAATTACCTGGCTTCAAATTCTTCCTAAAGTATACAAAATTAAGTTTTGAAAAGAGAGGGAGAGTGGATTTTGAAGAATGTAATAGAAAGCGTAATGCTACAAGGTCTCTTTGCGTGATTTGCCTCGTCATTTTGTCATTGTCTATTTCAACGGGAGTGGAATTCTTATTCCTTTTTGTTATAATTTTGTTCTATCCAATATCCACATCCACAGCTTGTGCTGAAGCACGAACCTCTCAGTGACCTCCGAGACAAGTTTGGAGTGCGACCTTTCCCCCTGGACGAGGTCAACCTGTGGCGGCAACGTCAAGAGAAGTTGCTGTCAATCAACAAGCAGCTGGACTCCCCAGTGGCAAGCAACATCCTTCTCAACCTTGATGATGCTAACAGCACATACTCTCATTCCTTTCACAATGTACGAAGGGAGATCGGACAGGTTCGTAACTAACTCTAGAATTAGCCCCAATCCCATCCATGTACGCCCTTTGCACCACCCTCTGCCCTTGAATATATTTTTTTACATTTGTCTATTGTGCCATAGACCTTTCTAACTGTATAATATAAGTCATCATCAATTCAATGCACATTATAAAAACTGACTTCCAAATTGTATTTTTACATCTATCGGTTATACACAATGCAAATTGTCAGTTATAATCCTATACATAATAATTAATGGCCTATGATTTTAAAAGTGTTAGTTAATATAAAAAAAATCACAGAGCTCAATGGTAGATCGTACAGCAGTCTTGTAATTCAAAGGTCCTGCATTGAAAACCCAAGTTAATGTGCGATTGCCCCTTCATTCTTTGGCATTGATTTGCAATGAGTCAGTGTTCTTTAGAGACTTCTTTTAGAAATAGGTACACAGGTTGCTTATACATGTATCTAAGAGTGTGATTACTTTCTGAGCTATCTGGTAAAATTATTATTCATCATTTGTTATGTAAATTTCCCACCTGCAGGCTCTGGCAGAAACTACTGAGAACCTAATGTTCCTGGGAACCCTTCTTCCTTGGTTTGATCGCCTCCATGTAGCATCTACTCCTAAAGAATTGATGACAGTCTTCTCACCTCTTGTACACACACTCATGCTGGTTTGGTCCCACTCAAGGTACATTTGTAAATCATTGAGATCATTTTACACTTTAATTGTTAAATTTTCAGAAATTATTAATGTAATTTCTATGTAGATCATATATGCTGAGGATCTATTTCAAATTCCCTTTTGACAATCTTTATGCAAATAAAGCATATTAGGGCCTTCTTGCATCAAAGTTGCGATTGACCGCAACTAAAAAAAAAATTCAAAAGCAAGTCCCACATACACAATCCTATTTGGTTGAAAATTAATTTGCTTTCAATTTTTTTTAAATGCATTTAATCACAACTTATTATTCCAGAGGGCGCTAGTCCGTGATTCACAAGAAGAGCTTTATCTCCCTTTAAATCAATTTGGGGAACTCCTCTAAAATTTTACTGGTATGCCTAGCACCAATAATATTTACAAACATGAATATTAAATATCTTGATTATTTATAGCAATGTTTGTATTTCATCTTGTCTGATAGGTACTATCATCATGACTTTGTATTTCAAAACCTACTGGATTTGGTATCCAATGAAGTGGTAGCTAGAGCACAGTCACTGGTTGGTGAAAATATCCTCAAGAATACTATACAGGTAAAGACTACTCTCAAAGCACTACTTGCGTTTGGAATACAAATGTACAGTACTGCACCATTTCAGTGCCATTCAGTTTAAACATTGTTGTTAAAGATCCTGGAAGGAGTAAATACATCATTATATCGATTGAAAGCTAAGTAGGCATATAACATAAATACACAAAAATGAAATTCAATTTTCATTAAAGTATTTATAAAAAGGTGATCAAACCTCAACCAGGCCCCCCTCCCAAATACTTGAAAAATTACCCCTCATTTAATGGCGCGAGGGATGACGTTAAAGGATGTTATTGGAATGCTGCACCTGTCCAGCGGCCTGGCATGATTGGGTTTCGCCTTTAAAAACGCATTTGTATTGCTATGTTAAAACAAAAGACCCCATGTGTGCTAGAATTCTATTGTTATGAAATGAAAGGGCAAATTCAATCATGCCTGGCTGTAAGGTGGTTTTAGCATTCCGTTAACATCCTTTGACGTCATCACCCGTGCCATTAAAACGGGTACTTTTTCGAGTATTTGGGAGCTAGGAATGGCCTGGTTGAGATTCGATCATCTTTTTAATGAAATACCTTTTAGATGGGCAATAGAAATGCTTAATTTGTAATTATTGCATTGTGTAGCATATTAGCTTTCGTTTTATATGTTATTTGGCTATTTTATCTTTCGGTCCGGTCAGGGACTTTATTGTTGTAAATCAATTTGACCTTCCAGTCTAAATCTACCAAGTTGCCAGAGTTAATGTTTTATGGTTAATATGTTTTTTTTTTTAAACTAGAGATTCTAATCGTTCTATTGATATCAAACACTTGCACCCATTTAGAGTAAATATCATGTTGAAATAAGAGCTATCATGGATATCTATGTTATGCAGAAATACCCCCCCTGCTTTGTAAGATGACAAATGAGCTATCAAAAGCTTGATTTGGAATATTCATATTCAATGTAGTGTTCTTATCCAAGTAATGTAAACTTGAGTCCTGACAGATATCAACCACACAGATGATTGCCGTCAAATGAACTCATCTCCATTATCTTAAAAGTTGTACAAATCAGCTCAGTTGACTGCCGTCGGTGAGTTGGGACTTTTTTATTTAAAAAAAAAAAAAAAAAAAAAAAAAAAAAAAAAAAAATTGACATGAAGACTTCATATTGTCATTACACATAGCGACTATCTATTTTATTTGCATGATGCAGTCATATGCAGGATTGAAGGAAGCCTAAAGGTTTGTGCTGCTTACAGGGGAACCTATCTAGACACCAAGGACAGAGCCGATGAACTTAATGCTGAAAGGGCTCGGAGACTGCAGAGGCAATGTAATGTAGGAACTATGGTATCTTAAAAAAAAAAAAAAAAATCTGAATTAGACCACTCACAGATGTGGGCCCATAACACAAAGGTTTACAATCAATTGCAAAATGGCAAAGCCAATCATGATCGTTGATGTACAGGCTTTTCGTTCAAAAGACTAACCAGCAACCATTCAGAATAGTTCTTTCAAATTTGCAATTGATCATAAACCTTTGTTTTACAGGCCCCAGGTCTCCTGATAGAGTGGCAATCATTAAATCATATACTTGTATTCAGACAACTACATGTAAGAAAGTCCTAAAACACACAAAGACTATTTTCAATTTCATAGTTTGATTCCCTTCTGTAGGAACCTGAACCTCCAAAGGAGTGCTGTACAATAGCCGTCTCTACAGCGGATCTCAGAAGCGACCACCTACCAGGCAATCAGCCACGGAGGTATGGCGGGATACAAGTACCAATAGCACAATAGTGATCAATGAAAATGAATGAGTGATTCCCCATGGCCTCCGAGGAATGCACCTTGCTTCAACTTACTCAATAGCTTCATGGAAAGGTAACTATACTTTCTCTTATCTTCATCTTGTTGCCTGATCCTCCTCATTTGCAATAAGTTGTGGTAAATATCTTCTCTTTTCCTGTGTGGTCTATCTAACTTCTCTATATGGGTTATTTTTATATACCTCAATTTGATCAACATTAATTTGCATCAATTTGTGCTAGATGTCTTTGCTAGTCAACAATTCTGTTTATTTTGAAGAAAAAGGAAACAAATTGATACATTGACTTTGTTATCAAATGGTTTATCCCTTTCAAATATGCTACTGTAATCTGTAAGATACACATTTGAGTTTAGTCAAACTATCCATCATTTTTTACTTTGTTTTCTTGCCTTTTTCTACATTTTTCTCAATGATTTATTCTGTAATATTTGAACATAAAAAGGTATTACCACAGATAAAGTGTAATGTCTTGAATACACACCCAATATTTAATAAGATTTGATATTTCCTACTAGATGCAATGACCTGCTGGAGCTCGTTCAGACGACCCGTCACTTCAACCTACTGCAGAAAGCAGCGGAGGTGGGCGGGGCAGGGACCAAGAGCTTAGATGCTCTAGTCAGGGAAATCCATCTTGAATTCACCACGTCCATGGATCACTTTGGGTCAGAGGTCAAAGATATATTAGACATCACAGAGAGCCAGGCCTTTGAGAAGGCCTTCTTTATGTTCAGATCCGTAGTAAAGGTGAGAATGTCATAATCCGTGACGTGGTTGGAGAATAAAGCATACAACCAAGTTTGATTGTAGTATAAATATATAGGGGTTTAAACCATTTTATACTGATGCCTCTTTTTTAAAGACAATATTAAGTAAAATTCCTATTCCTTGCTATTATGCATTTCATACTGGACCTTGAGAGTCAGTTAACATTTTCTGTAGCAAAACTTCTGTCAATGCCCCTCTATCAATTTCCAGCTTCGTCTTCTTGAACTCTTTGAAAATAATGTTGAGTGCGATGGAAACAGAATTAGATTACGACATTCCTTCGAGTTATCTAATTCATACAGAAGAATGTGAAGCAGTTAGCTAGTGTCCTGTTTCAAAACTTCTGTCAATGTCTTATCCCATTAGTTATTAGTTATAGAATTTAATTTAGGACATAAAGATTGAAAAATTCCATAGATTAAATGAATTCCTTGCTATACACAGGACCTTGAGAGGCGGTTAGCCAGTGTGCTACGTCAGAGCTTCTGCCAGTGTCCTTCCATCGGTCTCAGCTGCGTCTCCTGGAGGTCTTTGAGGGTGTCAGCGGCCGTGAGATGGTCCAGGAGTACCTAAAGGACAAGGACCGTGCCCTGATAAACTCATTCACAAGTGAGCTGATAGCAGTCAGAACTATGTTCATTGCTAAGTCCAGTGAGCCTCCGCTTCATGCTAACCTTCCACCGATTGTATGCAAGCTGACATGGGTTGGCGCACTAAAAAGAGGATAAAGGTAGGTGTTTGACCCTTTATCTAATAAAAGTTGTTTCTTCCAAAAATGATGATAAATATATAAGTGCCTATCAATACAAAAGTGTATTCAAGATCTTGGATAGATTATTTTAGAGTCATTTTCAATAGCTAGTCAGTGATTCAGTGTTCCCATATCATACTGTAACTGTAATGCCTACATAAATTTTTGTAATAAATAATGTTTGTGAATATACTGATTAAGTTTTGTTTGTTTTGTTAAATGTCAAGATTATTAAACACATTTGGGTATGGTACAATGTATGCATAAATTGAGAATTCAATTATATCAGTATTTTTTAATCATCATTCATGTTCATTAAGTAGTAGACATTTAAATTCCACCCCTTTGAAATAATGAAACATTCCTTTCTATGCACAGGAGCCTATGGAAAAATTGAGGCGGGTCAGTCCACACTCTCTTGACGGGGATGCTGGCTGGCATCTGAGGGATATCTTTAATGATACCATGAAGGATTTGGATAAATATGAAGAGAAGAGTGTGAGTGATTGGCAGAGAATGCTACACTCTGAGCTCAGAGACAGACTCAAACAGCCTCTCCTGGTAAGAATCTTTTATATTTAAAAGTTATTTGTACTTAGGTTTAGGAATGAAAATCTGCCGCGAAAAAAACGTAAATTGACATGTGTAAAACTTTTATTAATATGTCAAGATTCACACAAAAAGGTCACTGACTATGAGTACTGTAACTTAATTTGGATCAAGCATTAAGAATAGTGTTTATAATATGGTGCAGATACTGTTTATGTTATGCATTTGGAATCATTTGGGAATCACATGACTGCTATTATTTAAAAAACAACATTCATTTCAATTATAAGTTAATTTGAATAATGTTTTGTATTGCATATCCTGTATTTCCTTCACAGACGGCCGAGGACTATGACGAAGAGACTGAACTTCGACCCCAGGTCCTGCATGTAAACCTTGACCCCGAGCTGCTGCTCCTTCTGCGAGAGGTTCACTACCTTGCCCAAGCTCCCTTCAACGTCAAGCTCCCTGATGGTGTGAGAGAGCTGCTCAGGCACACAGATGGGGCGACACTGCGCACAACAGCGGCTAGGCTGGAGACCATCGTGTCAAAGTACAACCAGGCCATGAGGTCTATCGTAGACTTTGAGAGACCCCTGTTTGAGAGGAAGCTCGGCAAGATTGACCATGTGAGCATTTGATTTGAATAAGATGTCTTGTCATCGCAAAAGCTTTTGCATAATAATATACAAATTCCTTTGAATTGCATAGATGTGCTATGTGTTATGCACTATAGAGGAACAGAACATTATTATTACTGTTATGATATTTTGTGTTCCTGCCTCAAGATTCAGGATTTGTCTTCGAATCACTTAGATCTATTGTAAGTGTTCATAAGATGGAGCTGAGGCATATTTTCATCTGATTTTAACCTAAATCCTAATGTAAGATGATTTTGAAGCTTCTTTCCTATAGACCTTAAACTAATGCTTTCCCTTGCAGTCTTTGAAGGTCAGCCAGGGTCACTGCATCACTCAAAGAATCAAATAAACGAAACACAGTCTTTTATTCTAACCACATTGTTAACCTATACTTCTCCATCACTTTTACTTAGTTGTTGGAGCAAGGCCTGAGCCACTATACCTGGAAGACGACAGAGAGTGCGGACTTCATTGAGCTTGCCTCATCCTTGGTAGGAGCTGACCTTCACCGGACCTTGGCCATCGTCCAGTCGAATTGTCAAGAGATGGTTGAGATCACACAGAAGTGGTCAAGCGGAGCCCTGGACGTGTTTGAGTGCAGGGCACCAGTGTCCAGTTATTCCATGGATAAGCTGCTGAGTTGGCAGAGGTGGGTACAAATACCGGTAGATTGCAGTGGAGAGAAGAGTGGAACAAAAGTAAATAGGGAGGAGGAAACAAAAGGAGGTAGAGAGAGGGAGTGAGAAATAGCAAATTAATTTAATATGGAAAATGAGGGGGAGAAGTGCTGGTAGATGATGTTTCTGAGAAAAGGAAAGGATTGAGAAAGAGAGGCATGACTAAATAATAGTTGCTTCAAGTTTCATACTAAAACATCAATTTTCTATAAGGTTTTACACATTTAATCCAGATAAAGGCAAAAATGCACAAGTGTTATCTCTATTTCAAATTTCTTATTAGTATTGCAGGCTGACATTTCATATTTTAGGATGATACAGTATTGTAATCATTTGCTTTTTTTTAGTGCAATCAATATTAACGTAAAGATCACACAATGATATAATCTTGTTGAAAACTGGCATTCCTCATTTTAGCTTTAAAATATATTACTCTATTTTCGTCTGCAATCTATATTGATGCATAGATCACTGAATGATGAAATGGAGAGGTTGATCAAGCCATCTGGTCTACAGATCCACTCCATGCTTCAGAACTCCTTTGAAGTGGTCCAGATCAGTCGGGCCTCTCCGGCCTGGGAGGAGTATGTAGACCACATTGATGCTCTGGTCCTGGATGGACTCAAACAGACATGTTTGAAGAGTCTCCGATCTATGCTCAACACACTGGTACTAGCTAATGTGTCTGAGGTAAAGACTAACTTAGGACTTCTCTAATTAATTGTATTTACATAGAATTTTGTGTGACAATAAATAGAAGTTAAGACATTTAGAATGCAATATTGCTCTATTTATAGCAAATTTGGATTACATGGTACAATCCAAAACTTGAAAGAAATTCCAAAGTGAAATTTCCAGTGATAAAGTAAAGTATAAAAATATTCCTTCCAATCTCAATGATACAAGAACTGCCCCTTTATAATAAGTAATGCATTTATATTCATCAGTTTGTTATTTTAATACTGTATTGATATTAATGATTTGGGATTGTTATTTGCAAAATTAACGAAACTTGTGTTGCTTTCTGGTTCTGTAATGTTGTTGTATATTACATATTTGCATCATATCAATCATTTTGTAAATTGAGTGAGACTCTATACTGATAAATATCATACTTCATATTTATTTCCTGTAAATCTTCATTCCAGACTGAAGAGCCCCATGTCCCTATCTTGACCATACGTATGGAGCTGGTTGAGAACACGGTCACCTTCACCCCACCGCTTGACCAGAGCACTGCAGTGACCAGTGTCCTGGAGAATGTCAATCGATGGTTGGAGCAGTTCAGATCCCGAGGGGCCCTTGTTAAGATGCTGAGCCCTCTGGCTGAGGTGAGTCCTTTTCATGAACAAGGCTATTAAAATTTTTGAATATAAATAATGCCCTGTTTTTATGAAAGGAAACAGAATAAGATTGGAAAACAAAAAGTGTGTTTGAATATTGCAGGCATATTTAGCATCTAAATACGAACTTCAATCTATTTGAGAGAAGTTGATATTGCTATAAAAATAGGAAAGTGCACACCAGAAATGTAAAACTTGAGGGTTATGATGTGCAGACTGGATTTTTGTGCTCTTGCCCATTGTCACATGGACCTGTAAATATTTTTCCTAATGACCGTATTTTGTGTGACACTGCTACACAAATGATTTTATCTGCTACACTTGAGTACTGATAGTTTTCAAGAATTTCTTAACCAATTCTAGTGGATTTTGTTTGTTACAGGGTGGATACAAGGATTACATCAGTGTTGATGATGAGGTCATTGAACTTTGTGAGAAGATCATCAGTCTGGTCAGGGAGAACAGTGAAGAATGCAAGGTAAGTTTGTCATTAAGATCTTGTCTAAGTTAATTTAGAAAAAGTGTTGGACTACATTTCAAATTTTGACTGAAATACTTGTTTCCATTCATCTAATATATATGTTTTCCAGAACTTTGATATGTTTGTTTGGTCACCATCTAGTTCTTGTTTCTCATTCTAACTTTAAATTTCAATGTACCGTATTCATAAAGCAAAGACTGACCTACATGTATTTCGGTGAGAAATCAGGTACAGTACTTGAATTCCTTAGAGTTGGTTGATCATATTTCTATGATCTGATATCTACACATAAAAATGATCCTTCGATTAATGGATATTTTTTTTTATCTGATGGCTGTGCTTTGTGATTTTTTTTTTATTTTTTAACCGGTTGGAGACTGAGCCCGAATATACTCGGGATAGCTTTTGTCCACTCGTGGACTGAGCCCGAATATACTCGGGCAGAAAAGTCCTGATAAGTTCAGCCCAGTTTCCAACTGTTTTTCTACTCAATATTCAATTAATCAATAAAAACATGGTATGAGTCGAATATTTAGACATTTGTCACCGTACTTGTAGCTTTGTTAACTTGAAATGTATACGATTTATCGTTAAAAAGTCAATTTCAAAACAAAATCGACTCCAACACTCGTCGCGAAATGCGAGCATAGCAACCATAATGTCACTGCCGTGAACCGTCCAATCAAAGCGAGGCTGTAGAGCCGCTCGTGCTCTCTCCCATATTTGGAAGGTGCTTATTAGCATAGTATATGCAAATTACACCAGCCCGATCGACGGGGCTTTTGAAGATAATGATGATAATAAAGTACGAACGTTCAAGCTCAAACTTGATGATGAAAGAGTGGCTTTTTGTATTTCACCTCCAGCCCGAGACAAAACCTCTCTTTTCAAAATTGAACGTCCTGGAGATGAGTGATTAGTAATGTAAACCCCAATGGATGTTTATTGATTAGGCCCTATTGTGCGAAGGTGTGATCGCTCACCGCTTTGAAGATTATCCCTATTCATAATTGAAAGACATGGATTAAGATAATTAAGGGGTACTGTAATAACTCTCTCTCTCTCTATCTCTCTCGAATAACATATTATATACCACTTTGTACCATTTTTTAAAAATGAAATATGATAATAACGAACTTAATCTTTTATCTTTTATTTGATATTTCTTTATTTTCATACATAATAAGCGTAAACAAAAAAACAACGATCTGTTGCTACGTCTTTTATATAGGCCTAATGGTAACATACATAGGGGGTTATAATAAAAAAAATAAAATTAGGCTAATAGTGACTAAAAAGAATTTAATTGTAAACACATGTTTATGAGGAGAAGAAGAACAGAATGTAAAGGATGATGAAGAGGGAAAGAACGAAACTAAAACGTAACAGTAAAAATCGGGGGGGTAATCAATTGCGATTATGGTTGCGACCGAACCTAAGCTGGAAAGGGCCCTCCCCGCCACAAACAAATTGAGCAGATAAATACGAAATGAAAACAGACAGAACAGAAAAGCACAGAAGCAATAATTGTAACTATATTGCTGTACCACTTATATATAATGTATAATAATTCATATTGTATATAAAGCCCGTGAAAGGGGAATATTAGAAAAGCTTGAGTTGAGATCGTAACCATATGAATCTCTATAGTGATCCTACATTAAAAAAAAATTATAATCAAACCGATAATGAGAGTTATGACAATAAAATGATGATAATGATGAATCATTATTATTATTATTATGAATATTATTGAAATCAATATCAATAAGCACAAGAAGGATTTACAAAGACCATAAAGGCTGTAAAATAGAAATAAATACATAAGTAAATAAGAAGATTTGTAAAAAGAGAAAGGTATAGATTTAAAAAAAAAAAGAGAAAACAAAATAAGAAAAACAAAAGAGAATGGGAAAAAAAGGGAGTCTAGAGAGGGACAAAATCCGAAGGGAGGGAAGAAAGCATGAAAAGAAGAAGAAAAGGGAATCAGGAAAAATGATATACAAGCTTGGAAAATTGATAGAAATGGAATACATGACACAAATCTGAACTTCATCGTAACAACAAAAGCTCTAGCCCAGCGACATTCATAACAATAAGTGCGTATTTTGCGTACAAAAACAACCTAAATCCGCATGACAAAAAATGAATAATTCATGAGCTTTCGTGCCCCCGGATCGGCGGCGTGACTATAGGCCTACTACACGCATATCGCCGCCCTAGAAAGGTATGAATATTCAGTACCATCGCGGATACAAACGCAACGCTCATTGGATGTTAGTGTTTATCGATGAAAATAGGCCACTCCCCGTTCTTAGCAACCACGCTCCATTGATCTTTATCAAAAACCCTTCGTCCACAGCGTGTGGGCCGGGGACGGTCCCTTCGTCTCCAACCGGTTAAAATGCAAAGCTTAAATTTCCAGTGCCTATGCAATTTTATTTGATTTTTTTTTTCCAAAGTAGGAATTGAAAGTCATGTTGATACACTGTATGTTATCCTCAACATTTGTCCACAGAAACTCCTGGAGCTTTTTAAGAGCTACACCTTCCTATGGATGCATGATATCAACGAGACATTTGATGAGTTCCTTCATGGTCGCTTGACCCCCAATCCGCTCCGTGACCCTGAGAAACTCAGTCCGTCTGCACGCCTCAGATCTGCCGCCTCTGAGCGGTCAGTCAAGTCTGCACATAGTGGCAGGTAAGACAAAGAATGTAAACGTTTTTTTTTTTTTTTTTAAGTAAAAAATCTATAAAAGACAGATTCAGTATCTAGCTGTAGTTCTAGGAATAATTTCATTCTATTCAAAAGAATATACAAATTTTTTTTTGTCATTAGAACTAGCTTATTTGGTTAATTTAGCACTTATTGTACAGTGTATGAGGCATGTATCAAGCAGAAATTTGAAATGCATAAATTTATCAATTTATTGTGCCTTATTTTATAATTGAGTTATGTGTTTTGATAACATATGTCACAATTTAGGAAAATTTTACTTGTAATGAGAAGCATGTGATCTGTAAAACCATCAAACTCTGCAATACCGGTACCTAAAATATTGATTTTGTTTCCTCTCATATGTTCAGGGCAAGCTCTGCATCCAACTACAGCATCAGTCATACAGGAGCCATGGGTACAGCTGAGAAAGCTTTCCTTACTCCTCAGGATGAAGATGAAGAAGTAGATGTTCCTTCCCTTGATCTCTTTGATAGTGAGATTGATATCTACAGGGTGAGTAAAAAATTTCGCGTCATTGACTCACGTTTTGTAGTTAGGGTCAATAACCTTTGTTTCAGAGCTCCTAAAAATACACCAGGTATATCAGTAGAAAGAGAAAAAAAATTCTGCATACATTGTGCCCATTGTTGTTGCATGTCCACACTGCATTTGATGCCAGGAATTTTATTAATAAGTATAATCTTTAAAGTCCTTAAATTGGCAACACATTGGGAAGTTGAAGATCACTGTTTTTCATCAAAATTGGCAATAAAAAAAATTGTTTAAGTTTCTAACCATGTGTGTAGGTTTCAAAGACATCACATTCAATTACGAAGGATGTAGCATTAAAATAAAAATGTTGCTGTTGCCAATTTGAGGAATAAAATATGATCAATTTATCCCTTAAATAATCTCTGTCATGAATGGTTAAAACTAACTCTATCTTTGCTCTTATGATACATGTGGCTAGTCATTACATAACATCAACTAAAGACTGTGTATACCAAAAAAGATGCTATATGGAAAGCTACTCAAAGAAGCGATAAAAAAGCTATGAGGAGAATACAGCTTGCTGGTCACTTCTATCAACAATTAGATTTGGTTGCCATTAGTCTCATCCTAAGGGAGCCCATGGTATATCCATTAAAACTGTGAAATTATCATTTTGCCAAATGTAACAGGAAGCTTGTGCACACATCGGGGTTTGTAACCACAAAAAGAGAATAATGAATAATAGAATGTATCATACTTTAATATCAACATTAATTGTTAGTCTGTACAGTAAGTACCTGAAGTGGGAACTTAGAAAGATGCCAAAACCGTAATATAATAATGACTGTGATCAACTTAAATTAAACTCTGACAATTTTTGTTGTATTCCAGACTGCTAGAGATGAGATTGTAGCGGTGGTAGACCAGCGTGATGTAGGCTGGACTCGCTGTGACCTGGAACCAATCAAACAAGTCCTAACCACCTACGCCAGTAGGTGGATGTGGACCTTTACAAAGTACCTCTCTGATCAGGTAACTATTCAATAACATCCTCATCAAGTTGCATGTTATTATGGTTTGGTCTCATGCTTGTGTCTATAAGCCAACCATAGAATCAAATTGTTGTGCAATCGAGGGAGGGATTGCTCAAGCATAGTTGGTATAGAGTAGGCCAGACTGATGATTTTGGAACCAATCAAACAGGTCCTAATAACCTATGCCAGCAGGTGGATGTTGTCATCTAGTACCATATTTCTGTGATAAGTTATGTGACATCTCTAATTGTATTTAACATAACATGATCTTTTTCATGTTTTTATACATGTATGTGTGTACATTAGCTCTGGAACACATTTGAGTCCTGATTGATATTTTAGAGATCTGTGTGAACTGTGAATGAGTGAAGCTCAGACATATTTTTAAGGGAGAAAAGAGACCAATAACTGATATTATTTTGTGATTCTTATATTTATAGGTAACTGCACTACTCCTGGATCTGGACTTCTTTTTGAAGCGCATTGAGCCTGAGATAGAGAGCATATCAGGAGAAGAGAGGGATACAGCTTCCTTCATGAAGATGATGAGAATATTCAATGAGGTACGTAGATTCATATACATATTTGTTTTATACCTTTCCTTAATTAATGTCAAAGAAAAGGCTAGACCCTGTAATAAGGGGCTGATGTTATAATACCAAATTATATGTATAGAAGTCAGGTATAGAACCTTACATACACAATCTTTCTTTTCAGAAAAATTGAATTGTGGATAATTACAGGCATGAAACATTTCCCTATCGATAATGTAAAAGACAATAAAAGATGTGTGTTTTCTTTCTATGCTCTTCAGTATTAATATTTTACTTGGTATTTTCATTGGGTTTTATTTCAGCACATTGAGAACCATTTAGTCATTGATATATTGTATGCATTCGGCCCCGTTTCTCATGACGTAGTATACACAGTATAGGTCCAGAGAATATTTGGTAGCGTTAAGATAACTAGATTAACCATTTAGTTCTTGATTCTCCTTGCAGGTTTCTGCCAAGCAGCAGGAGATGGATGGCCAGTTTACAGCCATGAACAGAACAGTCCTGCTCCTCAAGAAGTATGGCCAGGCCTTACCTGAGAAGACCAGGGCCCTCTACGACGCAGCACCTGGCAGATGGAATAATCTCAAGACCAAGGTCTCACTGGCCAAACAGAGATTAGGACCAAGGATCCAGGGAGAATCCGCCAGTATCACCAAGGTAGGATAGAACTTGTACAGAAATCTGACCTGTTTCTTCAGAGTTGTCATGGGGTCAGACAGGAGAATATTTCAATAAGTTTACATATAGGTAGGGCTAAGTGCAATTTCAAACGTATCTAAAATTGTACTATATCAATTTGTTACTTCTCATATGTAGCAAAATATACGAGCATTTTCAGTTGGATACAACTTTATCACCATATCTCTTATAGAAAAAAAGGACATGCACTCTATCTCCTTTATTTGTATCGTATTTGTAATATCTTGCAGAGTTTGAGTTTAATAATTAAAAAAAGTTTCTTTAGGGAGAAAGCCACACCTACACTTTCCATTAACAATATACTTTTTGATTCCTTTAATATCTTAGGACCTTGCTGAGTTTGGTGAGCGAGTTGAAGCCTTGAACTCTGCCCTCTCTGCTTCAGAGGTCTACACCTGGGAATGCTTCCTGGACGATGCCTTCTCTGAGATTGACAAGTTCCAGAGGAAACTGGAGGAACTTGACAATGAAGCACAGGTAAAACATACAATACAGATATTACAGAAGTGTGATGGTGCAGTGAATAAGGCACTGGACAGAGAATCACAGGGTCCATGGTTCAAATCCTGGAACATTTGCTACATTCAACAAAGAAGAGAGTGCCTGTTCATTGTAGCTAGTCTACATCCTGGGTATCTATACTTTTTATGAACTGGATAGTAGAATTAATAGGATCATAATTTAATAAGTTGAAGTAGACGTCAGCTTGTTTTAACACTTAATTTACTAGGGATACAAATTATGGCCCTTATTCTAGACTGTGGTTTAGAAATAAACTCAAGGTCAGGTTCAATAGGACAAAACATCCCCACGCTATGATTGCATTGGAATTGTGCGATTCTATTGTCTGATTGATCTTAACTCAAGTTTAGACTGTAGTTCAGTATATGGGCCTTTGGGTGTGAGCCTGACATGTAACTTCATTTGGCAAGACACTACTTTTGCCATCCTTGATCCTAGTACAGAAAGGGAGTACATTAGATTGTTTCTTGAAAAGTTCTTTGAACAGATAGTGATTGTCAGAGTTAAAGCTGAATGAAAACTTTTTCAAAACCTTTTGGAATCCCCAAGGGACACTTTAATCATAATGTGATCTTAATAAAACATGAATTGTTTCGTGTTATAGTGTAAGTAACAAATATCACATTATTTGTTTAAATGTTCATAAATAGAAGTCAATTATGATAATTTTTAAACTGGTGATTTATGACTATAAATATGCATTTGAATCATTATCTTATATTATCCCTTATACTCCAAATGGACAGCTGAAATTATCATACCATGGCTAAGGTAACATAGCATGTGCTTATGACAGAGCATGATGCCAGTTTGTTTGCACATTGTATAAAGATATACATCATCAATGTTTATAGTTTTACATTGGAGGCACACAAACTTTTAAGCATAAGGTTTGCTTCGCATGAATATTTCATTTATTTGCACTGTGACATTGCTTGCTTGCTTTCATGTTTATTTAGATATCAACATTCAGTGTAAGTTACTTTGAAATACAGATGACTGTTGGTACTGCTAATCATATGCAAAATTTTAAAAGTATGATTCTTTATAATAGTGATACAAAATATATTTGTGTGTATGCATTAAGGAGTAGCAGCTGCTTCTGCAAAATCATCAATTTGCTTCTGCTGTATGTATACATTTTGTATTGTACAGTCTGTGTAAAAAAAAATGATACAGTCGAAAAAAAAATATTTAGGTGTGAAATATTTTCAAATAATGTGTGTATGTGGTACCAAAATAAAGCCAAAGGATTTTCTCTGCTGATGCGCTTTGTTCTGTATAGTTTGCTTTCGGAAAACAAAAGTTGTGTTAAATTTTGTGCGACGAGGAACAAATCGATATTGAGCACTTCGCGGCCATTATTCGAAACCTATACACAAAGGCATGGGACGGCGTGCGAAAAATGGATTTTTCTTGATTGTAGAAAACTAGTCATATCTCAAAAACTACAACACCAAATTTGATGAAAAAAATTGCTGAAGAAAGTCTGATTTTCCTGCTTTACAAAAATATCAAACAATACCAGGTTGTGATTAATCTTCATACTATAAAAAAATGTTTTCCACTTGTACCATTTATTTGACACAGACTGTATATTTTGTATATTTTCCTGCACAGACTTCATGCATTAGTATTGTTTTTCCTGTTAATTAATATTTTACTTAAAAATTGCTTCTCTCACAAATTTTGTTGCCCTCAAAAGTATCTTTGTATCGCCTGCATGAACAAAAAAGTGATTAGTTACATGTATAGCTGTTTCACCTAAAGATTTAATGCACCAGGGGAAGAGGAATTCATTTCAAAATATTTAAAAACTTGTTTAGCTTTAGATTTGGGTGCTTTAAATCCTTACATCTATTTTATTTTTCGGGTTTATAAGACAAGTTCCTCATATTCCATAAATCCCATATTTACTTTGTGTATATTATTTGTCTTTATAGGATTTGATTGAGCTTCAAGATCTATTGGAAACAGCTGTTGTGAATTTCACCATCTTGCCAGAGTAAGTTATAATGATATTTTCTTTTTGATTACCATCGCTTATTTGTAATGATTTGACATTTAAACAGTTTTACAAAGTCATCATCATCACTGTCATTGATATCATCATTATTATCATCATCATCCTTATCATCATTGTCATCAGTATTTTCATCAATATAACCATCATCACCATCATCATCATCATCATCATTATCTTGCAAATATGTTTTTAGAATAACATGCTCTTTTGTCGTCTAGAAGTCAACGTGAGCTGCAGATAAGTTAATTATATGTTTGTTATCTAGATGTCGTCATGAGCTTCACAACCTGCATGAGGTATGGGATACAGTACGAACCCTACAGGAGCAGCAACAGGAATGGAAGCAGGAGAGATGGCAGAGTATGAACACCAAGTATCTCAGAGAAGCTACCAATGATCAACTAACTACGGTCAAGACACTACCAGATGAGACTCATACATGGGATGTAACAAGAGGCCTAGAGGAATCCATCCTTGTCATTCAAGTGAAATATCTCTTAATTTATTCCAAAAAGATAACCTCCCGATGAAGTGATTTTTTTGTTTGTAGGCTCAGATAGGCTCAGAAGAAGTACACCTTTTTTAAAAGCTAAAGTGACACACATAGGCCTATGGTAATCTCTTGTTGAGTTAACCACATACTCTTTTCCTTTTCCTTATCAGAGGTAAACATAAAATCTTATACAGAGCCCATATGAGATGATTAAATTAAACTAAAGGAAGCTAGAGCAGAGTTTGTCGAAAATTCCAGAATGCTAGCCTTTGCTATTGACATTACATCTTTGTTGCTCAGTAAATATATCTTTCACAATGATATTTTTTTTCTGGGAAAATACAAAATTTAACTCTTCTTGCATCTTTTGTTTTATAGGCTTGTCTTCCTCTAATTGAGGACTTGAGCAATCCTGCAATGAGAACCAGACATTGGAAGCAGCTTGTACGTGTCACTGGGGGCGCTCTTGTCATTGACAATGAGAGTCTTATCAACATGACCTTTGGTCAACTCCTACAACTTGGTCTTCAAAGTAAGTCACACTGTCACAAAATTAGTGTCAATCTCTTTTTATGTGAAGTACATGCAGTTCAAATAATATGGCTGTTACATTAAAAAAAAAAATAATAAAAAAAAGTAAAAATAAAGGTAATCAAAGAAATGGAGTTCTTCAGCACCTGTTACTTCTACAGAAACTGAAGTTGGTTTGGTCTTAGTAAGAACTTGTTCATTCCAAGATTCCTTTGAAAGCGGAATATTGAGTCACAGTATCATATCGTTCATTGGATTAGAAGTGATGAAACAAAGATTTATTGTATTCAGGGGATGTTCTATAAATGATGTGGTAGACAAAAAGCAGTATGATCTTTACATCTCTCATTCCCTTTCAGATCATGTAGATGAAGTCAGAGCCATTGTCCAGAGAGCGGTCAAGGATGTGACTATAGAGAGTGCTCTCAAGACATATGAAGAGATCTGGCTCAGTAAACTCTTTGACCTTCGACCTCATGTTCGTCACATTGTAGTTGGCACAAGCGAGAAGAATGATAAAGATGTAAGTACATCGCTTTGCACAAGCAATATTAAAAAATTACTCAATGTAAATATATCATGCTACATGTACATGTGTAGGTCATTGTTTATGCCACTGAAGTATCTAATGTGATACCAATACCATCAAAAATTACATATCAAGCTTTCAATTAAATTACATAGATATTTATATCCACTTGGTAGCAGATAGATAAGGGCTTTGGCGTGATATTCTGAAAAGAAAAAAGTAATTGATTCTTGTAGTTGGTTACATTATTCAAATTCAACTAAAAAGTTATATCCATTAAAATATGATTGTTATTACTTGTAATAAGTTAATTTCAGAATAAACATGGTGAAGTGTTATTTTACAAATACTCAACAAAATACATGCTTATACCATGGATAATTATAACAATGGATTTTTTTTAAAGCTTCACTTCTCATTTATTCCAATTTACCTCGCAGCAACATTCAGACACCAAGAGTGAGATGTCCCAGAGCCAGAGTGACCTGGGTACTGCCATCACTGACACACGATCTCGACGTCGTACAATGAGCAGAATGTCAGCTCTGACCCTTGGAGCTGGTCGTCAGAAGAGAGCCAGTGTTTCTTCTCTACCAGCCTCACTGCTCAACCTAGGAGAGGTAATACAAGTCTTATTGAATTGATAAATTAGTTCATGTTACCTGACTTTGTATAGGAAGCAAGAAATCGTCACCTGGCTGGCACAAGGGTGAAGGTTTGAGCCGTGTGGCAAACAGAAGTAAGCTGCAGCGAGCAACTTTGTACATGGTGTGCACTGCAGCTTAGGCCATTCTGCTTAAAGAGCATGTATCCTCAACAAATATATATGCCAGCCTACGGCATTAACTGCTACGCCCTTCTGCCAGCTGGGTGACGAAACGCTCATAAGTGACTAACCAGGTGGACCGAGAGCTTTAAATTCTATCTGAAGGACTTGGTATTGGGGATAAATGCCAGACCAAAGAGCATAACCTTTTTAAAAAACACCACTCTTAGACTGAGCCATCATACCCCTTTTAATGGTCTTATCTGATCATCTTGCTAATGTTGCTCTAACTTTTTATTTGTGAAATATGATTGCCTCATATTTATGTAAAATTGTTTGGATAAATATTGTATTGATCTTAATACTTGAATGATAAACCCATGAATGTGTTGTCGTAAAGGATACAAACCTACATGTACATGTATCGGAAATTTAAATGCAGAAATATGTATTGAAGAAGTAAAATATGTTATTTAATCTTTATGAAAATTATTCTTTTTGTACAAAAGGACCCTGGACAGCTGTTCCTGTTGAAGGATACCGACCCTATCTTCACAGAGCTAGAATCTCACCAGGTGGCTCTCCAGGGCATGCAAAGCAGCAGTGCAGCAGGTTCCTTCCTGGATGAAGTCACCAAGTGGCAAAAGAGGCTACAGACCATTGAGGCAGTCCTGACTGTCTGGCTAGAGGTCCAGGAGAAATGGGTGGAGCTTGAAGAGGTACATTTGTAAGAGGGTGTTCAGTATGCAGTTACTTTTGAGGAAGATTGGGTGTTAGCATGGCATGAATGATGGCTTAGTGGCATTGAGGTTGCAGGGATATAAGTTTTGAGGCTATTGTATGATTACAGACACTGAGACCTTCCCATTGTAGGCTTTTTCAGGCTTGATAATGTACTGCACATTTTTTTCACCTCTTGCCGGGCCCAGTGGATGAAACCACTGACATCCCTGAGGTTGGATGTTAATGTTGAAAACTCAGTCAAAGTTATCATTGTTACATCAATCGATGTAAATCACTTTCTTTGGTTAATCTTTGGTAATTACTCAACTAATGTCCTGTCTAAATGCCAGCACTATTACTTTAAAAAATGAAGCCACAACAGCTTGTCAAAGGAAAGGTGATCACATAATGGGTTGTCTGCTTTGTTTGTTTTTTGTTTGTTTTTTGCTCTCCTGAACATTTTACATTTTTGAAATATGAGGTTGTATCAGTCAAGCAAAGGTTTAAATATGCCATTGTAATTTTTTTTCACCAACCAGGTATTCAGTGGAGCTGATGTAAGAGCATCTCTGTCCCATGAAGCCAGCCTCTTTACATCAGCAAACAGAGACTTCAGACTTCTCATGAGAGCTTCGGAGAAGAACCCTAATGTACTACAATGCTGTCAGAGAAAATGTAAGTTATTCAATCTATCGCAATTCAGACTGCTTGTGAGAGAGTTAGAATAGATGGTGGATAGCAGAATGGATATAAATGAAAGTGGAAAGAAGTGGAAAATTAGACCATAATGAGAGCTTTAGAATAGAATCATGTGCACAGTTCTGACTGGGATGAGCTCATTTTACAACAACCGACTGAGTGGTTTATCTAATTATGCACTTAGCATGATCTACATTTATTTCAGAGAAACGATAAGTCAGATACTGTTGGATAAACTTTTAAGTAGATGGTTAATTGTTTTTGTTGCAGATAAACGAACATCCAGTAGAAATAAATTCCTGCATGAGGGACTAGGTGATTGAGAATTGATAGCCTTGGCTATGTTTCCTATAAAGGGTATAATGTGGTGAAGAATGATTTGTATAGCTATCATTTATTGTTTATTTTGCTGCTTTCCTTTTTCAGCCATCCTTGGCCTTCTGGAGAAGATGAACAGCAACCTAGAGATCTGCAGAAAATCACTGCTACAGCACCTTGAGAGGCGCAGGCAGAGGTTCCCTAGGTTCTACTTCCTCTCTATGGAAGATGTGCTTCATATCGTGTGCAATGGTAAGTCATGACTTCAAGATTGTTTGAGGTTCGTATGTTGTGCAAGACATTGAGATCACTGAGTTTCTATGTGGAAGTTGAGGCCTTAGTATGTTTGTTATGACCTGCAATGAAAGGTCAATGTCATAGTTATTCCTGGAAGAATACTCAATTTTCATATACTGAGAACAGAAACGGGTTCATTAAGAAACTTACATTATGGAAAAGTTTTGTTGTCTCAATGTTTTGGTTATTGGATGCATTAGGTGTGTTTCAATCTACATGTGCATAAAATAAATTTTCCAGAAAATTGCTCTACGAGACTCAGAACATGATGAAAGATTAATAATATGGTGGCAAACTATAGGTTGAAAAAATTTGGAAGTGTGAAACTAATGCTACTTACACTTGTAAAAGTATATTTGAATTTATAACATTGTCCCTACTCATCATTCCTTGCTAGGTTATGACCTAACCCAGGTGAACTTGTACCTGCCCAAGTTGTTTGAGAACCTTGGACGCTTGGACTTTGAGAACAACCCGTCAGAGGCTGCAGAATGTAACTTTCAGGTGACTGGTCTGGTTAGCATGCTGGGAGAAAAACTACCCCTCAAACAGGTGAGTGTGTCGGGTTGGGTGTTTTTGTGGGGGTGTCTGTGTTATCTTTTGAACAAATTCAATGATAAGCTCTAGGGTTAGTAATGAAAAGGAAATTATATTTATACTAGGCCCCCTGTTTCATAAAATATCCCAGTGATGATAACTCTGCCATCGACGGTAAATTTCAGAGAACAAAGCTGAAAAGCCTATCCCATTTTTCCCCTATCTACAGTGTATACCGCAAGATATGATCTGTTGAAGATTTCCAGTGATGTTTAGTGTACATTTCAGAAAAAGGCCACCAGTACCCATAAATGCCCTGCACAGCAAAGTTTTACCATGCAAAGTGACTCTTACAAAGTTATGAGTGGATGGTATGGTAATTAGGTGAACTGAGCAAAAAAAAAAAAAAGGCATTAATTTTCAAGTCAATTAATGGAATTTGATTTAATTGTTATTAACATTGAGTCATGAGAATGTTTTGTTATTGAAAATGTGTCTCATTCTACAGGTTGTCTCCTGTGAGGGTCCCATCGAGAACTGGTTTGGTAACCTCATTCCCATGATCAAGACGTCACTGCAGCACCAGTTAGCCTCAGCCCTGGCCCATGAGACCCTGGACTTACAAGCATCCCTCCAGGAATCTGTTCAGTCAGAAGGACTGGGAGCTGGGCTGAGGAAGGAGAGGGAGATACACAGTGCTGGGGCTAGGAAGGTCACAGTAGGCAAGGAGGACCGGAAAGGTAAGATAGAGATAGAGAGAAAGATGGAGGGAAAGAGAGAGGAGAAGGAGAGACTGACATAGATAATGAGGGAGAGAGCGAACGAGGTGCTTGGAATGTCACAACAGACAAGGAAAAATATAGGTCTAGACGAAGGTGCTTGTATCGAAAAGAAGTTTTTAGGAAATCTAAAATTGGTAACAGAACATAATTTTAGTGATGTCTACAAAGGTTATCAAAATAGATATAGCTGTGCTTTGTAACAATAAGATTACTTTTAAAAAGGGCACAAACTTGAGCTAATTCTCTTCTGATGCCCAAGCTCGAATTAGTGCCCTTCTACCAGCCAGGCGATGATTTCTGATTTATCCTTTGGTACCACGTTGAGAAATTGACAATGTTTAAAAGAGCACTCTGGACTTATTGTATTATTGTTTGTCATTCTTTTCTTGTGAAATAAGGTGGTGCAGGTAGCCGCTCAGGAAGCAGAGCCGGGAGCAGGACCGGGCAGAGGACCACCACCAACAAGAGACCTAGCACAAGAGAGTCTCAACAGGATGGAGGAGTTGTCATAGAAACACCCAAACAACCTCCTACCAAGTCTTGGATGTTGGAGCATGTAACTGAGGTGGTGTATCTTGCAATGCAGATCCAGCTGGGGGATCAGGTTGAGAAAGGGTTGAAGGCAGTGGATGGGGGAGAGAAAGACTCTTTGAAGGTAAGATATTGGGATAGTGATAGAAACATTTAAGGAAGGAGGGGGGGAAATACTAATTAGAAAGTAAATATATAAACACAAGACTTTTTGAATGAAGAGGGAGAAGATAAGAGAGGTTGACTGTAAAACAGACATAAAGATCAGTACCATACCCAGCCTTCACACAAATAGAAGTATCATAATAGAGCCGCTATTGTCCCCAGACAATCGGGCCTGCACAATCTATTCAAAATCCTGGATGCGTGTCTGAAGATAGAAATAGAAAAGGGAAAAAAGATGGAGAGAGAATGAATTTTTTAGAGACAAACATGTTACTGAGTATGAACATGATGAGATAGAGACAGCAACTTTTGCCAACTCCATCTATAATCATCTATGAACAATTATGAACAACTAGCATTTTAGTTTGCTTTGTTTAAAAATTTGTTTTTAAATGAGTTCATGTTTTGGGATAATGGCACTCTTTATATGGTTTCCATCAAAATCGCTGATGTTTCTTGCAAACAACATGAAATATGATGGTTTATGAATTCTTAAAATATTTGCAGGATATGTTGACCAAGGTGAATAGCAGTATCCAGTCAGCTGCAGTCATGCTGAAAGGAATCGAGGATGAGAAGGAGAAGAAAGCTAGACTCAGGAAGGAACTCAGAAAAGAAGGTAAGAAATCGATGAGAGCAGAAAATATATCGAACTGAGGATTTTTGTATTTGTTAATGTTGAAAACTGTTTAAACGCAAGACCCTTGTGTCAATCAGGGTTGTGAAAAAAAAAAATATGAATGGCATC
Organism: Paracentrotus lividus; assembly: GCA_940671915.1. Classification (NCBI taxonomy): domain Eukaryota; kingdom Metazoa; phylum Echinodermata; class Echinoidea; order Camarodonta; family Echinidae; genus Paracentrotus; species Paracentrotus lividus. The sequence goes on along the minus strand of CALNVZ010000174.1, from coordinate 39,779,678 downwards.
TCAGACACCTCCAAATTTTTCGTCAAAGCAGAATTTTGGGAAATTATATTTTAAAAAAAAGAGAAAAAAAGAAAGAAAAGAATTGATGTTTTTTATTCTCTTTTCTTGGAATAAGAGGGAAGACTTATACTTTGATCCTGAAAAAAAAAAAAAATCTTGGGTAGGTGTGCCTAAATCTTAATACCGCTAGATTAGGAAATAAGGTGCAGTGTAGAAGAACTTCTTCGGAGTAGCTTGTGTGCAAAATGTTGCTTTGTTCTTATAATCTTTTTACTAATCATCTCTCTTTCTTCAGCCAATAACAACTTGGAGAACTCTGCAATGGATAATAACAGCACTGTGGTATCTCAGACCGGTAGACAGAGCTCTCATTCATACAGAGGATCTCAGTGGAGTCTCAATGAACCAGCCATACCACAGCCTGCTACCCCTATTCAGGAAGAGGGCAGTATTCATTCCATTATCTACGAGGAGGGTAGCGATCATGTTAGTAAGTATAGAGTGGAAGATAAGATGGAGAGAGGTAGAGATTTGGGACAGATCGTAAGATTTAAAGACAGCAAAAAAGAAATAGTTTGTACTTTCGAAGGTTCTACTGAGAATGATGATTGTGTTGTGATTCATTTTTATAGTGTTTTTATAGTGTAAAGTAATGGTTTACAAATAGGCAATTTATAACAATGTTCTTTCTGTTTCTCCTGTTTAGCTGGAGAAATCAAGAAACGACCTGTAGACACCATGAAAGTTGTTCTTCCTCCTGAGAGGCCAAAGGTCAAGGTGGTCATCGAGGAGCAGGTCGATAGAACTGAGATGAAGCTACTTCTCTTCCCTGCTCAGATACAGAAGATTAGTAATCTTGTATCTCTCATGGCCCACCAGAGGGACATTATTAACAGGTAAGATATGCATCCTAGATCAGTAATCTTGTATCTCTCATGGCCCACCAGAGGGACATTATTAACAGGTAAAGATAACATCCCTATTTTGCAAGAATTAAACAACCCAGGTGTCTAGTATGCAATAATATTATGGAATCTGCCATTCTGATGCAGGGCTGGTACCTTATGTAGGAGCCTATAATCCTTTAATTTCTAGCTTATTCTCATCTTTAATCAATCTTTGTGTGTTATAACTTGTAGATTAATTTATATGGTAGAGTAAAGAACAAACAAATATGTCCCCGAACAATTTTTTTCTTAGGAAATGGATATTGATAATCGCAATGCATGCACTAATTAATATCTTCATCATGTATTGAGGGTATAAATTGGATTAGTAATACACCAGTTATCCTCTTTCCCCTTTTTTTGACCAGCACATTTCACAAGAAAGATAACTGCTAATCAATGTAGAAATAATTTCTATCCTGTGTAAATCTATTTAAATATTAACATTGTGATACCAAAGTGATTTTTCACAGATGCATCTACTAACACAAACTACATCTACTAACTACATGTAGAAGTTACATCTTTAACATCCGGTGGTTACTGTATCTTGATGATGAAGATGACAACTTCTGCAGAGTTGTTTGTTTGCCCAACAGCACAACTCGAGCATCATTTTCAGCTCATATGTGCCTTAACCCTTTGAACCTGATAGGCCAGATTAATTACCAGCCAACAGAGATTGTAAATTATTCCCAAAGGCCACTTTCCACCCCTTTCCATTTTCCCTTGAGAATTTTTTGTTTTTAGGATTCAAGTTCTAAAATTTTTGTGAGTCTTCCACCGAAAGTTGGTGCTATTGCAAATCATGTATAAGAGTACCATTAGTACCCAGTTTAATAACACATAACTGTTTCAACCTAGTGAATAAAACTTTTACATTATGGATTTCATAAAATGTGCACATAATTCAGGGTTCAAAGGGTCAATGGTCATTTGTTTTTGTTTTTCCCCCATCTCTCCTTCGAATATCTTTAAACTTTATACATTCTAGTTTTAGTTTTATTTGGACAATTTTTAGTCAGACATGTGTGAATTTTTCTGAGCATGAGCTCGTAAATTGTCTGATTTACTTCAATAATCACATGACCCTCTCTTACCTTGCTTTTGTTCCCGAGAACAATGCTATGACCGAACCAACAATAGACTACCAAACATTTTTCCTACTTCCCTACCCCTCCATAATTTCTCAAAAACTCTGACTAGTATGTGTTGGTACTGTATATGTGTGGACTGCAATAAAAGGCGTGTATGGTGTGATCTGTGTTTTAAAAATATTTTGCAGTGCTCATGATTCCGAGCTTGATTGACACTTTCATTCAGAATTTCATAATTGGACGTTTTATTTTCAACATTAACAACCTGAGCCATTTCTCTTGAAGCATTTTAATTCATCACAAACTGATTCTCTCTGGGTCTCACATAGAAAATATTTTACCTGCTAGCTCAAAACCACTGTTAGGTTGCCCAGATTTATTTTTTTTTGTGTGTGTGTTTTCTAAAACTTGACACCCCTAAATATCCAATGACATCAAACAATTGTAGTGCACTAAATTGTTATAAACCAAGATAGATATCGCTGAACAGCACCTGATTTGTAAGCAAGCAGGCACCACCCAGACACTGGTACATGTATATTTCTTAACTCACTGACTGGTGACCAACCCATTCTCTCATTAGCAACTGCTTGGCAGGATTGATGATGACCAGAATGATTTTTGTGACAATATCATTAGACAGAAAATCATGTTATTTCTTGGTTATCACCAACATAAATGTAAAGTTACAGTAACCCTATCAATATAAGATGCAGAAAATCTGCTTGTGTAGTTTTGCTTTGTTATGGTTGAGTTTTCATGGTGGTTTTGAGGGTAACAATCATGTAAGGTGTGATTTCAGTTGGATCTCACTTTCTTCTCCCTCTATCTCTTGCTATCTCAATCTCAGAATTATATATGATTAATGATATATTTAAGTATATATGGAAAATATCATGTAGAACATCAAAAATTGTTCAAAGGAACAAAGTTACATCCAGGTCATGTATATGCACAGCAAACAAACAAACATAATATACCTATTCTGGTTTAAAAGTATTTTCCCCCTTATACTAAGAAAATTGAGTTTTCCTTATTGAGGTTTTTGAATGTTTATCTTGGATGAGTATGTACCCATTTGGAAAACTTTTTAAAAACTCAGATGAAAATACAAGTAAATTATTAAATAAGGTCTTATACCAATTTGTAATCTTGGGAGCTGAACTTGGGAGCTGATGTAAGAAACAACAACAAAACTATCAAAGTGTTTACATTTCACATTTTTAAAAGTTTTCCCACTAGGCTTACATGTACATTTACATCCTACACACATATCCTTAAGCTAATATAATATAAACGACAGGTTATTGAAGGACGGTCAAAATAAATACATACATGTAGATGCATGCATTGTATTGTACTGCATATAAATTTGATTTATTATATGTATATGAATATCCGAAAGTATTTCAATATCATGTACATGTATACCTTATTCAACCTTAACATGTAGATCTCAACCTTGATTTAACACACTTCCACAAACATGTATATCTAACACTTACATATAAATCTCAACCTTTCATTATGACACTTCAACTAACATGTAGATGTTAAAGATGTGCCCAAAATAATTGAACATGCATGTATATATATGTACAGGCCCGTAACCAGGGGGGGTTCGGGGGGTTCGAATGAACCCCCCCGCTGGCGACCAAAGGTCCGCTTCACAAAAAAAAAAAAAAAAAAAAAAAAAAAAAATGGTTAAAAGGTGTTTTTTTTGCTGCTTATCAATTTTTTTAGGCCGATCGAACGACCTTAGCCAATCCCTATAGCTTATATTTTCTTGAAAACCGAAGGCAGAAATTTTTTGAACACCTACCCCCCCCCCCCCGCTTATCGCGCAGCCAGCGTGATGTCAAAAAATTTTGATGTACCTTTTTGCTCGCCCGGCGTGAAGTGATAAAATTTTGATGTACCTTTTGGTCCACTTTTGCAAATTTCGAACCCTCCCGTAAAAATCCTAGTTACGGGCCTGTATGTACCTTTAATATTCATAAATTGAAAGCAACAGCTTAATGAAAAATAAAACTTAAACTTTTTTCCTAAGGAAAATAGAAACTTTATACAAATAACAAACTAAAATAGAAAGCAACAATTTCTGTTCGCTAGAAAACAACTTAATAGAAAGCAACAATTTCTGTCGGCTAGAAAACAACAGCTTAATAGAAAGCAACAATTTCTGTCAGCTAGAAAACAACAACTTAATAGAAAGCAACAATTTCTCATGACTTCTTAATGATGACCATCTATAGAAGCTATTGAACTAATCGCCATATGCATGTACTACATCAATTGAACTTTGAGAATTTGATTGCCAACATATGGTCATCATGATTACTTAACTTCTCTGACCTTTATTTCTTGTTTAAAAAATCCTAGCTTGACTGATAAGTTCTGTTCATTTTTGACTAGCCAACATCAATCTCTGCAAAAATTTTATCTATTTAAAAAAAATTATTTGTGTAATAAGCAACATGTATCTCGTTCATGAAATTGAATCCAGTACTTTTTGCTTGTTTTAGAATAGAAACTTTTGAAGAAATATTATCCTAGGTTATTTATTGGATTCATATTAATCCTAATGCCATGGTTGATACGATAGGATCCGATCCTTCAAATTCAAGTTTTAAAAAAAATCAAATGTTCATTGATTTTATTCAAATCTGTAACCATTTTTAAAAACGAACATGTGGCAATGTAGATAAGCAAATTATCTTGTTCGCTGATTTTGTTGGTTATTCTTCTATTTTTATTACTTTTTCCTAAAGGGTGAATACTTTGGTGTATTCCAAAAGTAAGGGGATAGATCATATTATTACATATTGCAAACATGTAGGTTAGTTACAAAAGGATGAAAATTGGTGCTGAAAGGGAAACCACACTTATGTTATGTCATTTTAATACTGTCATCCTTTAAGTAAAATTGTTATAACATAAAGAAAAATGTACAAATTATTATCGTTTTTTGTCATCTATTGCTAAATGCCTATGTGTGCTATAGTATGAAACCTATAACTCTATCATTACTTGGACATGAGATAATACGGTTGGAATCCACACCATCAATTTCTATGTCTTTTTTCTGTAACGTCAGTTACCGACACTTTTGCTTGGCATTTTGTAGGCGATAAAGTTTGGTAGGATTTTTCCCAAATCCCTTCACTATGATGAGATTATTGAGCTGTATTCATGAGAAGACTCATGAATTATTATTTTCAGAGCTACAATACAAACATAAAAATTCATGCTCCATATAATGTCAGTTACCATGAGAGTATGAGCATAAGAGTATTAAATAGAAAAGGGACATTGATTTTGTGTTGTTTCTTTATACAGTGCGTCCCATGATAGCAGATAATTAATGAAATTCTAAGTGCAGCATTTTAAAGTTCAACCTTCTTTCATTTTGTATCAAACACATTTGGAAAAGGTCACACATAAATGAGCAAGAAGATTTTGAAAATTAATGGTAAATTTCAGTTTGCACAGAGTAAGTGGAAGGAAAGCAACAGCCTTTCTAAGAAAGGGATGGCTAATTTGCATTTCTTTTGTATTCTTTGTTAGTTTCCATTTCATCAAATCTCTCAAGCATGAGTTACTTCACTGCTGATACCTGGTGCATTTCATATTATTTTGGTATGTCCAAATTAGTGTTTACCATTAATTTTCAAACTCTTATTGCTCATTCATGCATGCCTCTTTCAGTTATAGTTGGTGTCAAAAGAAAGAAGAAAGATTTAACTTTTATATGATGTATTTAATATTTCATTATTTGCTTGCATTCATAGAGAAAGATGACTAGCCATTTGGTTTCCGCTTTATCTGGGACACCCTGCATTTCATTTATTCATTACATATTTATTATGGTTCCCTGACATTTGCCCCAGCGACAATTTTTCCACAACCAATGTCGAACACTTATCAATTGACCAACTTAGGCCTAGGACTTGGCACTATACCTAAACCTGAATCTAACATAATACCATCTTGCAACCCTCACTTAATGTGGAAAATTAAAGAAAAGGTCAATCTTTTTGAATTCAATGCCATTATCCAGTTTAGTACACGAGAAACAGAACACCGTTTAATTTATCCCTTTAGCATGTTGTGTTCAGGAGATATGCTGCTTTGAACATTGGTTCAATTGGAAGATCTGTAGACATATTTGAGGGCAGTTTGATGACGTCACATGATGAAGGAGCAAACCCGGAAGTAATGCATGAAGCATATATATTACTACATGTATTATGTAGAAAGATAAGACAATCGAGAACATAATGAAAGAGAGAGAGAGAGAAACAATAAATACCATAAGGAAATCCATGAATAAGAAAATAGAAACAACAAATATGTTTAGGAAATAGATAAACAATGAATAACATAAGAAATGGAAAAGCAATGAATAATAAGGAATGAGAGAAAAACAATGAATAACAGAAGGTAAGATAGAAAAACAATGAAAAATATAAGGGAAGAGAAAAACAGTGAATAACATAAGTAAAGAGACAAAAACAGTGAATAACATTTAATTTAGGAAAGAGAGAAAAACAATGAATAAGATAAATAAAGAGAGAAAAAACAATGTATGATGAAAGAGAGAAAAACAATGAATAACATAAGGACAGAGAGAAACACGATAAGGAATGAGAGATAAAAAATTGATGAACATGTGGGAATATAGAAAAATAATGAATAGGAAACCAAGATAGCTAGGCAATGAATAACATAAAGATAGAAACAGAAAAAACATGCAAAAAGAAAAACAATAAATATAAGGAATGAGAGAAACCCGATGAATAACATAAAAAGTGAGAAAAACAATGAATAACATAAGGAAAGAGAGAAAAACAATGAATAACATAAGGAAAGAGAGAAAAACAATGAATAACAAGAAAAGAGAGAAAAGCAATGAATAATATAAGGAAAGAGAGAAACCCGATGAATAACATGAAAAGTGAGAAAACAATGAATAACATAAGGAAAGAGAGAAAAAACAATGAATAACATAAAAGAAAGAGAGAAATGCAGTGAATAACATAAGGAAAGGAAAACAACAAATGAAATAAGGATAGGGATAAAAAGTAATGAGTTACAGTACATGTATAAGACTTAAACAAAGTGCAGCATTCAAGCTGTGCAGCTTTCCCTTCATCTTATGACGTCATCAAGAACCCCTCAAAATTTTCCTTGATGTTTAAGTTTTCAGGGAGGGGAGAGATAATGCCCTCTAAATTCGCTTCAGGTTGTCCATTTTTCACGAAATAAAAAGCAAGTTGTTCCACACACCCCATTGATTTGTTTTGTATATGATATTAATTCTTTACTATTGCACTTTAACATCTTACACATAAAAATGCAAGAGAAATTGAAACCAAAGCAAATGTCGTGTTAACATTTATGCTACTTCTCCAATTTTCCAAAAATATATTTTATTGTGTTTCTTATTTTTATGCCTCCGCCACCGAAGGTGGTGCCGGAGGCATCATGTTTTCGGGTTGTCCGTCCGTCCGTACGTCCGTACGTCCCGCTTGCTCGTTATCGCGATATCTCAAGAACCACTTGAGATATCAACTTCAAACTCGAGGATAGTATGTACCACCATAGGAAGATGATCTGATTAGATTTTGGAGTATGTAGGTCAAAGGTCAAGGTCACGGAGGTCAAAAATAGTGAAATTCTATGTTTTGAGTTCGTTATCGCGGTATCTTGAGAACAATTTGAGATATGAGCTTCAAACTTTGGGATAGTATGAACCACTATAGGAAGATGATCTGATTAGATTTTGGAGTACCCGGTATGTAGGTCAAAGGTCAAGGTCACGGAGGTCAAATAGTGAAATTCTATGTATTGAGTTTGTTATTGCGATATCTTAAAAACCATTTGAGATATGAGCTTCAAACTTAGGTGTAGTATGTACCGCCATAGGAAGATGATCTGATTAGATTATGGATTATATAGGTCAAAGGTCAAGGGTCACTGAGGTCAAGATGTGAAAATCCATGTATTGAGTTTGTCATCGTGATATCTCAGGGACCAATTAAGATATAAACTTCAAATTTAAGGGTAGTATCTATCACCAGAGGAATATGGTCTGATTAGGTTTGGGGTCACAAGGTCAAAGGTCAAAGTAAAAAATGTCATTCTATAAAGTGAAATGAATAGATGAATAATGATATTTTTCTGATCTGGCAATGGCGGAGGCATATATTTCGACCGCGCGCGGTCGAGGATTCATCTTGTTTTTCTCTTTCATTAAAAGCACAAGTCCAGCTCTTTGTTTTAACACAGTTTAATTTGAAAGTGATCAATGAAAATAAATTAGTATCAGTTACTGAGTTTGTTCAAAAGAAGATAAGCAGCAGTTTAAGAATATTTTTCATCATGGTATTACAAGAAGATGCAGGGGTGCAAAGGGTGAATCATAATATTTGTTATATTTCTTCACATCTCTTGAATATTATATGTGGTATCTTTTGCCGTATCAGGACATCTCCCCCGGAGGACAACTCCCCCGGGGACAATTCCCGGAGGACAGCTCCCCTGGAGGACATAGGGTTAGGGTTAGGGTTAGGGTTAGGGTTGTCCTCCGGGGGAGCTGTCCTCCGGGAATTGTCCCCGGGGGAGTTGTCCTCCGGGGGAGATGTCCTAGAACCATCTTTTGCATAAAGATACATTTTACTTTGACCTACAGGCATAGTCTATTATTGTATTGTTTAATTATATCCATCATTTCCCATTGCTGGAATCTACATGCATGTATTATATTCATCGATTTCTAATTGTAATTGTGATTTCAATTTATTTGTGTATTTTTTAGAATTAAAAAAAAAAAATCTTTCTTTGCTCTTATTTCTGTCTCTGTCTTTGTCTGTCTGTCTGTCTGTCTCTCTCTCTCTCTCTCTCTCTCTCTCTCTTTCTCTCTCTATCCTTAATTTCTCTCCCTCTTTTTATCTCCTCTAGCTTTGCCCATCACTCACTGTTGCACAATTTTTGTCTCACCTCCACTATTGTATTGTCATATGAATTTTCTTTTCATTTTCTGTACCAAGTTCACTACTTTTCATATGGCTCTTATCCCTTGTAAATTCATTTTCAAAAGCAGATACATAAGAAGACAGTAAAAGCATAAAATGTCCATATTTATATATTTATTAAAAGTAATTAAGATAAAAGCAATAGAATGTCTATATGTACGTTTATTCACATCGATTCACATAAACTTGGAAATTGTATGTTGTATTCCAGAATGAATACTGAAAAGAAAGAAAGATTTATACAGTCTGTGTAAAAAAAAAATGGTACAGTCGGAAAAAAATTATTTAGGTGTGAAATATTTTCAAATAATGTGTGTATTTGGTACCAAAATAAGCCAAAAGATTTTCCCTGCTGATGCGCTTTGTTCTGTACAATTTGCTTTTGTAAAACAAAAGTTATGCTAAATTTTTAAACGAGGGACAAATCGAAATTGAGCACTTCATGGCCATTATGCCAAACCTATACACAAAGGCATGGGACGGTGTGCGAAAAATGGATTTTTCTTGATTGTAGAAAACTAGTCATATTTCAAAAATTACAACACCAAATGTGATGAAAAGAATTGCAGATGAAAGACTGATCTCCCTGCTTTAGGAAAGTACCAAACAATAGCAGGCTGTGATTAATCTTCATACTATAAAAAAATGTTTTCCACTTGTACCATTTTATTTGACACAGACTGTACAGGCACTTATATTACTACATGTATATATATATATTATATACAAATAACTCTCTTTAAGAAATATTTCACAGGAAGCAATCACCAAAGAAATTAGGAATTTTTCATCAAGTGTATAATGTAGTTATCAAAATTACAAAAAACAAAAGTGTGAGTACTATATATTGCTCTATTGACATTTTAATCAGTTTTCACATTGATTCACATAAGATTGGAAATTTTATGTTGTATTCCAAAATGAATACTGAAAAGAAAGAAAGATTTATACAGGCACTTACATGTATATTACTACATGTATATACAAATTACTCTCTTAAGAAATATTTCACAGGAAGCAATCACAAAAGAAATTAGGAATTTTTCATCAAGTGTATAATGTAGTTATCAAAATTACAAAAAACAAGTGTGAGTACTATATATTGCTCTATTGACACTATAATCAGTTTTATAGCTTGTGACAAAATACATGTTCAGCATAAATACTACTATCTTTGCGATTGGAAATATGTTAAGTTTATCCATCAAAGGAAACAGGACTATAAAAAACTATAAAATGGATATCCACATGTACTCCTAATAAGCAGGCAAGTTAATGGCTTTTGTTATTTGTTTTTAAAAGAAATGTTGATTATCATGTTTATTGAAGGACAAATACTTGACTAGAATCTTCCCTAAAGACAATTGATAAAGCTTAAGATGTTTGAGAAATTATTGTCAGAAAACAAGATTCATGAAAGGACTTTAAAATACTATTAAATTAGTGGATATTTTCTCTATCATCATTCTGGATTAAATGTCACATATACTAAATTATTCTGAGTGCATGTTTGTTTTTCCAAGGCCAAAGACTGTGGTGAAATGTGCATTATTATTTAGAATTCATATTAGACTACATATGGTCCAGAAATTTTGTGTGATGGAACATTTGCTATTATCTGGGATATATTTGGGGGTACAACTATTAAAGCTAATTAAATTGTACAATAACATGCAGTGAAAATGACAATGATGCTTTTGTGTGCTGTGTGCTGTTATCATGTGCTATATCGCGATTGGGCAGTGTTGTCATTCCTATTCATTTAACATCTGACTATCCATAAAAAAATAGTTACATAATAGTTACAAAAGTTACATATATATATATGGTCATGTGTCGCAAGTTGGGGTATTGTAAAAGGGTGGAGGCGTTACATTTTGGAGGGAAAATTATCACATTTTTTCACATAGCATGAAACTGATGTACAGTTATAGGCTGTGCAATAATTCATATTGTAGATAACTTATCAGCTAGGCTACATGTTTGTGAAGTTTCAGCTTCGTTATGCTCATAGTTTTAATACAAAGATACTTTTAGTGGAGTAGGGTAAGGGGTGGAGGATCCTACGGTGGAGGATCCTACGGTGGAGGCAACGTGTTAAGCATTAGGGAAATCCCATTTTTCAGGCATGATTTTTCCCGGATCCGCGGATTTCCGCCGATTTTGAAATTCTTAAAAAAAAAAAAAAAAAAAAAAAAAAAAAAAAAAAATAAATAAATATCATTTTTTTTTTTTTTTTTTTTTTTAGATTTTTTTTTTAGATTTTTTTTTGCATGTACATAGCGGAGGTGTTTTCATTGTGTATTCTGGAAGTATTTTCCACTCTCACTGTTCGTAGACTTGAAATATGAGATTGATTTGACGAAGTTGCAGCCAAAGAAATCGTGAATTTTCTATACCTAAATTTGCAAAATTTTCTGCGGGAGGGGGAACCCCCCTCCCGAACCCACCCCCAGGAAGTTCGGTAGCTACGCTCCCTCACTGGTAGCAATTTTCCTCTTTTTTTGAAATTTCTCTGTCACATGCCTGATTTTTGTTACTTTCTTATTGTTTGCTGAGTTATATCTTTGCAGCCAATTGGTCTAATGGGTTGAGTGATACATCATTCTCTTGGGAATTTATGTGGTTTTAGATAAATTTGAAGAAGATTTTTCAAAAGTAATTTAATCAATTAATTAATCAATTAAAACAAACTTAATGCACATATCGTCATAGACAATAATTGCAGGCATCAAAAATTGTCACATGCAATTTTATAACAATAATTTTCATTTTGTCGCCATTTTCTTTGCATGCATGTAAAAACACAATTAAGTGGAAGCATAGTAATTTGCAATAATCTTTTTTTGAGTTGTAATTCAAGTGTAAAAGACAGGATTTCTGCCCATTTTGCACTATTTTTTCTTCTTTTTTGACACCCTGTAGCGCGGTTAGAAAAAATAATTTTGTATTACAAGTTTAAATTTTTTAGAAGCATAGCGTCTTATTTACACAATCCACGATGATTCATTTCATTAGGTGAAAAGATTAAGAAATTATTCGCCGGTAAAATTGTGAAGTTTTTCAAACCATTTTTTCCTGTAACACTCTGTATAGCTTTTATGACACACCTTATACAGGTACAAAAATATGTTAATCATCCTCCTTTCAATCTCTGCTTTCAATATATATATATACTTTTATACATGTCTGACTTACTACTAAGAAACTAGAGATGTTTGATTGTGACAATGTACATTTCTACCATTTTTTGGACAAGTAATGCATTTTCCACCCAACTCATGACATGTGGCCATATATATATACAATGTATGTCCAATGGTACAATATAAGAATTAAAATTACATGTAGGTTATGTGATGTCAATTACAGCATATATATATTTTTTTTAATTACTCTTTTTACAATAGGCCCTACAGTTTATATGTTTTCCAAAAACAATTTGCATCATGAAAAAAAAAGAAATTGCCTGGTTATTGATTTCTCTTCATCCACTTGCAATTCAAAACAAGGTAAATCAGTACTATCTAATCAAATTGTTTGTGCAGAAAATTATGATACACAATAGAATACAATACAATGAACAATGAACAAGATGTACTGTTCTTTAATATTTGTCATTTTCACTTTGCTCCATATAACACTGATATCGGTTCAATAATTTCCACGGCTCACTTCTTCAAACAAAATTAGCCTCTCATCCAGTATCTCATTCAATTATATCCAAATATACCGAGTGAGTCAAAAAAAACTTTACACCTAGAAAAATGTCAATAAAAAGAAAATCAATTTATAAACCCCAAATTATTTTATATATTCTGACAGAGTAACTCCTCCCGCATCTTCTGGTATCATTTTTGTGTGGTATGTCTTAACGCTTGGATGAACACGACGCATTGTTTGCGAACATGTCAATTTCGCATTGTGCCAGAATGGGAGTAAAATCAAAACAACAAAAACCTAGTAAAAAGCCACTTCATCCTGATTAAAATAGCATAACTTTTTAACGAAAAAGTCTTTCGCTTAATAACTTGGCAGGGGTGTTGTTACACATATTGACTACATTTTGTATGAAAATTAGATTGACTCGTGAAGTAATGCACGAATGAATACACATTAAAGAGTAAATTGCCACTGACAGACCAAAAAAGGCCTCTTAATACTTTTGAAAAGTGATTATCTTGTCTTTGACGGGTGCTCACTCATGCCTGACTCTACAGATCTATCTCATTTTCATACAAAATGTAGTCAATATATGAAACAATACTTCTGCCAAGTTATTAAGCGGAAGACATTTTCGTTAAAAAGTTATGCTATTTTAATCACGATGAAGTTGCTTTTTTCTAGCTTTTTGTTGTTTTGATTTTACTCCAATTCTGGCACAATTCGAAATTGACATGTTCGCAAACAATGCGTCGTGTTCATCCAAGCGTAAAGACATACCACACAAAAATGGTACCAAAAGATGCGGGAGAAGTTACTCTTTCAGAATATGTAAAATAATTTGAGTTTATTTTTTGGTTTTCTTTTTATTGACATTTTTCTAGGTGTAAAGTTTTTTTTGACTCACTCGGTATATATTGACAGTCTGCAATGTTATCAGTTAATTGTCACGTTTTGTGCTCGTAAGCGACTAGCAATTGTATATCGGTCATGTTCAGTTGATTTTGTAATCACACTTCAGAATATACATTATGATACATACACTATTTACAAACTCATTAGTTATACCTGTTCATCTCGCTCAACTTTCCAACGCAGCCCTCGTTTAGGGTTTACGTTCTTAACAAAAGCTGTTCCTCCTGGTGGTAATTTCCATGTGCTTGAATCAGTCCCTTCAAGTACTGTTGGCTCCTATAGGATTCAAGAATAATCGGGATTTTGTCATGTGTATGTATTTATGCAGGGTCCTATTGTAAAAAAGTGCTCTGACCACTGTTTAGGCCATGCTGGTAAAACATTTACTCAATGAATGAAAATAAAATGAAATAGAATGTCATTGAGATCTTGAAAATACCATGCATGGTCATATCCTTCATGTAAAACCCCTACTTGAATAATTTAATTGCAGGAAATTATAAACTGGATATACCTGAAATTATCTACAGTAATATTAAATTGTCTGGATCAACTGAAGTGATTCCTGCATTACTCACAATTTTGAACCTCTTTAAAATGTATGTTGTCACACATACTCCAATCACAAATAGTACCAAGGCGATAATGCCGGGGATGTTTGGTGTCGATTGCAGACACTGCAGATGTTCAGCTTGAGAATGAATCAAATTATCCTTCAGAGCCTTGTTTTTATTTTCGAGGGCCGTGTTTTTGTTTTCTAGGGCTATGTTTTTATTTTCCAGGGCTATGTTTTTATTTTCCAGGGCCGCAATTTGTTCATGTAGATAAACCACCATTGGATCGTCAGGTGAAATTGTTGCAGTTGTCACTGGGAGTAAGTTCCTTTCTGAGCTAGATTCCCCTTTGGTATTTGGATATACTGGAATCCATGTCTTTTCGCTTGTCTTGAAGGTGCCATTGTCAGTTCTGAGTTCCACGTGTAGTATCTGTGTATCACGAAATTTGACATCCAGTATATCTAGCGTAATGTTAAGTCTCCCATATCTATTCCTCGAATATTGTTGGAAGTTACACTGAGGAACCCATCTATCCATGTCCTGTTCCCTCATCATCTGCTGACAAGTGCTGATGACATTACCACTCGCAGTTACAATGGCAATTTTGTTTGTGTTTGCACACAGTTCTGTCAATACAGGGTCTGGAAGCATCAGGATGATAGAAACTGAAATATTCTGTCTCTCATAGAAAATATCTCCCGTTGAGTCTTTTTCAACTGTGCAGCTACTCACTGTAGGCCTAGTGTTTGTGCATTTGATGATAAAGTCTGTTTGTTCGAAAGCACAAGCGAAGAAAGGGCACCATAATACTGCCAAAATTAAGCATTTTGCAAACGTAATTATATCCATAATGTGAACTTTGAGCAGTCAATTGAAGGCAATCTATTCTTATATGGTACAATTGTGTAGGTAAATCCGATTGAATAGATAGTAAATGTACATACATCTGTACATGCATGTCCAGATCAAACGAGTACAGTGTACAATGTACGTTTAAATGGCAAAATACATGCAGACTCATATTGAGTGTCACATAAACAAATCATGTATAGCGAGCGCGCGCTCTAGTCATGACGACACTATCCCAGATGAAACTATTGTTAATAATATAATACAGTATTTAGTACAGTTCAGTTCATTTTTGTCTCGCCTCAACGAAGTTCGGCAGAGACATATCGATCACTTTTCCTAGTAGTTTGCCTGTTGGTCTGTTACGTTTTTTAGTTTTTTGTGCAACTTGCTCTCGTTTCTTTATTTCTGCATCATTTTTGTTCACACTTTGTACAAATGATACTTGGGTAATACCAAATATGTGTTGATAAGGATGATGGTGTCAAAGGTCATCTAGGGGTCAAAAGGTCAAATGATATGAGGCAATCTGTTACAAAAATGTTAAAGTTTTTGTTTAATTTGCTCCCATTTCTTTATTTCTCCATCAATTGTATTCACACTTGGTACAAATGATTCTTGGGTAATATCACATGTGTGTTGATAAGGATGATGAGATCAAAAGTCATATAGGGGTCAAAAGGTCAACTTAAAAGTCGACTTTTCTTAAACTTTCACTCATTTTTTAATGGCAGTTTTGTTCACCCCTGGTATAAATTCTCCTTGGTAATATAGGCTACCACTTGTGTGTTGGTGAGGATGATGAGGTCAGAGGTCATTTATGGGTCAAAAGGTCATATTGGATGTTTTATTGATAGCGAAATCAGGCGAGACTCGTGGTTCGCGAACCACCTTGTTATTAAATTCATTTCTAAAATGTACAGACAGTTGTATATGAAAAAAAAAGAAAGTAAAAAGGTCATGGAATCAATGTAATACATGTACATACCGAGTGAGTCAAAAAAAACTTTACACCTAGAAAAATGTCAATAAAAAGAAAACCAATTTATAAACCCCAAATTATTTTACATATTCCGAAAGAGTAACTCCTCCCGCATCTTCTGGTATTATTTTTGTGTGGTATGTCTTTATGCTTGGATGAACACGACGCATTGTTTGCGAACATGTCAATTTTGAATTGTGCCAGAATGGGAGTAAAATTAAAACAACAAAAAGCTAGAGAAAGGCAACTTCATCCTGATTAAAATAGCATAACTTTTTAACGAAAATGTGTTCCGCTTAACAGCTTGGCAGGGGTGTTGTTACACAAATTGACCTCATTTTGTATAAAAATTAGATTGACTCGTGAAGTAATGCACGAATGAGTACACATTAAAGAGCAAATTGCCACTGACAGACCTAAAAAGGCCTCCTAATACTTTTGAAAAGTGATTATTTTGTCTTTGACGTGTGCTCACTCATACCTGACTCTACAGATCTATCTCATTTTCATACAAAGGATAGTCAATATGTGTACCAACATCCCTGTCAAGTTATTAAGCGGAAGACATTTTCGTTAAAAAGTTATGCTATTTTAATCAGGATGAAGTTGCCTTTTTCTAGCTTTTTGTTGTTTTGATTTGACTCCCATTCTGGCACAATTCGAAATTGACATGTTCGCAAACAATGTGTCATGTTCATCCGAGCGTAAAGACATACCACACAAAAATATTACCAGAAGATGCGAGAGGAGTTACTCTTTCAGAATATGTAAAATAATTTGGGGTGTATAAATTGGTTTTCTTTTTATTGACATTTTTCTAGGTGTAAAGTTTTTTTTGACTCACTCGGTATAGTATGATTATTTCAAGAAGCCATTATACAATGTAAGAATGTGAATTCATGGAAACTTTAAAATAAAGCCCAGATGGCCTTGTAGACAAAAGTCCCTGTATAATAGAGAGTGAGTTACAGGCACTATATAATAGTTTGAATGCATCCAAGAAAAATATTAAATAAGTACAAATACACAGAATATATATATATATATATATATATATGTACCTATTTTCGTCCTTAAGGCGAATTTCTTTGTTTCCTCCTTTTATATCGCCCCAACTAACCCTAGCCCTAACCCTATAGAATTGGCGTTAAGGGGAATTATTCGCCTATAGAAAGTCGCTAAGGGGAATGCTGACTGAATAAAGCTATTCTTCTCAGTTCCCCTTAAGGCCCGTTTTAGTAAGATATATATATATATATATATATCTTACTAAAACGGGCCTTAAGGGGAACTGAGAAGAATAGCTTTATTCAGTTTTTTATATATGGTCATATTCAAACGTGAGTGACACGACATTTGGACTGATAGAAGGGCGCATATCTTTGCACTTGTAGGTTATGAATGGATCGTGACTACCATATTATGTATAATGTAGGAGTGGCATGTGTCATTACCAGTTGGATTTGAATTTTACAATTGGTCCTGGAAATTATGATTAAAAAACAGTGCGTGAGTGACACGACAGAAAAAAGACATGGGTTTCTGACCATCATTGGTTATGGTTGGATTTGTGCCCAAGAAGATCTCTAAGGGTACCATAAGTGCTGGTATATGTATATGAATAGTGTACCTCTCTGACATTTATTGTGTTTATCAATCATTCCCTCTCTGTGGAAAATGGTCCACCTCTATGTGTCGTGAGTGACACGACATCAAAAAGGTGAGTGACACGACCAGTGCCTTAAATTCAAAATTTCAAGTAAATAACTAAATCCAAATTACCTGTATTTATATACCATGTTAGAGTAGTCCATGAAAATTACTTTAAGCAAAAAAAATCTGACAAAAGTGATTGGTATTAAGAATAAGAGGCATTTAAAGCACCATAGTCCCATACGTGCAAATTCCTGTTTGCTCAATTATTCAGCGTAAGAAAACTGGATCACATTATGTTTGAACATAAATAATTGTTTGTATTGTAAAGAAGCCTTTGTGTTGATTTCAGATCCTAATTTGCATTTTCAAAGGCACAGCGCCACATTAAAATTTCTGCTAAATGTCCCACTTAGTCTGAATATGACCATATATATCTTACTAAAACGGGCCTTAAGGGGAACTGAGAAGAATAGCTTTATTCAGTCAGCATTCCCCTTAGCGACTTTCTATAGGCGAATAATTCCCCTTAACGCCAATTCTATAGGGTTAGGGCTAGGGTTAGTTGGGGCGATATAAAAGGAGGAAACAAAGAAATTCGCCTTAAGGACGAAAATAGGTATATATATATATATATATATATATATATATATATATATAGGAAATAGTGTGAGTATAAATTTTAAGCAACATGTCTTTGGATGATATTTTCAGATTGGAGAAGAAGCAGAATGATACAGGGAAGCTTGTTGATTGTTTTGAATGGAAGAGTCAGCTAAGATACACCTGGCATGAGAGCAATAATATCCTTACAGTCAAGGTATGATATACTTTAATTAAGCCCAAAATATATGAGAGGAAAAAAATCACTGCTGGAGTCTACACTTTAAAAAAAAAATTATTTGAAAATAGTTCTTGGTGTATATAACACAATAAATTGAGCCACTTTAATGAATCTATTTCATTTTAGTTCTTTATGGTAATTTCTCTTTTAAAAAAGAAGAGGGATTGGAAGTGATGCATCAATTGTTATTTTAAAATCAATTTTCTATTCTTATTTTTTCAAATGTTGCTCATAATTTTGTATAAATTTGTTTTCTTTAGTTGTGAAAGTTTTGTTTTTGTTTTATTTATTTATTTATTTTTATTTTATTTTATTTCTTTATTTTTTATTTATTTATTATTATTATTATTATTTATTCATTTATTTAGTCCTTTTATAAGATTTCTCTGCAATGAATATCAAACCACTTTCTCAATGGAATTTTGGGGGGTTCATATTGTGTATTTTTTATTGTAGATTTATTCATCCACAATATGTTTTGTATTTCTTTTGATGTTTTTTTTTTTTTTTTTTGATAAACTTTTATTGAATTTAAATTCTAATATTCAAGTTGCAACAGTGATGCCATTGCAATTTTTCAAATTCATTGTCATTCTTTGGTTTATATTCAAACTTAACATTATTTCCCATTTCTGTTTGTTATATATCCTGTTATTCTATTTCTAAAAATATATAATTATAAACTATTGGTCAGAAAGGTTGCATATTTTTTATCTTTTTGCCCCAGCTTTAATTTATTGAAATTGGTTGTCCAACCTTTCAATTATCAAGACCCAGGTTATATCTTGGATGTATCCCCAACAAATTCCGCGGTAATGAAAAATAGCAAAGTTTGTCAACCCCCACAATGCCCATTTTTGTCATTTTCCCCTCAATTTGGGGCCCCCTTATTGTTTACCCGGCTGACCAAGACTGTCTCCGTCCTACCCTCACGAAATGTGTCTGAAAATTAGGGTTGCTATTATTTTTTTTAATGTTATATCAAAGTTTAAGGTCACAGGCTTTGGTCTCTTGTCTAGGGAAGGGGTTGAAGTAAAAAGTGAGATTGGTGAAAAATTGAAATATTTTTATCCTACCTTTATGGTAATAATAAAGGAAATAAAAAACAACTGCATGTATAAACCTTTAATTATTATGATTTTCCAAACAATTTTATTTTGCCTTAATGACAAGGTTGTAAATGGCAACTATAGTCTATTTTTCATTGTGATTAAGTTTGACTTAGATTCTACAATAAATTTTTGGGAAGATAAAAATTCCAATGTTGGAAAATGAATAAGAATCCATTTTGAACCCCAATCAAACTTTAACCCTTCCCCTAGACAATAAAGTATGTGACAATAAACCTAGATTTAACATAAAGAACAATAACCAGCCTTTATGCTCAGCCGGTGAAACAAAAAAGGGGTCCCAAAATAAAAAAATGGCAAAAATGGGCATTTATGGGCATTGACAAACTTTTAAATTTTTAAATACCTTGGAATGGCTGGGGGAACGTCCAAGATATAGCCAGGGTTCCGAAAATGAAAGCAGATCGACAAACAAATTCTAGAAATTAAAGCTGGAGCAAAATGATGTGGCTGCATGGAGCACATAAAAAATATCCAACCTTTATGAGTAACAGTATCTATACAGTGCATCCCAGAGAAAATGAAACCGAGATTAATCAATGTTTTATCATAACTTTATCTTAATTAAAATTCATAAATGACCCATCGATTTAAAGCTTAGAATCTCCTCTTTCATTTGACAAAATCTATATGACTCATATTTCACGCATGAGTGAGTAACAAGAATTTGTAGAGAGGAAACCAAAAAGTTGTTTGGCGGGCGGTATCCGAAATTTTCTTTGAAATGTACATATTTACAAAGTCCATTTCCTGCTCTTTCATATGACATCACAACCAATAACAATGCATATAGAAATATGAAAGTTATGTTCATTTTAAAAAGTACCTGCATTTCAACATTTGCATTCAAGATGGTCATTTTCAGCTAGCTTAATTGACTATCCAGTTCTTTTCATTGGCAATCATCCATGCATGAACTCTTTTGTTACCTCTGCCTAGTGCCAGGACGGGCAACAGTCAAACAAGTTTGTTGAATTAAATTATTGAAATGCAAGCACTATTTCAAATTATAACTTCCATATTTTTAAAGCATTTTTATTGGTTGTGGTGTCATATGAAAGGGCAAGAAATGAATTTTGTAAATATTTAGATTTTAAAGAAAATTTAAAGTACCGCCCGCCAAATGACTTTTTGAGTTCCTCTCTTCAAATTGTTTTAACTCACTGATGCGTGACATATGGGTCATATAAATTTAATCCAATGAAAGAAGTGACTGCAAGCTTTAAATTGATGGGTCATTAATGAATTTTGATTTAGATTAAGTTATGATAAAACATTGATCAATCTTGGTGTTTTTTTCTGGGACGCGCTATATATTTTCTTGTGAATGCATTTTATTGTTTTATTAGTTTTGTTCCTATTTAAATATTTATTTATGAGTAACAGTACATGTATGTATATATATTTTCTTGTAAATGCATTTGTATGTTTTTACATAATGTTTTTAAAAATCTGAGATTACATGTATAATAATACAAAAATAATGATAATGATAACAATATACAGAGAAAGAAATTGGATGAGAGATTCTCTCTCATTCAATTTCTGAGAGAGAGGGAATTATTCTCTCTCATCCAATTTTTTCCCTTTATTATTTAAAAAAAAAAATGCAAGGTTGTTTGTGTTTGTCTTAATTTTGTTTGTTTTGTATAAACCTCTGAAAGAAAGTTGTGCAATTCGCCTTTGGGCCTTGATAATCTTTTGGGTATTTTCTAGTTATTATTGATTTTTGTACCATTGTCAATTTCTTTATTCTGCTTTTCAATTATACCGAATTTGTAACGATAGTTTTGTGCTTACATGCACAGTACACCTGAATGTTAGGACAAGTCAGAAATCAAAAGTTGCAAATGTTGTTTGTTGCAAGTTACTCAATGTGAGCAATAACAAAGCATTTTGCAACTTTCGCTTTTCACTTTGCATTATATTTGTGAGTTTTGTGCATTTAATCATGATGTCACCTTTGCAAATAGGGTATCAATGAAAAGAGGAATAAATGAACGTTCCAATGGTATAAAAGTCAATAATGATGAAAACCTGCAATTAAAATTTATCAAGGTTCAAATTTGTGATGCAAAAAAAAAAAAAAAAAAACCACTTTAATCTGAACAATATCTTTCGCTTTGCCTTGTATTCAGGGGTTCTGTGGATTCAGGCATGATATAACCATGAAAAATTAGATATCAATATTGTAAAAAGAGGGGAAAATGATTTTTTTTTTTTTTTTCTTTCTTTTTTTTTTTTCCCCCCAATGGTATGAAAATCAAGAATGATTAAAATGCACCTAAAACTTTACCAAGGTTCCAAAGTCATGTTGTGGAACTTCAATGTTATCAATAACAATGTATTTTGGAAATTTGACTTGTGACTTTTCTCCAATTTCAGATATTCTGTGCAATGAAGCAAATAGGATATCAATAAAAAGGGGAATAAATTAACTCTCCAATGGTGCAAACATCAGGAATAACTAAAACGTATCTGAAAAGTTATCGTGGCCCGAAGTCGAGTTCTGGAACTTTTTTTGAGGGGTTTATATATATTTTCTTGGGGGGAGGGGTGGTTGTGGCTGCATGAGTATACATTGCAATAAATTTTCCTGTTGTAGAAACCCCCTTTAATATTTTTATAATATATATATATTTTTTTAAATATTCTAATCTAAAGCTCCTTGATACTGAGTTTGACTATGGGTTTGAATACCAAGGATCAGCAGCTCGTCTGTCATTCCTTCCAGGCACAGAGAAGATGTATTATAGCATGGCGAGTACTATCAAAAGCCATTCAGGCGCTATGTGTGTGGGATCAAGCGTAAGTAGCAATTTTTCTTGGTGTTTCTATATCCTTTTAAAAGTGCTTGTTAATATATGATTGTATATTGTATCATTTCTTAATTGATTCATTTCAGGATGCTTGCACTGGCAAAATATGTTTCATCATGACTTTCTAAGTATCAATCCTTATTTGCTACAAAAAATCTTAAAACTTAAAAAGTGGGTTTATTACAGAAAATTGAAGATACACCTCCAATAAACATGGCTGTGTGAGTGAACACAGATCACGATTTTCAAATATTTGATGAAAAAAAAAAGATAGAAAATTATGTTTACTTTATTCTAATTTTACCCTGAATACAGTTGAGTGGGCGAGTTGAGACAGCACGGGAGCTGAGCCGTATTGTTGGTCAACCACTGTATGTCTTCAACTGCACTAAGACCATGGATGTTCTTATGATGGTAGACATCTTTAGGGGTCTAGCATCCACTGGTAAGATATAATGAATAAGCCGTATTGTATGTCAAACACTGTACGTCTTTAACCCTCTTTGTGCTTTGTAGCCATATGGCTACATAATTTTCACTCAACTTTTCTAAGAATAGCACAAAGAGGGTTAACTGTACTAAGACCATGGATGTTCTTATGATGGTGGATATCTTCAGGGGGTTAACATCCACCGGTAAGAATAAAGTAGAACATAATAAGATAAATATGTCTCTAGCAGTTTGATCCCAATTCAGTTATTAGAACCTTTACATGGGTCTTTTCTTTTTGGTACAATCTTCCTGAATAAACAAGCATACACTGCACATTAATCTTATAAAATACGCATGTTATATACACTACCGTTCAAAGGTTTTGGCACGTCACCGCGGTTGCGATCCACCGCGGTGTGGAACCGTGTAGGCAAACCGCGTATCTAGACCATGCTCCCGCGGTTAGCCCAAAAATATTTCGTTGGGGCACCGAATGTAGAGAGAGCGCACGCATTAAGCGCCACCCTTCGACGAATAAATTAGCGCTAGCTAGAAAAACAATTGCGCACATGTGACAGCGCTTTGTTTACAAATTCGGCCATTGTTGCGTCACAATGCATAATTCAACTAGCACGCTCGCGCGATCCCCTCGCAATGCGCTATGCATTATGCAGAACTAAATTCACAACGACGTATTATACCGTCCTTCAGTTTCCAAAAGGAAGAAAATCAAGTTGAACTTACATAGCTACAAAGCTACGATCGCCTATGCCTTCAATCTCCTCTTGAGATATTTATTTGGTATTGCTTTTAATTTTGTTCTGAATCCTATGACAATTTATGATTTACAAGAATGTTGAATCGAGATTTTCAGGACAATTACGTTCAGTATCAAAAAATGCATAAACGAATCCCCCTAAAACCTCAACAATACAATTAATCATTCAAATTAACAAGACGGTCTTTGCGTCAAATCAGATCACTATTACCTCCTTTATCAAACCCTCTTTCCATTTATTATCTCACACAGAATTAGAACAATAATAATATAAGACGAATAACAATAAAAAAATTACCCTACTGTACATCCGCGGTACATCACGTGGATCCTTCCTTTTTCCCTTGCCCACGGAAGTCTATTAAAAAAAAGCCCACCCTGCGCATGTTTGATTCTAAGACGCCCAGACGCCACCTGATATTGATTGGCACAAAATAATATTCCCATCACTGGCAACAAGCAAGATATAATTTCCGCGTGTCCATCAGGCGAAAAGTAAGAAAGGGATGGGGAAGGCCTCGGTCACAGCACCTCCTCATTTTGGTTGGCGTACTCCCTTTAAAACTTCCTCGTTTAACGATAAATTCAAGTTTGAAAAAAAAAAAATTAAACAATCAAACAAGCATCAGGCGTGTGACATGAAATCGGAAGAGGATTAAAAATAATCCTCAACGTGGCAGTCCCAATCTTTGAGAAAACACAAAAAAAGTTTGCATGTACGACAGTCCAGAGTGATGTAAAATGAGCGCAATGAACTTGAACAGAGTTGTTTTGACTATATAAATTGACTTGTTTTGTCATTGATGCTTGATTCTTCATTATAATCCTTGTAATGACGATGGCAGTCTTTTCACCCCTCCCCGTCGCCTTCGCTTGATTTCTCCTTAAATGTTCCTTTTTTTAATTTATAAACTCAGCAAAACAAAGTCATTTCACGAAAAGTCGAAATCCATTTCCCCTAGCTCCTGCTCTCGTTGCTATGAAATGTCACGATTCTGATATTTGATACCCGCGCGCCAGATACCAGATCATAACATTGTTATCGGCATCTGTTTAAAGTGTAAATTACACATGCCGGAGTAGGTCAACGACCTTGCTTATTTTTATCTGGAGGTTTGCAATTTACGTTATTGTAAATGTTGGACATAAAAGAAACAAGAATTCTGGCATGACTTTGTCTTACGAGAGAGGGGATCGGTGTAGAAACTTGGAAGAAAAAAAAAATCAAACTAATAGTACATAAATTCTTTTTCATTTTCCTGACATATGATTATAATGATTTTTTTATAGGGATATATATTTTTTTATCCATGAATGATGTTGATGATAAGTGGAAGTGATAAAACAAAAAGACGATGATTACGTTGTTGATGAATAATATGTTTTTGATATTGATGAAAATATGTTGTTGATGGAAATGGAATGTAGGCCTACGATGAAAGTTGAAATTAGTAATGACGATGAACAATGACGAGAGAGAGAGAGAGAGAGAGAGAGAGAGAGAAAGAAAGAGAGAGAGAGAAAGAAAAGGGGAAGGTGAGCGTGCGCATAATTTTGATCGCTTCACAGATATATTCATTTTATATTATTTGAATAAAGAAAACAGAAAGAGAAATAGTAAACTGACAAGAACAAGGCACGTGTAAATAAAAAAAAAAGAATCTTTCCTACATTAAATTGTTTTGAGTATCGACTCAAATTGGTTGTTTTTAAATCGAATAATAAAGGCTTTCTCACAAGTAGAACAACTTTCTTTTCTTTGTACACTTCGTGTACGGGCTGCCGCAGTAATTTTACACCCTGGTCATCTTTCTTGGAATTTAAAACAAAATATGAAGAAGGAGCCCAGCTTAAAAGAAATTATCATGGCCTGCTATATACCCCGCATTTGAAAAAAATCATCGGGAAAATATAAAGCAAAAGTTCTTTCCATTTCTTCTGCCTTGAATTAATTCAAACAGCTTTCGTTACCATGACACCATTGTTTTGATATATGATATCCACGTGCCGACCAGATCAAAACAATTAGGTCATTGACAGGCCAACCGTGTCCGGCGGCATATATCTTTATGAGACGGAGGTAAGGTGGTGATAGTCTGGTTTAATCAAAATAGGAACTCCTGCAACATACTAATAATTGTCGATGTACATTTATAGACCCAAGTTATTAGTGAACATGCGTAATGCATATTTGTCCCCGCCGAACGAGTTCGAGCAGGGGACTTTCGAGCAGGGGACTATGAAACGGGCTCCGTACGTATGTGTGTCCGTCCGTCCGTCTGTCCGTCCGTCCGTGCGTCCGTATGTGATCAAAATCTTCAATTTGCTACTCCTTCGCCATTTTTCATCCGATTTTGATTTCCGTGTGGCTTTATATGATAGCACTAGGTGATAGCTACAAAACTTCTTCACAGAATTTTGACCTTTGACCTTTGACCCTGATTTTGACCTATAATGTTATTGGCTACAAAATGCTACTCCTTCGCCATTTTTCATCCGATTTCGATTCTGTTTGCTTTATGTGATAGCACTAGGTGAGGACTACAAAAATTCTTCACGGAATTTTGACTTTTGACCCTTTGACCTTTGACCTTGATTTTGACCTATATTGTTAATTGGCTAAAAAATGCTACTCCTTCCCATTTTTCATCCGATTTCGATTCCGTTTGCATTATGTGATAGCACTAGGTGAGGACTACAAAACTTCTTCGCGGAATTTTGACTTTTGACCCTTTGACCTTTGACCTTGACTTTTACTTATATTGTACATTGGCTACAAAATGCTACTCCTTCACCATTTTTTATCCGATTTCGATTCCGCTTGCTTTATGTGATAGCACTAGGTGAGGACTACAAAACTTCTTCACGGAATTTTGACTTTTGACCCCTTTGACCTTTGAACTTGAGTTTTGACCTATATTGTTAATTGGCTAAAAAATGCTACTTCCTTCGCCATTTTTCATCCGATTTGATTCCGTTTGCTTTATGTAATAGTACTATGTGAGGACTAAAAAACTTCTTCACGGAATTTTGACTTTTGACCCCTTTGACCTTTGACCTTGATTTTTACTTATATTGTACATTCGCTACATAATGCTACTCCTTCACCATTTTTCGTCCAATTTTGATTCCGCTTGCTTTATGTGATAGCACTAGGTGATGGCTACAAAACTTCTTCACAGAATTTTGACTTTGACCTTTGACCTGGATTTTTGACCTATATTGTTAGCTGGCTACCAAATCCTACTCCTTCGCCATTTTTCATCCGATTTCGATTCGTTTGCTGTTATGTAATAGCACTATGTGAGGACTACAAAACTTCTTCACGGAATTTTGACTTTTGACCCCTTTGACCTTTGACCTTGATTTTTACTTATATTGTACATTCGCTACAAAATGCTACTCCTTCACCATTTTTCATCCAATTTTGATTCCGCTTGCTTTATGTGATAGCACTAGGTGATGGCTACAAAACTTCTTCACAGAATTTTGACCTTTGACCTTTGACCTGGATTTTTGACCTATATTGTTAATTGGCTACCAAATCCTACTCCTTCGCCATTTTTCATCCGATTTCGATTCCGTTTGCTTTATGTGATAGCACTAGCTGAGGACTACAAATTTTCTTCCAGAATTTTGACTTTTGACCCCTTTGACCTTTGACCTTAACTTTGACCTATAATGTACATTGGCTACAAAATGCTACTTCTTCACCATTTTTTACCCGATTTGATTCCGTTTGCCTTATGTGATAGCACTAATCGTGATATAATGGGAATTTTACATTTATCGGGCGGGGACATATATTGCGCATCGCGTAATTTACTTATCCACTTGTTGTTTCTGGATTCACCATATAATTCAGGACTTATTTCAGGACTTAATTCAGGACTTATTCAGGAATAATTGTAATGCAAATTTTGTTTGTTTTTGCAGTTTAAAATGTTCACATTACGCTTGTATTTATAATACATGAAACAGTACCAAATATATATTTTGCTATTTCGCCCGCCAGTGGTATACTTACAGGATAATCAGAATAATGAAAATAACCTACCTGGTTATATGCTCGATCGTCTACCCGATCGTCTTGGTAGGCTTGTAATCTTAAAAGGCAGACTTGTCCATGGCTGGATGGTACGTTGTATTCACTTACTTCTGGGGTTATAGTTTCTTTAAATATTAATTTGTTTTAATTAGTGATGGACGATGTTGATAATATTAATAATTAAATAAAACGATGATGACGATGTTGTTGTTTGATGATAATAATCTGTTACATTTGAATCGAAGCGTGCGTGATATTAAGCCTACAATAAAATTGATATTGCTAATGACGACTTTGATAATGATTATGATGATGAAGTATAAAATAAATAAATATAGTAATGATAATGACGATTGTTGATTATTGATGATAACATATGATAATAATGCGTGGTATAAGACGATAAATCTTGATATTGTAATGACGACGACGACGACGATGATGGTGACAAATGATAATGACGATTGTTGATAGATCATGATATATAATGTTAATGATGCGTGGTAAGACGCTAAAACTTAAAATTGATAATTACAACGACGATGACGATGAAGAATGAAGATTATAAAGCAAAGTTTGCCAATAAAGTCTATAAAAAATACACAAGCATCATTTCCTGAGATCGTCGCCCAAGGGAAAGGAGAACACAACAGGTACTGTCACCATTGTAATTCATCATTTCACTCATCACTTTATGGACGCATTCATCGTGATTTTATAGCGGTTTATGTTTATCATTGCTTGTTTGTATTGCAAAATCATCAACTCATCATATCTGTTTATGGAAAAAAAACAAACAAAACGACAGCTCGGTCGATGGATTTTCTTTCAATATTTATATCCCACTTTAATAGTGTAGGACTGTAGGCCCACTCACAAGCTTCGCTTCTTCTATCATGTATTTTATGTATCTCATCATTGATTTACGTTTGTACTCGTTTTCTGTTTTATAAATAAATTGAACTTAAAATTGAACTCCTCCTTTACTACCCCTTTTTTTCTCTTTACTTCTCTCTCTCACTCTCTCCCCTCTCTCTCTGTAGCACTCTTTCTCATCTCATGGAAGTTCTTTTTACGTCCGTGAGAGAAGATAAGAGATAATAAGAGAATGAAAGAGAAAAAAAAGAAGAAATATGGGCCCGAATTCACAAACGTGGTTTAGTTAGTCCATGGTCTAAATCAGGTGGTTTGTGAATACCAAATTTAGACCATGGTCTAAATCCGTGGTTTAAACAATTGATTTAGACCATGGACTAACTAAACCACGTTTGTGAATTCGGGCCATGGTGTGTAAAAGAGAGAACGCACTCGCTCTGGCAAAGATAACAAGTTGCCAGGAATCGAATGAAGACTTTTTTTTCACCTTGCCAGGAAATAGGAAATAAGACACACGTTCTTCCCTCATCGATTATCAAATCCATCTTGCTATGATCAATATCCCGAGAATTTCGTAAGTTATCCAATAATTTCCTTTTCAAAATTTTCAATATTCTCTGGGTACAAGACATTTGAACCAACGGTTCTAGCTGACACCAAAGCACTGCGTTTTTACTTTGCATGCGCGCTGAATTTTCAGTGTTTCTGAGCTTCAGTATCTTCGGTGCCGCGCTCGCAAAGACTCGGCGCACGCGTTTGTGATTATATGGAAATTAGACACCGCGGTGCTTCGGTTTCACACCGCGTATCTGACTTGCGGTTTTTTCACCGCGGTGGTCGCGGAGCGGTTAACGGTTATCGGTTGGTGCCAAAACCTTTGAACGGTAGTGTAATTGTGATAATATGTTTTATGTGATAACTTTTACATCCAATAGTTCCTAAAAGTTGTTATCAACTTAAGCCCTACTGTCTGCATTCATTTTCAGGTGCCTGGGTGTGCTTGAACAACCTAGCACACATTGTTCCTGGTGCCCTCAGTGTACTTGCTGAGCTCCTACAGACATTCCTTGAAGCTCTCCGTGCAAAGCGCCCTCACATCACCTACGCTGCCCTCGGAGAGGAGATTGCTCTCAATCCCGCCGGGGCATGCTTCGCTACTCTGGATAGCGCCCTCGAGGCTCCGTCAATGTCCAACATAGACCGCCATCTTGTATTGAATTCAACCGTGTCCATGCTACCATCTGATCTGACCAAGTTGTTCAGGACGGTGTCCGTCACCAATCCTGATTTCAGGATAGCTATGGAGATCATTCTTCTCTCACAAGGTAAGTACAAAGTTTTAATTGTTTCTTGAAATTATTTTTGGGATATGATAAGATAATATAACATAACTATATGATATTGTTTGCAGATTATTTTTGAAATTTGAACCTTTTTCATTGGAAATGCAGCTCACATAACTATCGTGTTTGTATTTGTATTTTCTTTAAAAGTAAGCTGAAAACTCCTTTTGAAAAACATTCGTCCATGATTTATTTGTGTGTTAATCAGGCCATTAATATATCCATCCACCTATCTTATCCTGAGAACTTTACTAAAGTTTTCAACAGAAAAAAAAGGAGGGAGATGAAAGAAGTGTATAATCCATTCAGGCATTAAAATGCAGTTAGAGCTAAGTGAATTTCACAAATTTCCATATTTATTTCATAGGTTTCAGACAAGCTGCTGATCTATCAACAAGACTAGCTGCACTGAGAGAGATGTACATAAAAATCATACCAACTGGTTTGACAGTCAACAATGATAACAAACTCAGTAAGTTCATATGCCAATATGATCCATAGTGCATTTCTTCCTGAGGCTTTACATTTTAATTTACCAAATCTCTTGGCCACTTACTGAACTGCATTATTTGTCTTTGGTTAACTACTTGTATGTGGGCTAACAATTGATTACTTCCGAGACTTATATCCAAGCAAATAGAAAGTTAACAAAATCATAATAAACCTTTTAAAATTGCCAATAAGTAATGATATTCTTTTTTTTTGCAAACAATTAAGTAGGCTGTCAAATGATTTGTCATACTCTAAAAATGAGGAAGGACAATCAATTAGAAGTGTACTGGGTAGTGATATATTATGTACTAATTTCTACATTTGATGCAACCACAGCAAGTTTGTTGTGTATTTTACATATAAGGAGCATAAATTGCATATATCTATAACAATTGGATTTTATAATGAATAGCATTTGGCGATAATACCCATTTGACTGGTTTTATCCTGTAGTAAAGCTATGGGAATGAGATAATTCAGTCGACAATTGCTCAAGTGCAAAACCTGTGATAATTTGCCCACATATTCCTATTTATTCACTAATTATTTTTTTTTTAATGTTTGTGATTTGCAGGGAATGCAGCTTATGAAGGGCCTCATGGATGGAGTATTCGTAACATGAGGAATATCATCGCTGAAGCTGGTAATCTATTGGATGAGTTACAGGCTAGTTACATGGAGGAAGAATATCAACTAGGTAAGTAAAACTTTCTCTTGTTTCTGATGAAAAGAAATTATAAAATCCTATGGATATAGTAATACTGAAACAAACATAAATTCAGTACCAAATGGAAGATTTTTAGAAATAGGTCTATTTTCATACTATAACATCAAACTGTTAAAAACTTTGGTTGTTTTTATACTAGCAGGTTTATATCATACTTTGTAGAAGTATTTGTTGGGATGTAGAAGGAAATTATCTAAAGAAAATCATATCCACATTTCCCATAAGCTCGCAGTAGAGAATTGAGATGGATTGAATAATTGAGTGACGGAGTAGATGAATGGCAATGATTTTGGCCTTGATTTGACCTATATTTTCTGCAAAAATCTATTGTTACTCTTTTTGAAATAAAATTTACTTGTAAATAATTGTGCAGATCCAAAATTATAGCTAGAAGTCTAGCCATTGGTATTTACTTGTCTATTAACTACATCATTGTAAATATTGTTCATGCATGTTTACTTCTCAGCATTAGCTGAGTTAGTGAGCATTGAGAACAGAGATCCTCTTCAGTTTGTAGCAGAGGAGGACGAATCAGAAGAGAAGGAAGAAGAGAAACAAAATGAAAAGGGTAAATATTCAAGCCTTTTCTTTTTATTTTTCTCTATTTCACAATAAAACAAAATAACTGAGATTTACGATATGTAATAAAATCTGTCTGTCAAATTCTGCACATAATGCTCAATGGGAAGCACAATGTGTAAATTCATCCAAGCTTGAGTAATCACTTTATTTAGAATTATAGAAATTATATACAACTCTGAAAATGTCATATGTTGTGAAATATAATATATAACCATATACCTCTTTAGGAAATAGCAATTAAAAAAAGAGCAGATTTCATTTTGTTAATTTATGAGGACCACATTGGCTCCTGCCTTTAAAAAAAATCTGCCTTTTTATCATGTGTCTGTTTTTCAAGGGAATTTAGTTATTACATAATATTTCATTTCATATTTTATTAAAATACATTTTGTAGCATTCATCATTTACTGATGAAGACTACAGTTGCTCCTTTATTACAAAATCCACGTACTTATTATCTATCTATTTTTATACTTGTAGGGAACTTTGAGTTGCCTGAAACATTGGGCAAGTATGAATGTGAGGCCATAGTGAGTGCACTCCGTAACACTTTCATGCCCCGCCTCCATGGCAGTGATGCAGAGATGTTTGTTACCATGGTATCGGATGTCTTCCCTGACACACCGGTAGAGATGGGCTTTGGAGGTGCCGATGCATCAGTCGGCAAGAAATCTGGTAAGTGTTGCCATGTTTGTACTTCATGAAACAGTCCTGTAGTCAGGGTAGGAAGATTAATTGAGACTGGAATAAAAATTTCAAATTTTTAAAAATTTTCTTCTTTTGTTTCCTCTGTTTTAATAGTGATTAAAGTCATCTTGAAACTAATATTAAGTTGTGTTAGAGAAAATTAGATTTGATTAAAACTTGCTTAACCTGTAGGAGACAAGCTCGGGCTCAGTCCTCAAGGAATAACCCTTTGTCATAATGTTCTTATGACATAATAACATATGGGTAAAAGATATAACTATGTTTTGTGCATGTCTTTCCATGATATAACACAACAGTTACATGTACATCCACACATGAAGATGGTCGTCAAAACCAGGCGATATCTGCTTCACTCTTAACCCGGACTTCCGGGCATGGT
The DNA here is from genome assembly GCA_940671915.1 of Paracentrotus lividus. Classification (NCBI taxonomy): domain Eukaryota; kingdom Metazoa; phylum Echinodermata; class Echinoidea; order Camarodonta; family Echinidae; genus Paracentrotus; species Paracentrotus lividus. Next base: position 39,746,820 of record CALNVZ010000174.1, on the reverse strand, counting down.
AAATCTCTGCTGTTTAGTATAATGTGTGTGTATATTCTGCGTGAATCATTTGAGTATATGATTTGCACATTTGAAACACTGTATGCTCACTGGGGTATATTTTAGTACTATTTTGGTATTCTTAAATTTGGTCTTTAACAATCACTTTTGTAAAGTATTCTTTTGTACACTGGGGTTTATTGTGGCTTTATTTCATTTTCATAGAATGGCTTCATTAAATTTTCTTGTATGCACAGGGTTTATTGAGGTTTTACTTCATATTATTGTGCAGTGGAAGTGGAATATGACGTCAAATCATTTTTCTTTTCTGACTCCCAAAATTTTAGATGAACTAAATTTAAATCATTTTTGTACACTTTTGATTTTCATTAATAAGATGTAAAGGTAAACACACATGTATTACGAGATCATTAGGTTAACCCTCTTATCAGAATTGATTGTGGTTTACCACCATTTCTATCTGCTTCTGCCAATGTTATTGTAGCTCAAAATACGTTCATGCTTATTTGTTTCTTTACAGACATCATAAGCCTGAACACCCCTGTGGTGTCAGCCCAGCCTGCAGGCAAGGTCATCCAGAACTATCTGCCTAACAGTTCAGGAGAGAAACAATACTTGGATGATATCAATTCAGCTATTGCTGTAGCAACTAATGAGCTCGGTTTGCTACCAGGGACATCATTCCAGGCTCGTGTAGCTCAGCTCAGCCAGCTTACCAACACACATCAAACAGTGAGTCTCAATGCCCAAACAGCAGATCCTTATAAAAGAAAAGCAACTTTGATGAAAAGTATGATTTACCGGGAAATTGTCATGTTGGTTTTAACTGTTTTTTTTGTGGATGATCTGGAACAAACATTTTACATTGTATATTGGCAACATGATTAATGGATCGAAATCAGCTTGAATTTGGTTTTTATCACATGTGCATTGGATGTTCTATCATATTATACTACAAACAATGTGGCAAATCTACATGTATTAAAACAAACTTTTTGGGGGCTGCAGCTGATTAATATGTTGAGGATCGTATTATCATAACATTTAACATTGTATTCATGTAGATACAAAATGTACATCCGTTTTTATCAAGGTTGTTATACTGAATATTACAATATTTGATTTGTTGTACAGGTGATTGTAACAGGACCACCTGGATGTGGTAAAAGTGAATGTATCAAGACATTGATGACTGCTCAGAGAGAGACTGGTAAAACTGTAACCTCTCATAGGATCTTCCTTCAAGCAGTGGAGTCAGTTGAGCTTCTAGGCAGTGCTGATCCAGAAACAAAGTAAGCAAGATAGAGATAGAGAGAGAGAGAGAGCGAGAGAGAGAGGGGGGATGTGGGGGGGGGGTGGGGTTAAGTGTGAATGTATCAAGACATTGATGACTGCTCAGAGAGAGAGACTGGTAAAACAGTTACTTCTCACAGGATCTTCCTTCGAGTCAGTGGAGTTACTAGGCAGCGCTGATCAAGAAACAAAGTAAGGGCGAGAAACAAAACATGTTATTTTAAAGCACAGTTTCATCTGTGAGAGCAGATTTTAAAACAGAATGACATGTATACTATTGGAACTATTGAAAGGAAAAAGTTGGATAAGAAAAGAGAAAATAGAGTATGAAGAGAAAAATAGAGTATAAGAAGGGGAGAAGAATAATGTGCTAAGACATAAAACTCAGAACTTCTTCAATGGGTCACTCTCAATATGCAAATCAAAACAGAGTTCTGCAGGACCCTGTGCTGATTGGACGAAATTTAAAGGACTGAGTCTAATCATGAAAAAGTAAAGCTTAGCCACAGCGTGCAGTTAAGTAAGAAAATAACAAAATAGATTGAAGTCATCATTGTAACGATGATGTTAATTTTGTTTCCTTGCAGGGAATGGCGTGATGGTCTATTCATAGCTCAGTTTCGTAAGCTATGCCTGATTCCAATGGCAGATTTCAGCCAAACCAAACCTCACATGAAGGCTATGCATCTGGATGGAGAGGTATATCAAAACACTACTCTTATAAAAATTTTCATACTGCATTAATGTATTATATTTATTAGCGGCTAATACAATAGTTGCTAAGCGCTGAAAACATTTAATTAAGATGATAATGATAACATATTAGAGACCAACAAGTAATATTAAGGTTATGCTTCATTTAAAAAAAATGTAAACATTCTTAAACTTGATTCTTCTAGAAAATATTGTTTATGCATTGTGATGTAAACTTCATTTTTGATAAGTATGCATTGATGATTATGGTATAAATTTATCGGTTCTGCTGGTGACGATCATACACATATGTACAATAACATATCATATATCATGCATATTTCTCATCTAAAATTGTATTCTACTTAACTTGTTTATTTTCCATTTGTAGATAAATCCCACTCAGATGGAGATCTTCAGTTCTTTGTTTGATCATGACGGGACCTTGGCTCTGGCTAACAATGAACGTGTTCATATACCAGAAAACTTCTCAATCTTCTGGGAGGTATGATTTGTGTTGTTGTATATTTCAGTTGTTTTCATAAACAAATTTTCTCCACCATGCCTCATGTTTGAGTTCTGAATAGGATTATAATGCAATACTCATTTTTGTGATATATATATATTTTAATGTGGTTCAATGAAAGATCTGGAATGCATGAAATGTAAAATAAAATGTACATACAGTATTTATTGTGTCATCTCCCCTTAACTCCAAAATAGAGAATATTTATGATTTAATTTTGAGCTCTAGATATATGTTTGAAGAAAGCTGTTTTTATTTCATATCCAAATTTTGAAACATATGTTTGGGTATTGATTGAGATGTTAGTCCTAGACCGAGAACAATTCTTTAATTTGATCCTTCTTCTTATGTCATAGATTGAGAGTGTGGACCAGCTTAGTCCTGGTCTCCTCTCCCGGGTAGGCCTACTCTCCATGGACCGATCAGACGTCAACTGGTCGTTGCTTCTGACCGCCTGGCTGGACCGTCGTCCAGAGAAGGAACAGGAAATCCTAAAGATCCTGGCTGACATGTACCTGGGCCCAACCATGGAGTACCTGGACCTGTGTCTTAGACCAGCTGTCATGACGACCAGTAAGCAGAGGAAGAGACCCAAGATGAAGAGGATAGTGGATACCAGTGAAAGCAATATGGTCTTGACCTTTTGTGCAATCCTGGATGTAAGCTCAAATTTATTTAATTAAATTCAGTTAGTTTCCTATCAATTCAAGTCAATTTAAATTAATAAAGAACAATTAAATGCATTATTTTTTTAAATAGTCAGAAATAAAATTTGAATAGCGAAAAAAAAAAATTCAGTTTGTGACTTTGTTTATTTCTAAGTTAATTTAAAAATATCAACTAAAGTAATTAAAAATGGATTCAATTAAATTTGACTACACTTCACTTCTATAATATATTTGATTAATTTTGATTTGGTATATATTCAATGGAATTCTAATGAATTTTTAGTCACTGCCTCTTTAAAACTTGAGCTTTTATATCCTTGATTCATTTTTGGATGTCTTCTCTTTTTGTCTTTTTCTCCTGCAGGCCATTATTGCTCAGAATACAGAGCTAAGTGATGAGCATTACGAGCGCTACGTCAACTTTGCCGCTGTCTGGGCGTTTGGTGGAACTCTGGAAGAGAAACATCGTTCCACTTTCAGCCACTGGTGGCGATCCACATGGGAAAAGCGTGATATTTATCCTGAAGAAGGGGAGGTGAGTAATTCTTTTTTTCTGGACCTGTGTTACCTTCTGAGGGACCCTTCCAAGTTTTCTTTTCAATTTATGGGTTTAAAGGTGTTGTGTCATCCTTTATTTTAATCATTGCAGTTGCAAGATTTTATATTGTATGAGGTGTTATTATAATGAGGGTTTTGTTTCCACAAATTTCACGAGTCAGAGATCAAATGCTAATCATCACCATCATGAACATGATCCAAAATGTCCAAATAATCAAATTTAACAACATTTGGATATGGGGTAAAAGCTGTGAGTCAATGGAAATTATCTGTATGCAAAAGTAACAGATGGTACTTTTTAAGACAGGGATGTTGTGCTTCTGTGATATGAGAATTCCTACAAAAATAAATAAACAAATATATCAAGAAATCTAGTAATGTTTTCATCATGATTTTTTATGATTGCTTCTGCCTTGCAGGTGTTTGATTACTTTGTAGATAGTGAGAGTCAGGAAATGATAAACTGGAATGAAGCTGTACCACCTTACAGTATGCCACCACACGAGGGCATCCCACTTGATGCTTTTGTGCACACTGTCACAACAGAGGTAAATCAAACAGACATTATCTACTGAGAGCTAGAAGGGCTTTAGAGAGTTAATGCCCTTCTGAATCTCAATAAGACATATATCATCTTGTTTTTAGTTTTATGGTGTTATCATTAAAATAATGAATATTTATGCTATTTAATTAAATGGTCCTGGTTTGTTGATATATGTATATTTGCATATATTATATCATGATCTAGGCATATGATTTGCTTGACTATTGAAAACTACATGTAGTATACAAACAATAAATGTGAAATATCCTACAGACATAGAATTTATGAGCACATTTAACTTTTATTGTATTATTTTATTCTATGAAACAAAGGATAATCTCTATGGACATGGATTAATTTGGAGTGCCCCATTTCATTCTCTTCCCAATTTTATTTCAATTATTTACTGACAAATTTTGCACTTATAAATTATTACATCAATCTGAAATGTTACAGAGCATTTCATTTGCTTTGGGGATATGAGCGCTTCATATATATCGTTAACTTTGATCATATAATTTGTTTTCTCAACAAACAGCAAATCTCTTACCTCCTTGGACTGCTCTCTGATGCTGGTAAACCAGTGATGTTAGTAGGAGAGGCTGGCTGTGGGAAGACTGCTATCATCAATGATCGTATACGTACTGTCTGTTCTGGAGAGGTGGCTGAAGTACTCTCACTCACAGTCACTGCTAACAGGTAATTCAATGTTGAAAATACTGTCAAACCTGTAATTATCAGATCACCTAAGAAAAACTGAAAAAGTTTTCCTCATCTATGAAATGGTATAAGTCTTTTGTGTCATGTCCATAATAGGTTAATGTCAATCGCTGACTGTAAGGGATAGTATTAACTTTTCAATATGATGCTAACAGATGCAGGATTATTATGATAGGCAGGAAAGGTGAAATAGAGGCATGAAGATAAGACTGAAATTTCAGAGAAATTACTATTAATCCAATAATTTATTCAAATTAAAATAAAAAACTGTTTATATACCTGATGTCTACAGAAAGAAAATATTTGTGGTGAATGTTAATGTTAATGATTTTTATGATTTAGATTCACAACGAGCCGTGTGCTCTGGCAGAGGTTGGAAGAGAGACTGGAATGGCGTCATGGGCGGACCTATGTCCCTAAAGGAAACAAGAAGCTGATGTGTCTTGTAGATGATCTTAACCTGGCCTATGTAAGTACTCACTCAAGATATTTCTTCCAAAAATAAAAGATGTCACACTGCAAATATTTGTATCAGTAATAGTATTTATGATAATTAAGTTGCCTTCATTTGTTGATTGAAGCAAAGTATTGCACAAAATATAAGGCTGAAATATAAAAAAGAAAGAAGTAATCTTAGCACTTTCTTTCATATTAGTTTATGTTCACACTGTTCTTTAATTTCCATATTGCAAAATAAAATAAAAATGATAATTACAGCTTATGTATATACCTTAGTGTGTCAAAGTTATTGCCACTGCCAGTAGAACTTAACCAAAATAAGAAATAGAGATAACAAAATATTTTGGAAATCACTGTAGGACTTGTTAAATTATTTGTATTTAAAGTTTTATGTTTGATATTTTAACACTTGCATCTTTATTTTTCAGGTTGATGAGTTCAGTCACCAATCAGCCTCAGCCATGGTCAGACAGCATCTAGACTCTGGTGGTTTCTATGAGCCTGACACTCATCGCATGAGAGAGGTCAAGAATGTGACCTATGTGACCACGGTCAATCCTATGACCCCTGCTAGTGTTCCATCCCTCAACCAGAGGCTCGTCAGACACTTTGCTGTACTCGGCATGCCATATCCAAAGTAAGCTGCTTGTAATTACGTTTTGAAATGTATTTACATTATATTTATTTTATATATTTACTTCAATAATCACGTGACCCTCTCTTACCTTGCTTTTGTTCACGAGAACAATGCATAGACCGAACCAACAATAGACTACCAAAACATTTCTCCTACTTCCCTGCCCCATCCCTTAATACCCTGCCTCGCCTGCTATCAAGAGGTGGCGCTAGACCACTAATAACTTCATTCTGTATTTTCGAGTCATGCTGATCGGACCGTTCCTGAAATCTCGGGTGAGCTCGTTCCTACTTGCGATTTTGAAAATAATTATGTATCAATATTTGCGCTTCCAAAAGCCTCCTTTTTGCCTAGCGTTAAATTTGGGTGCTTTAGGTTTATTGCGCCTCTTTTGGCCAAGAATTATCTTTTCGGGCGTTTTTCTTCCGTTTCAACCCAGTCTCGTTTTTTTAACGTGGTTGTTGTTGGTCGTCGTACGTTTGGGCGCTTGTTTTTCCTTTGAAACTCAGTCGCCTTGCTCGCTGCTTTCCCTTTGGGTTGTTCTCTTTAGGAGGGTTTCCTTCTTCCTTCTAGAACTTTTTGAATTTTAAGTACGTTTTTATATATTATTGTACTTTTTCCGCGGCCACAGTGGCCTTTTGCGGGTGTCCTGGTCTTGGACTCCGGTCTTTGTTCTCGCCATCTTGTTTTGTTGGTGTGTGGTGCAGCGCCTCCTTGTTAGTCGCTCTTCTGGTGCATATTCTTCTTTGGTCGGGTTTTTAACGGAGGTTCCCGTTTTCGTCCAAAAGAAAAAAAAAAAAAAAAAAATAAATTTTTTTCTTCGTCTAGCCTGTTTAGACGAGGTTTTTCTTTTTTTGAGTTCTCCGTGAGCCACCCAAGTAGCGGCTCGCTTGTCTTACTTGGCTTTCTAAGGAGTTTAGTTTTCGCTTACAGAAAGAATTTTTTGTCTTTTCTTTTAAGAGGCGTTCTAACCATGGAAGCAGGAGTGACTCTTCTGACGACACAGCGCTGGTGGCTTGGTCTCTTCGAAGCGGTTTCGCCGGGATCGGAAGCTTGCCGGCGGGAGAGCCGTCTCGACCGCCAGGTCGTGCTCTCTGCCTAAGAAGGGGGGGAGAGGTACGCCAGTGACACTTGTGTCCAGGCGGGGCTCTCCTCCTCTAAGTCCAGCATCAGAAAAGGTCTTGTAGCTCGAGAGCACCACGGCTAAACGTCCCACGTTTACCAAGGTGCCTAAGACCGTGTCGTTCGGTTGTCTCTGGCTAAGGGACGGGTTCGTCTTCAGACGTCTTGCCCCCGGCCCGAGTGTAGCAGCAGGAAATTGCGGTTTTCTTGTTCTCACATTTAGGGTAAGAGCGAGCTCGTTACGCGCTCCAAACTGAAGTTATCGTGGAGGCAGATGCCCGCGGGCAGTGCCTGAGATACGGTTATGGAACCTAGTGCGCCAGCTAGATTTATCTGAGCGTCTGGCGGAGCAGACTCATACTTGGGATCAACCAGGAGTGGTCGGCGTTCGCTCGAAAATCTCATCCTGTTGAGTGCTCCACGCAGACGGCTGGTGTGGAGGCAGGGTCTATTAGGACTATCCCATCCAGGGACTATCGCCCGGTAACAGCGGGAAAGTTCGTTCTGGATGGCCTCGATGCTCTCTGGACCCAGGATGTTTCTACAACACGAAGTCGCGGGGATATTCGTTATCCTAGACGCGTCAGGATGCAGTGCTGCTGACTTGGCCAGCCCGAGAGCTGGGTAATATGACCGATCCTTTGGTGGGTGCCTGCCGCGCTACCAAGGGGGGTACGCTACCTAAGTGTCTCGGGCTTATCGCCCCAGAGGTGACGGACATGTTACCTCGTTGGGCAGGACACCAAGCGGCCCTGCGTCCTAGGACACCGGCCTGGTCACCAACACGCCGTGGCAGGTCGCTATTAGCTCGGACCGGCATCGCGTCAGGGATAGTCCAGCCGCTCGTCACCCGGTAGCGGGATAGGTGAATCGCTGCCGAACTAACTGTCGGGAATTCTTACTTGATGCGCCAGTGCGTATCAGGAGTACGCTCCCGCCTCGACCGACCACGTCCGGTGGGTAACTGATCGGATTGTCGATGTAAGAAAGAGGGTTGGTGAACTACGAGTAAGAGTCTGGTTCAGGCCTTGTGAAGACTAGAGGGACTCTCGAGGTGGGAGCTATGTGACAGGCTCGGATCTTGCGGGCCGTTAGCAGTACGCATTCTTTTTGGACAAATACGACTGAGCTAGTTTTTAGGCCTCACATCGTCCGTGTCCTTGTATGACATGCGTTTGCTTCGTCGCGAAGCAACCCAACGAGCAACTTTGTTACCCCTCATTGGGGAAGCTGTGCGCTCAGAAGTGGGAACTATCAGCCATCAAGACTAAGGCTCTCGTCCATAAGTGTGGCAGGAGTTCTCCTTTTGAGAAGTTCTTCAAAGCAAATGGAGGTCCTGAATTCTTCAAGAAGATCTCTTCGGGAGCCATTGCGTTTGGTGCAGAAGATTATGCCCTTGGGTCGGCAAGACTGTATGATCGAAAGAATTCGTCACAATATCAGGAGGTGGAGTGGCGCATCAGAAGGGAGGGATGAGGCTGGTGGCCTTCTTTGAATATCTTTTGCTCTCCGTCGTCCGTAGCCAGCTCTCTCAAGAATGTGTAAAAATAAAATCACAAATCTTGCAGACCTGACTTTGGCATACGGTCTTGTTCCATTGTCGGAGGCTGTTTTTTCACAAGCTTAGCGCTACCAATCGTTACTTGTAACGAAGGGACCGTCGAAGAGACTTCTCAGCCCGTCTAAGGTTCGAGGGTCATTGGCTCAGAAATGGTCCTAGAGTCTATGGACACCTTTCACCGTATTCCTCTACGGCGGCCAGCTAGTTCAACTACAGGTGTAAGGAGGAATTGGATGATAGCAGATAGGAGGCAGGGGGGAGTGAGGGCTGGCATGAACAGGCTTCTGGGGGAAGCGCAAGCGAGGTACCCAGCGAAATCCAAAGTACCGTTCTGCTGCGCCTGTCGCCAAGAGCCAGACTGGAAACCTCAGGGCTGAGGAGATCAGGGCTAAGAGACCACCGTTAGACCGGGGCAAAGCAAGCCAGAGATCTTAATTTAGGCCTAGTAGTGCCGATAAGTTCTCCCACCCATCCAACGAGGCGAAGCAATGGGGTAGCAGGGTGACGGTGCGGCCCGACCGGTTCCTGTGAGAGTCGGGGGGCGTTTTGGTGTTTCTTCCCGCTTGGGAAGAGATCACCGACGACGCATTCGTGCTGTCAATTGTTCGGGAGGGTTACCGTGTTCCACTCACGGGTCCCCTCCCGGGCGGCGCCATCCGGAGACGCACCCCCAGACTTTCCCCCCTTTATCAGCGGCATATCTCGGAGGAGATTTCGTCGCTGCTGACGAAGGGGGCAATAGAGGAGGTGAGGGACCACCGTGGTTTGTCCCTCTCTCCGATATTCATTATCCCGAAACGGTCGGGCAAGTTACGCATGATTCTGAATATGAAAAGGATCAATACGCTCCTTCCCAAGGAGCACTTCCAATACGAGCACCTCGGCAGAATTCTTCCTTCGCTCGGCTCGGAGGATTGGGCAATATCTCTCAACTTGAGAGATGCGTACTTCCACGTGCCCATCCACCCCAGGTCGAGGGACCTTTTGGGGTTTTCTGTGCTGGGCAAAACCTTCAGATATCGAGTACTGCCTTTCGGCCTGAAACTGGCCCCACGAGTTTTCACACGAGTCGTGGGCGCCTTGGTAGCCTTCCTCAGGGAGCAGGGCCTCAGACTTTACGTCTACCTGGACGACTGGCTTTTAGTAGCCAATTCCCGGGAGCTGCTTGTACGGCACAGGGAGATCCTCCTACGGTGGACCCTAGCGTTGGGGTTTGACGTGAACTGAGACAAGTCAGAGCTCTCACCGACTCGCATACCAGTTTATCTGGGAGCCGAGTTGGATTTTGCTCGGGAGCGAGCCCGGCCGAGCACCGCCCGTATACGAGAATAGTGTCCTGTGCTCGCGCCTCACTCCCTCCCCAGAGCGAGTGGCCAAGCTGTGGCTTTCGCTTCATGGGGTTGCCTCCAGCACAGGTTTACAGCGGTGAGTATTACGGACTGTCGGCTGCTTAGGCGCCCCTTTCATGCAGCTCTTAAAGTTGACTATCCCGAGTTCGTCTGAGGCTTGTCCCACCTCCAAGCCCGGAGGCTGGTACCGATCACTGCTACGTGAAGGCGTGTTACATCTTCCAGGGGCATATAGACCCTATATCGTCAGTGACTCTATGAAGCGCGTGTTCGTTTTCCACGGCATGCCATCCTCCAGGGCTGACCGCCGTCGTCACATGATGACAGCTAGAGATGGTACAGTGGTCGAAGCGGCTGGGTGGGATGGTCTATCCGTGCGACCTCCTCGCCCCACATTGCAATGTGTTGAGATGTTCGGTTCATCATCATGAAGTTTTTTCAGGATCAACTGGTAGGGCATCGTCTCTTATTTGACGGACAATGTGAGCGTGGGGGCGGCTTACATCAAAATCGTCAAGGGGCACACACTCCGCGAGTTTGAACCGCTTGACGGCTCACTGTGGATTGGTGGCAGGGAGAGAGGTATCCTCCATCTGCTCGTGATCTACGCGGTCGGAGAATGATTATAGCGGACTTTCTGTCCTGCGGAAATCTCTCCCTCGGAATGGTCTCTCCATAGACCCTCTTCGAGGACTGATGACGGTTGGGGCCCGTTCGGATCCGGTTTGCGACGGTCATATCACCGTCTTGCCGTTACTGTCAGGGTCGGCGCGGAGGTTACTCAAGACGGTCTCGTTCAGTTGGAGCTGGGTGGAATTTATGCATTCCCCTTTTTCGTGTCCCTGAATAAGAACCACTAATGTGCGAGAAGAGCGGAGGTCATGCGGCAGTGTCCTAAGAAGACCCGCGAGACCTGACAGCAGCAGAGACGGCTTGGTGTAATAGCCCACTGCGCAGCTTCTGCGGCTTCGCGAGTTGTGGTCGTCATCCGTTGGCACCTCCTCGATGGCGGGACTTTGTGAGTCAGCGATCTGCCGGCGCTCTCCCTAGGCCACTCGGTCTCGGCTTCGTTGACTGTCATGGCATTATAGGTCGCAGGCTATCGCGTCTGGCTTCTCGGAGAGGGCCTCGGCTCTCATGGCGGGAGCGGGGAGTCGACGAACGGTGTACTCCGCGTTTAGCTGCTTTTTGGATGGTTGCAAGAGAAGGGTTGCCCGTGGGGCCCCCTGCCGTCGTTAGCGGATTTTTAATCCACCTTTTTGAAGGGCGTTCTCTTTCGACTTCGGGCTATCGTTCTGCCATTGCGGCGATTCACGTTGGTTTCATGATGGGTCTTGTTTCACTCTTCTAGGAGTGGCCGCTTGCTTAAGTCTTTCTTTTTATGACCTCAGTTATCTTGCTCACTTCTGAGTTTGCCTAGGTTTTGGAGGCGTTAGCGAACCTCTTTGAGCACTGTGGGCGTCTTCACACACTTGACAGTTAGACTGTTTTTTAGTGCGGTGGCTAGGCCACGACGAAGTTCGTTTCACGCCTTAGTGGTGTGAGGACTTAGGTCGACCGTCGGGGAGTTCGTCTTCGCCTGAACTCGTTTCCATTGCTAAGAATCAGCTGCTTTCAGGACGGTGGAGTCTTTCTCAACAGCTCTCTTCTTTCGTCCCGGAGGACAAGGTGTGGTGTCGCGTTAGGCCTTAAATGGTCCTTTCAGATCCGATCTCGTCGTAAGAGTGATAAACTCTTCATATCCTCGGAGATCCCTTTTGCCGCTTCGCCGGACTCCATCTCCAGATGGATTGTGAGGGAATTAAAGCGGCGGGTCCTGACGCTTGATGTCAGGAAGGGCCCCCAGAGCTCACGATCCGAGGTATCAGCGCTTCTTGGGGCGCTCTTGCAGCGGTTCCACTGAGGATGTGTTGAGGCAGTGTACTGGCGCTCTAGTAATTCCTTTTTCATTTTTTTTTACCTACGTGACGTTGCATGGGTGAGGAGCTCTTTGGTGTCTCGGCGTTGTCGGCGGCCTCCGCGAGATTATCAAAGTCCTCTTTAGCCCCCCCCCCTCTGCCTCTCTTTTTGTCACCCTTTGGTTCGGTGCTGGTCTGTTTTGGACTAAGCAAGGTAAGAGAGGGTCATGTGATTATTAAGTAATTAGTAAAATTAGTAACTAATTTTATTATTTACGAGAAATCACATGCTCTCTTACGCCCTCCTCCGGCCCAACTTGTCTCTTTGAGCGTGTCGATTTGGGTTGTACAGAAATGAGATTATTAGTGGTCTAGCGCCACTCTGGGTACAGGGGGCGGGTATTAAGGGATGGGGCAGGGAAGTAGGAAAAATGTTTTGGTAGTCTATTGTTGGTTCGGTCTATGCATTGTTCTCGTGAACAAAAACAAGGTAAGAGAGGGTCATGTGATTATCTCGTAAATAATAAAATTAGTACTAATTTTACTAATTTTGTACATTTGAGCTCGGTTGATTGCAATCAGCTGTGACATTGAACTCATTCAGGAATATATATTGAGCAATGATCGTGTTCAATACAATACTTAATAGTAGTGTACATGAACTTGGTGTGCCGACTGATTTTTTTTGTTTCGTATGTATTTTGGTGTACATTTTTTTAATACTGATATTTTTTTAAACACAATTGCACCAAGCGATTGATATAATATAAACACATTTTAGTTTCCCCCGTTTTAAATATGCAATGCCTTCTGTTAAATTCTGATATCTGATGAGTATTAACATTGTCTTTGATAACAGGAATTCAGAAGTTCATTACATCTTCACCACCCTCCTACACACTCACTTCCTGACACCAGCTACCACCTCATCCAATACAGGCAGAGATCACAAGGTGAAATATTAAAATCAGTCATTAGTTGATAGATGGAGCAATCGGCCACCATATGGGCAATGTTACTAGAGTCATCAAACAATTATCACAAAGTTACTCTATTTATATATTTGTAGAGATTTATCCCATAAATCTTTTGGACGACTGTAAGAAATAATATTTTAATGTGTTAATATTGTTGATAATTTATTCACCTTTTCTGATTATTTGTCAGTTGACAACGCTGTTGATTTATTCTGTATTTCAACCTAAAACACATTACATATGTTTGTTTTACCATATGATATATCCTTTATTTTACTATGGATTTGTCTTCTTATTGTTGACAAGCAATTTTTGTTTTACATTTCCAGAAGCAGCACTTGATAGACAAAGAAGAAGAGAAATTGAGGGCACTCATCTCAATGATGGTCAATGTAACGATAGAGGTTCAGGATAGAATGAGGAGTATGTTTCTTGCCACGGCAGAGAGATGTCATTATATCTTCTCTCTTAGAGATATGAGGAGACTCTTCCAGTAAGTGATAATAGTAGTTTGTGTATTTATAGTGCATGGTTACTGTACAGACATAGTCAACTGCACGTTACAATGAATATCATTGTTAACTTGGCTGTAGTTCAGTGCTGGATGATGGCCAAAATTTTCGCGTACAGATATTATTTTTGCTATTTTTGATAAGGTGGAGGAATATGATTTTGTGATTTTCAATCACTAGAATACCTGAATATTGAAGTGGAAATTTTTGCAAGGACTGATTGGCAAAACTTGAGAAAATAAAACCAAAGTGACAATTTGAGCTTGTCCCAGTGACCCCATGTACAGCCAGAAGGATTTGCTGTATTTTGGAAGTCAAAAGAAGGGAGAGGGACAGAAATAGGGCTTTATACTTTCTAACAGTCATTACAGTGTGATTATAAAATCATGAAATAATATCTAAGTTTCCAATGAATATGTACTCTAATCCTTTTTTTCCCCTCAGGAATATCTGCCTCTCACTGAGACCTGGTACCAATCCAGACAAGCTCCTGTTGCTATGGCGACACGAGTGTGAGTGGGTGTATGGTCAGCGTCTGGTCAGTCCAGTGGACTTTGACCGTTATCAGTTGGCTTTTGTGACGGCTGCTCGCAAGGAATTCACATCTGAAGAACCGGTAACCATTGAAAATATTAATTAAAACATCTTGCATGCAGTTATATTTATTCTGTCATATTAGTATGCATGTGGTTAGCTCACATATTAGAACAATTATGTTGCTATTTATAGACACGTTCTGCATGATTGATCATCTAATTATGATAATTTTAGCAGTCATCAGCACCTTGAAGTCTTAGTTTTAGTTCTTTTCAAAAAGCTCAACATGACTCTTCACCCAATAGATATATGCTATTTAGTTGTTTGTTTGTACACACAGCTCTTTTCACATAGTGATCTATTCAACAAGAAATTTATTGTGTTTTTGTTAGAAAAGAATAAACTTCAATCTCTAAAATCCTGTTAAATTTAATTTATCATATACAATCAATTTTCCTCATACCACCTTATCACATTATCTCACGACCAATCACCAATTATACATAAAAATTTTTTTATTTTATAGATTACTTGAGTTTCATGTAGTTATGTTTCTATCATCATATTTAATCAAACCTACATAAATTAATATACACATCACATTGCACTTACACAAAAAAAGGAGTTGATGTATGGAGGCAGTTGCATTTACATGTATGTCCCTATTTTTTTTTTTTAGTGCTTCAGAAGATAGCGAAAATTAAAAGAACGTATTTAAAATTTTTGTTTTTAAAGACTTGTTTCAGATCAAATATTTGGAAGTAATTTGTAGTCCCCCCTCACATGTTATACATTTATCCCCAAAATACAAAACATTCATTTCATAATAATTATTTATCATATAATGCTCTCTTGTAGAAAACTTTTTATGCATTTACATGTACGTATTCATCTATCCCGTTTGCATTGCACCCACCATCTTTCATATTGCATCCACTTTAATATCATCCTGAATGATTGTTTGCCATTTTTAAAGTCTGAAGCATATAGCCCTGGCCGCAATGCACGATGCTTTATGAAAGGAGAGAAAGTGGTAAGGATGATGTGTTATATGTGTGATTGTTTGCTTTGCTGTGCTTATTGTATCTAATAATGATTTGATAATTGTTTTTTTTTTTTTTTTTTTACAGGTTGATACATGTATAACTTTAACTGTAAAGACAGTGAACTTCTTTATCCCCCAAAGTTTTGTAATGCTTTGTTTATACTTTGTTCTGGGCATCCACCGCTATCTCTTATCTAGACTACTTCCAGGGCCCGTATTCCATAAATGTTGGACTTAAGCATGAAACTTAAGAATTTTTTTGGTAAAATAAATTTTGGTTTTAATTAAGAGTATTTTTGCTTAGCCTATTTTTAACAGTTGAGCATAAATTCTTTGACTTGGGCTAAGTAAAATGTCTTAAATTGAGTTACTCCTACAAATACTCGCATTAGAGAAGCGAATTTTATCCTAACTTTAAGCCTAACTACCTAGTGGCTTAACTTGGATGTTGATTATATGTCAAGCTCATTTGAGGCCACAAATTAAACATGACGATATTGACAGAATTAAGACTTTTGCTTAATGCTTTCTGGGCTCAGACAAAGTGCTTTACGTGTTTGGAATAAGAGCTAAGAAATTTTTTTTCAGGACAAAATATTAGAAAAGATACTTAGACTTAAGCAAAATTGCTTAAGTATAGTTTATGGAATACGGGCCCAGGCCTTTATTTGAGTATATATATTTAAGTATTGTCAATAAACCCAATTTTTCAACATGGGATTTATTTTAAAAAAATTCAAGGAAGAAGACTGGAAACATTACTGCCTCGCCCATAGGGATCTTGATGTCAACAAAGCCTAAAGTTTCCTCAAATGTGTATAACTGACTTTTGTATGATGTCTTGAATCTGTTAACTTTCTTCTTGTAAAATCTAATTAAACAATATGGTTTGACAGTCTTCTTTGGGTGTAAATTGGTAGGCCTATCAAACACAAAAGTGTGATGTTTTTTCACTGGATTTGAGAAAGTGAATAATTGGTTTTCCTTTCAGCTTGTTATCTTCATAATTAACTTTAAATTTCTCTTTTACCTTTGAAACAGACGAAACTTGTCTTAATTTGTTGGGTATGCTTACTGATTATGTCAAGGGAAATTCAACAAACTTATAATTTAAATTGGTTTTTGTTTTGTTGAATTGAGGGAAAATTGTCCTTGCAGTCTTTTTGATCTGGTGTTTGGAATTGGTGAAATAACATAATTTACAAAATATATCATTTATAATAAGTTGCAACAAAAATTATTCCTCATCACAAACAGCATGAAAATTTCTTTTTAATATTTAATCAAATAGTAAACAGATAACAAGTTTGCACTTCAGTTTTTTGTGAATCAATATGGGTAACTGAAATCTGTAAAGATGTCTACTTTAGTCAATAATCTATAATTGTTTAAGAATATTCCTGTGTGATGCTCCCATTCTCTTGAATACCTATTTCCCCTGTTTATCTTTAATTCTCTCTCTCCTAAAGTGTATGAGCATTCAATATTTAATCACATTTTATGTATGCTTTAGCAATTATGCCTGTTTCATTCCAAATATTTTTACACGCCATTCCATTCAGTGAAAGTGTCTGGTTATGTTATTCCTCACATCAACGTATACTCTTTTTAATGCCTACCTCCATCACATTCCCTCCTATCCATAGCTCCAGCTGACCATCTCCCCTGATCAGCCTCTCTTCAGTAACCTGGTCCAGCAGGACTCTGGCATAGTGACCGCTGGAGGCTACCGTAGCTCCCAGCAGGCTACCAGCAGTACGGCCGGTCAAGAGGTGGAGAATACTGACCAGTACCAGCCATGCTCAGAGGTCCCCAGTGTCCAGAGGCTACTCCAGGATGCTGTAGAGGAATACAACAAGGGGCATCCCAAGATCAAGGTTACCCTATACAAGGTAGGAGGAATAAGTGAACATCTATACTTCAAACCATTTTGTACCACAAGGGTTTTAAAGAATTTCCTGGATTACCTTTCTTACAGTGAATTAAATATTTGAAACATGAAATACAATTTCATTAGTTACACACAGACCAAATTTTGCAATGTTTCACTGAATAGAATGAGGGAAATTGATGTTCAGCAAGCATAACAGACATTAAATGGCAACTGTTTTGTTAAACGTTGTGACAGTTTCTGTATTTTCTACAATGGAAATAAACTAATTTGGGTTTAAATTGAAGTAAAGATTATACTCTGAACATGACTACAAGTTTTTAAATTATCTGGTATTTCATTTTCTGTTTAGACCCCTAAACCTAGCAGAATGGTCTCACTATAACATATGCCTCCATAGAATTCAATGCCTGTAGTCTTAGAGTTGATAGAAAATTTTCTTCCTCTTTACCTTGACCTCATAATTGCATAGCGATAGACTCTGTAATTTCATTAAACAGTCTTCCACATAAACATTTTCAAAATGCATTTCTTTATCAAGGAAACCATCCAGCGTGTCTGCCGTCTTGCTCGCATGATCATGTCTCCTCATGAGGTCGGCCATGCCCTCTTGGTTGCCGATGGTAACCCTGGCCTGAGCAACCTTTTTGCCAGACTAGCAGCCAGCCTGTGTGGGTTCAGTGTGTCAGAGATCAGCGCTGCCCCTGAGGCATCGTCCAGGAACTACAAGATTGATCAATTCAAGGCTGACCTAGTGGCTATGTACACTAAGGCTGGAGTCAAGGTTTGATTCTTATCCGTTATGATCATATACCCCATTCAAATTGACTAAATTGACAGATAAACTGTATTATCTCGCAAGATTTTATCCAGTATCTGTTGGTTTGGAGCTGTTTTTCATGTGTGACTATTGACCAGAAACTGATTTGAAAAAGAAAATAGACATTTTAATAAAAATCTCATAAATGTTGGTCATCATTTCTTAGAATATACAGACTATTCAGTCAATGGTACATGTACAGGCATGTCAGAAAGTTGCTGCAAAATAAATACTAGTATACCAAAGACTTTTCTTTAGTATTTTGATATTTAGCTTTCTAGTAGATAGCAAAAGAATCTGCTGATGTGATAAAGTTTGGAACAAGGAATACATAGTTTACCACACAAAATAACTTATTGTTCTTGAATTAGATACAGAAAGGTTTTCTTAGAGTATTGCAGTTCCACCAATCAGTTAAGTTAATCATAAAGAAGTGTTATATTTTGATGTGTATCTATCCTTACAGGGAGAGAAGATGCTACTCCTACTTACCGAGGAGGATCTCCATGAAGAAGACTTCTTGGTCTACGTTGGTGAGTTTGTAGTGACCGGTGCCATCACCCATCTCTTTTCTAGTGAGGAGCAGACAACCATTATCAACTCTATACGCACTGAGGTTACAGCCGCAGGGCTTACATATACAAGAGAAACTGCATGGAACTTCTTCCTCAAGTAAGAAATCATATTGAAAATTCATGTTTTGTAAATTTTGTTTGAAAAAAAAAAAATCAATCTTGTTCCATTGCTGAGGAATTACGTATGATATTTACTTCAATAATCACATGACCCTCTCCTACCTTGCTTTTGTTCCCGAGAACAATGCTATGACCGAACCAACAATAGACTACCAAACATTTTTCCTACTTCCCTGCCCCATCCCTTAATACCCTGCCTCGCCTGCCTGACAAGAGGTGGCGCTAGACCACTAAGCCAGTCATATATCTTCATTCTGTATTTTCGAGTCGTGCTGATCGGACCGTTCCTGAAATTTCGGGTGAGATCGTTCCTACTTGCGATTTTGAAATAATTATATCAAATATTTGCGCTTCCAAAAGCCTCCTATTACGCCTAGCGTTAAATTTGGGTGCTTTAGGTTTACTGCGCCCCTCCTTTTGGCCAAGAATTACGTCCTTTTTCGGGCGTTTTTCTTCCGTTTCCAACCCAGTCCCACTCGTTCATTTTAACGTGGTTGTTGTTGGTCGGTCGGTTTCGGCGCCTGTTTTTCCTTTGAAACTCAGTCCCGCCTTGCTCCGACTCTTCCCCTTTGGGTTGTTCTCCTTTAGGAGGGTTGTCCTTCTTCCTTTCTAGAACATTTTGACAATTTAAGTACGTTTTTGTTATATTATTGTACTTTTTCCCGCGGCCACGTGGCCTTTTTGCGGGGTGTCTGCCGGGTCCTTGGACTTCCGGTCTGTGTTCGTCGCCATCTTGTTTTGTTGGCATGTGTGTGTATGTGTGGTCGAGCGCCTCTTTGTTAGTCGCTCTTCTGGTGCATATTCTTCCTTTTTGGTCGGTTTTTAACGGAGGTTCCCCCCCTTTTTCGTCAAAAAAAAAAAAAAAAAAAAAAAAAAACTAATTTTTTTATTTCTTCGTCTAGCCAGTTCTAGACGAGGTTTTTCTTTTTTTGGAGTTCTCCGTGAGCCGCCCAAGTAGCCGGTCTCGCTTGTCTTACCTTAGCTTTTCTAAGGAGTTTAGTTTTCGCTTACAAAGAAAATTTTTTGTTCTTTTCTTTTCAGAGGCGTTCTAACCATGGACAGCAGGAGTGACTCCTCTGACGACACAGAGCTGGTGGCATTGGTCTCTTCGAAGTCGGTTTCGCCGGGATCGGAAGCTTGCCCGGCGGGAGAGCAGTCTCGACCGCCAGGTCTTCCGCCTCTCCTGCCTAAGAAAGGGGGGGAGTACGCCAGTGACACTTGTGTCCAGCGCTGGCTCCACCTCCTCTAAGTCCAGCACTAAGAAAAGGTCTTGTAGCTCGAAGAGCACCATAGCTAAACGTCCCACGTTTGCCAAGGTGCCTAAGACCGTGTCGTCTCGGTTGTCTCTGGCTAAGGGAGCGGGTTCGTCTTTCCAGACGTCTTGCCCCCCGGCCCCCCCGAGTGCAGCACAGGAAATTGCGGTTTCTGTCTCACTTAGGGATGAGAGTCGTGCGCCCACGCCTCTAGCCCAGGCATGCCCCGTGGGCGTGCCGAGTACGGTTTGGGACCCGTGCGCCGCAGTTTCTGCATCTGGCGGAACCACCTCCATCTTGGGTAACCCCAGGATGGCGGCTCCGCTTCCCACGTCCGGAGTGCCTCCACCCCCGTCTAACGCTTCGTCGTTCACGGCTGGTGGCTCGCAGGGCTATTACGGCTATCCCTCGGGATACGCCCAAACGCCCGCCGGGAGTTCGTTCCATCGAACGCCCGGTCTCTCGGACCCCAGGATGTTCTATCCGAACGTCCGGGGATATTCGTTATCCGCTCAGGATGCAGCTGCTCCCCCTGCCTGGCCAGGCCCGAGAGCTGCCGGATATCCCGATCCTTGGTGGGTGCCTCCGGCACCCTACCAAGCGGGTTACGCTCCCTATCCCTCGGGCTCCGCCCCCAGATGTGACGGGACAGCTTACCCCTCGTGGCAGAGTACACCCGGCCCTCGTCCCAGGACACCGGCCTGGTCACAACCACCCGCCACGTCGGCCTCTAGCTCGGACCGCCCGCCTCGGGAGTCCCAGCCGTTCGGCCCCCGGGATACGGGATCGGTGATCGACTCCGAACTAACTTCGGAATTCTCACTTTACCAGCCCAGTCCCCCCCGGGAGTCCTCCCCGCCTTGACCGCCCCTTGTGGAGCCTGAGTCGGATTGGTCGGAGGAAGAGTCTGGTGACTACGAGTCGAAGTCTGGTTCAGTCTTTGAAGACTCGGAGGCCGACCCGCGGTGGACACTCCACCTCGATCCTTGCAGGCGTTAGCAGTCGTGTCCTTTGGGAGCAATATCGAGCTGAGCATAGTTCTAGGCTCCGGCTCCGTCGTCCCTTATGACTGGCCTTCTTCTCTCGAAGCAACCCAAACCTGGCCTTAGCCTTCCCCCTCAGTTCGGGAAGCTGTGCGTTCAAAGTGGACCATACGCTCAAGCTAAGCGCTCTTCTTGTCCATAGTTGGGCCGGGAGTTTCTGCTTTGAGAAGTCTTCGATGGACGGTCTATTTCTTCTCAAGAAGACTCTTCGGAGGCCCTTCGGCGAGAAAGTTCACATGCCCCTTGGGTGGCAAGACTTTGACCGAAGATCGTCACATTCAGGAGGTGGAGGCCGGCATCAGAGGCTGTTGAGGCTGTCGGCCTTTTTGAATATCTCTGCTCTCTCTCGTGCCGAGCCAAGCCTCTCACAGAATCTCGTCACAAAATTTGCAGACCTTGACAAGGTCCTTGTTCCCTTTCGGGGCTGGTTTTTCACCAGCTAGCGGCTACCTCGTTACTTGTAACGAGGACCGTCAGAAAAGGACTCTCGCCCGCTTAAGCTCGAGGGTCATGACCTCAGAACATGGCTAGAGTCTAACTCGACGCCTCACCGGCTTGTCCTCTTCGGCCGGCCCAGTTCAACTCCCAGGTGTAAGGAGGAATTGGATGAGTTGAGCAGCCGGCATGAGCTGGCGGAACAGGCTTCTGGCGGGAAGGCGCAAGCCGAGGTCCACCCAGCGTAACCCAAGTCACGTCCCTGCTGCGCCCTGTCGCGCCAGCGACAGATGGAAACTCGGGAGGACGATCAGGGCAAGAACCCCGTTAGACGGGGGCAAATCAAGCCCAAGAAATCCTCCTCCCATGGCTCTAAGTCCCGCACCTCTTCCCCCTCAACCAAGCGAAAGCCCAAGGGGTCGGGGGGTGACGGTACGGCCCGACCGGTTCTGTGAGAGTCGGGGGGCGTTCTCTCGGTGTTTCTTCCCGCTTGGGAAGAGATACCGACGCAGCATACGTGCTGTCGATTGTTCGGGAGGGTTACCGTGTTCCACTCACGGGTCCCTCCCGGGAGGCGCCATCCGGAGACGCACCCCCAGACTCTCCCCCCCTTTATCAGCGGCATATCTCGGAGAGTTCTTCGCTGCTGACAAAGGGGGCAATAGAGGAGGTGAGGGACCACCGTGGTTTGTCCCTCTCTTCGAATTTCATTATCCCAAACGGTCGGGCAAGTTACGCATGATCCTGAACATGAAAAGGATCAATACGCTCCTTCCAAGGAGCACTTCCAATACGAGCACCTCGGCAGGATTCTTCCTTCGCTCGGCTTGGAGGATTGGGCGATATCTCTCGACTTGAGAGATGCGTACTTCCACGTGCCCATCCACCCCAGGTCGAGGGACCTTTTGGGTTTTCAGTCGTGGGCAAAACCTTCTGATATCGAGTACTGCCTTTCCGGCTGAAACTGGCCCCACGAGTCTTTACACACGAGTCGTGGGCGCCTTGGTAGCCTTCCTCAGGGAGCAGGGCCTAACTTTACGTCTACCTGACGACTGGCTTTTAGTAGCCATTCCCGGGGTCTCTTACGGCACAGGGAAATCCCCTCTACGGTGGCCTAGCGTTGGGGTTTGCCGTGAACTGGACAAGTCAGAGCTCTCACCGACTCGGCACACCAGTTTATCTGGGAGCCGAGTTGGATTTGCTCGGGAGCTGAGCCGGCCGAGCACCGTTCGTAATACGAGACATAGTGTCCTGTGCTCGTACGCCTCAGCCTCCCTCCCCAGGCGAGGGCCAAGCTGTGGCTTCGCTTCATGGGTTGCTATCAGCCTCACCGAGCCGGTCGGTACGGACTGTCGCTGCGCTTCGGCCCCTTTCATGGCACCTCGAACGTTACTTCCAGCAGGGAGTTTCGTCTCCGAAGGACTTGGGTCCCCTCTCCCGCCGAGGTGGGCCCGATTGCTAGCCCCGTGGAAGAGCCTGGTGTTTCTTTTCCAGGGGCATGCCCTTTCGTGTGCTCTACCATCCGTGTCGATTTTCCCACGGAGCATTCCCTCCAGGGGGCGTGGGGCGGCCTATGCGAGGGTCAGTGGACGCGGGGGACTGGTCTCACCTGACCTCTCTCCACATCAATGTGTTAGAGATGTTAGCGGTTCAGTCATCCATTGGAATTTTTTCAGGATCGATGTTAGGCCGCTCGGTGTTCTCATTTGACGGACATGTGAGCGTGGTGCTTACATCAATCGTCAAGGAGGCACATCACTCCCGAGTTTGAACGCGCTTGACGGCTCAACTGTGGAGATGGTGCAGGGAGAGAGTATCGCTCCCGTCTGCCTCGTATCTACCGGGGCGGGAGATGTTATAGCGGATCTTCTGTCCCGCGCGAAATCTCTTCCTCGGAATGGTCTCTCCTATCAGACCTCCTTCGAGCGGCTGATGACGAGTTGGGGCCCGTTTCGACAGTCGTCTTGTTCGCGAAGCGAGTTATCATCACCGTCTTCCGATCTACTGCTCGATGGGCTCGGGACCCCGAGAGCGTACGCTCAAGACGCATTCTCGTTCAGTTGGGCGGGATAGAATTTATGCATTCCCCCTTTTCCGCTGATCCCCCAAGTACTAGCGCAAGCTAGTGGAGGACGGGGTTGGATGATTCTAAGTAGCGCCGCACTGGGGCGGGCAGAACGCACTGGTTTCCTCGCTTCACGAGCTTGTGGTCGGTTCCATGCCGTGGCCCCTCCCTCGATGGCGTGGGACTGGGAGTTGTGGAGTCAGCCTACGATCTCCGCGCTAGACGGGTGTGAGAATCCGCGTCTAGCGCCTTTTCGAGTGGTGCAAAGAGAAGGGTTGCTCCCACAGAGGGCCCCCTGCCCAGTCGTAGCAGGAGGATATTTATTAAATCCCCACCTTTTCATGACAAGGGCCGTTCTCTTTCGACCTTATCAGCGAGGCTTCGTCTTCTGCCGCATTGCAAGGCTATATTTCACGGATGAGGTTTTCATGATGGGTCTAATGTGTTCCAACTCTCCCGAGTTAGGGCGCTTGCTCTAAGTCTTTCTTTCTGCGAAGACCCTCAGTCTACTCCCTTAGCTCCTTCTAGGATTTGCCTAAGGTTTTGGAGGCGTTTAGCGAACCCTCCTTTCGAGCCGCTGTCGGAAGCGTTTTTCACACTTGACAGTTAGAACTGCTCTTAGTGGCGGTGGCCTCAGGCCACAGACGAAGTTCCTTGCATGCCTTAGTGTAGGCTGAGGGCCACATCAGGTTCGAACCTCGGGGAGTGCGTCTTCGCCCTGATCCTCGTTTCATTGCAAGAATCAGACTGCTCTTCAGGACTGGTGGAGATCTTTCTCACAAGCTCTCCTCCGTTCTCTCGGTTCCGGAGGACAAGGTGTGGTTCCGGTTAGGGCCCTTAAATGGTACTTTCCAGATCCGAATCTCGTCGTAAGAGTGAATAAACTCTCATCACATTCGAACTAACCTTTATCTGCCGCTCCCCCGACTCCATCTCCAGATGGATTGTGGAGGGAATTAAGCGGCGGTTCCTGACGCCTTGATGTCAGGAAGGGCCCCAAGGCTCACGATACCAGAGGTATCACATACCAACCTTAAGTGTCGTCGATTTGTCTGTGAAAACCTGTGTTGTTTAGTGGTGGATTTGCTGTGATATGGCTGTGAAAAAGGTTGTGAAAAAGTCGTGCTTTTTTGCAGTGAAATCAGGATGAAAATATGAGCTTGCTCTATTGTTTACTCTTATCCTCCTTTTGTTGCCGTACACAATGGCCAGGACAAGAAATCAATAAACCGCTGGACATGAAAGAGACTCTCCGCGGAGGCGTGTATGTGTCACATAATGGCAATGATGTTCCTTTTGTCCTGATCCTTGAATGACTCAATGACATTGTTGAAGCCATGCACTTGATATGCCTACATGTTGCAATTTAAATCTTTAATTTCTCCCTTTTTTACCAACGCAGAACTCTTGCCAATGAAAGTCAAATCTAACATATTTATTTCTGCCAAAAGTTATGGCGAGAAAACATGACGATCGCGATTTTCAGTTAAATTGCAACGAATAAACATGGCCAAGCTGATCTGAATTATTTTGCAATTCGCAAGGTTCGATTAAATAAAAAAATAATAAAAAAAACTTGCGACGGAAAATTCGCACGGAATTCATGTATATTTCTGATCAGATTTTTAAATTTTTAACTCATCTGGCATATGGGCCTATTACTTTGGCCCTATATCGCGGACCCTACATCGTTCGGTCGAAAATGAAGTTGCATAATCCAATCACAGAATTCGTCGAGGAAGAGGGGGCAGAAAATGATGACTCGATTTAAAGGAAAATAGATAAATTCTCTCTGTTTCCAGCAGGTAAACTGTTTAATAGTATTTAATTTCTTCTCTAATTTTTTCAAAGAACAAACGGCTCGCGATATACACCTCAATTCCATTTGCAGTCAGTATGGAATAAATAATGGCTTTTGTAATTATCTTTCCGTTTTTTGTGTTTTCCAAAGAACATGAGAACAGAAGATTAAGCCGACGTGG
>CALNVZ010000174.1:39693121-39717123 GCA_940671915.1 Paracentrotus lividus | reverse complement strand
CTATTGTTGGTTCGGTCATAGCATTGTTCTTGGGAACAAAAGCAAGGTAAGAGAGGGTCATGTGATTATCTCGTAAATAATAAAATTAGTACTAATTTTACTATTTTGTGCGTCATGCTCCCACCTGGATTGATATTTTCTTCTTTTTGGGGGAATAAGAAATAAATGATATTCTATCCTATTCTATCTTGTATAGATACATGTTGATCATTCTAAAACACAGTAGTGTTTCAATAATTTGATATGGATATTGTAAAATGGCAAATGAATATAATTATGTAACTTGTCAATCCAATATCCTGCAAGAATATCCACCCTTGATATAACAATTAATAGTAATGAACATTTTATAGAGCCTCTTCTACAAGTACATGTAGATAGAAAGCCCTTAAAAACATCTTGATTGAACCACTCTAAAAGATTTCCCACATTATGTGTCATTTTTACGTCTGACTTTTCCAGGACTGTGAGGAACAATTTCAGAGTGGTTCTGATCTCGGCAGACACTGGGCATGATTTCCAGCGACGATGCAGAGAATACCCTGCCCTGACTGAGCATCTGAACTGCTACTGGTATCAACACTGGACCAGAGAGAAGCTTGTAGACCATGCTATGGCTTACCTACATGGTATGACAATTTCTTAACCCATTCATTACTGGAATTGCTTATTTTTCTCACCATAATAGAGGAACCATCCTGTTCCAACTTGCAGTGAATTAACTTAAGTTCATGAGTGTTTTAAACAACAGTTGCCTGAAATTGTTCCTAAAAAAAATCATTACAAAAATATTGCTTTAAAAAAGTCCATCTAATTTCGTGATTACAAATTTTTATATACTTACTTTACTGAATCCTGTTGATATTATAGAAAAGGGGAACATCGTGGTATAGATGTTGTAAGAATTTGTTCAAGAGTTGGCGTTAACTCTTCACTAAATTGATAATGATTTGTTTGCATTGAGTGCTTTTATGATAATATTTGTAGGATGAATGTGGTATAGTAATGTGATAATGTAAACCCCCCCCCCAAAAAAAAAAAAAAAAAAAAAAACAAGCCAAAACCAAACACAAACAAAATCTAAACATGTTTAGAGACTAGTGAGTTATTGTATCTTGTATGTCCTAATTTAGTACTTACTACTTCATTGTTACTCACTACTTGTGATATGGTTAATATCATTCAGGTACGGAAGGGATGAATAACATCCAGCAAGAGAACCTAGCCCATCTGTTAGCCACCATGCATCTTGCTATCAGACAGCTAGATGGAGAGGAGAAAGGACCAGGAAGATATAAACATCTTACCAATACCACTTATGAGAAGTTTGTAGAAAGGTGAGTAAACCAGATATTGAGATATAGATACCTTTCATGTAGGAACTCCGCAGAAGAATGCTAAAGTTGAATCCCTCCTGGTAAAAGCATAGTGACAAGAATAATGAATATAAAATAGCTTTCAACAATGAAAAAGAGGAAATTTAATGAGAAAAATGTCTGAGACTACTTTAGGAAGACAAGATTTTTTTTTTATTTATGTACAGAGATCGATGGCAAATAATCAGATGCAATTATTTACATTTTCTAAAGTTACCATCCAAGATAATTGACTGAGTTTCGAACCTAGGTCAGATCAGAGTCAGTCTTCAGGCAAATACAGAGAACTGGCAATGAGCATAACTGCTCCACAAACTTCTGCAGATGAGGACGGGTGATATAGTCATTTAATCAGGTTTTACTTTATTTTGATGTTCTCTTTATTGCAGGTTTCTGTCTATGTACAAGCAGCGACAAGCCAAGATCCATGAGGAGCACATGACAGTCACTAAGGCTCTCCATCATATCAACAGAGAGAACAAACTGGCTATGAGGCTCCAGAAACAACTGGAACATGAGCTCATTGTATTGGAAGAGAGGAAAGATGTAAGGCAATACTTGTATGACATCACAGTGAACATGATAATGACAATGATAATGATGCTGTTAATACAAATGATTATGATGATAATGATTACTACTACTTCTACCTCTAACAATGATAACGTGAATGTACCATTTTTGCAACACTCATGTCACAAACAGATACAGCATCCAGATGCCCTTGCAAACAAACAAAATAAATAAATTAAAAAAAAATATTTTCTATTGCTTATATGGCTCTGTCCAGAAGCCATAATGACATTGCTTTTAACACAGAATGTAGAGACACAACTGAAATTTGAGCTTCTTGTATGATATGTCGTTTGATGGAATGAAATACATGTACCAGTACCTGACAGTCCCACACATCCGAGGAGATTGGTGCTCATTAATTGGATTAAGGTAATCTTGGATTTATTTTGTTTCTACCTTTACAGGGAACAATCAAGTTGCTCTCTCAGATTGGTCAGGATAAAGCCATAGCAGGACAACAGGTCAAGATTGTACAGAAACAACTGGATAGTTTACTAAAACTCAAACAGGTATGTTAGAATAAGTGCTAGATAATTGATTGGTTTGTGCATGGTTGGTTGCTTTTTGGGTCGGTGGGTTGCCGTGAAATAGTTCAAGATTGTTCAGAAATAGCTGGACAGGTTTGCTCAAATACAAAATGATATGTTTCAGTATAGGATAGATATATTTATCAGTTGGTGTATAGGTGGTTGGTTGGTGGTCTGTTGGATTGTGGATGGATTAGTTGGTTGGTATTTTGGTTTCGTTGGCTATGTTTCATGTTCAATAAAAAAAAATTATTTAATTTATGCTCAACAAAACAGCAAGGAATGTTTAAAAATCATAACAAAGCAAATGGGATCTTATATAAATAATTGGATAGCACAAAGACGTGGCATCGAATTTAAAATGAAATAATATTGGCACCACAGCATCTGTCTTTTAAAATAATGTTTGTTACTTTGTGAACCCAACTTTGGATGTACTATGAAGTTTACAAGCACAATCACTGCAGTGTGATAAAGTGGTATATGAATATTGGGGGTGACTTCAATACAAGATTCAGAAATGGTGATTTATTATCTGATTTCACTATGAACTTTACTAAATAGAAGTTTTCCTTCATTTTCTCGTTTTATACAGGCCCTCCCAAAGTATGCACTAGCCCATGAGAGGGCAGTCTATAAGACAGTTGCTGTGGTAGCAGATACGAAGAAGGTTGTCCAAACTTTGGATGTGACAAGTCTTGGAGAGCTTAGAGGAATGCACAAACCTGATGTTGATATTGAAGATCTACTAGCTTCCATTATCATGATACGTAAGTATGATAATTTGTTTGTTTTTAATTAGAAAATAAAGAGCAGATTTGCGATTAAAAAAAATTAATAAATTCTCATGTGAACCGTTCATCTCAGAAGAAATTCATAAATATTAGTCTTCTGTGGCATTGTCGAAGTGGTAATAAATGGTAGTTACACAAGTTCCTGTCTTTGTCTTTCTTACAGTGAAATCACCTTCTTCTGACTTGACCTGGAGCAAGGGAGCCAAACGACAGATGGCAAATATTGAAAGGTTCCTTGAGGAGCTAGGAGCATTTGATGATTCAGAGCTTCCGGAGTCTACCCTGAACCTGGTGGAACCCTATCTCAAGAAGTCTTCCTTTCAGGCAAAGAACATGCTGAGGAAGAATGCAGCTGCAGCCTCCCTCTGTAACTGGGTCCGAGGAGTCTGCAGGTTGGTATTGACCCATTACCTACAGGAACAAGAAGGCTCCTCTATTAGCACTTGAAATATTTCTTTCAAAGATATATTCATTTGACTTTTGGTGACAAAAGTTCATTTAGGTCTGTCACAGAATTGGAAAAATGATGTCAAAAGCCCTGTCACTCTTGGTTTTAAAAAATCTAACACGGTTTGGGTAGAAAATGCATGAAAATGTGGCAAAATTTGTAACAGCGAACCCCACTCCATTTCCTGTACATTTTGGGTTAGGCCAATATTAATAGGATAATTCAGTATTCATGGGGCTACAACTTCTTCTGTGTTGCAATGTAAGAACTGGCCACACTTATTGTATAATGCATTCACCACTTGTATTACAGAATTTTAAAAATTAAAATGTATTGATTGTCTTATTTTGTTATCTCTCTCTGTCTTGCTCCCTAGATACCATCGTCTCATGATCTCCAAGGTGAAACCACTTCACAAGAAGGTTGAAGAGACAAGAGAAGCCATTGAGGAAGCGGAACACAAACTCTCCATGCTTGAGAACAAGAAGAAGGCTCTTGAGGAAAGACTGCTTGACCTTGCCCTTAGTTTTGAAAGTGCCACAGTAGACAAGAATGACCAAGAAGACCTGTCAAGAAAGATGACCAAACAGCTGGACACAGCCAACAGATTCCGACATGTAAGTTATATTGTTTTTCTACAAGCGAGATAGAACTCAAATCATTTACCATAGACATGCCATTTTTTCATCAACCATACGGTATTCCAGTTGACCTCAGCTTCATGTGACTGTCCTAATCATCCAACATCCATATCACCAAATCGGGGAAATTTGCACAATGCATACAATCTATTAGTTCAATATTTTTATGTATGTTGCTTTATCTTGTAGATCCTAGCTATGGAACACCAGCACTGCATCCAAATCTGCCAATCCCTTCCGCAGCGAGAGTTTGCGATCTCTGGTGCCATCGCAATGGCAGCAGCCTTTGCAACCTACCTGGGACCCTACGATCCCAAGTTCCGCCGATCTGTCCTGACCGTCCACTGGCCATTGTGTCTGCAGGAGAGAGGTGTTCCTCTAGTTATCGATGCCATAGATCCAATGAAAGGTGGGCATACTTTCTATTCAATCTTAGAATAAGAGCTGGCAATTTCATGTTAAGTTATGTACAAGAATTTGACATGCATAAACTGTGGAAGACTCTTCTTGTGTTTAAGATTAAAGCTGTTGTTTTGACTAATCTTAAAAGTTTGTGAAAAAGAGTAAAAAATTAGTTCTTGTTTTATTACATATTTAGGTTGGATCGTTGAATGGGCCATTCACACATCACCCAAGACCCGGGCGAACACCGGTATGGGGAGTGCTCTCCCACCACCCCTAGATCTTGGTCAGCGAGACAGTGAGGGAACCCCAGCAGTACGGCAAGAGAGTGAAGGCAAGACACCAGTCAATGGAGAGACAGAAGGACAGACTGGAGAGGAGGGTGAAGAGAAGAAGGAAAATGAAGATGTAGGAGATGCTGATGAAATAGGGAAGGAAGAAGAAGAAGATGAGGGGAAGAGTCAAGAGATGAAGGAGAAAGAAGAGGAGATGAATGCTTTGCTTTCACAGGCTCAAGGTACATTTAAAACTATGATCCATTCATTAGATTAATTCCATTAGTGTTTCTGGGTTTTCTAAAAAAAAAAAAAATTAAAGAATCATAACTTAGTGTCAAAGATCAAAAGGGGAGGTATGATTACGGATTACACCAAATATTTAGCCCCTTTGTTTTAAGGTTCTTTTCTGTCAACTCTCTTATTACATATGATATCAATATATTAATACCCTCAGTATTATTTGTTATAGCAGCATGGTGAAGGCATTTACAGTATTTTGTCTGACATGTACAATATGCACTTTACCATTTGATTCCTGATTTCACTTCACAGAAGGTGCAGAAACACCCCGTAACGAGCAGCCTACAGCACCTGCTCCTGAGGAGCCCCAGCGAGGCTTCACAGCCCTCAGTGAGATTGCAGAAAGCCAGCATGCCTATGATGTAGATGCCTTCCCTCAGATAGGCAGTGCAGAGTACCAGCGCTATGTCCAGTCGCTGGTCGGGCTGCTGGTCGGAGAGAAGTGTGTACATGACTGGGGAACCAAAGGTAGGTTTGGATGCATTATTTGGGGTTTGTTCACATGGAATATGGTTCCTTTAGATAGGTAGTGCAGAGTACCAGCGCTATGTCCAGTCACTGTTTGGGCTGCTGGTCGGAGAGAAGTGTGTACATGAGAAATAAATGTGAACACAGCTCTGAAATTCAATGTTTGCTAGGCTGTGTTTACATCTACCTAAGATATGTACATTTTAATTTGACCGCTATATTTTTAGCATGCAATGTGTTTACATTTCAGACACTAGCTGCTGATATGAGTGAGAAAGACGGAGAAAGATAAATGTGAACACAGCTCTGAAATTTCATTTTTTATTTGGCTGTGTTTACATTTACCTAAGATATGTACATATCTGTAAGACAGTTTTATAGGTTCATTGAGCATGCAGTGTGTAAACATTATAGATATGAGCCAAGCTGCTGGTTGAAAAGTGAAGAGAGATTTGTCAAAACAACTTTAAAACTCAATTTTGCTTGGGTGTGTTTACATCTACCTAAGATATAAAAACTTTTGTAAGATAGTTACAGTAGGGTCAAAGCCAAAATTATTGTTCACTTAGGTCAAATTTTCAAATTGGTAGTCATATCTAGAATTATATATAATATGAAAGCTGAGATTCCATTAGATTTCGGAAATGTATATGTCAATATATAACTTGCCGATTTTGTTGTAAACTGCATTTGAATGTGGAAATAGCGCCCTCTCTGCCGCGAGCGGACGGAAAATTTATATTTTATCAATTTACATTAAAACCTAAAAAGTTAAGACAATATCAAGTTTTATTATGGAAATACCCTATCTGCAAGCTTTAACATTCCTGAAAAAAAAATCAAAATCTTTTGTATTACGGGTCAAAATTCACATTTTTAGGGCAAAAAATTGTGTTTTTTCAGGTTTTTTGTACTTCGACACATAATTGTATTTTCTTCTATGAAAAACACAAGATGGGTTACCCATGTTCTAGAATGTATCAATTTATAAGTGGGGCTTCACATCCTCGCCACTAAATGAAAGGATACTCCACTCATAAAAAATATGACGTTCAATGTTTTCCGTCCCGTCGCGCTTTCAGGTCTCTACCTTGTCACAACACAGATATTTATGTATGGACTGTAATATCATTTTTGCATTTAAGCCAATTTTGAGAGGGCTAGAAAACAAACAAATACTAAATGTAAACATCCAAATGTTATTATCATGTAAAATAGTATCTTGGGATTCAGATTCAAAATATTGCACAAGTCGCAGGATACAGAAGGTCAAATTCAAGGTCAAAATAAAGGTCAAAAGGTCATAACACGTTATAGTGCCGCCTACATTAAAAATAACAAACTGTTTCAGAAAGTTCTATTTAATCCCTTTCCAATGATACCATTGTTACTTAATTTGGATCATTAGTTCTATCGCTATGGTGATTTGAAAATTGTAGTAAAAAAGTTCATTTTTTCCCTTCCCTCAGTTCCATTCATTTTGTACACGGAACATATTTTCCGTCCCCGTCGCGCGACGGGACGAATTGACATGCCTTTGGAAAACGTCGATAAATCGTAAATTATAAGATTTCATTGCTAGCTCTTTTTTACTAGCAATCTATGGGACAAGTACCAAACAGACACCACGAACATGGTCAGGCCTTGCTGATTAACTTTGATAGAATTCTTGTTTGAATCTTCTTTTAAAAAAACAGTGACATTTTCATTCCGTCCCGTCGCGCGACCATAATTCTAGGTTGCTATGAAAACGAAACATATTTCAAAAATTTTTTTTTTGCAGATTGATACTTTCAAGTAAGCTTGACATAATAGTGAGGGTAAATGACAGCTAAAATATTTATTTTTCTTTTCGTGAGCATAAAACTCTGTGAAATTCCGTCCCGTCGCGCTCCCTCATTTTTGGCTTTGACCCAGTACCGGTACTGTATATAGGAACCATGCAGTTTGCAAACAGTTTGCAATAGGTCTGAGCGGGAGAGAGATAAATGTGAACGCAACATTAGATCTCAATTTCATTAGGATGTGTTTACATCTACCTAAGATATGTTCATTTTAGTATGTGCCATGCTGCTGATTGGAGAGTGAAAAAAAAAAGTTTGTTAGGCCATGTTCACGTCTAATGAAGACATAATTTGTGTTTAATAGACACATGACATGTTCACACTATTATTCTATTTGACATTTGCTATGAATAGTAGTTTTAAAATAGTGGGTTCTACATTTACACATAGTTTACTGCTCATGTATGTCACATTTAGTAAGTTCTGCGCTACATTATTACTAGGGGGGCGTTTACAAACCTTTTATAATGGTGTTTTAGCAGTCTAAACGAACTAATTTCTTTCAAGATGTTTGGATATTTCTTGCGTACATGGTGTTTATTTGAAGATGCATCTTGATAATTTTATGATTATAATTTGAAATATCTCTCTTTCTGCGTTTCAAGGACTGAGCCTCAGACAAATGGAGAACCTTGCCATCCAGAAATCGTCATGGCAGCGACCTCCATTCCTGATTGACCCTGATATGGAGGGTGTACGTTGGTTACGCAGGATGATCTATCAGCATCAACTTGTCAACATTGACATGCAGACAAGGTGAGGAGTTTATTTATCTATTCATTGAATAATTGCATCATGCATTCATTGTGCTTGCCATGTATCCTTTTTTTTTTTTAAGATAAATTATTGTACAAAGTATAATATGGTAGTACACATTATATCCATAATAGTGAGCATGTACATGCAGCAAAATGAATACACTGATAATTATTGTATTTTTATTTGTTATTCCTGAATGTGTTTTGTTTATATGTATGTTGATATTTTATTTAATGTATCAAATCCTACCTGTTTCATGATGAATGTATTGTTTACAA
Organism: Paracentrotus lividus; assembly: GCA_940671915.1. NCBI lineage: Eukaryota > Metazoa > Echinodermata > Echinoidea > Camarodonta > Echinidae > Paracentrotus > Paracentrotus lividus. The sequence continues at coordinate 39,708,432 of CALNVZ010000174.1, read as the reverse complement.
TAAAAGGAATGTTATAATAAAGAGTTCAATTTTACAACAGCTACATGTACATGGATATTTAACTTACTATGATATGCCTTATGTAACATAATTGCCCTGTAACTATTACCTACTTTATCTCCTATTATATTTTATGTATCCAGTTATTCATTAGAGTAAGTAATTTCCACAGCAAATTTTATTTGCGATAAATGCTGACATTTAGATTTAAGAAGTAAATTAGCATTGAAAATTATGTACATGTCGTTATTCTGTTACACATGCATCTTTAGATTTAAGAAGTAAATTAGCATTGAAAATTATGTACATGTCGTTATTTTGTTACACATGCATGTAATACATGTAGGTTTTGCTAATTATAAAATGCTAGGATAGTTGAGTTGCTTCATGCTTCAAAAATTCCATATACTATAGATTTTAAGCATTTCAACAGATCAAACCCTTTTATCACTGCTGTAGTAACCAGTGGAAGTCATGTTACTCATCTTTAGAAAAATATCTGAACAATGTATTTGTCTTTCTGTTTTTCATCTTGTTTGTTGTCAATTCTTATGCCCACTTGCATTGCTTCACATTCAAACCTCATCATATAGATGGTAAGTTTCGGCTTTCTTATTTTTTATTTTAGTAACAAATTTGTTAATTACTTGTTTTCTTTGGAATGTGATATGTATTTGAACTTGGTATTGGGCAACTGGATGTGTTATTTTGTGTTGGTGTATTATTATTCTGTTGGTGCTTGGTTCTTAATTATATGCAGTGTTGGGGGCCCTTTGGTTCTTAAATATATTTGCTCCTTTCCCTTTCCCCCCCCCCCCAAAAAAAAAAAATAAATAAATAAATAAATAAATAAAAATAATACAAAATAAATAAATAAAATAAAAAAATAGACAAAAGGAAATCTAGAAGAAGAAAAAAAAACTGGAAAGGAGAAGAAAAGGGGTCTATTTTTGGATATTACTCTGTATTTTTTGTAATAGTTTTGTTACATTTACTATGTGTGTTTTTGTGATTTTGATATTTAATACATTTTCTTTTTCATATGGTTTCAGTTTTTGTTGACTATATTTGTTCTTGTTTTTGGTATACATTATACCACTAAGTACATTTACATAAACTCTTTATTTATGTTGATATTAATGGGTAATATTTCTTTCTCTAATTATTATTGGTCCTGTTTTGTTTATAGGCGACATCAGCAAATCCATGTGTATTCTAAAGACACATTTGAATTGTAAGATCTCTTTGCATGCCATTGCATGGATTAACATTACTTACACATATCATCCTTTCTTTTAACTTACAAACTAAACCAGAATATAGGATATGATATAAATATAGACTGTACTAACCATAATCTTTAAATTGGAAACATGCGCAAAAAAAAAAAATTACTGACTATACATTTCAAAGAATACATTATAAGGTCAGTAGAGTTTAGAAATTACACTTGAAAAAGGAATTACTGAATTATTGAATAGTTACCATTTTACAATTTAAAAAAAATAATGGATGTCTGTTATCAACTTTTGTTGCATTTTACATGAAACATCTTGATAGAAATGTTGGTATCCGAATTTCTTTGTAAAGCCCAAATGTTGAAGATTCCTGAAAATTTCTTCTGTATTAGAAATGCATGAGGGCACATTGCACGGGTTGAAGTATTAGCATGCACACCTGAACATATCATAAATTCTACATTATAAACAACCTCCATCCCATTACATCCAACTGTAGAGCATGTAAGATGAGTCTTATTCCTTTTGTGTTTGCAACTGAAATCTGATCGAGCCTGTTTGCTTTGATTTCTAGGATTGTGTGCATTAAAAAAAAATTGAAATATGTACATTGTTTTGTAGAAAACTGCTATAGACTGTCAAATTCTGCCCCAGTACAGAATATCTTCTTAGTTTAAAGTGAAACTAGTGTTCTGGTCATGACATTGAAATGTGGAAGACTCTGTCTAAAAGTGATTTGGAGAGGCAGATAACATTTCACCTAAACATTATTTTGTGCTGTGAGGATTTGGAATCGCCAAAATGATAAGAAATTAACCCAATTCAGCTTATATAGAAATGCATTTATGGGGCAACATAAAATGTTCAGGACCCAAACATGTAAGCTGTGTGGTATATTTTGGATCATATTATGACTATTAAGGCATTTGAAGAGCAATCTTTTCTTGAGGAGCTTTTTATTATGATATTCCTCCCAAATATCATGAAAATAACAGGATAGCTCACAATAATTTTCTTCATCTTTCCCACACCTTCCCACTACACTAGATTCTCTTTAACATCCATCCTTGTCTCTGCACCAAATCGGTGTGTTTGAGTTTGCTGTATTGCACCTTGGTGTTGATGTACAATGCAGTGCATTTCCAGCATGGTTTGAATTTTCTTTCATGTTCTTTCATACATGTATGTTATCCCAGTTGGTTAGAGTGCATCTATTACGATTTACCATCTTGCTTCATGAACCTGAGTTTGTATGTAAATCTCAGGCCAGGTCATACCAAGGCTTAAAAACATAGGACCATAAATGTATATGTCCCTGCCATCTAGAAAGATGCCGTGGGGGTAATAATATTAGCATATCATGTTATGCAGTGACAGCTATTAGAAAAGTGAAGCCATCTGATTTTTGTTCACCTTAATGTACATGTACTACAAGATTGTAGAGCTCTGAACCATAGTTAATTGTGATTTGAATTTAAAAAAAAAAAAAAAAAAATTGCAACAGAAACTTGATAAAGCTTTGTTGGAAATCTGAACGTTCCAGTGATTTTTTTTAATGAAGATGTAAAAATTAATACAGATTGTAATTTAGAATAAGAGGAAATTTTTTTTTTCGTTTTAGTGCAGAACTCACTTCTTATGCCAAGTGTTGCTGTTGATATAAATTACATAGATTGTATTTTATAAATGCACTATATCTTGGGTATTTACATGTATTTAATTATTTATTTAATGATTTTCATTACAATGCTTACCATAGCCATGTGGAAAACAAGATTGGGTAGGTCTATAATCAGTCATGTTCTGTTCATTTTAAATTGAAATGCTTACACATTTCCTTTTCTGTATATTGTGTTCTACATTCTGAAGATTTTTTTCATCAATAGGCCTGCTGCATCGTTAATTCAGTCATCTCAAAATTTAGTAGTGTGATAAACCAATCATTTTTCAGTCAAATACAATGTCACTCTTTCAATATTCTTTCATTTTGTAGTTTGTATGAGGATTATTTATCTAAGATATTTTCAGTTGATTATACTGGCATCCACCAACCTTTAATATGTGCAGTTTGAAGCCTAATTCTCCTGGCGAGAGTGAGGAAAGTTTTAATGAGCACTTACTTTTTAGCATTGATCAAGCTATCATAAGATAACTCTGAAACATCTGTAAATAAATGTATTCTATATAGAGTAATTTATTATTACTATTAAGCTGTATATTGATATGTAATAACAGATATTGAATATTTCTCTCTTGCACCAGGTTTGATCCTTCTATGGTGGTGCGTATTGAGAAGGCTATACTTGGAGGACGCCCTCTGTTGATGATGAACAGTGTAGACTGCGTAGACTCCATGTCAGCTCCTCTCATCCACCATGCAAACCATGGCACTGAAGAGGGAGGTGGTGGAGGTAGGTCAAAGGTCACATTTCATACAACGAATTGACACTATAGGTCACATCCAGTCGTACATGATTTTGCAAGTGTATGTCCCACAGCCTGTGCAGGAGGGCGGCTATGTCTTCCGATTCTTTGCGTTTCAACATGGCTTTGATGAGAGTTTGGTCACCTTGATCCTTTGTGACTAAAAAAAATTCTCCTCGCTATTTCCAAAGCAAGGATTTTCTGCAAAATTATAAGAACTATGAAAGCAAAATTACCTTTCCCCGAAGGTCCCATTTCTCCTTATTTGTTCTGTTAGTTAGGTATGCATGTATTAGAGGAGCTGTTCTTTATATTTATGTATCTGTATAGAGTGTAAAGTATGTTCACAAAGTACTTTTAAAGCATGTTTCTTATACAATTATAATTTTCTTCATCCGGTAGATGCTCGTCTAATCAAGTACTGCGGACGAAGGTTACTGGGACATGAGAACTTCCAAGTCACCATGGCAACCACAAACATGTACCCCAACCTGACCGCAAGAACGGCATCAGCCACCACAATGGTCAATTATAAAGCCTCCCCTGAAATGCTGAGGGAAGAGCTACTGGATCGTGCATTTGCCAGAGTTATGCCAATGCTCTATCTGGAGAAGAAGAAGGTCTTAAAAGCCATCCAGCAACACAAAGAGACTTTACAGGTAAGAAGTGACATGTCAAATTGTCAGAACAAGATATAGAAAAGAAATTCTTAAATGGAATTATGACGTTAATAAATATATTAATGACTTTTACAGAATTCTGACATATGTGAGGGTCGTTCAGGACGGACTAATATAAATGTGTACAAGGATTGTAAAAGTTTTCTAGGGGAATTTTTTTTTTCTAAAGCCTATAATTCATATAAAAGTATTGTTTGTTTTGCTGAAAGAACAGATTTTTTGGGTCAGATATTTGTATCAAAAAAGATTTTTTCCTTCTGTATCTAGTAAACTATAATGTGGGGTTCTGTAAAGATTACCTCTTAAAACTCTTTTCAATTGAGTCACACATTCAAAATATTCAAATTTGAAAATTATACATCTGTGTTTATGATGATTCCTCAGTGATAAGCTTTTTTTAAATTACATGTTCATGTAAGTGGACTCTATTACAGAGAATCTAGTGTAGTGGGAAAGGTGAACCATGGGTCAAGAAAATAATAATGAGCTTTCAAATTATTTTCAAGGTATTTAGGAAGAATTCTATTGTAGAAAGTTCCACTGAAAATGATTGCTCTTCAAATGTCCTCATAATGATGATATGACCAAAGAAGCTGATATGTTCGGGTCCCGAACATGTGAGCACATGTACATGTAGTCCCATACATGCATTTTTGAGTGCAGTGCATGTTACTCTTAGAAGAATATGGTAAATTTCTTATCATTTTTTTTATTCCAAAACCTCACATCAATAAAAAATAAATTCTTAGGTGCATTGTTATCAACCTTTCCCATCAGTTTGAGACAGTTTCTTTCATGATTCAATGTCTTGACTACAACACTATATTAGCTTTAAATGACTATTGTCCGGTTTTCCTCATTTCCTGTCATGTATAAATCTAATCCTTGTTATTCTTATCAGTTCCTGGAGAACAAACTCCTGCAAGTATTAGAGGGTGAGGTATCCTCACAGGAGATCACCACACACACAGAGTATGTCTCCTCCATCGTGGACCACAAAGAAGCAGTCTTTGCTCGTCTGGAGGCTGCAGAACAATCCTTCTCCCAGCTGGAACGCATCCGAGATGAGCTCACACCGGTGTCCAAGAGGGGCGCGATGCTGTACTCAGTGGTGCAGAGTCTTCAGGGCATGCAGAGAGAGTATAGGGTGTCTTTGCCCATGTTCCTTTGGATGTTTGACCAGGCAGTTGGGGAGGAGTTACCACCGGAGGTCGCTGAGGAAGAAAACTGGAATGATGTAAGAAATGGATAAACAAAAGAACTATTTGTTTCATACATGTTTTCTTATTTGGCCATATGTGATAGAAGCATAAGAGATACTCTACCCTGCTGTATCAATCAATGACCGAGGTTATAAGACGGCAATAAGAAATGATATACATATTTCATTGTTTATAATAATAGACAAATTTATTTGTGAAATGTTTTATGAATTAAAATGTTCTTCTAAATTCTATCAATAATACAATTGTACTAGGTGTAGTCATAACATTGTAGAGTCCTTGCAGCGTTGACATATTGTGCTAAGTTCAATGTAAATTGTTATCAATATTTGATTGATGATAGGAGGGGACTGGAAGTGATGATGAAGATAACGCTCACCGTGGCAAGATGGTACCTCCTCCTCCTCCGAGGTTTGGGAGCGCATCAACCCGCATCTCTGAGAGGAAGGTTGCCATGGGCGATGGAGGAGAGGGGCAAGAAGCTGGAGCAGGTATGTCATTTGTTGAATTTCATTATGACTTTTCACAGAAAAGGGATCAAGGAGAGGAAAAGAGCAAAACAGCAACAACAACAATAAAAAAAGTGAGAGAAAGGAAGCAGGAAGAGGATGGAAAAGCAGAAGAGAAAATTGATTGGGAGAGTGGTACAAAGAAGGAGAGTGAGAGAAAGGATGGAGAGGGAGGGAGAGAAAGATATCCACAAAAAATATTTTATATAAGGCGAAAAAGAGATCCATATAATAATTGAACAAAAATAAGAAAAAAATATACTGTAGAAGAAGGGAAATGATAGACATAGAGAGGGGGGGGGGGGAGAGAAGAGGATAGATATTAAATGAGAAAAACAGTGAGCATTAAAAGATAAATTCAGAAATCATGATTTCAGTATGTGATAATCAAAAGAGTTTCCAAATCTTTCTCATACATTGTAGATTTACTAAAACATTCTAATAAAATTTTTGGCTCTGTCAGTGATGATATATGTCGTTTTCAATTCAGAATCAGGCCTTGAGGATGATGAGAGCGGTGCTGAAGGAACACCTCGTATGTCAGTCCCAGACATAGTGATTCCTGATGTACCAACCTTCCCTACCAATGGTATGGAATATACCAATCTATCAGCTAACCAGGTCAAACAGCTAGTAGACTGCCTCACACAGACTGTGTTCCAGAACATCAGACAGTGAGTAATAGGGAAAAGAGATTTATCTATTTACAAAGACTGCTTGAGGGTGGTAATGTAAGCAGTCTTTATATGCAAGTGGGCTATTATACAGTCATAACAAGAACATATAGAGAAACAGGGATAAATGTACATTATCTCAATACCAATATTATTAGGTTATTCTGTGGAAAACTTTTTTTTTTTCATTGAAAACTTGGAATCCCTAGTTTCAGAGAATACATGAACCCCCATAAATGTAATGTGGCAATTGATTGATGGTTTTGACTGGATATCTAAAAATAGCGCCATGTAATGCTTTTTCTTGTTTCATTGAAAATCAAGGAGTCTGTATGACGAGCATCGCCTTCTTTTTGCAACTCTGCTCTGCATTAACATTCAGTATGAGACCACCAACATCTTCACTGAAGAAGAGTTAGCACTGCTTCTACAAGGTAGGATTAAAAAAAAAAAACACACATCTCCTATCCTAGGCCCTTGCCACCTCACATCCCTACATGAGCTGTCTCTCACTCTGTTGATCCCCCCTTGGTGGTATTGTGTTTGTTGTCACTGTAACCTGTACAGGAAAAGTTGTAATTTAATTCAATTTCATTTTCTCGGACTGCACGGGAGGTAATGGAAGAGTTCTTTGAATTGATTTAATCTCATAATACTAAATTGCTCCCTTATTCTTGTGAGATTTGAAGCTAAAAATATAACAATTGATAGCAAGCTATTCTCTACAACTGGCCTAGGGTTTCTCAATACATTAATTTTCTCCTTTGAATTGAAGGTCACCCATATACGTTTTCAGGCAATTAGTTATAGTGTTTCCCGCATGTCAAAAATGATTTAGTGCAAGCAAAAAATTTTACAAGAGAAGACAGCTTAATAGGGTAAGATTGTGTTAATTATTTACATCTACTGCATTAAATGAAAAGCAGTAGAGAGAAGTTTGCAGCTATTTTTTTTAATGAGCTTAAATGGCATGATTTACTAGTTACTGTGTTTGTTTGTTTGTTTTGTTTTGCATTGAGCGCTGTTTTCAATGTTTGTTTCATGTTTTTATAGCTTATTGTATTTTTTATGTTAACAGATAATTTTGTTTATTTTTAGATATTATTAGATGCACATATTGTTATATTAATGAGCAAATAATGTTCCCTTGTCCTTGTTAATTGTGATGATTTAAATCTAAACATAATTTTTTTTTTTTAGTTTCGAGTAGCTAATGCATTAGCATAGATTCCAAAAAATAGTGCTTTATGTTTTGAGAATGTTTTAGGAAAAAAAAAACAATCCTCAGTCATTGCATTGTGTATTCAAACTAAGCCTAGCTAGGATATTTGAAGTATTAGAATTGTCCCATTGCTAAATCACTGTAGAAGTTGCTTCTGCATTTTTAAAATAAAATTATAGTTTTAAAGATTAGTGTAGGAACTGCAGATAGTTATCAGTGAAATCCTGAACATCATAATTCATTTTTGAGAACAATTGTAATTATTATACTTTGCTAATGCCTCTTTCCAATTTATTTTTGAGATTTTTAAATTCTTTTAAATATGAATATATTGATTTATGCATGCTATTCTTTGGGTCACTCTTCTGATCATTAAAGTGATACTTTAAATTGTTCTAATTTGTAAATGCGTGAATTTGAAAAAAAGAAAAGAAAATATATACACACATGGCTTGACATATCATATTTATTCATGCATGCTAATGTTTGGGTCTATTTTATGATAATTCACTTGCTACGTTATAAATTGTTTTAAGTTGTTTATGCATGAATTTGACATGTACAATCACCAACTTAACCTTTAAAAGGAAAACAAAATATAAACACAGGGTTCGACACTAACAGCAGAACTGAACACACAGATTGACAACAAATTTTAAATCCAAATCATTTTACGTACCTTAAAGTTTTGCTCTTTATTTCTCAGGGGAAATGGTGTCGAGCCCTGATTTGTTATTAATCTTTTCTGCACAACTTTCTTCTATTCATCCCTTCTAATGAATGCATCATGAGCCTTTTCTTTCATCCTGTTTTGTTTTCTTGCATAATTTTGTAACCCAACTTTTGACTCGAAGGTCGAATGCCCTCTACTAAACGCAGCACACTCCTGAGTGAATTATGCAATTTGCACTCACAAACACGAAGCCAAACAGGTGGGACTAATACAAAAAAAAAAAATGACAGTGGAATCTTGTTACAATGAACACTGTCTTAACAAACTTATTATAACAAACTAATTTTGCTGGACCAAGTTTGTTGTTTGATTGTTTTTGTACCTGATTTAACATAATTTTCAACTGCTTAAATTTGATTACCGAGGAAAGCAAGGTTTTTTTCTGATCGTTTGCAGATGCTACATCTATGCATAATAATTCATTGTAAACATTGAAAAAGATACTGATTGGAAATGTCTCGAAAGCATACAAACATCTAAAGTTGGCTGCACCAATAAAGTTACTTTCATGGTGCCAATGGTTTATTGTAACAAGGTTTCACTGTAATTTTCCCCTATTTCCAATGTTCATTGCATGGCTGGTTAAATTCTTGGTTATATTTCTGCATGCACTCCGCAATTATTGGTCATAAGGTTGTTTAGATTAATTTCTGCCATTTTTTTCTTCTTTTTTTTTTCCCCCTTGAAGCCATCTGTATATAATACTATCCTAGTGAGCACCGAACCTGTTCATTCAACCTATTCATATTGGGATAAATCTTTAAGTGCACTTTCTGGAGAAGGGAAGGAAAGACATGTATTATTTTTGAATTACACACTTAATATGTATCTGAGGAGCTGATACAATGAAAAAGAAAATCCAAAAGCAAAGGAGCAGTCTCAGATAGCTTTATAGATGTCTTTTTTAGGTAGCCAAAATAAATTTAGTTTTGCTTGCTCGTTAGATAAAGAGATCAAGGTAGAATTAGATAACCCTGAATCAATAGATTCAAACTCTTTGTTCAACATGATTAAATATGCCTTTTGATGTTAATTGATCAAATTTATACTTTCTGATAAAAGTTGTTATTGAAATTGTACTTTCAGATGTAAAATTAAAGGAATTAATGTACATGCTAATTCTGACCTAATTTATATGTTTTAATCTAATTAAATTCAATGTTAAATATTATAATCAAACTTAATCAAAATTATGCCTTAATAATCTAATTCTACTTAATTTATAGATTCTGATCTAATTCAAACAAGAGTCTGATTTAATTTAATCCAACTAAATCCTTTAAATATATTATAATCTAATATAAACTAATTAAAACAATGAAATCTGCCTGTAATTAGATTGAAACATTCATATCTAAATCCAATTCAAATGTGATAAAACACTCCTGCCCATTTTAGGCAATCCTGGACTAGGCACCATGGAGCTAACCCTGATGGACTTTGGATGCGACGCCCCGCCCCCAGCCTTCCTACCACCTGATAAATGGGAGGACATCCTAGCAATCTCAGTCCTCCCTGGTCCCCTAGACTCTCTGTGTGTTCAGATGGCTGAGATGCCTGAGAGATGGGAGACGTGGTATCAATCATCAGAACCAGAGAGACTTGCTCTGCCTCTAAGACCACCTACAGGTGAGAGCGGGAGTCAAGGGTCATTTGGGAGAAATTTTTACAAGATCGTGACCAAGCTGTTGCATGAATTACTCACTGGATTTAGAAGTGTGGATTATCTTAATCAAGAAGATAAGCATTTTAAATGTATTAAATGAATTCATATTATTAAGAATTCAATTCATATTCATTGTACATCTAAAAATATGTTGTTGGTTTGTCATGTATGAAAGCCTAAAATTTGTGCTTATGATTAATACCCCACACAAATGAAACAGGGGTGAAGGATGATCATGATAAAGAGATATATTGTGATGATGCTAACAATTTTGTATAGCATTGATGAGAAGGTTGATAATATATCGTTGCACGCACCACGAACCATCCTCTCTGTATCAAATAAAATGTTTCAAAGCGGACGGTTCTTGATGCGTGCGACGATATGTTCATTACATTCTGTTGCATTACATTTTTGAAAGAAAGTTTATTTTTTCCTTTATTTGTAGATAATATTGGATAGTATTCATTTGGTTTTGGTAGATGAATCAAATAAATTATTTCTGTATTGATATAAAGGTGAAGAGCGTCCAGTAGATGAGCAAGGCCAGACATCGCCCCATAGCAGTCCAGACCTTGGTGGTCTCAATGAGTTCCATCAGCTCATCCTCCTACGCCTCCTCCGTCCGGACCGTTTCCCAGCCGCAGCATCTCGCTACGTCCAACGTCACCTGACCTGTGTCAAGCCTCTGCCCTCTGCTGTGGGAAGCATCCTGGGTAGCGCAGCCCGCTCCCTGGCTGTGATGGTGCTGATGCCACCGTCACCAGCAACGGGGAATAAGAGGCTACCAAGTGAGCTCAAGTCCAGCACCAGACCGGTTGAGATCCTCCATTCTTATGCTCAGGTACGGATTTGGTGTAGACTCAGTAATTGACATATATCTTACTTTGTTGGTACTACAATTCCTCCCAAAACAAAAAAGATTTCAATACTACTTCAATTGTTGGAAACAAACAAAACAGATTAAAAAAATCATTCTGATACATTTTCAATCATTCTTTCTATGCCTTTTTGCTTCTTTCATGATACAGAAAAAGAGCATTCCGTACGAACGAATCTCCATCAATGAAGGCACAGAGCAGCAGGTTGCCATGGCAATCGATGCAATTGCTGACAAGGATGGTTGGTTGGTGATAGAGGATCTTCATCTGGCTTCCAGTCTCTTCCTATCTAACCTGAAGGGTCAACTGATTAGGGTTGGAAACACAGGAGGTAATAGCTAGACTCGGTTCTGCTCTCTTGGTTTGCTTTGATATGTTAGAATTTTGTGACGGATTCTACAAAACTGATTCATCCATTATCTGTGAAATGATAGCAGTCCTGGTATCTTTTCAAAATATGAAGATGTAAAACTTTTTCTTAAAAAGAAAAAATTGTAAGAACTGTTTTCCCAAGCATTTATATAAAAATCATATCTCTGCCATTTTTCGCAACTTGAGTCGTTGCTTGTGGAGTCACAGTGCCTTGCATTCAATAGAAAAAAGGCACTTTTCAAATCTTTACATAGATTGATAACCAGTTTAATCTTAACTTGTGTGGGTTTAGTTATCTTTGAATAAAAAAGAGTCTGAGCTTTCGATCATAGCAGAATCTTTGTCAGAGACAAAATAGTTTCGTTTTACCTCATACCGACATTCAAGTAAAGTCTCAATATTTTCTTTATGTGGTTAATTTCTTTTTTCTAGGTCCTTTGGGACTTAACCCCATAGCAACCAACAGCCAATCACGATTCTGCATCTGGTTGACCTCTGAGCCCTCAGGTCGTCTCCCTGACGACCTCCTTCAGTCCGTACGGGTCATCTCATGGGATGTGATTGGTCCTCATCTAATGAATGACCAAGATGCACCTTCCAATATGGAGGTTGTTACACTCTCACAAGATGACATTCTAAAGACAGGTAAGTCTATTTGTAGTGGTAGCAGTAATGGTAGTGAAAATGGTAGAGAGTGTTCACAGTGGTAGTGGTAATTGTAGTAATGATAGTGGAATTATTAGTGGGAGTGGTACATGTAGTCGTGAGGTTAGTGGTACCGTCAGTGGTAGCAGAAGTGCTTTTATTAGTGATCGTGTGTGCAAAGTTGACTGGTAATGGCAGCAGCCATGGTAGTAGTAGCAGGTGTTGGCAGCATTGGTGGTAATTGGAGTTATGATAGATGAGAGTTGTAGTTGCACGGGAGTGGGATTAGTATCATTAGTGATAGTGGTATTAGCAGTCGTGATGGTTTGTTCTGTGCTAGCAGAAGTGCTTATTGGTTGTGTTTATCAAAGTGTTAGCACTAATAACAGTTGTTATGGTTGTAAAAATGTAGTGATATTGGTATCACCAGTGTAAGCGTTAGTCATAATGGCAATGATATATAATTAAATAGTAGTAGTGATGAAGGTGATAGTTGTAGTAGTAATATTAGTGGCAAAAGCAGTGTTGTGGCTTCAATTATCATTATTCTGTTATCACTCCCCTCCACAGCTACCATTGCTGCCATCAAATCTGTTGACGCATCCGCCTGGCAAGCACTGGCCGACCAGAGCACCGCTCTACGAGGAGTGGCGTATGGAGCCTGTGTCATTCATGCTGTCCTCTATGCTCGGCAGATGTATGGCGCTCGTGGTCTGTCTCAGTACCAGTCATTCAGCAAGGTACAGGTCAATCACTGTCTAGAGGTTATCCTGGGGTCAAGGTTCAAGGAAGAAGGAGGTCAAGCAGGCAGTGATAGCCTGGCAGAGCTGTGCAGTCTTGTCTCAGAGGTAAATTTCTTCTTTTGTATTCAAATGGTTGATAAACAAATTGTTTGATGCGTTTTATAAAAGCAGGGGACTCCATTTTATTTACATTTTATTTGGTTTATCATGAGATTTGTTGGGCTGAAATTCCACCACAAAAGGCCAATATTTAGTCTCTTGAAATATTTTAATATTTTACAAATACATTGTAAGTAGGTGGAAGTTCCTTTTTCTTCCTGTAGAATTTAAAGAATATTATGCTAACAATTTAAAGAGTCAAATTTAGGGTTTTAATCTTTAAATCTTTGTTTCATTGTCCAATTCAACTTATAACCTAATGGGCAACTCTAAGAAAATTAATCTTCCATGGAACCAAACAATATTCTTATATAAACAGCGCAAAAGGAAATGATTGAGGCCTGACAGTGTGATTTCTCAAAACTATCACAAATGTCTTTTATGTGCTAAACAAAACAGCCAATACTGTTGCTTAATCTGCAGAATGAAACATACTCTCATGATTTTGTTCTTTGATTCAGGTTGTCTATGGGAACATGCTCTCAGACCCCTGGGATCATCTCTACCTGACTTCCATTGTATCTCACATCCTCACTGCAACCAGTCATCCTGGTAGCCAGCTGGTCCTTGGCTCTGTTACCGTGCCGACCCCTCCAGCCAATGTAGATACCACAGACTATGCAGGCTGGCTGGAGGAGAAGTGGGATGAGGAGATCGGTACCACCGAGGCACTGAGCCTTGATGATGGGGTCAAGAAACTTGTCAACAAAGCAAGGTATATAATACAGCAAGATCTTTGGGATTAGAATTTTTGTAAGTTTGTTTTGAGCAAGTGACTTGGGATAGTTGAAGACAAAGATTTGATTCTCTGACATGCCACTATATCCTTTTGGCGGACTTGTATTTGTCATCGACTGCATTTTCTTGCTTTTATTTTCATAAAAGAAACCACTGACTAAAAGCACAATGGATGAGAAGTTGTCTGTTGTTATTTAAACTTGAATGCATCGTCTCTGAATCCTCTGTTTTATGTGATTGATTATGCTCAATGGGCACAACCAGACAAACAACAACAAATTTATTATTACTATTTCTCATATTCTTCTTAATTCTCTTTTTTCAGTGGTCTTGACTTCTTGACCTATCTTGACAACCTGTATGAGATCCAGCATTCTGGACCCAAGGGAACATCCATCCCCACCCAGCCTCAGTTCAACTCCACCAAGATCTCCAATGCTATCGACTCCATTACTGAGAGGCTGCCCTCTATAGTTGACCTAGGAGAACTGCCAATTCATATTGTCAATCAGGCCGAGACATACACCTTCCCGTACCATGCCCCATCCTTGATGAGTTTGTTGAGTGTGGCCAGTGTGGAGATGCCGCAGAGTATTGGCTTTGTACTACTTCAGGTAAGCTTGACATCTATCCTCTCCTCCTTATCCAAGTGTTAGGCCCCACAAGGGCAATTAATGTTTAGAATATATTCTCTCTTAAAATTTTTTGCCTCCTTGATTCTTCTCACTTATTTCCATTATTCCTCCATCCTATATATGTTGTTTTGGTGTGTCTCTACAGCAATTCACAATAATGATTGTATTCATAGTTTTAAATCTAGGCCTTTCGGTCTAGTTTCCTGGTATGTTACCTTTCGTTTTCAATATTGTCGGGCTAATGGCAGTTGATAAAGGCTTTATGCCTGCATTATTGACCGATCACCTGCCTAGTTTCTCAGCCAATATGCAATATTTGAGAATCCCATTGTTATTTCTTTTTAATTTAGGAATGTCACTGGTATAACTCCCTGCTGTGCCATGTTCGTCAGAGTCTGCATGAAGTAGAGTGTTGTATGCTACAGGGGCAGTATGCCATGAGTCCTACTATTAGACATCTAGCCAGGGCTCTACAGCATGATGCTGTACCAGCCAGTTGGGTTCATCCAAACAGACAACCTAGTGGGCATACCCTGGTATCTTGGGTTGCAGGTAAGATCAAACTATATTAATTATTTAATCTATATCATTGTCAGATAAAAGTAATGTATTCCAAAACATGAGTTTTATGTTATACATAAAAAAATGATATCTTGAAAATGGAACTTACAGAAAAAGGCATGTGCTGGGCTGGAGTTCCTGTATAAATATAAGAGATTATGGACATCATGCTTTGAGTGTCCCTACACTTGTAACCAATAGTTTTTTT
>CALNVZ010000174.1:39673066-39693067 GCA_940671915.1 Paracentrotus lividus | reverse complement strand
GGGGGGTTAAACATAATAATAATAATAATAATAATCAGTTCTTTTATAGCGCATACCACATTGCTTCTTTGAAAAGATGCATTCATGTATGATTTTTCATATGACACCTACTCAGCTTCTCTCTCTAACCGACTTAAAGATCATTTACCAAAAATTATTAATAATCAAATTAAATCAAATATTTCCTTCAAAGACCTGAAGATCATATAAATGAATATAATAACAATTGAAATTAAATTTATCCTGATAGATAAATAAATCAGTTGAAATGTCTCCCTCACAGATCTAAAATCACTTATATATAAACCAAATCAAATATTTCCTTTACAGACCTGAAGAGGCGTCACACTCAGATGCAAGCCTGGATCAAAGAAGGCAAGGTGCCTCGCTCTGCCCCTCATGATGCCCCCATCCCGGCCGACCCTAGGGGTCATCTTCTATCCATTTGGATGGGAGGATTGGTCAACCCTACGGCCGTCATAACTTCTATTCGTCAGGAGAAGGCTGCCCTTGCTGGCTGTCTTATATCAGAGGTAAGGATGACCATTTTATAGAGAAAATGAAATGTGGAATATCATTGAAACATTTTAAAGGGAATAATGATCTTCTACCACTCTTCACTCCTGAAGACGGACAGTCAACCTGTCCGAAACGTCGAGCACTCTCTAATACTACTCAAGCCTTCCTCGCATCTTGTCTTCTCAACTGGTTTACAATCCTTTTCAGGACTAAATCACGAAAGATTACCAATAATTCTACTCTCTACTATCTATCTCGCCTATCATTTTCTACTTTCGGTGACTCTTCATTCCCTCTTCCACTTTCTCAAACAGTCCTTTTTTAGGACTAACCACATGGTGAACCGTAAACCTCATCACCGTATTCGAATCCACCATGCAAGCATCTACCTTCAAACACCATTTGGAATAATAATATTATTAGATATTAGTTGTATTGCGATGTCCATCGAGTTTTACTGCTGCTAGGGACAGTAATAATGCTATCCCAGCCTTTGCCGAGTTGCCGTGATGAGATGCTCAATAATTTTAGGTAATTCTTCCTATGTATACCCATCTTTGCCCCACCTGGGTTGGGTATGGCAAATGTAGATGAGTGGCTTACCAAAGAGAATTGGTGAAGTGGTAGAGATTGGATCGAGCAGAATGCCACTCTTCCAGAAGACGACAATTATATACAGTTATTGGTGTCAAGATGAGATGTATTAAATTTGACAAATCTGCTCAAAGGCAAATGGACTTCCAAGAGAAAAACTATAGATATGGCTTAAAACTCTTCTAAATTTATGCAAATAATGTGTGAAGTTACGTAACAACTAATGCTTTCTTCACCATGTATTTCTTATTCAGGTTGGAATCTCATGCGAGGTATCCAAATCACTGACTGAAGACAGCTTTGATATCATCCACCCTGGAGGCATGTATATGAGAGATGTATTCCTTGATGGAGCTACCTGGGACCTAGAAAATGGCTGTCTAGCACCAGCAAGGTGAGCCCATATAGCCCCTGCCATGCCTCTAGACATCAACCAATATTCATAAATTGTTGTGTGTCCGGCAGAAGTGTGGGAACACATAGTTTGTACCAATTATATGTATTGTTAATTTGATGATACAAGAATTGGCGTTTGAAATATTTCAAATCGATATGATAACATTTATCCTGTGTCATTTTATCACAGCAATTAAGATATTGGTAATTGGCTCCAAATTTCTATTCATGTCATTCTGCTAAATTGACATTTTGGGGTAATTTCGTTTTGGTTTGGTTACTGCTGATATGTGTCTGGAAACTACTTATTTAGAACAGTATGGTTTTAATATGCATTGATCATCAGTACAAAGACTCCCAGATACATGTATGACTTGTGCTGTTTGTTCCCTTGATAATTACTTACAAAGCACCTATGTACATGCTTTCTTATCAACCAAGCAATCAGTAAATCATTTCATTAATCTGTAAATTTAGTTGTATTTAATTTGTCATTTGTACTTCTTTCTTGCATTCAGCCAAACATTCTCTGCAATGCCTAGCATGTACATCCGACCTGTTCTCACTGACCAAGAACCAGAGACTGCCCGCAGCACTTCATCCTGCAATGACCAAGCCAGCCAACAGCTGCCCTCTACTGGTGCAGAAGAGAATGAAGAGAAGCCATCTCCACAGCTGGGTGTCTACCAATGTCCAGTCTTCCTGAACCAGTCAAGACAGGTAAGTGTTTTTAAAAAAAAAATCAACGATGATATTAAGCACTAGTTATACTACTTTTCCTGTGCCTGGTAGTAATGTTACCTTCGTCATAGCCTTGATACCATAAGGTAATCAAGCACTCAAGGAATTTCATCTTGCTGGTATCTATTTACCTCTCCTGTGTTGAGTGTGGCAAATTGTATGTTCTGCCGAAGAATATTTGTAAAGCATTTGGATTTGAATGCCCTTCCCCTTGAAGCAATACTCCACTTCTCTTCTATGAGCCCACAAGACATCTGCAGTAATTTTTAGCTCATGCAGTGGCGTGGCATCCTTCATCCATCATCCATCGTCCGTCCATCGTCCGTCCATAGTTACAAATGCTTCTTCTTTGTCTTTGTCCGATTTCAATCCTGTTTGCTTTATATGATAGCCCTAGGTGGGGTTAGTAGATTCTTGATGCAAATTTACATGTATATGTTATTCCCCATGAGAACAATATGTTTGTTTGCATTTTCAAAGTGCACGCTGTAGTGCCGTTTTTTTTCTCTATTCAATATGAAGTATTTTTGGACTACATGTATAACATAAATGAATAGTATCTAATACATTGTTTAAACATTACTCTTGCAGGTCTGTGTCTTCACCCTTGACCTTGCCTGTCCTCTGCCAGTAGAGCAATGGACGATGTCTGGTACTGCTCTGATTCTGGATCCAGGTATGTTATACGCTATCACTCTCAGTATCTTGACCGCTATTCCATTAAATTTAGCTTGGCTAAGAACAATAGTAGCTTCAGTCATAATTTAGACCTCATAACAGTTTTTTTCTACAGACAGCCGACTTTGGCAACAAAATATGATTATTGTGCTGTCACACATATCTTGTTTCTTAATGTAGGATGTGATGACTTGTGTAATTATATGAAGACCTGATGAAGTTATATATATTTTCCTGTGTTTCGTTATACAGAAGCACCAGAAAATGGAGCGAGGAAATGGCCACAGCCCTCCATGCAGCTCTCAGTGCGAACCATTGAGGAGGTAAAGCAGAATGAAGAAGGAGCAAGTGAGAGAGGTCCTCCATCCCAAGCCTCGCGTCGCTCTCTTGGAAGCAAACCGGGCAGCGCCACCGGTCTGAGGATGGGTTCTGGTTCTAGGCACTCTGCAATGAGTCGTCCATCCAACAGCAGGCAATCAATTAGGTCTGACAAGAAGGTTACTATTGAGGAAAAGGATGAAGAGGAAGAGAAAATGCAGGATACAGTCATGGAGGAGGAGGAAGAGGAGATGGAGAGGCAGGAGGAAGATGCCTTTGAGTTGGAAGAAGACGTTGAGTTGATGCTGACGGCAAGGTCCATCGAGCAGGAAAAGCAGCGCCATCTCAAGTCCACTTTTGACTACAGGAACCTCTCAAGTGGTCTAAATGATAACAAGAATGCTGATCCTGATGAGAGGGATGAGTTGGATAATGGGAATGGTAATAATGATGTTGGTGAGGCAAACTATGAAGATGATTATGATGGGGCGAGTGAAAGATCTTCAACCAGGAGTTCTCGTCAGTCTTCAAGGGCTTCTAGTGCCTCTTCTAAGGATGAGGACGTTAGGATATACTCAGATGCTGAAGAGGAAGTAAGTAAGAAAGAGTCTAAGAAGGACAAAGAAGACTTTTTTGATACAGCATCTCAAAAGAGTGTGCAATCAAGACATAGTGCCAAATCAGAGAGAAGCACTACATCAAACCATAAGAACAGGTCCAATGGAGAAACTAGGAACTCTCCATATGGGAGCCAAAATGGATCCCTAAATGGATCAAGGACCAGTCTTCAATCCAAGAAATCTGTGAAAAAGTCCCAGGATGAGGATACATCCTCTAGGAAAAGCCTTAAGGCTGCTGAAGGTGTGTATAGATCGGATAAAGGGTCAAGGAGAAGTTTCAGTGGGGGATCCAGGAAAAGTCTTACCAAGGCCAGCAAGGACAGGGTATCATCAGCAGAGTCGAACCGGTCAGAAGGCAGAGGTACACCTGAAGGGGATACCAGCCCTGACCACAACAAGGAACTCAAACCAAGACCTCCTAGCAGTAGCTCCAGAAAGTCTGGACGCCCTGGAAGTAGCAGCTCTAGGAGATCTGTCAAGTCAGCTGGATCTGTCAAATCTGATGGTCATTCAGAGGAGGAGAGGGATAAGTTCCCCTCAAACCTAGACAATGCCGAAGACAAGAAAGATCAGAATGGATCAAAGGAGTCTCTGAACTTCTTTGAGCAAGCCATTGAAGCAATTGTTGGTGATGGAAGCAGTGATGATGAAGGGAAGACAAAATCCAAGGATGCTGTCAGTCATGGTAGGACTAGTAGCCAAGGACGGGCTAGTAGAGGCTTAGCTGCTAGTAGAGCTTCAGACCAGAGGAGTGTCTTTAACAAAGATGATCCTGCATATTAGGAACTTGGGAATCATCACACCTACATGAATGGCACTATTTTACCAACTGAATTGCCTAGATTTGTTATTACCAGTTGGCTCGGAGCAGTTTATGCAGTGTGACTGAGTATTTGGTAATTTGTAAGTTGCTCTAATTCTATATTTAGATATGATGCAATCAATAGAAAGAGTTGTAATATTTTGGGATGAAATCATATTATTTGAAACAGCAAATTTGGAAAACTATATTGATATATTTGAAAAGAACTATAAATTTGAAGTCTTGACAGAAAGTTATGTAAATTAACATATGTATAATGTATATAGTCTTACATTTTATATTAATATGATGTCTTTTCATGCCTGTATTTTTTTTTTAATGAGTTTGATGTCTATAGGCATAATGAATGATCAAGACAAACGTGGAAAGCCTTTTCAGGTATGTGTCTTTTATATTCATTTTGCTTTCCAGGCTCCAATGGGAAAAGGTGTTAAAATGAAACAAACAAATGAGGAATAGTGGCGATTTTGTCTAAAATATAGTTATATTACATATAAATTACATATAAATATGTGTATACACATTACAAAATTCATGGAACCCTGTAAATTAAGAGACAAAGAAAGCATTTGGCCTTTCTATTTATTTTGTTTGAACCAATATTTCAGTGATGAACATTTCTTTGAAAGCATCAAAATGTGGTTCTTATAGAGTGTGCTGTCAAAATGTTTTGTCTTGATTAAAATTTCCTTTTAGATTGCAAGTGGAATGCATTAAAATTACTAGATTGCAAGTTCAACTTGTTAAAGCTACATCTAAACTGATGTACAAATGTACATAATTATGTATGATAAGAAAATTACATTCCAAGTCATTGTGAAATGATGCAAAATGTATTATATTGTCCGCAGATATCCAGAAGGGAGTTAGATCTATGTAAACTTATGCAAATTACGTCTCTTCTAGCAAAAAATTGTATTATATATCAGTTTTGAATGTGGAAATGTCATTCTCTAAATTTACCAAATCAAATACATCTTTTTGCTACATATTGCTTTAACATGTAAATATACTTACGTTGTAAAAGATTTATTTTTTATTTTGTTAGATATCTATTAATTAAACAAATGTCTCAGCATTCAGATCAATTTTAACTTGAAATTACAATACTGTGAATTTACTTGAGAATTGTATTGATGTATATATTCCGTCCATTCATTCCTCACTAATTATGTTAAGCCTTACATACCCCCAGTCAGTGGGTTTGGAGTCATTTTGGTCATGTGACATGTGTTTAGTCTATTAACCAATCAAAGCTGTCCTTGGTATTATGTCATCAAGCTTCCATAACTACCTGTAACTGTTTGCTGTTTTGTTTGAATGTAATATTTATTTATTGCAACTATATGGTTGGATTTGAGAAACTTGGAGTGCTGTACTATGTTGTATATCAACAAGACATTGGTCACATGAATACAATATTGAAATGGAAGATATGTAATATACATGTACATTATAAGCTTTTACATTATTCAAATGCACTTCCAGAGTCTTTCAACAAGAGATTTTGCCGATACCTAATTTAATGTTGTCGCATCGAATTTGAATTTAATATAAAATACATTGTCCATAAATTTGAGTTATATCTGAACAAGGGTTCTTTATTCATGCACCATTAATATGCCGTCCATTAATGATTTGCTGTGACATTGATTTGAATGGAAGAAAGAAAATCTTTATCTGTTAATAAAAAGTTTATTGCATTACTTAAAAATTAAATTTTGTCCCTTTTTTTTTGTCGCCAAATGGGTAAGATTACAGTCACTGTGTCAACATAACTAAATGATTATAATAAGGCAGGTCAACATAAGAAAAAAGAAAAAGAGATGGACTATAATCAAGATTGGAACAAAATGAAATGTTAGAATTCTATAAGAGGCCTAGGTGTATGGAAGGGTGCGTGTGGGAGGGTGTCTGTCAGAGGGGGTGGGTGTCTACGAGAGAGATGGACTATAATCAGGATTGAAACAAAATGGAATGTTAGAATTCTAGAAGAGGCCTAGGTGTATGGAAGGGTGCGTGTGGGAGGGTGTTTGCTGAGGGGTGGGTGTCTACGGGGAGGTGGAGTGTGGGTTGTTTGTTGAGAGAGAGAGTGAGTGGGTTGATAAGGGTTTGGAGCAAGAGTGGCGAAGAAGATGTAGGGGAGAGGATGTTTATAGGTAGCTTGGGTGTGTGTGTTTGTGTGGAGATGAGGGTGATGGTGAAAGTGTTTGTAGATTAGAGTGTGGATGTCTTCTTCAATCTTTCACCTTCTGAAGTCCTTCGAGACTGGCTTATTAGGTATTGTTTTGAACTTGAACTTTATTATCCAAAAACAATCGTATTATAAAAGAATATATTTACAATACATAGTAATATACAATAAGGTTAAAGGATAAAAGGAGGCAGAAAATAGCACGAATGCTAGTCAAGTCTGGTGCCTTTGTACATTTAGAAACAAACACATAAATAAAAAACAAAACAAAACAAAACATCAACAACAGCAAAGAACAAAAATTGAACTATACATGCATACAATACTTTTCCATAATTACATTAATTTGTCTACACTCATTATGAACATTAACTATGATACATTACAAATAGCTTTTGTATAAGCTCTAGCATGTATGGTACACGTGTGAGGTGTCAAGTAATTGAGTAATATAAAACGGAGATGAGTACAATCTGGAAACATGAAAATGTATAAAAACACACAAAAAAAAAAAACCAAACAAACAAAGCTACAGAATTATATTTCATATTCATTTACGCTTCCAACAACCGTTGGAAGAATAAAATTACTCTCGACTTGATTTTGTGATTATGAATCATGTTACGCCTTACAACCCTTTAAATATAACATTTTTGTTTACACAAAAGCTCTCTCATCCAATTAATATATCTTTAATATTTAAGCGATATAAAAGCATGAATATCATCAATTTAGGCCTCCATAAATTATACTAAGACTTCTTTAGTGTCTGTCATGTGTTGTGCAGGCTTGTAACTTGTTTTAAGAGGGAAATAACATCAAATTGTTCTTCCTTTTTAAACAGTGAATTGCAGTAATTAGAAACAAATGCAAAATGTACATGTTGGTTCAGGGGTTTCTGAGGAGGAAGGAGTGACCGGACTATTGGTTACGTTATCTTCACACGATTCCCTATCGGATGGTTCTTTACTGAGAGGAATAACACTCTCTTGACCTGACTCTTCCTCTCGACAAACATGATCATAACCCTCAGGTGCACTTGCTGTCTTAAATTCTCGTTCTGGTCGCACAATCTCATCCCTCCCTATACCATTCCCATCTTCTCTCGTAATGATTTCGTGTTTACTATCTTTCTCTGTCAGTTTTTCTCTCTCCATCAATTCATCCATGCCCATGCCTCGTCTTCTCACATCCGTTTCACTTTGGAATTCACCCCCTCTCGCGTTTGTGTTAAAGCATGTCTCTTCCACTTGAGGGGTCCAAATGGGCCTAACTTCTTCAAGATCGACACTACCATTCTGATCTGTTGGATGCGTGCCGTCTTCTGGTGTGTCTTCTGCGTGACCATCAGGGTCCTTATCTTCTTCTTGATGGGTATCTACGCGCGTTATGGCTTCTTCATAGGCGGTACTCCCTTCCTTCTCTTTGATCTGGATATCTTGATTCGAGGAGCCCACTCCATGTCTCGAAGCAGTATAGCTTATAGGTCCTTCGATCTGAAGATGGTCAGGTTTGTGCTCTTTGACTACATTTGAGAAATGAATATGAAAAAGAAAGTAAGTTGGACTACACATTAATAGTATCGGTTGCAAATGTGTGTATTATATCTTCAGAAATTCATGTTAAATGTCTTGGGACGATATTTGGTAAAGAAAACTTTTTATCGCCCAGTAAGGTAGTAGTATATTAAAATATACTAAGTGATGTTCATTTGATATAATGACAAATTTTGTCATATCCAATCGTCCGTCAATACCAGTTAGTTTCTTTGACATGAAAAATACCAGGACAATTTTCTGATGCACTAATTATCTGACATCCATTAAACTATTTATCAGTTATCTAAAGTGATGACACACTAACCTTCAGGTACATATTGGTCTGCAATGTGTAGCAACTTGGCAGCGAGAAGCGCCCTCCTCAGTTCACCACGCTCATTATCCCTGGACACTCCTTCTCTCCACGTTTGCAGCATTCGATGAGTTCCTTCACTGGTGATATTTTGGAATCTCATGTTGGTTTTGATGGCTCGTTGTATGTCACCCTGTAGGATACCGAGCTGCCCACCCAGACTGTCGATCTTGGCATCATCATAAAGTTCATCAGCTATGTTCTTCAAGATGTTTGCAAATTCATCTTTATGATCTTTGGATCTATATCACAATTAAACCCAAAACGAATGGACGGATCGCTTTAATTACCTTTTCATCAATTAAAATAAGAAACTTAAATGCTCATTAAAGACAAATAAAGAAAGAAAGAAGAAGAAAAAAAAAAAACCCCTTGGTAAAGGCAGAAATGAATTTATCTTCTCTAGGTGTGATTCAGTTGACCATTAGGCCCTAGTAATTTACCAGAGATATAATTATGTAAACAGTTTTGGGGGAAATATGAAACATGTTTCAAGATTTCATTCACTGATAATCCCCACCTCCTAAAATATCACTTTGGGAGCCCTTGTTCTTTTGCCTTCCCCCTTTGTTTCAGAAACGACCAGTCTAATCATCATTTGCACTTGAACTAAAAAGGACAAGTCTTCTGTTTACGAATAGATAAAAATGGTCAACAATATTATGGTTTTCAATCAAATAAAATAACAAATGAAATACTTGTGAAATAAATAATAATTAAAAAGGATAAAAAAAATAATTTTAGCTATGTTCTTAATACTTTTGACGGATGAGGGTGTATCTACAAATAAAAGTAGCTACTCACTTCGCTTGCGATGTTTGAATTCTATCGCATGTAACAGGTGTATCTCCAGAACTTTCCTCTTGAGAAGAAAAAAGCAAAACTATTTTGTACACAGAGCACAAGCAATGTTACAGGAAACTGAAGCTTTTATGTGAAAAAAAGTTTATAATGCACATTTAAAACATAATAATAATGTATTTTAAAAAAATAAATAAATAAAAAGATTTAGAAAGTAATTGAAACGGCAAATTTAAAATTCCCGTCAAAGTTAAAGAATGAAGAATCATGAAAGGTACCTAAGTATTCATCAAGGTGATGAGAAATTCGATTTCATGGAGAGCAGAGTTGCAATAAGAATAAGATCGTAATGTAATACTTACGAACACTAGCTCCATCCTCGTCAGATATGTATTTGGATATTACACGCGGGACGGGAAATTTCTGCAACAAACTGGAAATGTTCATCACTTTCCTTTGTTCCTTTTCTGCTAAACTGTTTCGGATTTCGCTTTCAAGTTGAATTTTTGTCCTTAGCTTCCAGATCTCCCGATGAAGTTGCTCTACCAGGCTCATATTAAATATAAGTTTTTTCTTATATTGTAATTCAAATGAATGTTGTTGTTCTCTCATTGTCGCCTCGATCTGCTCTTTTTCGTCGATAGTCTTTTGCAAATCTATTATATCTGCTTCTAAAGACTCAACTTTGATCTTCCATTCATCTTCTTCATCAATGTGTTTAAATTTCTCATCTTTATGTTCGCTTCTTAATTGCTCAACTGCATTCTTCAAATCCTTTACTTGTTGTATTGCGGCCTCGAATTCTTCTTTTTCGTCATCTCTTGCATCAGGTGTCGTCTTCCTTTGTGCCTCCTTGGATCGCATTTCATCCGCGTGTCGCTTTTGAAGATTGTTGCTTTCCTTTTTTAGTTCTGCTATTTCTTCTTCATTTTCTTTCTTCAGCTGCTTCACTTTTTCTTCGGCGATTTGAAGGCTCTCCATTGTCTTCTGAACGATTGATTTTAAATGAGTTATGTCTTCATCTTCATCCAAAACCTGCTTCAATTGTGCATTCGACGATGGTATCTTATCCCCAAGCCGTCCTTCAACATCACCGATTTCATCTGGACCTTTCTCCTCCAAACTCTGTTGACGGTTGAGTGCATCCTCGTATATTTTGCGGTATCTCGGATTCTTGCACATCTTCTCTAATGTCTTTTTGAACGTTTGAATCACTCCCTCATCTCCAACTACCAGACACCGTTGAAGTATCTCAAGTAATCCGATTTGTTCATTGGCAGATAGCGGGCTTTCTGGCATCTCGTAGATGTCGGTGATCCCAGCATTCGCCAACTCCGTTCTCGTCCGCTTCAGGAACTTCTTTCCAAGGTCACACAGTATGAAGACGATTGGAGAACGACCTGTTAAATATTGTCATCAAATTAAATTTAATAAGATTTTTTTTTTTGTAACTCATGACATGCACTAAACGGTACAAGGAACCATGCCTTAGCGGGTGACGAATCCCACCCCCCCCCCCAAAAAAAAAAAGACCAAACAATGAAAAGGAAACATTGCAAGTAGAATTGATATGATATCGATGATAACCGTAATGAGAAGGTAAATTTGGGTTAACCTTTCTTTTTATTGAAACGCGCTGTATACTCATTTTAGCACATAAAATTGTTGGCCTAAACGACATACATACGATCTGCAAAAGATTTAGGGGTGCTTATTATACAGCGTGTCCCACAAAAAAAAAAAAAAAAAAAAAAAAAAAAAAAAAAAAAAAAAAAAATCAAATAAAAATGCTAATGGCATTCTAAATGAGTATAATTTGAAAATTAACAAATCATATTGTATATAATTTTATAATCGTAAGCAAGCATTTATTTTATACAACTGGCTTAAAGTTTATGCGATATGGTTAATTGAACACCAAGATATGAGCCTTCTTTCAGCACTAATCAGAAAACCTCTCAGTCCATTTATCGTTATGACGTTGAATAAAGTACGTAGTCCAAACACTGCTTCATTAACTCTTTATTTAATTTCCTTATTTAGATATTGGGCCGACAACTTGCGGGCCCATACTGAAATAATATTTAAAAAAAGTTTAAAAAATTACTAGATCATTAGATTTAAGCCCGTGGCTGAACATGAATAGAGATAATTTGCACCACTTGAACAGATAACAAATCTTGTTAGTTGAACCTGACTACACACTACCAAGGAGCTTTATTGAAGCTCCTTGACACTACTTAATACAAAACTTGGATGGAGAGGTTTCCCGATGTGTATGAAAAATTCTTCATATCTTATTGTGATTATCGGGTGTAAAGATATAAACAATATAATGTTGTAATTTTAATATTATACCCATCTAGATTTTTGTGGGACACGCTGTGGGCCCTATAGTGCACTGCAAATCTACCCACCTGTTGTTTCGCGTATAGGTGTGATCCAATCAGGGACGAGATTTTGTGCGAGCGCCGTACCCGATTCCCTTTTAATAAAAAACAATTTTACATATATACATATTAGGCCTATGTAGATACAAGGAGCTTTGGTAGATACAACATGTCAACATTGTTCACCATCCTTTTCTCGTTCGGATAGCTTTCAAAGCCAGCGTCGAGGGATAATCACCTAAAAGTCACCTCCGATTCATTCAACATTCAAAAAGGTTACCAACAAAAAATATACTTGTAGTTTTAACCAAAAATAAAAATATAGTTTTAACATAACTAGAGAAATGAAATGATTTTTTGACACCCCTCCCCCAAATAATCATCACTACCCCTGATCCGCTGTAATGTGTATTTTTTAAAATTATTATTATTTTATCACACAATAATTCATGTGAATTTGTGATACAAAGAATATATTCATCATTTCATGTACTTGTACGGTTGTTAAAGAAAAATATATAAACTTATAAGCCCATATTCTGCTATGAAGACTGAGATTGGACGCGTCGCAAGTTCGTACAAGCTATTGTGCGATGCACTGCGATCCTTTTGTCTGATGCGGATCGCCCAGTAGCTTTGTACAAACTTGCGACGCAAACAAACTCATATATGAATATAATAGAATATGGGCCATAATAATTACCCTATTGCCACCACGAAACATCCAACCGTCTCAGAAAGTTTTTCTACTTTGAATCTGGAATCTGTATCTTCTCCTGTAAATAAGGGGCATTGGTAAACATCATGATCAAAGCCATCACACACATTACGCACAAAATTATAATTAGTATTAACCATTGGATTTGATGAATAAGAATTTATAGAGTATCCAACATTCCCAACTGGAGAGAAGTCTTTGATTACTGGTCTTACTGAAGAAATTGAATTGACAGCGAGCAACCTTTTTGTTTACCTTATTTTTTTTAGTACGTATTAATTCTCAACATATTTCTCTGTATACCATCACCACTCTGTATGTTTTACTCAAAACCACTTTCTCTCATTTTCCCTAGCTGGCAGGCGATTTTCGTTTGATCCACGTTAACCCAGAACAACCTGAATAGAATATTTTATTTCCTGTTATTTTCGCGCGATTAATTTTTCGCGCTGAGCGGCCTCAAAGAATGTTCATAGGTTCTTGAATTCGGGCTGCATTTTAGTAAGCACGCAATTGAATGCACCCAATACATGCATAAAAAGCATGCTCATACAGGGTGTTTCCGAAAAAAGGAAACCCAACTTTGATCAACAATAATTTCAAAAATATTCCAATTGGTGATTATGAAATTTATATCACTGTAAAGTGCAACTCATTGCCATTCTAATGATACCTCGCTCACCTCACCAATGTCACGCATCACTAAACCCATTGTTTTGAAAAGGTCTTGTAAAATTGTGCGTGTTCACTTTCATGCACCCTGAGATGGTTTGTGGAATGTGCTGGAAAGGAAACCCAACTTTGATCATCAATAACTTTAAGAATATTTCAGTGGTGATTAAGATTTAATATCACTGGAAAGTACAACTCATTACCATTCTAATGACACCTCTCTCAGCTCACCAATATCATGCATCACTGAACCCTATTGTTTTGAAAATTGTCTCGCAAAATTGTGATAGGTTCTCTTCATGCTCCTTGAGATGAGTTGCTTCAAAGATTCCTAACAAATCTAAGTAAAGCATTCCAGTGACTTAAATAAATGAGTTTGATAAATGGGTTGGAAATTTTTACTTATTTGTCCTTTAATCTTACCATCCAGGTAATTTCAACATGTTACTGGTCACGACAACCCAGAGAACTTCAGTTCCCATGGATAATGTAAGAAGCATGACAGTGCATCAATCACAATTTTGCAAGATTTTTCAGAACAATGGGTTCGGTGATGCGTGACATTGGTGAGCTGAAAGAGATATCAATACAATGATAATGAGTGGCGCTTTCCAGTGATATAAACGTCATAATCAATACTGTCATGTTTTTAAAATGATTGATGATGAAAGTTGGGTTCCCTTTTAGGCACATTGCAGCAACCCATCTCAATGAGCGTGAAAGTGAACCACTCACAATTTTGCAAGACATTTTCAAAACAATGAGGTTCAGTGATGCGTGACATTGGTGAGCTGGTGGTATTATTAAAATGGTAATGAGTTGCACTTTCCAGTGATATAAAATTTTATAATCACCATGGTAATATTTTAAAAATTATTGATGATCAAACTTGGGTTTCCTTTTTTCTGGGTCACCCTGTATATTTGCGCGATTTTAAATTCGCGCCTGCAGATCTTTTCGCGAAATCCGCGAAAATTAATGTACCGCGAATATTTCCACGATTACAGTAACAGTTTTTGTCTGATTTGAACCTGTAAACACATATTTTGTGCATTCAGAGGCAAAAGTACACCCCGATGTACGCCTTCACTATTCTGATAACAAAATAAAATCATCCACAATTAACAATAATGGTGAGAAAACAAAAACAAAATCGCGGGAATGCATCCGCCTCAGTCGCGGATGAAATAGAAAAGATGC
This sequence comes from Paracentrotus lividus, assembly GCA_940671915.1. Taxonomy (NCBI): domain Eukaryota; kingdom Metazoa; phylum Echinodermata; class Echinoidea; order Camarodonta; family Echinidae; genus Paracentrotus; species Paracentrotus lividus. The sequence continues at coordinate 39,678,492 of CALNVZ010000174.1, read as the reverse complement.
AGACGTCAATTTTAGGTTTAATATAGGTTTATTGATTTGTGATTCTTAAAAAAAACAACAACATAAAATATATTGGGTGCGTGCCATTTGTGCCCCGCCTGGATTTTCCACTGCTTTTCGAAACACTTCCAGGTTGACCAATTAATGGAGGAGCCCAAAATCAAGATGGTTATGCAAAGTCTTTTTTTTTGGGGGGGGGGGAGGGGGATCGAGGGGGGAGGTAAGTTTATTTCAAGAAAAGAAGAGGAAAAAACGGCAATGGGAGAGGGGTAGATTGGTCACCAACATCTTATCGTAGGCCTCCAGATCTAGTACATGTTTTTGTTTTTTTTTTACCATGAGTGATGCATAAGTAGGCCCAATTATACATACCTGGAACATGATGATGCGTTTGAAACGTGATGTAATCCGTCAAGTGTATTTTTGTATCATCACATTCAAACTCAGAAGATGAAACGCTTGGTTTGCTCTCTTTACCAAGAGCGCATCCGAAGTAATGCGGAAGGATACCTGTCAGGGCGCCATGATGGCCTACACCTATCGGGGACTGCTCTGCATAACCAGTTACATCTACCATGTAGATCAGAAGCTTGTTGGGGTATAAGCATTTAACTCTTTCATCAGAACTCCAAGCAGCTTCTCCCGGCTTGTAGCTGAGGATTTCCTGACGCAATGTCGTGATATTTGCCTGAGCATCATCCTTCGAAGTAGCCATTGTTTCTTAAACCTCAGTTATGGATTCCCAAATATGCATGCTCTAATATAAAATTGTTAATCAAATATATCTTTTCCGTGTAACAGCGCAGTCATAGTTGTGGAATTGATATAATAATATCATAACATCATACAAATCATATCGATGTGGGTGGGTGAACAAAACAAATACCATGATCTGACTCAATACAAGTACTATATTGTCAATATTTGAAGGATTGCACAAATTCCATAAACACGGTTATTTTGGGCTTTAAACGCGGATACCAACTCCAATACAAAGACAATGCACTCATGCATTATGAGGTTTGCTTTGTTAGCTCCAAGTGGGATGTGAGATTCGATAATGAAAGTAGCCTACTTTTTATCAAAAGTCTGAATAACATGAAATGAAGTGGTGGATGAGTATACATGACATTAGAATCAAGGCCTACTCTTTTATCAGCCTTTTATAAGCCTGTTCAACTCCATGAAAAAGAAGACGGTTGAATATATATTTCATAGAAAACAGAATATACAACAAAGATTTGTATAATATCCGACATCAGAAAAGCAATCAAAAGTTAAGATCACTAGTCGCATTGGCAAATTCGTTCTCGTTTGTCTCTTGTTTAGACATTAAAACAAACCATCAACTTTGAATTTTTTCCACTTAAAGTATGCCTAGCTTGCTAAATTAATTATGAATAGCATTACTGCTGTAAGTCTTCAAAAATAATAATAAGAAATCATCATGGATAAAAGCAGAGGCGGATCAAAAGGGCTCAAAAGGCGCGCTTTCCCACCCCATTTTTTAAATGCCACAACGTTTTGGACATATGCATAAAACAATTGATTCGGCTAAAAATTGTCAACTCAAAATTGTCTCTATTCTTATGATCTTCAGGGAATAAACTCCTTTCCATTGTGATCTCTAGTTTGGTTATACAGGATTTTTCCATCAATTACCCTTAAATTATAAACTCTACATGATTATTTTTTTTGTAAATAATCAGCAACACGCGTGGATCCTCACCGTTCCTCTCTCTCTCTCTGACATTATGTAGTAATCTCCTTCATTTTCTTCTCTATCTCTCCCTCTCCTGCAAACCCCTCTCCCTCCCTCCTCCCCCCCCCCCCTCTCTCTCTGATAATAGCAACAGTCTTTTGGTATAAGTTTTAAGATACCCCTGTCCCAATGACAGCAGGAATTATTAATGTTTTATATTTTAACATTGTGTAATCTTCCAGGGCCGCGGAGCTGGGGGGGGGGGGCTTCAGTCCCCCCCCACCCACTTTGTCAGCAAAGTGTACAAAACGAAAAAATTACCATACATTTTTTATTTTTAGCATGTTCAGCCCCCCCCCCACACTTGCGGCTCAGCCCCTCCACTTTCAAAATCCTCCGGCCCGTTTCTTAGCTTTACAACCAAATAGTTTTCTCGTACCTAAACACTCACGTGATTGTATGCATTTCAAATGGCACAGTCACACAGGAAAGCAAAACCAGTACTCTGCCCAAGCTTGGCCTTTCTGGATCATGCATTCACTTTGCTTGGTCAGGTGTATGTATCTTTAATGTGAATGTGGGACAACATACAAGCCAAAGCCCATTGCAAACTTGAACATGTAAATGGTTACTCTCACTAAAAGGGGAAATCTTGTAGTGGTTGTAAGATTGAATTGTGGATTGAAGCCATCGCAATTTGATTCAGGAAGGTTGATTACAATTCACAAAATAATTATTGTACGCTGGAAGGTTTTGAAATTAAATGATCTAAATTCTGTTGAGAGTTAAAAGCACTGTACACAGAGCTGCATATAGGGGGGTTCAAACAAATTTTGGGCCAACAAATTTCTGCCATTTTTTCATAATTCTTAGCGGTGCACCTTTGCACTATGGACTTCCTCAAGAATAACATGAAAATAATTTAAACACTCAAAACTATTCTTTTACCTTTTCAAAAAAATAACTTTCCCTTTAAACAGAACCTTCTCAAATAACAATTTTAAGGACACTGCTGAATAACAACATAATCAATAAAAGTTTAAATGTTTTCTGTTCTTCATTTACTGTACAATCATCTTTCCAACAAACATTCCAAGTGACATTATATACATCAATACAAAAAAACAAAAACTTCTCAAAGTAAACAGAACTTTCAGGAAATAACTTTACAATGCATATCTTGTTTTAATTCTCAGATTTTGTTTCCCTCAAAACTGGATCATATTCTTCGTACATACAAATTTATACATATCAAATACATATTCTTTTAAAATCAACACAAAATACTACGAAAAATTTCAAGAGGAAAATATTCAAAGAATAAAAATTGTATTATGAATTTGAAATAACACTAGAAGTAAATTTAGAAGCACACATTTTCAATTCATTAAAGAGAATCCCAATGCCACATGTATTATTTGGATGTTGTAGACATGAAGTACTAGCACATTATGGCACCCATACAGAGTGCCACTATAGAAATATGTTATACAAAATGAAATAATTTTGTGATTTATATTTCTAGTCAGTGTTTTCTTCTGTGAACAATACTGAATTTAATACAAGTGACTTGTTTCACAATTCTGCTTGGGTCACAACTTAATTGTGAGTGTGGGATACATGTAATTGGTAATTAGAGCGCCGGGGAAATAGTTACAGTATGGGCAAAGACAGAGATGATTTTAGCACCAAACGTGTCCAAACCGGGCATAAAATAAGTAGAGGGTACAGATGACGCTACTTTGAAGGAGTTTTTTTTCTCAAACCTAAATAAATTAACTAAATAAAAAAATGACAATACTCTTCCTCTGTTTCATAACTCTACTTACGAGAAAAAACGAGCCTAGATGGAGAAATATCATTGATTCATGAGGGCACCATACTCACAGTAACGATACTCTTCATTTGGAATTCAAACAAAATCATTTATAACTTTATTTAACTTGCCATAAAATATATTTCAGGTAAATTACGTAAGTCACCAGATTAAAGAAAAAGTTATCAATGTGCTGTACTTCTCCAGAAAGTGTGGCAGTTAAATGTACCATGTTAATCATACATTTACATGTATAGCATTAGGAAATCTGATACTGAAAACAAAACAATTGTGGACAAGAAAGAAAGAAGAAAACTGAACACAATTGCACATTTTAAACTGGAACAGGGAAAACTGTCTGTTTATAATAAATTATTGTTGTATCTGTGCTCATTATAAAAGGAGTATTGTTAATTATCTAATATATAATTTTTATCTGAAGTTACACATGTAGATTGGGTTTAAACTCTTAATACGAATTGAAAATAAATATGGTCCATACCGATTGTAATGACATGCTAAAGACAAAGTAAAATACCTTCTTATAATAAAAAACCTGCCAAACCTACACCTATTTCAAATCAGGACCGGGAGTATTGCCTCTTTATAATGAAACCTTGTTGCATCAGTGCTCATTTTAACAGTCCAATTGGACTGTATGCTTGATGTACATATTTGAACACATTAACAGATGAAATAACACCATCTCAACAAAATCTAAACTGTTTATCATACAACAATCCTTTCATCATTATGCATGTTAGAAGAGGTGGGTCTACTTTTGTTGGAGCTCATTAATCTTTTCCTAGAAAAGCAAGTTCTTTCAGCACAAAGTAGTTTTCTTTGTAAATAAAAAAAAAAACATTCTCCTTGGACATTTCTCTATTGGTCAACATATTTTGAATGGTACTCTTGAAAATCATCAATATTGTCCTATTGCTGAAGCACAAGATGCCTCATTCCCAAAGAAAACAAAGTATTTTCATACTAGTTGCATTAGAGTGAGGTCCATTTCAAGTTGTCGATAAGCTCTTTCTCTTTCCACAGGTACTCATTGACAATGTCCTGCTGCTTAGACTCAATAGAACAGTTTACTAACTTGCCTGAGGCTTAGTTCATTCTTTTATTACAGACTGTTTGAATACCTTGTTACTATGTCACAAGCAAAGAAACATGGATAAATTATAGTAACTTAGTAAACTGGTCTATTATTTTACTTAATCAGGCTGGGTTTTTTTGGCTCTCCTTTTTTTTTTTTAGATCTCAGCCGCCGATTGCGGGAGTGCCGCAGAATTTTGCACAATGGTAGTGTGCGTTGTAATCTACAAGTTAGTATAGTTAATTTTCCTGAAATAATTTTATTTTATTTTATATTAATTAATAATGCTAATTTATGCATTACTCATACTGTTTGCTCTAATTTACTAAATAAAGCCCCTAGAATGCTAAATTTTGGTCTAAATATTATTTGTAGCATTCCTAACAATTGTACTTGAAAAAAATTTGGTATCAAAATCATTTTCTTATGTATTTTACTGTTTTACGAGTTTCTTATTTATTTCTTTGTTTTTTCGACCTTTTGCTTTTCTTTGTTTTTTGGTGAAAATTGATTGCAGAATCTTTTTGAAGCATAATTATGCTAGAATAAATTAATTTTAGCCTATGAAAGTGAAAATAATCATATCTTTATGAATCAGGTGAGAAAACTCTATTTGCATTGACTTTGTACACAAAATCACATTTTTCAGCGATTTTTGAAAATCGTGCAGTGTTGTAACCGTATGCCCGAATTCTGCAAAAATAATTTCAAAAGATGCACAAGCATAGAAAGTAAAAAAGTCATTTAGCGGCGCATCCAAAAAATTTTGTGCTGCGGTATAGTCGAGGAAAATGTCGAGGGGGGGGGGG
>CALNVZ010000174.1:39622781-39673047 GCA_940671915.1 Paracentrotus lividus | reverse complement strand
CCCCCCCCCCCCCTCCCCGGCCTGATTAGGGTTAAAAAGCAAAACATTCTCATCCTTACACACTTGGAATGGTTCTCTGTAACTCCTCAGATAGATACTTGTCAATACGTTCCTGGCATTTCATTCAGCACATTATATTTTCCTTGAAGACCAAAACATTCTAGCCACTTTTATGGGCGGGGTCCATTTTAAGCTGTTGAGATTGATCAGCTAAAGGCCATTGGTCGTCTCTTTCTCTTTTGACAGATACTCGTCAATGAGGTCCTCTCGCTTCACCATCAAATATCTTATTTGGAAAACAAATATTCTCATCCTTGGATGCTTGAAATGCTTCTCTTTAACTCGTCACAATGATCTAGTCGTTTGAGCGCATTATGCTTTCACAGAAGACGAAAACAATCTAGCCATATTTATACCGGTTCACATATGGGTGGGGTCCATTTTAAACTGTTGAGATCGATCAGCTTGAGGCCATTGGTCCTCTCTTTCTCTTTTGACAGGTACTCATCTATGAGATCCTGTCGCTTCAGGACCAGATGTTTGCCCTTCCAGTATTTCAGCATGGACATGGACTGCAGGGTACTTACAATGTCATACGGGTTGATGGCAGTCTCTTGGCTGATGTCTGGAAGGGAAGAAGAAAAAAACAAAAAAAAATAAATAAAGAAAAACAGATATAAATGAAATGAAGAGGCTTTGTAATCTCGTAGATAGTTCATCATAATTAACACGGTAGCACAGATATCTATTGGCTAGACATTAATCTAGGATTGCCAAACATGATCAAGGGAGAGTAAAATGAAATTTGTAAAACTTTCCTGATAAGTGAATTATAAAATAAATATGTATCTTCAAGTCATGCACATTCAAACACACCTCTTAAATAGTTCAAGCCTTATAAGTGTGGGTTATGTGGAAAGCTCTCAGGAGAGGGAAGAGGGATGTTAATTTAAATAATTTTGATTTCTACTTGATATAAATATACCTGCAACATTTACTTCTTTTGTCTCATAACGATTTTCGAATGATCAGTATTTACAAATTTTTATGTTTACATAATTGTATTTCTGCAGTTTGATGCTGCAATACATGAGTCAAAACACTCAAACTAGCCCAGGAGGAGTATATAGAGACAAATGCAATCTACATGTAAGAGCTGGAAAAATGGCAGCTACAAAGTATTACCTCAAGAAACTCATCTTACCTTTGATAGATATTTCCTTTGCATCCAGCTTATGTAGATATTTGAGTAGCACACCTTTCCAGTAGCTTCTATAGCTTATCAGACCAAGATCAGAGAGCGGCTTCTCTGGAGAACCAATCTTCTCCTCTCTTTTTGACAGCAGATAGCCTTTATAGATAAACATAACAATTACAACATGGTGTTGAATTACTAATAATTATAATTTGCCCTGTGAATGACATTCTACTAAAAGTTATGGTTATTGAATAGTATATTTTGCAGCATAAAACTTTCACAACCTTTACCCCTCGCATTTCGTGCACTTCAAAAAAATTCAGGTCACTCAAGGTAAGAAAAACAATTTTACTTGAGAGGACTACATTTAAGAAAATTCCCTGCAATAAATTCATGAGAACACAAATATTTGTTAAGGAAAGCTAATGTTGTGGACCTTATGTGCAAGTGGTCTTTTTATACATAGGCAATTTGAATGTTCATGATTTCTTTACTTACTGAAATCAATGAGCATCTTCCCATAGCCTTGCCTCATGTACTGCGGCAGGGTGAGTATACAAGATACATTGTAGTTCAGGAATGAGTTCTTCTCCTGTAGGCATGGGAAAAAAAAGAGAGAAGAATTGCAGAACAGGCTAAAATAATCAGCTCATTAAAACTTTATACAGCCCCCTCTTCCCATATTGAGCAATGATACAAGCTTTCAATTCTTCTGGTCCCAATTTCAAACAATTGTAAACATGAGTTTAATATTCATGTGACAAGTGGGGTGTAACACAAAGACTTACGACTGATCAAAAGTTACGATTGATTTTTTCTCATTAGCCTCATCATGGACAGGATGCTCCAAAGTTGATGATCTTAATCCTAACCATAGCCCTAACCCTACTCTTAATCATATCAAAATCCTTATCCATGACTGTACCTGGTTTCCAAATGAGGGCACAAAGAAAAAATCAATCGTAACTTTTAATCAATCGTAAGTCTTTGTGTTACACCCCAAAGATTTTGCAAAAGCAACCTAACTTGGCTTGGTCCCCAACAATCTTGTTATAATGGGAATGGACTGTACAGTGAAACAGGGGGCCATTTCATCAAAGGACTTGTCGGACGTTTTATCCGACAAACTGTTATAAGCTACTGAAATGCTTGCACCTGATTGGCTGAGAGCAAATTTGTCGGATAAAATGTCCGACAAGTCCTTTGATGAAATGGCCCCAGGTGTACAAAGAATTATCTCTGACAGAATGCTATCTTCATGAACTGATTAACCCGTTGGGGACTGAGCCCGAATATATTCGGGCTGAGGTCTATGGGAAATGTGTGTTATAGCCAAATCAGCTCGTCTCCAACAGGTTAAGCATTTGTATCGACTTATACGAAAAGGGAGAAATAAATCAGCAGGAAGGGGCACTGTATATAGGTGGTTACTACAAAGCAGGTTGCACTGCACTAGTCTGACTTGAATTGGATATTATTCACAACATCACAACATGTAATGATTAATGTAACAAATGCCATATACATGTATGTTGAAATGCCTCACAGGCCATATCGAATAAAACATAAACAATAACAAATTAATTACATTTGAAATAAAAATACCATTATGGATAAAAATAAATTCACTTTAATAACTGACTTGTAGTAACATGTGTTTAATAATTTTACCTTTGAGAAATAGCCAATAATATGACACCCCGACGAATCATTCTCAGTCATGATATAGAAGAGGAATGGTTCCACATCATAATAGAGCGTCTTGTGATCCAGGAATAATTTGGCAAGAAGACAGAGATTCTGACAGAAGATCTAGAAAATAAAACACACAGAAATTTTTTTAATATATCATACATTGCAGGAGAAATTCTTCTAATCCAGGAATAATTACGCAAGACTTAAGCCCGCCTCACACTGCGATTTGCTGCAATGCGATTTTGGAGGAAAAGTGTTATAATATCTGATAAGAACATTCAAACAATGAAAATCATGCTTTCCAAAGTTCTGGGTATTCCTCTGAATACTAAAATTGAAATTCACAGCGATTGTGAACCCCCTTCTCTGTATAAAATCTAATTGTTTCCATAGCTCAATGACGTCACAGCAATCTTGCGATTTTAAGCTTAATTGAACTTTACTCCAAATTAAAGGCTCGAATTGGAACGAAATTTCGATTACATTGTTCCTGTACGACTTTTACGTCTCATAACATACTTTTGCATGTTTCAAAATGTCACATTTATTTCAAACTGCCATTTGTTCCAAAAATCGCATCGCAGCAAATCGCACTTTTGGCAAAGCATCTACAACAAAGTGCATGACACATGTAAAAATTTCATATCGTACAATTTCCATAAATATGTAAATAATTTTTGGTGTTTGAGGATGCTGAAAGACAGCTAGCATCAACACTGAGATGTGGGTTGTTGATTATTTTAAATTATGCTTCATTTCTACAATAAATTAACTTTATCTTCTGTAGCCCAAATGAAATTTCCAATATTTGTGTTTCGTAAAATATGTCCCAAATACAATTAATTAGGTGGTCTGTCTTTAACAGATCACCTCTTAATTTTGTCAGAATTTTCTTTATTATTATTATTTATTTATTTATTTATTTATTTTTATAGCCAATATTTTGTTGCCACTCTATCTCTTAATCTATCAAATCGATTTCTTTCAATTTCATGTCATCAATGGATGTCACTATGAAGATGTGCATCGAAGTTTTTCAAGGTCATCAGGTCAACATGACGTCATCCAGGCGCCATTTTGTAAAATTCTATTATTGCTTATAACATCGTAACCGATAATAAAAAATAACTCATATCAACATCAATGTAACTTAAGGTCAAGGGTAAAAAAGTTATAATTTCAAAATTCCTCTACAGGTCATGACGCGCGCGTCAAAATTTTTAAATGTTCCAAATGACCTAGTATCAAGTTTGCATACGTTTCAGGTCATTTTTAGCATTTCAAAAATTTCCGCGCGCACACGTATGCGCGCGCGTTTTCGCGCGTAACGCCCTTACGCAACATGGAATCGCCGTTTCTTTTATGTATATGCATTGATAATATAATTCTTAGTAATTTGATACCTTGATCAGCTTTCTATGACTACAAATGAAGGAATGAGCGTCCATCAAAGTTTGCAGCACGCGCACACGCGCATTCTCACTATAGGCCAAATATGGGAAAAAACATGCCTATTGAAAATTCGCTCTAGCTCGAAAAATAGTCCGTTAACCCCAAATTTTCTTTCAATGAGCATGTACAATATAAAGTATAGAACAAATTTCATGTGGAACGTAACCAGTAAAAAACATTGTGACGTCATCAAAATGGCGTCAGAACTCAAAATTTCATTTTTCTTTTAATTACGTCATAAAATTTATGCAAATTTGATTCCAACTCTGTAAATATTGGTCGATTTTCGCCCAAATTTCAATATGTTGTAGCTGAGGATATAGTCTTTCTGGCACTAACCTTTATTTTTCCTTTAGACAAATGCATCATTGTCAAAAATGACAATATATGAAGGCATGTCATTTTTGCTCATTTTGCACGCAATCTCTATTACGAAGCACTTTTGGTTGAAATTAAAACTGCAAGCCCACCTCAAATGACCATTCCCTCCGTCATTTCTGCTTCATTTTCTCTGAAATTTTAATAGGTTGTAGGCAAGAAAATTCTCTGAAACATATCATACGTTTTTTCAAATCAAGATTCGATCGATATGACTTATTAAACTTGCCGTACTTGAAATCTTTTGCCTCTTCGTAGTTTTCGATATACGTGCATTTCATCATAGGGTAATTTAGCTCAATCGGTAATCAAAAGACCGTGGCTCGCGTGGTTCGAGTCCGGTGTGTCTACATATTTTTTTTTTTTTTTTTTTTTCTCCAAGTCAATGTCTTCCTCAGTCATCATAAAAAAAACAATGCCATTTATGTAATATTTTTATTTTTTAAATATTAATTAAAATGTTATTTTAAGTGGCTTATGTACACAACGTATTATTATAGTCAATATTTTGTCCGCACGATATCTCAAAATCGGCCAGATCATTTCATTTGTTTTCACGTCATTTATGGACCTTACTATGAAGACGTGCTACGAAACTTTTCAAGGTCATCGAGGTCACGTGACGTCATCCAGACGCCATTTTGTAAAATCACATTAACAATCATAACTTCAACATTAATGTTCATAAATCAATTATATTTAGTACACGTAATTTCACATAACCCTTGACCTTACCATACCATCAAAGGTCACCTTAAGGTCATGACGTGCGCGTACGCGTACGTCAAAATTAAATAATGCCCCAAATCACCTAGTATCAAGTTTGCATACGTTTCAGGTCATTTTCAGCATTTCAAAAAATTGCGCGCGCACACGCATGCGCGCGCGTTTTCGCGCGTAACGCCCTTACGCAACATAAAATTGCCGTTTCTTTTATGTATATGCATTGATAATATAATTCTGAGTAATTTGATACCTTGATCAGCTTTCTACGATTATAAATGAAGGAATGAGCGTCCATCAAAGTTTGCAGCACGCGCACGCACGCACTCTCACTATAGGCCAAATATGAGCAAAAACATGCCTATTGAAAATTCGCTCTAGCTCAAAAAATAGTCCGTTAACCCCCAATTTTCTTTCAATGAGCATGTACAGTATAAAGTTGAGATAAAATTTATGTGTAACGTGACCAGTAAAAAACATTATGACGTCATCAAAATGGCGTCAGAACTCAAAATTTCATTTTTATTTTAATTACGTCATAAAATTTATGCAAATTTGATTCCAACTCTGTAAATATTGGTCGATTTTCGCCCAAATTTCAATATGATGTAGCTGAGGATATGGCCTTTCGGTACGTGACCTTAATTTTTCATTTAAACAAATGCATCATTGTCAAAAATTGCAATATATAAAGGCATGTCATTTTTGCTCATTTTGCACGCAATCTCTATTACGAAGCACTTTGGGTTGAAACTTAAAACTGCAAGCCCACCTCAAATGACCATTCCCTCCGTCATTTTCTCTGAAATTTTAATAGGTTGTAGGCAAGGAAATTCTCTGGCATATATTATAGGTTTTTTCAAATCAGACTTCGGAATCAAGACTTATTTAACATGCCGTGCTAGAGTTTTTTTGCCGCTTCGTCGTTTTCGCTTGTAGCAAGCTTGCCTGTTAACCGTTAGAGGGCGACAATTCATGTTCTTTATCAGTCTATACCCTTATCATTCCGGATTATCATCTCCATTATTTTAGCAAAAGGATCATGACAATGATCATGATTATGCTATTGATTACCATCATGATACTTTGATCATGCACATCACGACAAAGATCATACAGACAGACCACCTAATTCGTCCTCATGACGAATTAAAATCTAGTTTATTATTAATTATTATTAATAACTATTAATTTCTCTCTTTCCTTCCATTGACATGTATTTTGATTTTCCATTCATTCCAGTACTTCTGACTTCATTTATCACATTCCCTCTATAAAGATTAACCCTTCACAAAGTTCTAGCAAAAAAAAACAACAACAACAACAACAAAACAAACAAAAACAAAACAAAAAACCTTAAGCTATAAGCATCTCACTTGAAATTACAACACAAACCCACCTTATTCTTCTTGCCATCCACTTCAAAGACTGAGTTGTTACCCTTCCTGTAGATCTCATCCCCCGGTGGATGCCTCCAGATGCACTTGGCAAGATGTCGTCTGAGGATAGTGGAGCTGCGCATGTACTTGAGGCAGAACTCACAGATGTAGAGCTTAGGAAGTCGGGCATACTCCTCGGGGTAAGGGGAGGAGTACCACGTGTTCAGCTCAAAGCGGCCAAATTCTAGTTTCTTGACGGTACCTTCCGCGGGGTTTCCTAACCCACACTTCTCCTGTAAGAGCAGGAGAAGATCTATGGTAAAATTCTTATTTTGGCTTGTATGTACACATGTACAATCTTGTAACTACAGAAAATTTGTTGGGAATATACAATGAAGATTTATCAAAATCTGGGATAGAAGAGTGTTCAGATTTGACTTGGAGAAGAACTCTACATGTAGGGCAAAGTCATTACTAATGACACAGTCACCTAAATTAATCACTGAGCCTTCAACTGTACTAAATTAAATATAAAAAATAAATATCATGAATAGACATCTAATTTGCAAAATTATAATAATAGTTACAATTAAAGAGCAGTTTTGGGTTAAAATATCATGTCAATTAGGCCATCAAATGGACCATCTCCAGTCAAAATCTTTAATCAAAAAGCCTTGTAAGAATAGGGTGGAAATTGGGATCCACACTTATTAGGATGTAAAACATGAGAGCGTTTGGGTGTTATATAAAACCATACGGAATCTAAATTTACACGTTAGTTACTAAAACTTGGTACTATATCTGGGCTCTACTCACATGCAAGTCCAGAAGCTATATACCTCAGGTACACTGACAAAATGGACATAAAACCGGACTGAAAATGGCAGAAACCCTTACTGGTCAAAGTATCTGTCAGTTTGGAGTCCATTGCGTAAAGTGGCTGAGGTACACTACACTTCTGACTGAGAGTTTGGGGTTTTGTTAATGAAAAATATTTGCATACATGTACCATCTCCTCTGAGGCTCTCATCTGAGCCTCCCGGAACAGATCCAGATCAAACTGGGATGTGATCCCGTTGAGAAGGGGCTCTCTGGACTTGTGGAATTCCTCCCGATGCTGCCTGCTCTTGACCTTGACGTCTTCGGTGAGGTCCTTGCGTTGCCTCCGTAGCTCCTGCACCTGGTAGCGTTTTTGCTGTTGAGCACGAGATGAGTTCTGATTACGTGCCAAGGGTGTTGGTGTTAATGGGGGAGGAGTTCAAACGATGATGCCAGAACAGGGTTGGTGTTTAGAGAATGGGATTGAGGCAGGGGTACAATAAAGGGTATGATGGGGTGATAATAAGTTTGGTGTTAAAAGCAGATGATTTGAGACAATGTCATAATCAATGGGTTGGTGGTAAGGCAGATTGGGGTGATGTTAGAATATAGGGTTTGATATTAAAGGTGAAATGTTAGATATGTTGTTGCAAAAAACAGTAAGTGTTAACAAGGGGGAAATTGAGATGGAATTCAAAGAAACAGACCGGTCCAGAGAGACAACAGATGGTGTTAACATGAGAGAGATACAATTAAAATATTGTTGGAGGAAAGAATATTATGTTGAGGGAGGTGGGGGTGTTTAAGATTATTTACAAAAAGAAGGTCGTTTGATTTGCATTAAAGAAAGAGGGCGGGGCAGCACCATAAGATGAAAGGAAAAGACGAAGGAGCATTGAGTTGGAGCAATGGTTCAAGAAGCCCAAAAGAATTGCACAATTACAAAGGAAAAGCACAGCAGCATCACAACAAATAGCACAGTCGGAATTGACAGAAACACACAAAACAAGCAAAGTGGAAAAAGATAGACATACAAATAATGAGATTTTTACCGTAGATGTATATCACACAATTTTGACCAAATAGTACAAAAGAACAGACAGACATATACAATTACAATGTATTTCAAACAACAAATTACAAAAATTACAAAATTACACAAATTTTGGCATAACATTACATTAGGAAGTGGCAAATTCAATATGGGCATACATAGATTAGGACATGAGTTAACACGGTGAATGATGTTAATGCAATAGTAAGTACCGTATTGAAGAAAACAAAAAGGAAAAAAAATTAAGCCAAAAAAAAAAAAAATTAAGGCTTTATGAAAATATTATGCAGAGACACCTTCTGCATTTCTCTAATAATAGTTCAAAATAAACAAAAAATCAGATTACACGTACAGTTTTTTTTTATCTTTTCCTTTTTTTTCTCTATATAATGTAATAATCTAAATATGATAATTGTATGAACATCAAATATTCTGAGGAACTCTCAATTATAATGTCGTCGGCCTCATGCCAAAAGGGCTTTAACATTTTTAAAGCCCATTCATATTGTACACATAATAAAAACGGTAAGGCCCTTTTGGCATGAGGCCGACGATGTACAATTTTAAAAAATGATAACAGATTCTATAAAAATTAATCTATTTTTATTATGATTATCATATGCAAACATTAAACAGAGATACGATCAGATTTGGTAGAGAAGTTATCCTCTGCACTGACTACTTACAGATTGCCGTAAAATCTTCTTTTCATCATTCTCCTGCTCCTGATGACGGATACGTCTCTTCTCAGCCCTAGCATCAGCCTTAGCTTGACAATCCTCAGCTGTCATGTTATGATAGAGGGGACATCCCCACAACGTGCGATGCTTGGTGAACTTTCCTGTAAAATGACCTGGAAAGGGTGGAAGGGGAAAGGGAAAGAATTAATCAAGGCTCAACACTTGGTTTTTCAAACAGTTTGGGATCTCTTGATCTGAATTTGTATGGGTCTTTTATCACATAACAGTTTTGAATACTTTTTGTTATGAAATCAATCTTGTGATTTGTTGAGCTAAATAAGCGACAGGGTTTCTCAGTAATGTGTTAACAAAATAATTTGCTATGCATCATCAAATATCTCTTTAAAAAAATCCATCCACCCTTCTTACCCCTTGAATCACAACCAGGAACGGGACACCTCAGCTCTACATTCTCTGACTTTAACAGCTGCTGTTCTGCAATAATCCTGCTCCTTCTTTTCTTGTCTCCGTCTCCGCTCTCTTTGTCGCTTGAAATCTCCCCGTTGGTCATCTTGGAATCGTCTTTAGCTCCTTTCTTCTCCTTTTTCTTTTTCTTTGGTGGTGCTGAAATCACAAAATCTAGAGTGTGAGCTATGATTGAATCAATACTTTTGTTTTTTCATACATTTCACTTCTGATACTTAAGTATTGACCATAATATACATTGTAGTTTACAATCTAGTAATTATAAAAAAACAAAATCAAAATCAAATATATAAATGTTCCCATCATAAAATAGAAATTCCCTTCCATTGTGAGAAAAGTAAAGTGAGTGGAGACTGTGCAATGTTAAGTGCGGGATTGTAAATGAATCCAATGACCGGGGTAATAATATATAAAGCGCTTTGGTCTTAACCCTAATCAGACTGGGGTGTTTTGGTAGCATCAAGACTGGGGAGGGGGGGGGGGGCCCTTAAGATCTTGGCCGCCCATCTCGCGAACGCGCCAAAATTTTGCATGATTGTAAGTGTGGGATCTAATCTACAAGACTGCACTGTTAATTTTTCTGAAATAATAACAATTCATTTAATATGAATTAATTTATGCATGAAATCATACTTTTTTTTATCTAATTGACAAAATACAGCTATTAGAATGCTAATTTTGTGTGTAAATATTCATAATTATAGCATTCCTAACAATTGTACTTCAAAAATTCTGGTATTGAACTCAATTTCTTTTTATTGTATGTATTTTATTGTTTTATGAATTTCTTTGTTTATAGACCTTTTGTTTTTCTTGGTTTTTTCACATTAATGATTGCATAACCATTTTGAAGCATAATAATGCTAAAATAAATTGATTTCAGCCAATGAAAGTGAAAATAATAATATCTTTATGAATAAGGTGTGAAAACTCTATTTGCATTGACTTTGTACACAAAATCGTGTTTTTGAGCTGCTTTCAGCCTGACGATTATTTTTTGAAAATCATGCAGCGTCGTAATGGTATGCCCGATTTACATGAAAACTGTTTTAAAAGATGCACGAGACATGAAAGTAAAAAAGTCAGCAAGCGGCGCGATAAAAAACTATTGCGCGGCGGAATGGTCACAGAAAAAGTCGAGGGGGGCTATGATGGCTCCCCCTCTCAGTCTTTTTAGGGTTAACAGGTAAAGCGCTTTACAAAAAACCAGTATTGTTATTATGATCAAACAAAATTGAACCCACCTCCATTGAGTGATGCACCCGATTCTGTGTCTGACTGGTGAGTATCAGATTTGCCTCGCTTCCTGCCTTTCTTTGGGGTTTTCTCACTGCCCTTCTCCGCATTATCATTAGCTGCAGGCTCACTGTCTGAGCTCTCAGATGTCTTCCTGTCGGTTCCCTTGCCAGTCTTCATTGGAGACTGACCTCTCATCCTCATTACTGGGATTTAAGAAATAAGAGAATTATAAATTACCCCAAATACCCACAATTGCTTGAGGCATGGAGAATTCCAATCCTTTCAAATGTATAGAGGTCCCATGACTACATGTACATGTATCTTCTGTTTCATGAGCATGATAAGGAGTTCAACTCACCCTTATTATAGGAATAAATATGATAGACAGGTGCGTTATCATCCATCAAGCTCATGTAACAAATGACCCTTCATTTTGAAAGCATGAACAAGTTGCAAAGTTGCAAAATAGATAAGAGTTCCAGAAATATGTGAACATTAAAAGATAGAGTACCAACAAATATCATGTAAATTCAATCTGAACAGTTTGGAAAGTTTATAATTTGCTAATTACAGCCAATGTGCACATGATTAAATATTAAGAATCAATCTTTTAGCCAGTCCCACTTGAAAGGTATTACCAAAGCGAATGAACATCTCACTGTACGAACGCTCTATACAGATTTTTTTTTTGGTGCCACACTATTTAGGGTTTACATCTACCGTACCTTGATTTGTTGCCCTGGTAACGATGCGGGTGGATTGGCGAGTAATCCTCCTGTTTCCTTGGTCTTCATCGGATGTTGTCACTTCCTCCACGTCGACGGATGAATCTGATTCCCATCTCTCTGAAGAGTCACTGTCCTCCTTCTATTAATCAATGACATGATAATTTAAATGTTGCACAGTTTTGTAATAAATGCAAATCGTTAAATTTAGACCTGTATTCTGTTGAATGATTGGGAAACGCGTGCTGTTTAACATGCGGCGCTTGCTTTTTCAGCGCCCCCTCTAGACAAGGGTGGTATGTTTTTTGGGTATTGCAAAACATGTGGGGCGAGATGAAAAAATTCGCTGTGAATGATTAATAAGTGGAAGTTTCCCATCATTCTCATACCAAATTCATGGTAGCAGCGCACAGCATGCAGCATTACTTCACAACGCAACCCGGAAGAGCTGCCAACCCGTTAGCGTTTTCTCTAAGAAACGCAAAAGTGGAAATATCTCCGCGATGACGTCCAATTCAGAGTAAGTTTGCAATCTTGTTTTTTATGTCATATTTTGAATTTTAGTGGTGTGTTTGATGATTGTTTTGTGAGAGTTTGGAGGCTGATGTGTTTGTGATCTTTTTGTGACAGCTATTCAAGTAGCTGAATACTGAATACCGGAAGGCATCCGAATTCACGGAGTGCTACCCTATTCTTATTTCATAACATTGTCATTGAATTGATCGATTTTCACCTTTCACTTTGGCAAGTCGACAGTGTCTTTAATAAAACAAAACTTGGAGAAGGAACTAAAAGATTATTTTGTATCACCATGATCACATTGTCTCTCATTTCTCACTTGTGCTAACTTTTAGTCTCCCTTTCAATATTTTTATCTCCAAACACTCATCACTCAACTCGATCACATCAACATCCACACCTAATTTGCCGTGCACTGATCGTCCTCCCCCCTGCGCCCCGGTGGCCGTGCAATACTAACCCGTGAGTGACTGACTTCCCGCCAGCCACCGTCCACAATTTGCCAAAACTAAGGGAAAATACAGTTTATTTCTTACCTTTCGTCTTCCCATTATCGTAAATGGCTGGGCACTACGAATACCAAAAAGGTCTTTTTACTGGTGATCCTTGAAGTCCAGTTGGTTTTCGGCAATTTCGAATGAATTCAAGGTTGATTTTGGACGTACAGAAAAATAAATAGCGCAAAGCCGTAGAATTAACCAATAATTGCCAATTTTGCGGCTTCCAAGAGATCTAGTGCTAGAACTACAATATTATTACAATCAATGGATTTTATTCCAAAAAATAAATAAATTTAAATAAAAAATATAAAAATATAATTTTTTTGTTTAGAATAAAGTTATTATTTTATTATTTTTACAGCTTAATGTAAAGAAATTGTAATACCTAATCTCAATATGTAAATTGGTAAATTGAGAACGCGGAAATCCATTATTAGATTGTATTTTGGTTAATATATTAGTGAAAATTCAGTCATTATTATTCGTTAATATTTTTTTACAAATAAAAATTTACAGCTGTTTTATTTATCGTTAGTAATTCTTTGCTGATTCCATATATATCTCGCCAATGTAAATAAATTTATTTTAAATTTGATATGCAGAGTGAGAAGAAACAAAATGTCAGCGCCCTTGTGCCCAAATCGAGTCAGATTCTGTTTACGAATGTTTTGCCATTTTCCTGAATCTACCAACCGCTTTCAAGTTCATAAGAGGTTCATGATGACGGATGACAGAGAAAGTCTTGAACATTTACAAAGAACGCACACTTCTTCGATAGCCTTTCGTCAAACACCCGGAAAAGACCCAGGAGTTGTGTTTTTGCCGGGGTACATGAGTAACATGACCGGTGGAAAAGCCATCGCGCTGGAGGGCTACTGCAGGCGGCGTGGGCATGCCTTTGTTCGGTACGTAGCTGAGCGCGATCTTGTTACGCTTCAGTGATTCCTTAACGACTTGCAGTGGTGATGCCCGAGCGCATCTACCTAAATGGAGACAAGTCTTTCTCCCATTATCTATTTCGTGTGTTTCCTTGTCTAAATAAATTTCCGATCAGACAATTCCAATGATTGAATGAATTAAAGGGGAATCTAACCCAAGGAGAGAATCAACCTTACAGGAAAGAGGAAAATGAGAGGAGCAATCTAATTCATTTTGTACACAAATTTTCAGATTTTCCTCATTTTCTTTCGAAATATATCTTACCTCCTTCTAAGCTCAAAATATGTCATGGGAAAATATATTTCACGCAACATGTTGAGCTTAGAAGGAGGTAAGATATATTTCGAAAGGAAATGGGGAAAATCTGAAAATTTGTGTACAAAATGAATGGAGAGTTGTCCATAAGATCGGCCATTTTGAAGCAGATGATGCCAATTTGAGGATCCCCATAGAAGGAACAACTAGACTTTTCAAACTTCCATAACTCTCTTATTTTATAACCGATTTTGATGAAACTTTTTTTAGATTGCTCCTCTCATTTTCCTCTTTCCTGTATGGTTGATTCTCTCCTTGGGTTGGATTCCCCTTCAATGTCTGTTGAAATAAGGAAATGATTTAATTTGAAAGCATGTTAATGAATACATTCCTGGAGTTTAGTTTATACCAGGAGTTTATAATACCAAAGCAGAACAGTGTATATTATGTGCAAATTCATAGTAAACATGAGACTGAGAGTTATTTGAGCCTTTTGGCTAACTATTATTTGCAAGAGCACCAAGATTACAGAACTGAGAAGCCTACACAAATCAATAAGAATAGTTTTTTTTTAACATAAAAATTGTCTTTTTATTTTGATTTTCTGTGCTACTGTAAGTTAGGCCTCAGCCAAAGTACGCTTGAAATTTAAAGACTCTACAAATTAAACAGACTTAAACTAATGTTATTTCAGAGCTAACCTAAACAAAAGTTTGCAGTTCGTTTCTTGAATGAAGTAGTATGATTTAGATCCTCTCCATATTTCAGATGTATTAGTTACAAAATGTATATTCTTCTGGTGTTTGATATGCCTTTTTATTTGTCACTTTGCTTATTTGCTTATTTGCTTTGGATGGTGACTCTTTTAACATACAAGCCATGACTTATGCGGCTGTCATTTGTAAGACCCACCTCCTAACCACCGGGATACGTGGGTATCAATGTCATTAAATAAAGCCTTATAATCTCCCAAGATTATTGGGCAAAAGAGAAAACACTCCTTTCCCTGACACCTTCCCTGGGCCTAGTAATTAAAAAGCATTATCCTGCATTTTTTTTTTTTTTTTTTTTTTTTAAGTTTCAGTGTTGGATTTTGAAATATTAATGAAACGTGGAATGATATTTTGGCAATTAATTGATTGCCTGCGACTTAGAGATTTCCCAAAAGAAGAGGGTTTAGAGCATTGTATCTATTTTTAAGGCCTTTCATTTTCAGTGATGGTGTTCATTTCATGTATTTTCAGATCTGCCAAAGCTGATTACCTTAGCATGATCATTTTGTTTTCAGGTTTGACTACCAGGGACTGGGCGAGTCTATTGGGCAAATGAGAAGAGGGGAAAAGATGTTTGATGTCTGGAAATCAGATGCTCTCGCTGTCCTGGATGAACTCACCGTTGGCCCACAGGTGACAGATAATCTCCTCTCTCTCTCTCTCTCTCTGTCTCTTTCAATATCTCTCTTCTTTTCTTATTTTCTCTGCCTTACTTCCTTTTGCTCTCTCTACTGTGTATATTGGAGAATGCTAAATGTTCAGTATGAATTTATAAAAAGCTTTAGAATACCTACAGTGATTAATTTATTTTGTTGCCATGGTATTTATGATTATCACTCTGAGCCTTCTACATTAAAATAAGTAATAGCATTAATATTTTCTTGGTTGATTTCTCTGCAAAATCTAGAGCAAACTTATGGCCCAAATCTATATCCATCATTCATGATTTCTAATATTATTGATTTCAAATTTCAACCATAGTGGAACTTTGTAATCACTTTTTTTCCATGATAAATTCACAGTTCTTTTGTTGCATTATTTGCATTGATACATGTACATGCTTATTATTTATGAATTGTTGTTTAATTCTAATATGCATAACATTGAAATAAAAAATCTTGTACTAATTTAGCGTCATAAGATTTTTGGGATGTGAGGAGTATGAATTTAATGGAAATATATATATGTATGTTTATAGATTCTTGTAGGATCGAGTATGGGTGGGGCCATCATGCTACTGCTAGCTTTAGAGAGACCAGAGCGTATCCACTCCCTCCTTGGCATTGCAACTGCTGTACAGTTTGACAAGGGATTGTCCTATACAGAACAGAAGAAGGTATCTCCAACCGAGGTGAGTGTAGTAGCAAATTGAAAACAGGGATGCTAGAGTTCTGGGGGAAGGGGGAATTCCTGCCTTTCCAGGTTTTTTTTAACCAAAGTTCCTGTTACATTGGCATGTCGGCTGCTGGTCGGCCTGCCCAATGCACCATGAGTCAGAAAATATAATGCATACGACATGGAGCGCACGATCCGTGGAACGAAAAGAAATCTTATAGATTGAATGATCGTTGTACAACATTGCAAATGTTACACAAGATAGGATGTGATAAAATATTATGTCGCCCCCAATGCGCCTGCATATGGACAGCTAGCTAGCTCAAAGGATATACCGATAGAGAACAGCTACCTCAAGGGCTTCCTAGATCCTGGAATTTAAAACCACATAAACGAATGTAGGTATCAAATTAGAGCTAGTGTTATGGTCATATATGATAATATTTTTCAGGTATTGATTTTGGAAAGTGTAGTTTTCAAATGCCAATATTAGACAGTTACTAGAACTTAGTCAGTAAAAAGTACAGGGTACTGAGTGGAGGTCTTCGGTAGGTAAGCGCTAGCAGGGAGCTAGGGGCTGGCAGTTGGGCAGGTTATGGGGTGAACGTGAAGATAATAAACTTTTTTTCTGGACCTGGAGCCATCTGTTCTTTATCCTGAGGGAAGAAAAATATTTGTACTGTATCTTGTATATACTGTGTTAAATGCTCAAGCACACAGAAAATGTTTCAATCTGAAGTTTTTAAGTTTATTGTTTATTCGTGTATTTTCCATCTTGGGGGCTGAAATCAGGAAAGTGTACATGTCTTGGATCATGTCTTTTTATATGTCTCAATATTATTGCTCAACAATAACATCCAATTCATACCACAATCTTCACCCCCAGGCTCATGGTTCAAGTCCCACGGACTCTTCACAATACACCACGCCCCATAACTTTGTAGACAAGCACTACACCAGATGTCTTAGTCAGGACCCCATGCCCATCAAACAACCTATCCGCCTCATCCATGGAATGAAAGACAATGTCGTTCCTTTCCAGACATCCGTTGACCTGGCGGTGCGTTTGGAGAGCAAGAACGTGGATGTAATCTTGCGCAAGGAGGGATCGCATCGCATGTCAGAGCCAGAAGACATTCGACTCCTACTGGACAACCTGGAAGAACTCTTGAAGATATGAATGTGACTTGCCCTTCTCTTGAAAGACATAGACGTAAATATAAAAATAGTATTAGATTGGCTGCATGGATATATGCGATGTAAAACAAACAGGAATAACCTACATATGTACCTTTTGTGATATTTCGTGCAATATCAATTCATTGCAATAATATGCTTTCAATTAAAACTGGGGTTATTTGAGGATAATCTACCTGTGTATTTAAGGGGCTTTCTTGACAGTGTATGAGCAATACTGATGAGAGTATAAAAAAGGGCATTTTGTCATCACCTATACTTGAAAAATTGTCAAATAAAATATTACTACAGTCCACTCCCAGTAAAACGAGGTGCTCGACACCAAACCAAGTGCTATAATGAAATCTTATAATGAACATAGAGACATGTAGAGTCAAGCACACATGTTAGAAACTGAAAACTCCTTGTATCCATCCTCATTATGTACAAGTATTTAGTAAATCTAAGTTCATGTTATGAAAGGCCAGAATGAAGAATGATACAGTTCACGCCCATTATAATGAGGTGTTGGGGACCAAGTCATTTACTTTGCTAGATAATGAAATATTGTTATACTGAACACGTGGGGACATTTACACATGTTTGAAATTGTGACTAGGAAAATTGGCTTGTTGTTGTTGTATCCATTGTCATTATAACAGGAGTAAGTTTTATAAGGTGCTAGCAAAAGCGCCAAAACCAAATCATTAGCGAATATTTCTGAAAACTGCAGTATGTTGATAGTGAAGTGATTTGCCTCATTCTAAGCCAAATCATAGGCCAAATTATGTACTCATGTTTATTAGGTCTTGTGCAGTAGAGGATAGAGTTTATGTAGTGGCGGATCCAGGTTGTGGCGCAGGGGACATGCACCTCTAAATTTGAAAACTATCCATGGACTGCATATGTTAAAACGAGACAATTTAGGCATCACCCCCCCCCCCCCCCCCCCCCCCCCCGATTTTAAAATCTGGATCCGCCACCATTATAATGAAATAAAAGTCTTCCTTGCCATTAATGTGCCATGTCGTGTTGTCACTACATATTTTTGAAATTGTAAATAACCACAAATTTCTGTCATAAGTATTCATGATACTTTTTTTTTAACAGTTCAATACAAAAATATATAGTACCTTTCAAAGTTGTGACTGAACAATGTGTTAGCTTTTATACAGTGTGTTCCTGAAAAAAGGTAACCGAAGTTCAAAGGTCAGTCATTTTAAAAGTATATGATTTATTCTTGTGATTAGTTTACTAAAATACTAAGTAACTCATCAGCTTTAATTTGATACATTGCTGACGTCCAAACTGTCATGTGTCACAGAGTTAGGGTGCTCTGAAGGTGATAGGTACAAAACCCATTTTTTCCAAGTTTTTGGTTTTTCAGGTACGAAACAAACTTTTTGTAAGTTTTTAATTTCATCGTTTTGGGTATGTTTTTTTTTCACACAAAGTTTTAATGAAATTCAATCTCATTTCCCAAAGAACCTATCTTACTGGCAATGAGATGGGTTCACCATTATGAGTCTCTTGAGTCACGGAGACGTCGTGGTGACGTCTCCTGAGACTTCAGGGCATCGTGGGTAAATCGAACAAAAATAAAAAAAAATTGTCAAACCTGTTCAATTTATTTTAATCGCTAGTAAGTTCCGACAAAGTTTTTGCGAAGTCGTGGATACTTTCGTGAATACTAGGGGACGTTGCGGAAAGCCACAGAGACGTCACAGAGACTTGCTCGCGTCCGAAAGACGGCTACTAAAATATTTAACATGTGTGACATTTGTTTGGTTTTTCTCGCGACTTCCTGGAGACTCGGGAGACGTCGCGGTGACCTCTCCGAGACTCCAGAGACTCATAATTAAGAACACATCTAATTACCAGTGAGAAATGCACTTTAGCAAAGAAGGTGACATTTCATTGAAACTTGCTGAAAAAGACCCAATGACACCAACTACTTTAAAAAGGTTTGTTTCATACCTGAAAAACCAAAAACTTGGAAAAAATGGGTTTTGTACCCATTACCTTCAAAGGACCCTAACTCTGTGACCCATAACGGCTTGGACGTCAGCAATATCTTAAATTAAAGCTGATGAGTTACTTAGTATTTTAGTTAACAAATCACAAGAATAAACCATGTATTTTTTAAATGACTGACCATTGAACTTTTTTTAGCAACACACTGTATATTGCATGTTTTATGGTTATCAGTCCATTTTTTCCTATGTGGTTTACTGCATCTTATTCAATCATTGTGAAACAAAATTTGTTATATACATGTATGTCAAACAAATGTAGGGGCTTGCAATGCTGTAATCAACCTTTTCTTATTTTTACTAGAATCCCCTCCATTTAGAGTGAAATATGAAGCATTTAAACTCTTCCTTTTCAGGTGGAATATAATAAACAGCCACATGTCTTGAAATATATTTATCTTATAAATGTTTATTGTATAAATTGTATAAATGATTTTGATAGAAATCTAAGTCGTGGACAAATAACATACCCCATCTCAAATTGTGTTGTATCGTCAATTTGGTGCCAAGTCAAGTTGTGGTCATTGTTCTCCCCATAATTTTTGTCTTTAAAAGATTTCATACAATTCAATCTTCGGCATACCTTTCTATTTTCTTTGTAAAAAAAAAAAAAAGTATTTGTGAATATAACCCCCCCCCCTAAAAAAAACAAAAAAACAAAACAAATAAACAAAACAAAGACGACAACCACAAAATGAGTCCATAATCAAATTTGTACTAAGTTCGTACACATTTACTCTCTGTCCAGCAATACACGTACTGTGAATAAGAATGCATACGTGTGTATTTATGCAGAATTTACTTTGGGTTCTTAACCAAAAGGTAGATTTTGCGATGGAAGGAAACACTTTTTGTACTATTTTTTATTTATTTTTGAGTGTGTTTATATATGATATAACCTGTAACGAATTTTGTATTCAATAATTGTCTTTGGAAATAATTATGCTAAGCATGTATAAGTTGATAAATACAAGTATTTTTCAAGTGCTTCACTCAATTCAAAAGGAGATAGTGCAATTGATGATCCTTATGAAATAAATAAAGATTTCTTTGCTGCAATACATTTACTGGTGTCTAATGTCTTAAGTTTGTGTAAATGTTCATATTTGCCATTGCTAGTGTTCATGTAGTTCAGCCTCCTTTCATCTAAACTCTTCCTTTCTCTCTCCCTCTCTCTCTCTCTCTCTCCTTTTTGTTCAGCCCCACTCCAGATATTTTCCTTCTTTAGTTTTGTGCCGACCCCAGTCTCTCTTCTCTTCTGTGCCCCCAAGCAAACACCCTCTCCGCTACTTTGTTTAACCCCTCCCCTCTCCCTTCTGTGTGGTTTAGCCTCCACCCACTCTATTGTGTTTTCCTTACCCTCACCCTCTACAGTCTGCATTAAAAAAAAAATTAGGTATGAAATCTTGTCAAACGTTTTGTGTGTGTGATATCATAGAAAAGCCGAAAGATTTTTGTTGCTGATATTTTCAATAATTTGCTTTTGTAAAACAAAAAATGTGCTCATTTTTTGTGCGATGAGGAGAAAACCAAAATGACACGAACACTTTGTTCATCTCATGGTCATTCAGGCTTATTTTGTTTGAAACCTACACAACAGCATGGACATTGCATGCGCAAAATGAATTTTTCTTGATTGAAAGGGTGCTCACCATCAACCCAAGAATTCTGTGGTGCTGGTGAGCACCTTTTCTAGTACATAAAGGTGCGAATGGGCACCCTATTAGGGTGCCCATAGTCGGGCAGAATAAAGGTGCTGAATGGAACCCTTTTTTTCACAAAGGTACATATTTTCAAGCAAACGTTCTATAAATGACAACATATCTACC
This sequence comes from Paracentrotus lividus, assembly GCA_940671915.1. Classification (NCBI taxonomy): domain Eukaryota; kingdom Metazoa; phylum Echinodermata; class Echinoidea; order Camarodonta; family Echinidae; genus Paracentrotus; species Paracentrotus lividus. The sequence goes on along the minus strand of CALNVZ010000174.1, from coordinate 39,651,860 downwards.
ATTATCGACGTTCTGAAGCAGAGAAAACATCTTACTCAGTGGCGGATTCAGGCGGGGGAGCAAGGGACGCCCCCCCCCCCATATAATCTAAAAACTCATCAGAAAATTTCAGTGGCGCCTCCCTATCCTGAAATCCTGTTTCCACCACTGCTACTACACATTGTATTGCTTTCAGATGTTCATTAATGGCTCTGATTGTCTGTAGAGTAACACGCCCTCTCTTGGTGATCCATTATTTTGGGAAAACTAAAAAAAATAGTATAAATTTTTCAAAGTGAATACCAACGAGGATATTCTTGAGCGTACCTCAAAATTGGGCGGTACAGGTACCATTTCGGTTAGAGTGGGGGCAGAGGTAACCATCAGATTTTCGAATCGGTGCAATACTGTTTATGAGATCTCTGTAGTCCTGCTTTTCTAGCTTATTCTAGAATAGCGTGTATTTGTAGATAAATTATAAGTGAAGCAGATATTATAAGGGAAGTTTTCTCGTCGACTACGATTTTTCACATGCAGATAATAAAAAAGACAAAACTATGCTATCAGTTTAGCAAAGTAATGCCCTCTTTCTATCATTGTATAAAAGATAAGAGTCTGTTTGGTTATCCTCAATATCTTTTGAATATAGAAAATATTCGTAATTGGAATAAAAGAAATTGGTACATTATACATTTTGGCAATTACCCAATCGACAAGATCATTATTGTACATGTAATTGGGGACTTACAATATTATTTGGGAGTTACCGATTTGATGTTGATCTCATTTGCCAATACGAAGGAAGGTAGATAATATCAGTTTCCCTTGACATAATAAAATGCAAACAGTTGCTTAAAGCCCACATAACCCAGTTAATTGTCCATTTCGCCTAGAGGCTCGTCTTTTATAGAGTGAAATAGGGCACAATACAGAAACGCTGACGTCATCACAAAAAAGCTGAAAATATTATTATTTCAACACTTTGACTTCTTTGTATATAGGACGTCAACTCAATCGCTGCCTATGACGATGCCAATTTTATGTTTGATTTTGTGTGACCATAGACATGTTGAAAGATATTATGATTAGACCTATTTGTATTATCAAGCACTTCGACAATTAAGTTATGTATCCCCTTTGTACTCACAATCTCTTACACCCCCTCTCTTCTTTATATGTATACGAAGAAGAAAATCTCCCTTTTCTCTATACTGTCACTTTTCCTCTTCTACAGTCTTTCTTGCCCTAGTTTGACATTACGCTTATAGTGTATAAAGTGGAGGTCCAAAAATTAGTGATAACATTTGCATTTAATTAATTAAACGTCTCACTCTCGTCCGTCGACGGATATCAATTGTTCTGGCAGATGTCCAAACCTACCTTTTGTTTTTACACCTTTTTTGTGTGTGTTAATGTAACGATTTCCGCTGAAATAAAGGCGCGCTCAAAAGTTGATATCCCTTGAAAAAAAGAAGAAAAAAAGAATCCCTTTTCTTCTCTTGTTTATTAATATCCTACTAATATAGGCGAAGTCTCAATATGTGAAATTCTGAACACGCAACAGTATTTGATGAAAAGCAATCATTAGTTGATGGAAGACTCTTGAAGTATTTGATCTGAGTGAAGATAATAATCATCGGTCAAACTGTCCAAATACTTCAAAACCAAATACGTGTTAATTACCCATTTTGAAGAGGAGGGGGGGGGGGGTGTTTAATGCCATGGTCACAACCAGGATGGGCACTCTTTTAGCAAGTGCACGTGTCCTCAGTTCAGCCTGTGTTAACAAGCGATGGTCAACTCGGATTCCTTGCGACATTCGCAAGAGTACTGTCACCTTAATGACCCCTACAAGCCTGAAAAAAGAAAAGAAAAAACAATACAAACAAGTAAACAAACGAAACAAAACAAACAAACGAAACAAAGCAAGAACAAGAAAACGCACGACCGACGCACGATCTATAGATTCATGATGTTCTAACAATATTTATTTTAAGGTTGTCGTGGATTTTGGTGGCACCCGTGTTGGATATAATGCTACAGTCACACAGACACTTACGTTGAGCTACGTCCGGTTGTGTCAAAAAATTATTTTCTTTTCTACGGATCCCCACGGATGCCTTACCGTCATAGTCAGCAGTGAAAATAGTAATAATCTCGTTCATCCAATGACACAAAGAAATACATAAGAAATGATAGAATAGAAGATGAAATAAGATCAAAGCAACAAAAACGTAACTATACGTAAGTGTCAGTGTGACTGCAGCATAATCCAGTCATGTACTGGCACGCGTATCAGGTCAACAACCCCTTATCATGCTTATCCGGACAACTACCTCCAGAGAAAGGGTTGGATGTTGGTAGCTCGGTTTAGCAGAAATATAATTTCTGGGGATAGTTGTCCTAGAAACACTGGTGCGATGGGTATGGCATGAAGAAGTCCGACCTATATACTACACAGAATTCGAATTTCTAACTTAATTGGAATCAAATTGAAAAATTGACTGCATGGGGTAACTGTTCCCCAAGTAATTAAGCATTATCTAAAATACTGCAGGCATGAATACAGGAGAAAATTTTCCGTGTCACTCATATAAGCTACTTTTTCCTTGTCATGTAGCAAAGTGTATCGACCCTACCATAAGTTGTTACGGATATTTTTTAAATTGTGAATTGGGTTTCATCCAGGTTTTATGCTGATATATTTTGCATTTGTGTTTTATTATTCAATGTAGACCAACATGGTCAATGGGCTATCAGTATCATTTCGATTGCCTCTGCTTTTGTTGTTTGTTATAAAGAAATGATGATTAAAAGATTTTTACCTTACGAACGTTACCTTTTTTTCATACCATGATGAAAAGTATCTTGTTACTTTCTCTGTTCCCTTATAATTTCCCTACAGGCCCTATTATTCATTTATTATGTATAATGCTTTATTCACAAGAGAACAATACGAACATCTTTTCGTAAACTATTTTTAGATTATGTTGTACAAACCTTTCCTTTATTGAAATTGAACCTATTGGAGTGCTCGAAAAGGCGAACGAAACATGATTCTGATTTAGTGGTCTTTTATTTCAAAGTAAGATCATAATTTATATGATCAAAACTGTTGGTCATCCCCTGCTAACAAAAAACAAAACAAAACAAAACAAAACAAAACAAACAAAACAAAAACGACAATAACAACAACAACAAACAAAACCAATAAAAAACAACAAACTCCAAAAGAAAAACAAAAATAATGAAACATAAAATTATTAAAAAATGAAATCCCCCCCCAAAAAAACAACAACAAACAAACAAACAAAAAAGAAAAAAGAAAAAAAGTAGTATTTGATGATGCGATTGTATTAATTTCATTGCCGAAAGAAAATGCCTGATATATTGTTTTTACGAATTTATTTGTTCAGTGAAAGTGTGACCACATGAATATTATCAAAATGCTTGGCGGGGTTTTTATTGATTACCGTTTCGCTTGCTGCCGTCATCCCTTACAATCCGATGCGGCTCAGAGATTTTTATCAATGGAAATACGCAATTCTACGCCAACATCTTCAGTGTGGGTCATTAAGGTGTCGTTGCATTTAGAAAGCGATGAGGGGCCGCGAGGGAATACCTACCGCTTAATTTGACCACAGTTTAACTACAAATTCAACAAACGCCATCGATTAACGTCAATGGTGAACTTTCCTGTGGCCACGTTTCCCGTTTGATTTAAATGGATAAAGTCTCTTTAAACAGACTTATTGTACAATTAATAATTATATTCATGCATTATGCACAGAAATGTTCGTAACTGCACCGTTTATCTACCATACATACATAACTCTAAGTGGACATTTGTTTTAAAGAGATCGCAATGAAAATGCAATTGAAAATTTTCTTTTTAAGTCTACCGACCAATCACTCCGCTCATTTATAATACACACATCTAAATTTCGACATCAGTCAATACTAATGAACCAAAAGACGTAACGACATTATTAAAACATAATTAAACCCCATTTAACAGAAGAAGATGAAAAATTATTTCCACCTCTTTCTCTGTCTCTCCTTTTACTTCCTCTATCATGTCTATTCTCTTAGCAAGTGGGTTTTTTTTTTTTATTTGTCTGTTTTTTTTGAGTATTTGATATTTTTTTTAAATTTACATTTATAAGTTGAATTGTTCGATATTTGTATATTTCATAATTATTTATAATATGAAATACTCTAATCCATGTGTTCTCACTGCTTTGTCAGTTTTAATCTTTTAATTCACTACCTGGTGAAATATAAATAAATAAATAAATAAAGCAGGGGTGAAAAAAAGTCTGCTCACGTGTACGTAAAATTTTTGATTTCCTGTTGATTTAATTCTGCGAGTGTTTGAAAATTTTTAGAACAAATAAAAATTTATATTAAACTTTTATGACCATCACAGTTTACATTGTATCCCTCCTAAAATTAGTGGTTATTATTGAAAATTCTGCACTTAATTTGATTTCGATGAAATTGCATAATATATTGTAATATGCATGTATTTGAACACAATAAGTAACATTAGTATAACAAACAAATTAAACACGGTTATAACATAAAAAATACATGTATAAATCGTCATCATATGGAACAAATTAATATGTAGTGTGGTATAGTCCGTATCTGAATATCATTCTATGTCTCAGCAATTCATAACGGAAAGCAGAGAGCAGGAAATTGTTAGAAAATAACTCCAGTATGTGAAATGTCTCAATTTTCAGGAAAATTTAGGTGTTAATTGTTAATCAAGTCTATGCTGTATAATCTTTTAGATGAATTTTAGATGATAATCCAATCAATATTCAATAACAAATATTATGAAACAATAAAAAATAAACATTTTGTAACTTACATTCACTGCTAGCTTATCGATACGTGATGTATCCTGCATCTATTCGCAAGCTTTGGAAAAAAGCTTATTATTTGATAAATAAATCAGTTTTTATCGAATTAAGTAATGTCCTATTCACGTAATTACTATTTTTCTCTTTACTCCTAAACTGATCTTTCAAATGGATAACAAAAAGTACAACAACTATTGTCATTAAAAACGAAATAATATTCAAAATAATGAAGTTATAATTTACACATGTTCAGAGCTGCATTCCGGAAAACATTGTTTAATACTTTAAATGTAATAATCCCTTTATATAAACATGATAGAAATAGCACCATAATTTATACTGGTATAACGTACGCTGTAAAAAATATTTGTATTTTTACTGCAAATCTGCTGTCAGCAGAGTCGCCATAAAAAAAATGTAATTTTAAAAACAATTTTGTTGTAAATTTCTCCTGCAAATAATTATGTGAGAAATACAAAATATACATCAGAAGTAACACATTTGTTCCGTTTTAACCAAATATGTAAGCTATAGAACTCTAATGATTTTTTTTCCTTCTCTTTCTTTAATTAATAGAGGAGAAATTTACAACAAAACTGTTATTTTAAATTACACTTTTGTATGGCGACTCTGCTGACATGACTTTTCTGTATTTATTTTTTTTTTTACAGTGTATGTAACATTGCTGAAAGTGCTTCACAGAATGATTATACAAGGAATTGAAGAAAAAAAAAAGGGGGGGGGGGTTTCGGAAAAACTTGTTACCAAAATCCATGTTCAAAAGCGAAAAGATTTTCAACATGTATTATCTTAATACTGACTGAGAAAATAGCATTGGTATCGAAATTAAACGTTCCATTTTGATGCACATAACAACATTGTAGAAGCAGTGGCAGAGTGTATAGATATTATGTCATTGCGTCTTAATGTCATGCGAAAGTGCAGATATTTCTATGTTGAGTATACAATTCCTGCAGCTGAACACCAAATGTCGGATAGTCACAAACTGCTGATGTCCCAGTCACAACATGACCCATAAAAATAACTTTTAATTCGCGATTTATTTCCATAATGTAGCGTTACAATAACCTGACCAATGTTGGACTCTTTGGTGTAACTATTGATGGTGTGATACTCCAGTTAAACACTGACTCCGAATTATTAAAAGTGTGGCATCCAGGGGAATGCTTGGGATAGGTATATCGTCAGTTTGTGTTTGTGTCGGGGTTTTTCGTTGGAACAAAGGGTGTAAACGAAGAAAAATGCTTGAAATGTGTACATTCTCAGTAATAATCGGTCATTAATCCCGTAATTATATTCCTCCGATTCTTCTTACAGCCATCACAGCGGATGAACCTCTGAAGCAGCCCTTAAGGCGCCCTTCTAAATCACACACGCAAACGAGACTGGTGGAAGCGAAGCACATGCGAGAATTACCTGCAGAGAGCAGAAAAACATGAACATAAATAAAAAAAAATAAAAAAATGGAAAGAACATTAAAAAAATAAAAGAAAATAAAATGAAGATGATTTTATTCATTTTCTAAAAAAAAAAAAGTTATGCTTTTATAATTTAGGGATTGACAATGTTAAATGAAATAATAAGCCACCAATATCGGCGGGACAATTTTTTAAAACTATACCCCAAACACACAAACATGAGTTAACATGCAAATAAATATTTGTCAGCTCTTCGAGTGGGCAGGTGAGAACAAAATTGATGACATTTTCGCACCCCAAATGCAAATGGAAAATGGGACAATGCGGTGGTCACCTTAGCATCCAACGTCCAAAATAAAGGACCTTTGCCTGCACTCCTTCTCTATGATGTAAAAATTAGAATATGTCTTACTTGTTAATAAAGGGTTTCTCCTACTATGTCTGTACGATCTGGTTTCCACTTTAAATGGTGTTGTTCCAGGCTCGTTCATTGATAAGTCATCCAAATGCATAAGAGGGTAGGCCGTTGTATGTGGCAGTATGATCATTGATGACATTAGACAGAGGACGAGGATGATGAATGGTCGTGACATCATGAAGTCAGAGAAGGAGGCTGAATAAAAAAAGCGAGAGAGAGCATCCAATAGTATCATTATTGATAATACACCTTTATGTCTTATGGTCACCCTTGTATGGAAACCATATGAAAAGTGGGGCTATGGTTTAAATGTAAAGGCTATACAAGGGCAGCAATACGGTAACATCTCAATAAAGTTGGATTTTTTTTTACTGCATAGATGATTGTAGGAAGTGATTTCTAACCTGCATTTACCCAGAATCCTTGTGTTTGTTGGTAAGAATAAATTATATGTTTTGTTCTTTAACACATATACAGTGATATAAGTGGTTGGATCTCCAGGAATAAACATGATAAAGGTAGCCTAACTATGAGCTCCTCACCTCCACATGTATCGTTTCTATGGCAATCAGTGTCCTTCATGTTAAAGAGAATCTCATATCCTTTCCTGTGATACCAGATTTATATCTTTGATTTAAGGGAGGCTGAGCACTTGGGCCTTAAAAAAAAAAAACCTTTGTCAAGATCACTTTGTACCAGGTTTGAGAAAATTCAACATGTGGCTTCCTGATCTTTCATTCATTGTTTATGTTGTTTGAGGTAAGCTTACTTAAGTCATTCACATGGGACAACTGAAGATAAATCATTGCACACTTTGGTATCTCTGGATAGAATATAAGTTACTCTTTAACATGTATTTAACAAAATTAACATGAGGCTTTTTCTGGGACAATCTGTATATGGGATGGTGAGATAATGAAAAGTTTAGTAAATCAAGTATGCTACTTTGTCCGTTTCTTCCCATTCCATTATTGCTTGACAATGATCATTAGTCGAATGTATTGAATATCAAATCTTAACAGCTCAAATTTCGATCATCGTATTATGTCAGTGGATGGTGCCCATACATACCAAATTATATACGGATAAAAAATGTCACAAAAAAGTCCGAAAAAAGATAAAGATCAGTTAAAGATAGAGGTAGCCAGTATCTTTCAAAAGGATTGGAGAGGGCCAATGTTTCAAAACCCTGATACAAGCAAACCCCAAAACCCCTATCGTATGACATGATGAAAACCTCCCAGGATAGGCAAATTGTCATTAAAAATACATTACAAGATCACTCATACACAGAGTTTCAAATCCATAATCCATATCATTCGCTCCATAAAACCATATCATCAATCATGATGCACCATAATCATCAGATAGAAGCAGTTTTTTGTAAATTGGATTACGTCTATCTTCACCGACAACAAAAAATTCACGTGGGCAGTGCTCACTCAAACCTTGCCAGATTTTTTCTTCTTTTTAGCTCAATCATACAACACTTTCAGACACATTTGGAGTCATATGAACATGATGAAAAAGGAGATTTTCTGGTATCAATACACATAAAATTTCCCCTAATAATCGATGTTTTTTTGTTTGTTTTGTTTTTGTTTGTTTTTGTTTTTTTTTTTGGGGGGGGGTGAGGCTGGGGAATGGGGGCGGGCTGTTTAAGTGTATGCGTTTTTTATTGGACCTTGGTATGTTCCCATAGTTAAGTAAATGGTAGGCCTACCTTCAAAGGACTTTTAAAACAGGTCAATACCGTTCTATTGCCAGAGAGGGAATTTCCCTGTTAATATAGTGTCATATATACTTTTTAGAAGATAGCAGTGAAGTAAGATCAATTAATATTGTTACTGTTACAATGCGAGTCAAATTGCATGTCCGAGGTTGTAATTTAAACACAGTTTATGGGACTATACACCTCAAAAATATGGGTTTCAATCTTTACTAGGTATAACATTTCTCATTTTTGCGCAAATTTATTAAAGGTTCTATTTTTCTTGAAATTTAAAGGCATACATATTTTTTGAAATAATAATCCTCAAGAAAGGTTTTTAGACGTTGACACTACTTTTCTTTTAAAGGAGCCGATTCGTATTTAACAATGTAACACGCTATATCTCATGAAAAATAAAAAAAAAAACTCTAAACACAAAATCGTTTATTGGTATTTGTAATAAGTTTAGGTTAAAACATGGAGATACTAAGTTAGTATCTCCATGGTTAAACATATAATTTACATTGTATTAACGGTACACACACATGACACAGCGAACAAACCGTATTGCGTCGGTTGAGGATGAGAAGGGCGTTAACCAGTTTTTGCGTTTCCGAGATAATCGCTTTTAAAGTTTTTGAGGGGGGTTTGAAACACGTGTTTAGTACCTTTTCGGGAGCTCACAAGAAGTAAAAGTTTGGTTGATGAATGAATAATACATCTTTTACAACATATCTATACAAAAATGAGAAATTATGACCAATTCCAATTTTAGAACAAGAAAATTACTTAACGCCCTTCTCACTCTGAGGAAATAAAAAATGGCAAAAAATTTACTCTAACGACCTTCTCTTTCTCAACCAATTTGGTCCACAGGGGAAAAAACTGTTTTCTGTCCCTTTTACAAAGTTTAGATCGTCATAGGGCTATTCTGTCACAGTTGATCTTATTTTCATCAGTCAATTAATTAATTTATAATAGGTCTTAATATGGAATCAGCCTGAACACGTCTTCATTTGACCGGTCCATTAGATCAAATAGCTTTGACACAAACCTTTTTTCATTAAAACTGACCGTAACGGTAATTTGATAGACGGATCGCGTTTTCTTTCTTTCTTCTTCTTCTTCTTCTTCCTCTTTTTCTTCTTCTTCTTCTTCTTCTCCTTCTTCTTCTTCTTCTTCTTTCTTTTTGTTAGGGGGGGGGGAGGCGGGGGACACACCATAAGACAGAATTGCCCTTCAAAAATTTAATAAGCTTAGAATATTTTTACTTATGATTGTAGGTCTATAGATATCATAATCTTAAGAATTAAGAAATAAATCAGCTTTTCAAACAACAACAAACTACTTCCCAAATTTACGTAGGATATTGGCATCGTGTGCATTGTAGTGCAAATCAGGGGATAAGGTATTCAGTAAAGAACAAATTAAATTATGTAAAGCCAAATCTATCTTTATCTTTAACATATTACTATCGCTGTTCAGTTTAAAGGAACTACTAAAGTCGTCAATGATTAATGAAACTCCCAAGAAACTGTTTAGCAGATTATGTGTAAAATTTTAGGCCGCTCTCCCACACAAAAATAAGAGGGTGTACTCTCTCAAATAAAAAAGGATAATGAAAAAAAAAAAAAAAAAAAAGGCAAAAGAAAAGGCTTTCATATTGTACAAGATGACAAATATACATTTGTTGATGTATAGTTTCTGTATTTGAATTTGGTCTCTCTATTCTGACAGAGTGAACTGTGTAGTTAATTAAATGTAATCAAGACCCCTATCTTAGTGAATTTAAAACAAAATAGTTTTCAACTCTACATTTTCATCACAACATCAATAAGTTTAGCCACTAAGAGAAACAAATCTCCCTGCTCATATTACTTACGAATGATAGCTTCAGGGGGATGTTTCAGAAAGAGTTAAGTAGACTTAAAAATCGCACTTTACTCCTTATTTTTTTGCGTTATATTACGCTTCACTTCATTGGTCAGAGCATGCTCAGGGGATGTGCGCCATTGTGAAATCTATTAATTAAATTGCGCGTTATAAAACAAGATGCGCGTAGAAGTTAAGTGCGAATTTAAGTCTTCTTAACTCTTTGTGAAACGCCCCCCTGGTATTCAAGTTTTTCCCAGTTTCAATGTCATTCATCATGTTCATGAAGCTACTTTGAATTAATCACTCCAGGGGGGTGTTTCACAAAGAGTTAAGTAGACTTAAAAATCGCACTTAAATCGTTAGTTTTGGGCGTTATATTACGCGTTACCTCATTGGATTGACCATGCTCATTGGATGCGCGCCATTGGGAAATCTATCAATTAAATTGCGCGTTATAAAACGAGATGCGCGTAGAAGTTAAGTGCGACTTTAAGTCTACTTATATCCCGAGTTGCGTGCGGTATATCACGCATCACCTAGTCCAGATACTGTCCCTTCGAAATTTACTATTCCCCCACGCACTGTCCCTTCGAAATTTACTATTCCCCCACGCAATGCGCAATCCCCTCTGATCACGCGATCCCCGAATTTGTGGCGGAAAATTCGGGGATCGCGCGATCAGAGGGGATTGCGCATTGCGTGGGGGAATAGTAAATTTCGAAGGGACAGTATCTGGACTACGCATCACCTAATTGGTCATGCCCAGATGATGCGCGCCATGGAGAAGTTTATCAATAAGATTACGCGTTATCTGGGATGCGCATAGAAGATAAGTGCGACTTTAAGTTTACTTAACTCTATGTGAAACACCCCCAGATATCTTCTCAAAGTAATTACTGAATGGATTTTAGAATATCCCACGTTGGTGGCTTTGGTAGATCTGATTAAAAAGTCAAGGCTTTGCCAATAATACCATAAGAATGGTGTTACTGTAAGGCTATGAGATTGGAAAATATTGTAATGTAATGCTATTGGAAAATAGTGTAATACAATGATTTTGAATTAACACAATTTCTTACTGCAATTTTAAAGCCTTCTTTATATTCAATTAATTATAGTTTAGTCTTCATTATATTCAAAATTATATGGTTTATGACGCAGGCGACCAATCATTTCATTGATGTGTGTATTTGATGAGTTCCAAATTTATTTTTCTACTTCATAAAGCCTTTGAGAAAAATAAGTCTTTGCCTTCCTTTTGCTCTACTTTTCGATAAAGTAAGTATTTCAGATAATTGCCTCTTGAGCCAATAGCAAGGAAATTAAAATTTGTTTAATATTTGTTTTCATCGGGAGCCTCATGTACTATGTGCTTGCTGTTTAATCATGTTAATGAAAATGGTTTATTCACTTAGCCAGCTTTTTGGTAAAGAAAATTATCAATTAAATTTACATCATCCTTCAATATTACGAGAAGTAAACATTTGCTTGATGAATGAATAATACATCCTTTACAACATATCTAAACAAAAGATTAGAAATAATGACCAATTCCAATATTAGAACGAAAAAATTACTTAACGCCCTTCTCACTCTGAGGAAATAAAAAATGGCAAAAAAATTACGTGAACGACCTTCTCTTTCTCAACCAACGTATTGATGTTGGTCTTAATATACTCTTTCGTCATCGACCCGTTAAACTTTTTCCTTTCTTCCTTTATCGTGTCCTTCTCTTTTTCTCCTCCTCCTCCGCCTCCACGATGTATTCTCTTCCTGTTCCTCCTACTCTTCTCCCCTCCCACTCCTCCTTTCCATCTCCTAACTCCATCATCATCTTATTCCTCTCGTCCTGTCTCTCCTTAGATACCATCACAACTTCACCAAGACATCACCATCCATGCACTGCCTCTCCTTGCTACTTAACCCGTTTCAATCAGCAATCAGCAGTTTCAATCCCAGTTTGAAAAAAGGAAGGCTACAATTATTCATTTTCAATTTAAATGCATGCTGTGGATGCTAAGATAGTAAGATATACTGCGTATAAATATAAATAGTGCATTTTTTCGTTGTTAGGTTTCGTCTTACATCTCAGCCTAATGTTGCTCAAGGCAGATCAGCTTGCTAAATACGATTGCTTTTTGAGGTCTCCATCCATCATTCTGTACTTTCTGTATTCGCCATTAACCCGAACGCATCCCTCTATGTAGGAGGTTAATGAAGAACACGGAAACTATTTTGAATTGGGTCAATTCGACTCTCAACCCCTTTATCGCATCACTGCAAAGAAGCAGTACTCAGTTTTTTTTTTCGTCTACTCGTTGTAAAAGTTACTTACGAAACGTGTGAGAATCCTTTAAAGGTCGAATGTATATTGATATATATTAAATTCAAGGGAAAAGTTTTAGTGAACAAAGATGGAGGAGGTAAAAAAAATAAATAAATAAAGTTGCTATCATAGCTATTTCATGATTTTTCTTTTCAAGATTGGAAAGCTTTTAATTTTTTTTTAACGAGCATCTCCAATTTATTTTGACAAAAGTCTCATTATTTTCTTCTATCTGGTTCAAATCTATTCTAAATGGACGTTGTATTTAGAAGACATGTTCCAGAATACATTTAAGATTGAGGTAACATAAATCTTTTAGTTAATGGTCAATTATAAAGTTGCCGATAGAGTTGATCCTTCATTCTAATTTTGGTTTTGATTAATACAGACAATTCCAGGAAGGAATATCCATGTTTAAATTTGTAATTAAATTTAACCGATATAACATCATTTTGATTAAAAAGAAAATAAATTGTTTTGATTAATTTCAAGTAATAAAAAAAGGGGGGAAAGAAGGGGAAAAAAACTCGGATCATCAGAATCACTTTGTTAATTTTTAACTTCAGATGTTGCCTCCGGCTCCCACCTACAACCCTTCCTCATCAAATAACCATACTGCCCTAATCCTTGTCTGATCCCTATCTCATCTAGCAATAATTCCATCATACGACATATCTCTGTATTTATTAGGCCACTCTGAATAAAATGTAGGCCTCTGGGGGGCGTTTCACGAAACCGTCATAAGTCTAACTTCTTGACTAAATCGGAGATAGTGAACAACTTGTCCACAAGCGGGTTCCACGAAGCCCTCTCTGACAAGATCGAGGACAACAAACCTGACTAAATACTTACTTATGACGGCTCCGAACCTGTCATATCTTTTGGAGGGTGCTGATACGTCAATCAAACGCAATTTATGGCAAGCGATCGGTTTGGGCGAATTGTATTTGCCGCGACAATCTTGATTTTCTCATTTTTGTTCATACAAAATGTGATAACCTCAGGATTTTGGTCTAATATGCAGAAAATTAATAGTTGTTAACAATCGAGTGCTTTTTATATCCAATAACGAAATAATATCTTGTAAATATATCCAATCAACAAATAATATTGAGTAAATTGCAAAAGCATTATTTAGCCTACCATAAAGCTATATAAAGAGACCCGCAGAGACTACGTTGGTAGTAAAAATCGATCTATTAGTCCCAAAATAAGTAATTTTGAATAGACACTTTTTAAAAATTACAATGCACTATTGATTTATTTTTGTCAGCAAACAGAAAATTTAGGAAAAACCTTAATCGAGCTCCATTTTCAGCTAGCATACTTGTTTATAGTCTGATTTACGAAACTATCAAATTAGCGCATCCGGGGATACCCGTCTCACGTAAATTTTACATAATTTTATGAGTTTTCACACTGTTTTGACCGATTTTATCACTTCAATTTCCGATGATATATTTTTTTTCTAAAACATAATTTCTAAATATCAGCGAAACCGTTATTTTTTTGTTTTGTAATAATATTTTTATTTTTCTCTCAAATCAAGAACATATTGTACAGATCATAAATGACAAAAATGTAACATTATCATAACAACAAAAACTAAATACAGTGTACATTTTCTCTTAGCTCAGAAATCATTTTGTACAAATTAAAATGACAAAATTATACATGTTCTTCAGAACAAAAACTGAATATACTGTAAAATGATACTTTGATTTAAACCTAAATTACAAAAGTACTAGGAGAAAAAACTTCATACGTGTTTTTTTTTTTAAGCATAATTTATGATCAAAAAGTGGCCATTCATAAAAGAGAGAGAGAGAGAGAAAAAAAAAGTATAATCCCACTGACCCCCCCCCCTCCTATACATAATACCATAAAAGAAAATGAAACTGAATCACCCAGAACATACACCCACACCCTCATCCATACACAACCCACACACACACAGCATACAAAAAGCAAAAAGGGTCACGTATAGCGAAAGTATAGCGCAGCCGTCCCAGCGTGTGTTTTCTTCTTTCTTTTTTTTTTCAATCAAAAAATAAAAAATAATAATGTATTTGTCCCGCCGTCCCTGACCTACGTATTGAAAGTTTTCCCATTTCCTTAGGTAGTTTATTAATGTACCTCGTTCTTCAGCTAATTTCTTTCTTCTTTTTCATTTTCCAGCATTCTTTCTTTATATTTCTTCAGGAGTGGGGGGTTTATTTTAGTTCTGCTGTAAACAAATCATTATGTTTAATTAAAAGTATGATATGATTACTAACTGCTCCTTACCTATATCTAACAGTTTTATGCCAATGTAAATTCCCTCCCAATTTCATACTTTTAATATTCGATAAATTGAATAAAAATCCCCACAATCTCTCCAAAGAACTTTTATTTTTTCACAAGTAAAATAAATGCTCATAGGTCTCTTCATATTTATCACAAAAAGCGCATATATTTGCTAATTGAAAATTTATATGTATACAAATGTTTTCTAGTATATATAAGTTCATATAGCAATTTAAATTGAAATTCTCTTAACCTACTATTTAAAGTACATTTCCTGGTCTTAGAAATATTGTAAATGATATCTTTTTCAGATAATTAATATATCTCTCTAGACGTTATCTGCATATGACTTTTCTATTTTCATATTTAACAATGCCACATATATTTTTTCGATGTAACGTCAAGCAATGTATTAACTTCTTCCGTTAAATACAAATTCTAAATTTAAATCAGTGTCCTCTACATGAATCATTTTTCTTCAAAAGAGCTTTCCATGTCAGTGGAGTATTTCTAAATAGTTGATTAAGTTTAATTATTTCTTGTTCATTTAGTCCCATCCTTTAGAAATCCCTAGTTGATTTGATTTCACCTTCACCATCAACTATGTGATGTAATTTATATATATTTTTAAGGATAAACCTTCATCAAAGTACATATGTCCATCTAAACGAAATAAACTTATTGTAAAAAATAATTTCATTTCTTTTACCTGTTTCCTTTCTTAAGCAAACATCTTTCATAGCGACCCAGACGTCCAGCATATTCCTATAAAAGCTTGGCAAAGAACAGGTTACTAATGTTCAATGAAATATTACTAAAAAAAAATCAGTAAACCTCCAAACTCACGAGTTTATATTTAAAAAAACGTTTCCATCCCATCTTCGAATTTCCTGATATTAGTCTTTTGATCCACATGATTTTTTGTGTATAATAAAATAAATGGAAATCTATCATTTTTTAAGACCCCCTTATCATAATTCATATACATAACATTCTTTTAATTTTATCCTTCCCATTCCATAAAAAATCAAACATTAAATTCTCAATTTCCTCAAAACCCAAGGTGGTACTGGGATAAGGGATGACACATAATTTAATTTTGAAAGTACAAACGTTTTAATTAATTGTATTTTACCCATTAACGTTAAATCCCTCTGTTTCCACCATTTCAACATCTTTTTAATTTTACTTAAATTTCTTTATAATTAGTCCTTCCGCACGTCCACATCTAAAGAAAAGGTTATACCCAATATTTTAATAGCCTCAACTAATTACCAAAAGTGGCAACAATATTTTCTTTCGAGAGGGACCTAACAATAATACAAATGTTTTATCTCTATTTATTTTTAAACCGGAATTTGTGCAAAAATCTCCAAACACTTATTCTATTTTATCAATTGATGCAGCATCTCTTAAAAAAGGGTCATATCGTCTGCATAAAGTACCTGTTTTACCTCTACATCACCAAAACTAATTCCATGAATAGCAGAGTCCTTACGTATTGAAAAAAGCAAGGATCTCTATACAAAGTATAAATAGGTATGGAGAGAGAGGATCTCCCTGTCTTACCCTTTTTCAATATTGAAGTACCCTGTAAGGATATCCCCCATTAAAGACACAACTCAAAGCGCCCTTAATATAGTGTTTTGGATCCATTTACAAAAAGATGGCCCAAAACCGAAGGAACGCAATGTTTTTTGCAAATATATATGAGACACAGAATCGAAGGCTTTTTCAAAGTCTATTGCCATTAAATATCCAGAATGTTCATTGTGTGTTGTATAGTAAATCATATCATCTAATTAACCTTATTGCTTCAACCTATATTTCTGGCCTTTAATATACCCCACCTGATACTATATAAATTATTTCATTTAAGACTTTTTTAATTCTTATAGATAGTGCCTTAGCTAAAATTTTGTAGTCAACATTTAATAATGATATAGGTCTATAATTTTTTAGTTAACAAAGGGTCTTTCCCATCTTTAGAAAACAAAATGATGACGCTTGTTTTTGGGAAGATGAAAGTTCCCCTCTACAAAGAGTTATCATTTAAAGCTCCACCCACTATATCTCCTAATATCGGCCAGAATAATAAGTAAAACTCAAACACTTAGCCCATCGTTCCCTGATGTTTGTTAAGTTTCATTTGTTTTAAAGCTTCCCAACACTCTCCCTGTGTAACTTTTCCCTCACACAATTCCCGTGAAACTGAATCTAGTTTAGGCAAATCCTTAAAGAAGGCGCTATATTTTAATATATTATCGTCACACACAGGTTGGAATATAATTGCTATAAAAATCTATGTATCTCTTGTATTATTTCGTTTGATCAAAACTTACTTTTTCTCCTATCATCATTTTCCGTATTGCTGTCTTTGTTGTACTTGCATCAACTGTGTTAAAATATCTAGTGTCCTTCCCCATTTTCATAATATGATGCTCTAGATCGAATTTTAACCCCTTCATTTACATAATCATAACACCTTTTTAAATCATTTCGTTTACACTCCAACAAATCAATTTTTTCATGATCTACCTATCTAATAAGTCTTTTTTCTAAGGACAATATATCTTTTTCTAAATTATTAATTCTCTCTTTCCGTTGCCTTGCCTTTTCTTTAGAATATTTCCGAGTAAATTACCTATTTTCATTTTCAAAAATCCCACAAAACTCTTTTATCTATATTTCTTTCTTGAATTCTTCTTTCAGTCTTAAAATTCTTCTTTCATATTTTTTTTATAATCTTCATCGTTGCATAAGCTATTATTGAATTCCAGTAAGATCTTTAAATTTGAAATCGAATCGGAACATTATAAAATGCAGCTGAACTGCTGAATGGTCCGGTGCTACGAGGGAATTATATTACATTTTAAAACCATCTCTTCTAACTTTTCAGATATAAACCAATAATCTAATCTACTTTGCATATAGGGATAACCTGTCTATAAGTAAATTGCTTTTTTAACCATTCCTCTTCCTCCATATATCTATCAATCCATGATCATCTGAAATTTGTCAAAACCAGAATTGAATCTAGAGTGAACATTTTGTTTACAACTTCCCATATAGTCCAAATCTTTATCGCGAATCATATTAAAATCACCACCAATAATTATTAGATTATTCCTTCCGTTATTTCTATTAACTTCTTATTGAAATTTTTTAAAAAACTAATTTGTTCCAGTTCCTTCCCACGAACAGAAAATTACATTCGCAATTATTACCCGTAATCCCCTGTACAACACACTCCATAATTATAAACCTACCATCCTCATCCGTTATTACCTTTAAAATTTGAGCATCTAGTTTTGAATCAATAAAATCATGACCCCTTTACTGTGACATGTTCCGTGACTAAAATATACACTTCCACTCCACTGTTGCTTCCAATTATCTTCAATATCCCTTGTACTGTATGTTTCTTGTAAAAAAATGATATCTGTTCGTTTATCTCTACACCATTCAAAAATTTTCTGCCTCTTTGATTTTTCTCGTATTCCTTTCACATTCAATGAAACAAAATTACAGACAATAGATACATTGCTACCCACCATTTAAATTAGAAGAAGAAAACAATGTACTAGCTGGTCGACTGTTTTTATTTTAACAGGGGACGGCGAGGCAAACACTGATACTCCTACTTGGTAATTTTCCATCAACCTTATTTCAAACACACTGGAAAGCCGCGATATCCATACAAACTAAAGACACAACTAGAAAAACATACATGTAAATAAAAGACACACACACTACGTAACCCATTCAACCCAGACAAAGAACTTTCCAAAACAATGAAAATGTGCAAGACCTACTCAAGCAGCGGCCGCCCACACCCCACCCATCTTCCTTGGCAATGCTCACCCGACCGCCATAAACGTGATAAATACAAAACCCACTGACAATCCAAGGAAACACGCACTTCAGTGGGATCCCGGCGAAAACCACACCCACGACGGCGTAATGAAAAGATACCCTCACTTCTAAAAAAAAACAAAAAAAAAAAAAAAAAAAAAAAAAAAAAAAACAAAGCTAAATATTTTTCGAGATATTATTAAGGCTATTCCTCGATGACATCATTCTCGATAATATCGATATCACAAGTTGTCTAGGTTGGAAGAGCTTCGTGTTAACCGACTTAGTAAGATTGGAGCTAACTACGTGGTTGGCGGATAAAGATATGACTAACTTGTCCATGGTTTCGTGAAACGCCCCCCTGATCTCCTACAAGATCCTACATGATCGAAGGAATTTATAGATGCACTTGACAATTACTATCTTTAAAAGTGAGTCTGTCACAATCCGAACACGTGAACATATTTCTAGATTAGGGCGATTCCATGTAAATGACGTATTCCCATTACAAAACATCATGGCCCATTTTCATAAAACCTTACTAAAGCTAGTTTTCAACTAATTACATAGGGAACAGTACACAGGTGATAACTAGGCCTATGAAAGTTTCAAGAATATGGGCCCTGATCATGTAATGTTTTCTAATCTAATGATTTAAAAAAAATAAATAAAAAAAAAAATGATCGTGAAGTGTAGATTAAAAGGTAGGGAAGAACCTGTATACATTTACCTGTAAACAAGTAGTGGTCATATTCACACGTGAGTGACACGACATTTGGACTGATAGAAGGGCGCATATCTTTGCACTTGTAGGTTATGAATGGATCATGACTACCATATTATGTATAATGTAGGAGTGGCATGTTTCATTACCAGTTGGATTTGAATTTTACAATTGGTCCTGGAAATTATGATTAAAAAACAGTGCGTGAGTGACACGACAGAAAAAAGACATGGGTTTGTGACCATCATTGGTTATGGTTGGATTTGTGCCGAAGTAGATCTCTAAGGGTACCATAAGTGCTGGTATATGTATGTGAATAGTGTACCTCTCTAACATTTATTGTGTTTATTAATCATTCCCTCTCTGTGGAAAATGGTCCACCTCTATGTGTCGTGAGTGACACGACATCCAAGATGTGAGTGACACGACCAGTGCCTTAAATTCAACATTTCAAGTAAATAACTAAATCCAAATTACCTGTATTTATATGCCATGTTGGAGTAGTCCATGAAAATTACTTTAAGCCAAAAAAATCTGACAAAAGTGATTGGTATTAAGAATAAGAGGCATTTAAAGCACCATAGTCCGATACGTGCAAATTCCTGTTTGCTCAATTATTCAGCGTAAGAAAACTGGATCACATAATGTTTGAACTTAAATAATTGTTTGTATTGTAAAGAAGCCTTTGTGTCGATTTCAGATCCTAATTTTCATTTTCAAAGGCACAGCGCCACATTAAAATGTCAGCTAAATGTCCCACTTAAACTGAATATGACCATATGCATTATCACGAACAATGAGCTGAAAAAATATCCATATTGATGTCCTTTACACGTTTAACGATTTCAATACCTTGGGACTTCCCATCGCGGAACAGTTTCATTAATTTTTTTTAAATGGTTTTAATATTACATTTTATAAAGACTCATGAACGAATCAAAGTAAAGTATTGCTTTTCATAAGGAACAGCATATTACCGTGCAATATATATGTGTAAAACTTAACGAGGTAACACGAAGTAGGGCCTACTCGAATCCGTAAATTTATCAAACATGTCATCCTATTGCAACTGATCCAATTCATTCTCACCTCTCATAAGGAGTTTTTGTAATTGAATACCCCTTAACTGTATGCATAATACACGGATTGTTATATAATTAATACTATAAACAACCATATAACGGGGAAGTTCACCCTGGAATTTTATTGGTTTAAAAAAATGCAGAAAATATAAGAAAAATATTAGTAAAAGTTTGAAGAAAATCGACCAAAAAATAGCGAAGTTATGAATAATTATGTAAAGTTTTGGTTCTGTGACGTCACGTGCGAGCAGCTCTCCCATGTGTTGTGTATGTACATTCCATAAATTTGTCTTTTTTCATGGTTCTTGATAAAGGAATGGATCAATTTGATAGAGGCATTTATATGAACATATGTTTGATGATATATCGACCGCACAGATGACTTAATTAATTTTCTTTTGAAAAAAAACGACACTATGGAATTTACACTACATAACACATGTTAGGAGAACTGCTCGCACGTGACGTCACAGAATCAAAACTTTGAATATTCATAACTTCATTATTTGTTGGTCGATTTTTTTTTCCAAACCTTCACTCATTTTTTCTTTTATTTTTCTGCATTTTCTAAAACCAATTTCAACCCAGGGTGAACTTCCCTTTTATATAAGCTTCAGTCACTTAGGATTCACGGAAGAGCCCTTGCCTGGTGTAATAAGTACCTTTATGACAAGAGAAATCTTCTTGTTGTAAACCAGAAATATGTTGCCTCTGCGCTGACAAGAGATATGGGATGAGTTTACGTCCGATTGGCTCTCCGCACACACACTATTAGGTGTCAGTGAATATAAATTTGATCTTGCCTCTGGTTTACCACAAGGTGCAGTTGAAGGGCCTGCTTTACTTTTATCTATTTACGACCTTTTGGAAATGTATTATTTCCTAGCTATACTGGGCTATCATGTCAAGGCGTGCATTCTTCAAATAACGAAGGCCTGAAAAGTTCCTACGGTATATAATCTTTTTAATAATAAGAATAACATATACTTTTTACTATTAATGTAAACGCGTTTACATGCATAATATGTATTATATAAACACAACACAAAAAGAAAGTCCCCCTACTTCAGATATCAATAATTTTTTTAACCAGGAGGAATTAAAAAAATCTAATTATATGTCCATGTAGGGAATTTAATTAATAATAATAATAATAATAAATTACATTTATATAGCGCTTAATACAACAGTTTCTAAGCGCTTTACAATCATGATAATGGGATATTAATAGGATAATCTTAATAAAGAATATTAGCAAAGATACATTATATACAAATTTCTTAACTAGCGGATAACACAATAAACATTAAGCATAGCAATGAGGTGAAAATACAAATATTTACAGTACAATAATTACAAAGGATTATTAAACAAGAAAGACTTTAGTGTAGACTTGAAGGTGTCACAGGAAGGGGCATCCCGTATTTCAACAGGGAGTCTGTTCCATAATCTTGGAGCAGCCACGCAGAAAGCGCGATCTCCATATCTCGTGCGAGTTCGAGGACCTGGTGAAAACTGTAAGTGTGCAGTAGATGAAGATCGGAGTCGCATAGATGATGCAGGAGTCTTGGGAGTCAGCAGATCAACAAGGTACGGAGGAGCTAGTCACACGTTTGGCTTTATACGTGAGAAGGAGGTTTTGAAGATAATTCGCTGAGAAACTGGGAGCCAGTGTAGAGATCGATAACAGGGTAATGTGATCGTATTTTCTAGTTCGGGATATTAACCTAGCAGCAGTGTTCTGAACGCGTTGAAGGGGAAGAATGTATGAGTCCGGGTAACCAATGAGCAAACTGTTGCAGTAATCAAGGTGAGAGGAAACAAATGCGTGGACAAGCTGTTCCGTTGCAGTATTGGTCAGATACTTTCTGATTTTTCCTATCTTAGCAACGCCAAATGATGCTGCTCGACATTTACCGCGAATGTGGTCTTTCATGGTGAGATTCCGATCCAGAACGGCTCCGAGGTTTAATTAAGCACAATGGGAGCGAATTTTAGGAAAAATCATCAAGTCATGCTTCAGTGAGCAATGGTTGAATGCAAAAATGTCATTTTTTTTAAGTTCGCAAGCCTAAAATAGCAACTTTGATTCAATGATAGCGGACCCATTTTCAGATTTTAAACATTTTACACGTTAAAATGTATGTAAAACGTGCTTCCCAATATACGGAAACGAAATTTGCATCAAATTTCACGGTTGAATGAACATGCAGCAAAAATTGTCCAACCTGCGATTTTTACTTCTTTACCATGGTATATTCGATCAAATATGATGGAGTTTCTGGTGTGGAAGTGTATGCAACCAATATCCGTTCATTCACGGTTGAATGAACCCATCAAACAACCAAAAAATAGGCCATTTTAGAAATACGAAAATGCATTGAAGTAATTTTATGCACTAGAAAGCTTCTAAATATGCTTCTTAGGCACGTGTCAATGTTCCTATGGCATTTATTTATAAATTCATGCTTCAGTGAGCACGTGAGACTTGAAAAGCCCTTTTCTCACGTATGGACTAAAATTCAAATTCTTACTTTGATTGAATGTAACAATTCTTTTTGGGGAGTACTTTTGATTTTATTTTCACAAAAATCCCGATGTTTCAAGCCTCAGTGGGCACAAGATGCAAGAAAATCATGAAAATGAGAAGAAAGTTTGGGGCTTTGTCATGGTTCAGTGACTTTTCAAATACGTAATTTGAATCTAGATCATGTTAGTTAGAGATCAGTTGAAGCTGTGTGCCAAGTTTCATGACATAACTCACAGTAGAATTAACAATAATCATCAATAAAATTGGCCGAATTTCACATTTGTCAGGTATTGATTTCCCCCTCCATTGACTTTATGTACAGAGGTTTAACAAAAGTTTAACAAAAGTGAAATTTGGCATATTTTAATTGTCATTTTTTGTCCATTTGACTGTGAATTATTTATGAAATTTTGCACATAGCTTCAACTGGTCTCTAACTAACATGATCTTTATTCAAATTACGTATTCAAAAAGTCACTGAACCATGACGAAATCCCAAAACTTTCTTCGCATTTTAATGATTTTCTTGTATCTTGTCACCACTGAGGCGTGAAACATCGGGATTTTTATGAAAATGAAATCAAAGGTACTCCCCGAAAAGAATTGTTATATTCAATCAAAGTAAGAATTTGAATTTTAGTCCGTAAGTGAAAAAAGGGCCTTCCCAGTCTCACGTGCTCACTGAAGCATGAATTTGTATATAAATGCCATGGGATCATTGACACGTGCCCAAAGAATATAAATACAAGCCAAAAAATGTTATTTGGGTGCTTTCTAGTGCATAAAATTACTACAATGACTCTTCGTGATTCTAAAATGGCCTATTTTTTGGTTGTTTGATGGGTTCATTCAACCGTGAATAAATGGATATTGGTTGCATACACTTCCACACCAGAAACTCCATCATATTTGATCGAATATACCATGGCAAAGAAGTAAAAATAGCAGGTTGGACAATTTTTGCTGCATGTTCATTCAACCGTGAAATTTGACGCAAATTTCTTTTCCGTATATTGGGAAGCGAGTTTTGCATACATTCTGACGTGTAAAATGTTTAAAATCTGAAAATGGGTCCATTATTATTGAATCAAAGTTGCTATTTTAGGTTTGCGAACTTCAAAAAATGACATTTTTGCATTCAACCATTGTTCACTGAAGCATGACTTGATGATTTTTCCTAAAATTTCTTCCCATTGTAGTTAATTAAATTCCGTACTTGGACATGTAATAAGATTTTTTTTTAATTCTTTCTGGTTAAAAAATTATTGATATCTGAAATAGGGGAACTTTCTTTTTGTGTTGTGTTTATATCATAGAAACGTCAATACCAAACAACAGGTACGATGACATTGTATTACGATGCTTCAGATTACTTCACCTTTGTGAAACCAAAGCATAACTTACAATAAAAGACATATATCTGAATTATATCTTCATGATTTACAGATGAATGTGATCGGATCAGTATAAACTTCTTCAAATATTGTATAATGCAGCAGGGATTGTGCGAACAGCGACTATATGCCAGTTTGATATTTAAAAAAAAGAGATACTTTTGGTAGTTACCTCAAAAGTTTAAACAACATCAGAAGGGAATTAGGGCATCGTAAATTTTGGAATATGATATGATTGCACAAGTTTTTTTTGTTTTTTTTTGTTTTTGTTTTTTTTTTGTTGACGTTTTTTGACGTTTTTTTTTAAAATATGAGTCACTAATAATAATGTTTTTAATTATAATTTTGATGTTCACTTAAAGTTCGATCTATAACTGTCATATAAAATATAGGATAACATCACTGTGCATGGTAACTAATGAAATGTAACCATGATCTTCAAATCACTTAAAAGAAAAAAGTGCGATGCAAGTTCTTCATTAATTACGAATACCAATATTGTATGCCCTTTAATTGTAAACCTAAGAACTTCCCGTGAAATTATAAAAAGATACAAATCCGATAAAAATGTTAGGCCAGAATACCCCTTCAACACCGCGCCGCCTGGATTTTATCGCCGCACCACTTCACCTACAGTTCGCTTACTATAACCCTACAACACAATACCTCTTCCTTTAAATATTGACAGCTAAGTAATAACATTTATATCTCATGTTTCTTTCTGTCCTGTTTATTTGTAATGGGATAGCAAATAATCCCAATTCGTAATAATAAAGGAATAAAACGGTAAAGAAAATCAAAAGGAACAATATGACATATCAATACAATGACTTGGATGTTTGCTTTATAATTTGAGATTAGATTTTTTTGTTGTTGTTGAAACAAATCAATTTTAGCCACTTTCACAGTACTAAAACGACGCTAATTTATAAATAAAATATGGAATCGCCTTAATAAAGTCATTTATTCATTTTCGAATCGCAATAAAAAGGCTGCGTGTTTAAACTTCTGCCCAACAACAGTTTCATTTAATAAGACATTAATGTACTGTACATCAGATTCGAATCCACTCGAGGTAAGTGTAGATAATGAAATGCATAACTTCAGTTCTAGATGTATTGAAAGTGCAGTGACCAGGGGAGCATTTCATCAAAGGACTTGTCAGACGTTTTATCCGACAAACTGTTATAAGCTACTGAAATGCTTGCATCTGATTGGCTAAGAGCAAATTTGTCGGATAAAATATCCGACAAGTCTTTTGATGAAATGCCCCCCAGTTAACTGATGCGGAAACTTTTCATTTTCCTGTAAGAGAAGAATATCGAGATTTTTGTCGCATATTCAGACCAAACGACTTCTTACTCACCTAACCAGCAATCAATGAAGATCCAAGGAGATATGAAGTAGAAAGGGAGACAATCTCCAGCAAAAGCGACTCGAAAGAACTATCACTTTCCCCAACAAATGTTGTTTTTTTCCTCCTTAACTGTTAGTAGGTTTTGACGAAGACAAAAGCGAACGACAGAGTGATCGGATGTGTTACCCTATCAAGCAGTTTTTATCCTCCCAGCCCGCATCTGTGGGGTTGCCATGGAGCCTGTGCTCCTACTTTTTGCAGTCACGTGATAATTTCCCTTGCGCAATAATTCTACTGCACATCAAAATTCAATATTTTGAAATTGATTGATTTTCATTTAATTTTTTTTTGTGTGTGTGTTTTTGAATCCATCGACGGTTATATTAAATATTTTTTTTACTAATCTTTCTCATTGTAAATTTGCCTTTCGGTTTTTGTTTCTTGACGCCCCAACTATATTTTTTGGTTCGTATATTGATTTCCCATTACCCTTTGCTTGAATTACACCATACATGTTATATTTTTAAGAATATAATAACAGTACATTCTTTTATCACAAATTCATAATATTGGAGAGAAAAAAAACTGAGGAGTTTTGTCAGAAACTTTTGAAAAATCCTGTACGATCGCCTACATTTGGCTCCCTAGAATGTAAATAGAAAGATAATTGAGGGAAATGCATCGTTTTTAATGTCTCTATTGGTCATGGGAATATATTTGGTTGTTGCTCAAACGAGAAAAAGGAAATAGTCCATGTGTGGAGGGTCTCAGATGGAATCGTATCTTAGTCTCATGTCTGCCTTCTTTCCTAACATCCTTTCCGCTTTATATTTTTTTAAAAGAAGAGATGCATTCCTTTTATTCAGTTGTTACTTTTTCAAAATTAATACTGCGAACGTGACTTTAAAACACCAATTCAATGCTTTCGTGAAATATAACCTTCCGATTGTTTTCTGCGGTAATTACCGGCTGTGTTCATGCCACTATTAGGTAGCTTTCTAAGGCACAGACCGAACGTCAAGCTACTACGAGGTGACGTCATATCGCCACTGCGCATGCTCAAAGGCTTTCACTCGGTTCGTCTCAAAATCCTAGGACGGGAATCGGGCGAAATTTGCCCGATTCCACGTCGTCGCGACAACGACAACGTGAGTGATGTTTCTCCGATTGAAAAACAACGGAATACACTATAAATGACTGAAGAGAAAGTGAAAGTAAGATAAAAACAAATAAATACATAAGAAATAATTAAAGAGAAAGTGAAAGAAGGATTAAAAACAAAGAAATACATAAGAAATAGTGAAAGAGAGAGTGAAAGAAGGGATTAAAAACAAGAAATACATAAGAATGATGGAAGAGAAGATGAAAGAAGGAAAAACAAAGAAATACATAAGAAATAATGAGAGAGAAAGTGAAAGAAGGATTAAAAACAAAAAATACATAAGAAATGATGGAAGAGAAGATGAAAGAAGGAAAAACAAAGAAATACATAAGAAATAATGAAAGAGAAGGTGAAAGAAGGATTAAAAACAAAGAAATAACAAGAAAATGATGGAAGAGAAGATGAAAGAAGGAAAAACAAAGAAAACATAAGAAATGAATGAAAGAGAAGGTGAAAGAAAGGATTAAACAAAGAAATACATAAGAAATGATGAAGAAAAGATGAAAGAAGGAAAAACAAAGAAATACATAAGAAATATTGAAAGAGAAAAGTGAAAGAAGGATTAAAACAGAAGAAATACATTAAGAAATATTGAAGAGAGAGTGAAAGAAGGATTTAAAACAAAGGAATAATCATAAGAAATGATGGAAAGAGAAGATGAAAGAAGGATTAAAACAAAGAAAACATACAGAAATGATGGAAGAGAAGATGAAAGAAGGAAAAAAGGAATACATAAAGAAATAATGAAAAGAGAAGTGAAAGAAAAGGATTAAACAAAGAAAATACTAAAGAAATGATGGAAAGAGAAGATGAAGGAAGGAAAAAACAAAGAAATACATAAGAAATATTGAAAGAGAAAGTGAAAGAAGGATTAAAAACAAAGAAATACATAAGAAATAGTGAAAGAGAGAGGAAATGAAGGATTTAAAACAAGAGAATACATAAGAAATGATGGAAGAGAGATGAAAGAAGATTAAAAACAAGAAATAACATAAGAATGATGGAAGAGAAGATGAAAGAAGGAAAAACAAAGAATACATAGAAATAATGAAAAGAGAAGGTGAAAGAAGGATTAAAAAAAAAAGAAATACATAAGAAATGATGGAAGAGAAGATGAGGAAGGAAAAACAAAGAGAATACATAAGAAATATTGAAAGAGAAAGTGAAAGAAGGATTAAAAACAAAGAAATACATAAGAAATAGGAAAGAAGGATTTAAAACAAAGAAAATACATAAGAAATGATGGAAGAGAAGATGAAAGAAGGATTAAAACAAAGAAATACATTAAGAAATGATGAAGAGAAGATGAAAGAAGGAAAAAACAAGAATAACATAATAAATAATGAAAGAGAAGGTGAAAGAAGGATTAAAACAAAAGAAATACATAGAAATGATGGAAGAGAAGATGAAAGAAGGAAAACAAAAGAAATACATAAAATGATGGAAGAGAAAGGGAAAGAAGGATAAAACAAAAAGTACATAAAGAAAAATAAAGTACATTAAGATACTGATACAACACATAAAGATAATTCAAATAATTGTCACCCGTCCAAACATCTTTGTCACGTTGACTATCGAAACTACGTCGTCAAAAATACGAAGCCGGCTTCTGCGAGGGAACGAACGAGGTATGCACGACCTCGATACGCTCCAGTTAACTCGTTGTAGCTGACGTTCGGTCTGAGGTTAGAAAGCTCCGTAATAACGTCTCCAGAACCGACCGCACGATTTATTTTGTGAAAAGTCAATTTATGAAATAATTTAACGATATTTTATTGTAAAAAAAATGCTCTCCAGCTGTGCTTATACATAAACTACTTTACCACAAAACAAGGATGATCTGTGGTCGCATTTAAAGGGTTAAGTAGATCATAAAACTAGAGCATCAAAGTAAGGCAACATCAATCTAATTGAATTTTTTTCGTTTTAAATTGCAGATTGAATCAGGTAAAGCAATATATATATCAGAGTTGGTATAGTAGAAAGCAATTTTAAAAAAATGACATCATACATTTTAATTATAATCATCATATATGCATATATATATATATATATATATATATATATATA
>CALNVZ010000174.1:39589054-39622179 GCA_940671915.1 Paracentrotus lividus | reverse complement strand
AGCAGAAAGCGTATGGCTTTTTAAATGAATTCTGATTTGGCTTTAATATAATTTTATATAAATTTATTAAACAATCCGCATCCAAATCCATTGGCGGTTATTCTCTTCGAGTATAATTATTACCAAAAGTTTTGCATTTCCCGTTGATGAGACAATTGTAATCTTTAACTCCATCGAATAACTGGTCAATGACCCAAGATTTATAGATCTGAAAATATCTTAGGATACAAATACAACTCTATTGTCACTGGTTAAATCGAAAAACAATTCCGAGAAATGCTTATCTCCCCAAAAAAGAAACTTAAAGAGAAATGTCGACTTATCAAAGTACAAGTATTTTTTGTTTTATCAATATTATCAAGTTCTGTTGTCAAAGTGGCTAAAACTGTCCATTATACAGTGCGTCCCAAAAAGAACTATACACTTTTGAAATGGCTGCCAAATAAAAAGTATATTTTTTTAGGTAATGAAATTTACATGTATGGAAAGCTCATTATCCCAAATTTCATATGACATCAAAAACTCTGAAAATAAGTCATGCATGAATGAGCACTGTTCACTTTTGTAAAGGGTATGGAAATTAGGGTGCGCAGGAATTGCCATACCAATTTGTATGAGGAAAGTCATTTGGAGCTTATGGAATTGAGGATGATATGCAGAATTACTGATCAGTTATGATGAGTTGGGGTTTGCTAAGTGAAGTTTGTGGAATTGGGGATTACATTTTCATGCATGAGTGAACAGGAATATGTATTTCCTATTGTTGCATTGTAACTTTCCAAGGTATATTTAATGAGGTCCTTCAGTGGTGTGTTTAATCTCTCTCTCTCTTCCTTTTCTCTCCCTCCCTCTTTCTCTCTCTCTCTCTCTCTCTCTCTTTCTTTGTCTTCCTCCCTCTCTCCCTCTCTCTTCTTTCTTTCTCTCCCTGTCTCCCTCCCTCTTTCTCTATCTATCTCTCTCTTTTTGCATGGGTGTGTTTTGACCATTCATATTTATTGGTTTCTACTCCAAATATCCTGACGACCTCCTCGCAACAGGAATATGTATTTCCTATTGTTGCATTGTAACTTTCTAAGGTTTCTTCAGTGGTGTGTTAGTGGTAGTCAGGATGGGGTGCAGAAGAGGTGAGATGCAGGGTAAGATTTTTGATCAGTTTTGATAATTGTTTCCATGATCTTTTGGATTGTCTGAATGTCTAACATCAGTGATGTTCTTTTTTTTTCAACAAACATTTTTTTTAGTATTCAATTTACATAATCCCACCTGGATATTAAGTAATTCAATGAGAAGTTTAGATAATCTTACAGTAATTGAAATGTGGGGTAGGCATATTATGATGTCACTGATGTTTAAACCACCCCCCCCCCAAAAAAAAAAAAAAAAAAAAAAAAAATGCCGAGGAGGTCGTCAGATATTTGGAGTAAACCAAATAAATATGAATGGTCAAAACACACCCATGCAAAAAGAGAGAGATAGATAGAGAAAGAGGGAGGGAGACAGGGAGAGAATGAAAGAAGAGAGAGGGAGAGAGGGAGGAAGACAAAGAGAGAGAGAGAGAGAGAGAGAGAGAGAGAGAGAGAAAGAGGGAGGGAGAGAAAAGGAAGAGAGAGAGAGATTAAACACACCACTGAAGGACCTCATTAAATATACCTTGGAAAGTTACAATGCAACAATAGGAAATACATATTCCTGTTCACTCATGCATGGAAATGTAATCCCCAATTCCACAAATTTCACTTAGCAAACCCCAACTCATCATAATTGATCAGTAATTCTTCATAATTATCATCCCCAATTCCATAAGCTCCAAATGACTTTCCTCATACAAAATGGTAGGGCAATTCCTGCGCACCCTAATTTCCATACCCTATACAAAAGTGAACACTGCTCATTCATGCATGACTTATTTTCAGAGTTTTTGATGTCATATGAAATTTGGGATAATGAGCTTTCCATACATGTAAATTTCATTACCTAAAATCATATATTTTTTATTTGGCAGCCATTTCAAAAGTGTATAGTTCTTTTTGGGACGCCCTGTATAATGTAAACTTGGGCCATGGCAACGTGGGCTTACGAATAGATATACATTTAATCTACAAAGATTTATTTATTATTAGTTAGTATTAAAAAATATCTCGACTATCCAAAAAGAAAACGGAGTAAAAACAAAATGATCATCTGACCGCCTTTTGTATAAAATATATATATATGTCGACACTTTCAGAGGTTCTCTGTCTCCCCGACCAACTGCACACTGCTTCTCCCTTTTTTAATATTAAAAAAAAAACTCTTTATACCTGCTTGTCTCCTGCATTTCTCGTTAATATTTGAAATAAAAGTAATCAGAGCATACCAATATTTGCCACATGATTATTTACAAATACAAAGTGCAAAATACACTCGAGTCTTTATGCTAATATTAG
Organism: Paracentrotus lividus; assembly: GCA_940671915.1. Taxonomy (NCBI): domain Eukaryota; kingdom Metazoa; phylum Echinodermata; class Echinoidea; order Camarodonta; family Echinidae; genus Paracentrotus; species Paracentrotus lividus. Next base: position 39,619,753 of record CALNVZ010000174.1, on the reverse strand, counting down.
TACTATAATAAACATAAAAGACATTTAGACCCATTTAACTATAATGGGGTTAACGAAACTTTTTGGGCAGGTGGAAAGCAAGTTTGTGTGTAATGGGAGTGTAGAGGTTGATTTTAAATGGGGCAAAAGTGTATTATGATATAATATCTGACGAATAGAATCATGGTACACTGTAAAAAAATAATACAGCAAAGTGATGTCAGCAGAGTCGCCATACAAAAATGTAATTTAAAATAACAGTTTTGCTGTAAATTTCTCCTCTAATAATTAATGAAAGAGAAGAAAAAAAAATCATTAGAGTTCTGTAGCTTACACATTTGGTTAAAACGGAACAAACGTGTTACTCCTGATGTATATTTTGTATTTCTCACGTAATTATTTGCAGGAGAAATTTACAACAAAACTGTTTTTTAAATAACATTTTTTTATGGCGACTCTGCTGACAGCAGATTTGCTGTAAAAATACAAATATTTTTTTACAGTGTAATGTAACATTTGATTCAGCTATTATCAGTCTGGTCTTGCCGTGACTTTGGTACCAATAACTGGAGAAAAAAAAATCTTTCGTCACTGAATAATGTATATATATATTGGAATTCTTGATATACCTTACCATAGTTTTTTTTTTTTTTCATTTTTTTTTTTAAATATTGTGTTCTCTCGATATATTTCCCGTCCTCTGAAATTTGTACTTAGTTTCAAACGTTACATGACACAAAGGCCCTGTAACATAAAGGGTTACAATCAAGAGCAAATCGAAAGTAGCCAATCAGGGCCATTGTTGCATATACTTCTTGCATGAAAGTCTCGTTGTGAACCAATCAGAATGGTTGTTTCAAATTTTCAATTTATGTTACAGGGCACCTGCCTAAGTAGTATTTTGCCTTTATACAGTCTGTGTCCAAAACAAAATGGTACAGTAGGGAAAACATATTTAGGTATGAAATCTTCTCAAATGATGTGTGAATGTGGTACCAACCTAAAGCCAAAATGTTCTTCTCGCTGATGCACTTTGTTTTGTATAATTTGCTTTTGTAAAACAAAAGTTATGCTAAATTTTGTGCCGCGATGAGCTAATCGAAATTACACACATCTATTGTCTCGGTGCGCTGAATTCGTGGCTAGTATGTGCGAAACCCATAGAGAAGCATGCGCAAAGTACATATTTTCTTGATTATAGAAAACTGGTCATATCTTGAGATCTACAGCATTAAATGGGATGAAAAAATTGCAGAAGGAAGCCTGATTTTCTTACTTTATGGAAATATCAAACAATTTTAGAATGTAATTAATTTTCATACTTAAAAAAAAATTCCAACTGTACCACTTTATTTGACACAGACAGTACTCCGTCTATTTTAACACACAACAAAAATCTCTCTCATAATAAATGACAATGATCTGTGTATTTAAACTATGTCTTTAAGTTAGTTCAGGTCCTTTTGTTTCTCCATTTTAATCAATATTAAGCAAATATAGACTCGACGAATATTGAATATAGTTAATATTAGTGTGGGCTTATCATAATTTCTTAGCGTCTGAGTATATAAAAAACGGAGCAAAGTTCGTATTGTATTCCAAATGTACCATCCACATGCATTTCAAACAAGGCATATCATCTCTGTATAAAAAAGTAACCGTAAAAGTGTCCTGTATTATTCTCTGAATTTTCCACGTTGTTAATTCATGTTAAAGGGACATAACTGTACAAAATGAATTGTGTTAAAAAGAATGTAATATTGTACTGCAACGTGGAGTAGTTATTAGTAAATATCTGCATGTAAGAGCCGACTTATACAAGTAGATATTATCGGCGATAGAAGACCATAAACTCCTCTTTTCAATTGGCTATTTACAAATTTGGGTGGGTGTTTTTTGGTAAATCCAGGCCTCTTCTTCCATCATGTCCACCAATATTTGTACATTAAAAATGCTATACCGATCATGCTGAAGAAAGGAATCTTTGGTAGGGGTCAGCAAGAATAAGAGGAGAGTTATAATTTGAGTTTGTTGGGAATGAGATTATATCTGGAGTTTCTAAAGAGATCTGATTCCTTTCTCGATATCAATTGAACTTGACTTTTAAAAGAAGTTAGCGTCATTCTAATTATCAATTCACGAAATGTCGTTCAGCCCCAATATTTTTCAATTTTGTGGTCAGGCATTAAATGTCGCCATTGACTTCGTTTGGAAAAACGATGCCTCTGACTTTCCACAAACCATTGACAAGTTCGCTGACCGCCGATGTCAATGGTCAGTGACAGAGAACTTAAAGTTGTGGACAGAGCTTACTGACGCTGACCTAAACTGCGACATATAAAAGTCATAACCATCAATTATATGCTTGTGAATCCTGTCAAATGAAAGCAAAGAATGGTGCGAATTGATTTCTTTATTTGACTCTTTTCCTATCTCTTCACGCCATTTTTCAAAATGTCGATCCAAAGCAATGTAGGGGAGACCGGGGACAATTGTAACACTTTTTTTCCAAATTTGACTTATCAACTTTATCATAACTAAATACTTGCTTAAAACCAAGTAAAACGAAATTTGGATATCTTAGCTCGACATACGAATAGGTTTGGGTTAAGTAAAACTATTTATTTTGAAGCCATTATCATTTCAAAACACGAGGGCGAGTGTTACAATTGCCCCTAAACCAGGGGCAATTGTAACACGCTATGGGGGCAATTGTAACACATGAAATTGTAACATTTTGCTTTTATTATCAAAGCTATGCACTTGACAGATCCAAGATTCAAACAACATTAACAACATAAGCTAATTATTATAAAACATGACAATGCTTGACTCAAGTTACATTATATTTTCCACTTGTTATATACATGGCATGGGATTAGTGCAGAAGTTTACGTGCTCTGTACGGGCGATGACAGCGCACTGAATTGTCCCGCGGCTAGGTACGGGGCAAAAGTATTTCCTAAACGGCATTGTTACTATTGCCCCTGTGGTGGGCGACCATATTTGGAGATATTTTTTTTCTATCTTAGCTGAGGTATAAATCGTTGAAACGTTAGCAAAATATGGCCTAAGAACACAATTTCTAAATATATAAAAATGACAGCCGTAGCTCATCCACATATTTGTCCAGAAGAAAAACAATCTATGGGTAATGTGAAATATTACTTTCCTACTCAAAAAACGATTTTTCTGCTGTAGAAAGTTCCACGAACCGTTAAATCTGCTAATACTCACACAGCATGTGGAGCGATGAAATGCGCATGCTCTGTACAAATTTCAAGTTTGTAGCGTGTTTCTGCTAGGGATGGGAGCGCCTGTTACAATTGCCCCGTGTTACAATTGTCCCCGGTCTCCCCTATTCATCAACTCGTCTTGCTCAAATAGTTTATCTTACTGTCAGATTACCAAATACATAGGCCTATAGCTAAGTAATCTCGCATGCCTTATCCGTACCTTATAGCTTAGGAAGCGGTTTCCTTTCTAACAAAATAATCCTTAAAAAGCATTTTTTATTCCCCCACAAATAATAGTTCATTGATATAAACATCTAAATGTGATAAATTCTACAAAGGTATTCATGGTATTGGTGTTGACAACAGATTAAACTATTCAACATTTACATTAGGCATGCCCAAATTAAATCTGTTTAGGGAAAATAAAAGCAAATTTTCTAATTGGAACATCTAAGTCTTCAAAAGATACGCTAGTCCATTATGATTCTCTCGGAAGTTCAGTAATCCATCGCTTATATACGGTATTACTGAAATACTAAGGTACAGTTGGTAACCTAACATTGGCATAATAGAAAATTATTGTGATATATTTTTACGCCACAGAAAAAAAGCGCGCACGGACACACCCACACATTTTTTCTGCTAGGCGATTGTGACTTTGGAGAAATATATTTACAGCCATTTTCTGGGACTCATTATAGTATTTTTTGTATGATGTAGTATAAAGATGATTTACAGATATTAGCGGCACTCCCCGTACGCCTCGTGCATTGAAACCGGGGCCCAAAATAATTTTGTTGACACAGTTGTACTGACCCACAAAAGGAATTGCACAATTTTTAAAAATCTGTTAAATGGGAAGGAAACCCTAGGAATTCAGTAAATTGTACAAAAACAGGAAAATCAATAGGGTGATCAATGAAAATTTTAGAAAAAATGAATGAATAATAAGAAAGTTATGAGCTTTTGAATGTTGTGATCACTACTGGTATGGGGATCCTCACATTGGCAACGGGCCCAAGATGTGTGATGTCATACATGAACAACTTCCCCATTACTTTTGTACATATTTCACTCAAATTGTCTTTTTTTTTTATTAATTCCATTAAAAGATCTGAGATTCTCTTCATGGGAGGACATGTAATACAAGTTCCCAAAATATAATCATGTGTGAAGAGTCTGTACTACCATGATTATATGAGGAAAAAGAAGAATTGTTGGTATTTTTTTTTTGTATGTCATATGGGAGAGTTGTTCATGTGTGACATCACACATCTTGGGCCTGTTGCCAGTGTGAGGATCTCCATAGCGTTAGTGATCACAACATTCAAATGCACATAACTTTCTTATTATTTATTCAATTGTTCTCAAACTTTCTTTAATCTGTTTCTTTGATTTTTTTGTTTCATACAATTCAACTGAATTCTAGGGTTTCATTCTCCTTTAAAATGTTCGTTTTCTACAAAATTCCATTCAAAGACAAATTTTAATAACTCAACATATTTGGCCAGAGACATGCATTTTTTTTTACTGACCAAATTTACATATTTTACAAACGCATGTTTTTATTTTTTTTAAAACTTTTTTAACTGAAGCATTAAGTGAATATTGTCCAAATGGAGTGCAGGTTTTTCTTTTGTTTCTTTCCTTTAGTAACAGCGGGGGGATTTTAATTCTTTTTTCAAGAAAATTAATAATGTCTATTTTATGGTTTCGGGGTGGGGCAGACAAGTTTGCTTGATGCGCCTTTAATGGGGCGGGCGGCACGAATATAATATCATTGTTGTTTCTTGGTTATAACTTCTTTTTTTTGGGGGGGGGGGGTTGGGGAAATTTTGCTTTGAAGGGCGAACTAAAAAAATAATAATGTAGATCTCTCCACCAATCACATCCCAGTGACTCTTAGACCAATTCAATAAAGTGGATCTTAGACAACGACCCCCATGCATCAAAAATCTAAACCCTAACTCGATACCTAACCTTAATCCTATTTTGGGGAGTTATTGTCCAGGGATAGTTGTCCTGAAATACTATTGAAATATCTTCTTCTTTTTTTCTTTTTTTTTTTACAATGCTGTCCCCCAAATAAATCCTTTGCACATTTTCCCCTAACAACCACACGCTTCCTAAACCTGGGGGTTAATTTTTTCGAAAATTAAATATGGTCCATCATTTGGCTTCTTACAGGTTCGGATTAACACACCTTATTGCGTTTTCATTTCAACGAACCCGACTTCAGTTTGTAAAAGAAACTGTAAGCTTTGGATAACGGGCTGTATAAATTGCAAACCTTTTGAAAAAGGAGCTTTAACCCAATCTCAAGATGATTTTCTAAGTCATTACAATACTACGATCAATTCATGACTCATATACGACCTTTGAATTACCCATATTTGCAGTATTCCTCAAATATTAAGAGAATTGCTTTCAAAACTATTTCCTTGATATCCTTTCAACGGGCTTTACTCGTGCTCAAAGTATGTCAGACTTCGCTATTAACAGTTTCATTTCATTATAAAACGTCTTTATACCAATCTTTGACTTGCCTCATCTCTACAAAAAGCAGACATTTAAAAAAAGCATATAAAATAAACAAATTATTATAACGACCTCTAAGGGTGTTATCTCACTTCGCGGAAACTACTTTGAGTTGGATTTGGGACTACTTGGAGACGGTTTTGAAACTACTTGGAGACGGTTTTGAAACTTATCGCGGAGGCATCACGGAGAAGTCTCCGGGACGTCTTCGAGACGTCTCCGCGACGTTTCATGAGTTGCGGAAACTAATTTGAGACGGTTCTTTGAAACTGCTTTGAGACAGTTTTTGAAATTTGTCGAAGAGACGGCGGAGACGTCTCAGAGATTTTTCCGCGCCGGAATAAAGTATCAGAGTCGTCTCTAATAAGACGATTCCGTCTCGGAGACGTCGTATCTCACTTCGCGGAGATGTCTTAAATGTCTTAAATGGATTAAAAATATTAGAGACGTCTCCGGTACTTTATTTTCAAAAACTGTCTTAAAGCAGTTCCAAAGAACCGTCTCAAAGTAGTTTCCGCGACTCATGAAACGTCGTGGGGACTGAGGAGACGTCTCGGAGATGTCTCGGAGACGTCTCCTAGACAAGTTTCAAAACCGTCCCCAAGTAGTTTCAAAACCGTCTCAAAGTCGTCCCAAATTCGTCTCTAAGCAGTTTCAAAGTAGTTTCCCCGACGTGAGATACCACCCTAAGTCGTTCCGTTTGCTATTGGGTTTAGATATACCATCTAATGGAGTACATTTCCCAAAATTGATAATTAAAAAACTAATCTCTTTGTTCTTCTCAAAGGATCGAAGGTAATGTTAATTTGGAATGAATCTCATGTTTGTATCCAAAGAAGTTTAATGTTGATAATAAAAGCAATTATACATTGTGCTATAAAGATGTTTTGTAATAAATTCCACTAGGAAGAGTTATTCATATCATGTGGCAAATGTGATCTTAACGGTTTTCCTCATGTGATATATATAATCGGTAAATAAAGTTTAAAGTCTTGACACAAAAAAGTTTACCGATGACAAAGTCCATAGAATAACAGACATGACAAATGCCTCTACGAACACTGGACCCAGGTTATTCATTTTCATAATATACTGGTTGAAAAAAATAGAGCTAATGAAATATTGTTCAAATTGATATAATTTTTAAATTATTATTATCCTTTAAAAAAAATCACAGTCCTTTCTTTATGATGATTTTGGAAAATAATACAGACAATATTTAAAAAAAAAAGACATATGCATTTTCATTAAATATTTAGCTGTCAGACTATAGCTTTCGAATTACATGCTTCCAGGACCTGTTCGTTATATTGATTATGTTCATATGTCATTAACATAGTAAATGAACTGATTAAACACGTATATTTTGCAAACAAACCATTATATTCATTCCACCACCTCTCATTCTCTCCGATGTCAATACGCTGTTTGTCTGACTTGGGCTTAACACTTGAACCCGAAGCCTGCCAGACCTGAGAGAAAATCGAAACAGTAGAGGGCGACGGTGGACTTTGAATAGACTCAATGGAAGCTTTACCTGCAGTCACAGCAACGATACCGGTTCTCGAACCAATACAGACCAAGTCAAAGATAACTTTGTACCGAACGGAAAAATAATTGGTAGGTTCTTGGGACTGCGTGCTATTGTGACTGGCCCTTTTACCGCCATCGACTGTGGTGAAAACACGCACATCGGTGGAAGGTCTCGGTGTATTGGCGGGCGTATGACATCGTGTTGCAGCGAGCCATAAAAGAAGGTTTTTAATTTTAGCATATCTGGGGATTTGTGAAAACGTCAGAAAGATGGATAATATCGCGAGGAAATCGATGTTCTTGCTGTTTGTGTGCTGGATCTCCTTCAAAGGTGAATGAAATGCAAATCGAAATTTTCTAATGATTATGTGACTTCCAATATTTAATATGGCCTTCAGGAGGTATTTTATTGAAATTGAAATAGGCTTTGACTTTCTTTGGCCTTAACACACATGTATATTTTAATGCTTACTATTTGCCAACCAATAGTAGGCCTCTAACTACGGTACTTACATTGTTATATGAAGCTTCATGGCAGGTATTAAGCAAATAATCACCGTTGGTTATGATAGGCAAGCTATCACTTCCCAGGCAAGCTGGATAGCTATCTCCTCCGAAGCAAAGCTGAGGAGAGATAGCGTGTACATCCAGCTTGCCGAGGAAGTGCTACTTTGCCTGTCACTTGAAATCAAGAGATTATTTGCTTTATATTCCACATCTGAAACATAAGGGAAAACCAATATTTTTGTTAAAAATTCAAGGTTTCCTTGCATTGATCCTTAAAAGAAAATCAACTCAAGTCATCGATGCCTGCGCTTGTAGTAACGTAAACACGTACAAATAAAGTGCGCGTAATGTATTTAGCGCGTAGGCCTAGCTCAAATGGGCTGAAGTGATTGTTACGTAACAAAGAAATTAAAAAAGTAACTGTTACGTAACAGACGAATTGATCTGTCGCTGCATGTGATGGTAAAATGATAGTACCAAAAAAAAAAAAAAAAAAAAAAAAAAAAAAAAAAAAAAAAAAAAAAAAATCCTAAAAATAATTGATTAACGCGTTAAATGGGCGATTCCACACTAGAACTTGAAAAAATGCCGAAATTAAAATATTCTTTCAACTAATCATAAGTAGTGTAATATTTTGCTCTGATACCTAAACTTTATGGAAATTACAAGTTTTTTCCAAAGCGAAGTCGGAAATGGATTTTTTGGGGGCAAAACGGCGGAATTTTCAATTTTCATAAATCTTATTGATTAACAGGTCGAAAACAAAAACTGCTTCAAACCACTATAGAAAGAGCCCAAGAATATTAAAAACTAGTACAAGTCAGTAGATTAATGTATCATGGATGGCTCCAAATAAGTTTTAAAAAATTTATATGATGCTTAATGGGGTGAGTAATGATTATTCCGAACCTATTTTTGGCAATGTCCCGTACGACACATGGAAATGCAAAAGTTTTGACCACACTTTTGATTTTGATGCTGCAATCTTGCTATTTCAGTTTCTCTGTCTTTGACCCATGGGTAATCAATTAGTCCTATTAGGATAAAAAATCTGCCCTTCAGTTTTTCAATAAATGGCATTTTAAAGTTGTCCCGTACGACACACAATGTGTCGTACGGGACATGTCCCGTACGCCACACAATATATATTGCATTTCATTGCGGTGTTTGGATTACTACGAAGTCCACAAACTCTATAAAAAGGTCTATTTGAATTAAAACACATTGAAGTGACATTAATTGAAATTGAATAGGCCTCTGTTTATCTCTAGTGAACCTGAAATATGTAATTCCCACCATTTTAACTGACTTCAAATACATGTTGTGAAGGCCTTCAGCTGTACTGGCGATTTCCATTGGTCAAAGCTTTTAGACACAGGCTACTGATTGATGTTTACCCTTTTTTCATACCACCCTTTCCTGTTATTGGTATATGGAAAAGTCCACCCGTATTTCAAGTTGGTTCATGGAATTCAGTAAAGTTAGGACTTTTCTTCTTAAAAGAATAGAAAAAAAAAAATCATTTTCTGGAATGGGCAGTTGCGCCATATATAATATATAATATAAACTTTAGTACTTTCCTTTTACAATTTTCACATGTGTCTTAAGATATATTGGACTGTATATCAAGTGATCTGGATTCTTGCCAAACTTTTTTATTTTTGATTTGATATAATTTATATTGTTCATTTATTTTCAGTTATCTACATGTATATCAGCTTATGGGGGGGGGGGTTATAGGCAAATTGTTACACTTCTTTTTGGCTCATTTCTGAAGGAATGAACAGAAAAATACCAAAAATGCCTAATTAACATGATTTATGCAAATTAGCCCTTTTTTGCAAGACAAAACATCTCAATAATGGAATGTCTGTTGCTCTTTATACATTTTGCATTGGTGAAATATGTCTCTGGGGAATGCATGGATTAGAATTTTAAATGAAGTGTTAATTTTCTGGTAATACTGTCATGAATATTATAGTTAACTAAAAAAGATAAAAATGAAATACCAAAGAAAAAATTCATCAAGAAAAAAATAAGATTTTTAAAAAAATTCAGATCCATATATTCCCCAGACATATTTCTAGAGAACATGTGTGCAAAAATTGAGTTTTTTGTGTGTAAGGTATTCAGTAGATCTTGTTTTGGGCAAAAGGGGCTAATTTGCATAAATTGCAGAAAACAAGTGACAAGTAATGATAATACCAATAACAATAAAGTTATTGGTATTATTACTTGTCACTTGCCATCATTCCTACTTTTCAAGTTTGGGTATGCACCCCTTCTCTTCATTTCCCCTTCCTTTTATCCCTTTTCATGATTTGCGCCCCTTAAAGTGCCCCCGGGGGCACCTTCCCCCTCCCCTCAGATACGCCAATGATTGTCCTGCATGCCTTGTTAAGGATACAACAGAGAAATTTGGGAGTAATGCTTTGTTTTTGATTGACAGTCCAATGTTACACAGGCTGGCCCTATGACACATCAATAGTGTCCCGTACGACACATTATATTTATTCATGATATATTTTACAGAACTATTCACGAATAGTGCTTTCTAACATGGATAAACTGCCTTTTAGTTTCATAGGATTATCATTATTATTAGATAAATTAGTGGATTTAAGAAAGTAATCAAGACAAAAATTAACAAAGTATAGCCCTCATTCAGAGATGTCCCGTACGACACATTTTGCATGTCCCGTACGCCACAATGTTCTTGAAAATTATTATTTGCTTTATCTATTCGTTAATGCTTATTTTTGCAAATATATTTTTATATATCTGTTCTTGTGGTAACTGAAGATCAATTTAGTTCAGTTTTGATTTAAATTTCCTGTCAAACTCACAGACTTTTCAACACAAACTTAAGGGCTTCCAAAAAGTCACTTTCTCTGCTTCCCGTACGACACATTACTATTTTCAATCTCTACAGTCTGTGTCAAAAAAATGGTACAGTCGGGAAAAAAATCATTTAGGTGTGAAATCATTTCATATAATGTGTGTTTGCGTGGTACCAAATTAAAGCCAAAAGATTTTTTCTTGGCTGATGCGAGCTTGTGTCTTGTATAATTTGCTTTCCGTAAAACAAAAGTTATGCTAAGTTTTGTCGACGAGGAACAAATCGAAATTCGCACTTTTATTGTTCTGGAGCGCTGAATTCACGGTCATTTGTTGCCAAATCGTACACAAACGCATGGGACGGCGTGCGAAAAAATGGATTTCTTTCGTGATTGTAGAAAATTAGTCATATCTCAAAAATACTCGACCAAATGTGATGAAAAAAATTGACAGAAGAAAGAGTGATATTCCTGCTTTATGAAAATAACAAACAATACCAACGTTGATATTAACCTTCATACTACTTAAAAAAATGTTTTCAACTGTACCATTTTATTTAGATACAGACTGTAGTTTACAGGATATGTGTTCAAGTCACAATCTCAAGTCTTGGGTTCTTTTTAGGTCCATTCTGGTAGTAATTGAAGAATGAACATCAGTTACTGGAATATTTTTTTGTTTTTTATTGTCGAAAAGCTGTCAAATGTTCTCTAAATGTCCCGTACGACACGTATGGAATCGCCCAAATGGCTCTACATGCTCTATGGGGCGCTGAAGTGATCAGCGAAACTCAAAAGAACTATCACTGCGAGTAATGATTGATGATGGGAAAACTAAAATTTATCACATGACTGACTTTTGGCCAATCCTGTTGCAACATTCTTACTATGTGGAATATAATTTTTTTTTCCACGTGCAGATTACAGAGTCAACCCAACAAACTGCAAGTTACAATAAGAATGATTCCTTCCTTGGTTTTATTTCCATTATTTTAATTTATTTCACTTGTGTATTTTTCCCTTTGAGAGACGCTTCAGAGAAAGATAAAAAAAAAAAAAAAAAAAACGTTATTGATCATGTCACATCATTAAAAAGCACCCCAGAAATTAATTATCATTGCATTTTGAGAGAAAAATGCTTTAACCATGGAATATGCACTTTGATTTAAAAAGCTACAAACTAAATACTAATGTACAATTTTTAAATTGGAGGCCTTCGATCAACTGCAACGTTTAATTTATTGATAAAAAATTATACACTCTTTAGAACAAAAGTGTGTACGACTGAGTGTGCAGGGCATACATTCTATTTCTAGCTTTCTTTATTCATATAATATACATGTAGTTTCCCATTCATCATACTTTACTTCCCGAGTGCATCGACTTGTGTGATCCTTATTTTCTTCGTTTACATGGGGCATATCTATCAAATCCTTTCATCGGTGTGCTAATTCCTGATTTCTAATCTTTTCGGCGAAACACACTATAACTACATGATGACTTTTAAATTTTATTTGTTTGAAATTTAATGAAATTCCTCCTCCTTGATTTAAAAAAAAAAGAGATTATTTCAAACAAGAAACCTATCTGTATAAAGTATGCGAATTAAAATGAAATGCTGAATAAATTTAATGGCAATCGCTGTTATTTATAATGTTTCTTCTTAGAAATTGCACTTAGTGATAATATCGATTGCTTGTTGTAGATTAGTTGCTATTACATGCAGCTGAGGGCGTAGGGCGGAAACTAAAGAATTACCATTTTCAATTATCCGACATCATCCCTTTCACATGCTTGTTAAGATATCATTCTACTATTGTTTAAAGAAGAGTCTCAATAAATTTGCAGGAGCTGATTATTAGCTTTCCACATTTTGATTTTTTGTTTTTGATACGCATGATATTTTTATAGGCTTACCTTGACTTGACTGCTAGAGGGGCGTATGCATATTTTTTGCTATTTATTATTCTCCAAAGCACGATATTAATTTGCACAACCTACGCGAAGCGAGATGCTATGTTACCTGGTTAAACTTTATAACGCATACCAATGTTCAGGGTCTCTGATTGGTCACAACTTTGGGCCTGAAAGTCATTGTACAAAACAAATTAAACTGGACAATAGTCCAACAAATATTGACTGCCAAAGTTTGCTTTAAGAATAAAAAAAGAAAGAAAAAAAGATGCCACGTGCGCAAATGCGCAACAGGTATCATCGTTTAGAAGTCTCGTTAAATGATATGGGTATATGGGTTTTTTTTCTTGGTAAAAGAGTTTATTTCCTATACTTTTCGTTTATAAAACAAAAGTTGAGCTGGACTTTGTGCGATAAGGAAAAAATAAAAATCGTTAGTGCGTCAGCTGTTTTATGTAATGGCGACATCGTCATGCAGTAACGTTTTATTCAACAGAGACAAAATTCTGATAACAAAGTTTAGAAACACAACAGTCAAAACTCAAACTAAATCCTGGACGCATTTTCCCTTCAGAACTTTATCAGGTAAAATACTGAAGTATTAATGATATAATGACATATTATGCAGTGCATTAAAAAATGTTATCCATTTTTAGAGAGCCCATATTTCAAGCTCATTTATTTTTGATGTTCATATGTAACATGCAATTAAAGCCGAGCTGGAATTCTCCGCCTTCCAATGATACTTTTCTTGAACCATAAAGCAGAATTGAGTAAATTGCAAATGAAGCTGAAAATTACAGAATCCATGTTTCCCAGTTTTAAGGAAATGAAAGAAACCTGAGTCAATGCTGTCCCTGCTACTCCCGCTGTTCTAGAGTATTGAATTATGATTGCGTGCGAATATGTGTAATGCCTTTGAAAGCATCCACTCAGTCTTTCATCCTTTGACAAAAACTTGGAAAATTGATTTTGTACCTGTCACCTATTTTTGCAATTTATTCAGATATGCTTTACATTTATGGTTCAGGAAATGTATCATTGTAAGGGTGAGGATTTCGTCTTCAATTATTATGATATAAATAGATTTTAAAAATAGATGAGCTAGAAATAAGGCCCCTCCAACGATTTATTACCCTTTTTTTCGATACGCACCGTATCTACCACTTCTTTGGATTGTAACTGGATCACATTAAAGGAAAAAAAATACATAAGCCTTTTGAAACCAAGTTTAATTATTATGTAGGTATTGAAAAGATGTATCATTTGCGAGAATTCAGTTTAGTGTTCTTCTATTAGTTTGTTTTGAAAGACGCTTAAACACTATAATCCTGAAGACCCTTTTTTTTACAACATGGATGTTTCCAATCCAAGGTTCAAGCAGTGTCAGGTATATTCGAATACGAAATATTTCTCATCGCAATAAATATGGCTTCAAAAGAACCTAGATGAGTTACTTATTTGATGTTCAATGAAATTTGATTTTTTTTTTCCTTCAAAGAATATATATTGCATTTTCTTTCTTATATGTGTATCCGTTTCTCTTCCTATCCCTCTTACAGGATGTGCAGCACAAGACTTAGTTACAGTGCCCGACACTGACCGGACAGTATGGGTTGAGGACTCATCTGTTTCTCTTTATTGTAACGCGACAGAGAATCCTCCTGAAGTTACGTGGTCCATAGGCTTGCAAGTACTAGCAAGATGGCATCCAGATACTGGTATCACAATAGAGCAATCAGAAGACAAGTACAATATGACCGGGGACGGTCTGGAATTCGAGTTGATAATCAAAAATCTTTCCCTCTCAGATACTGAAGGCTATACATGTGCTGTTCAGTATGGCGAAGGACTACTTTCCTTTAAAACAACCCATTTAACGGTCAACGGTAAGACATAATACACACACACACACACACACACACATACATATATATATATATATATATATATATATATATATATATATATATATATATATATATATATATATATATATATATATATTTATATATATATATATAATTATACACACACAGTGGTGGCCAAATTTATTAGAACACCTGAACCTGCACAAAGTCTATGGGATTATCTATGCCCTAGTTCATTTGCCGAAATCAGATTAAAGATAAAGATATCTTTTGTGTGCCATGAGCTTTCATGACTTTTTAGCATAGGGTCTTACGTATATGTAGATACCAAATTTATATACTTTCGACCATCTGATAATGCGCAGCATTAAAAACAGTTGCGTTATGCGCTTTTGGTTTCCCCATAGACTTTTGTATTAAACATGTAGTCCAAATGCAAAAAAAGTAAAATGCCAATTACTTATGACGATTGCTCAAAAAGTATTTTAGGTAGAAGTATGAAACTTAGCAGGCTTATTTATTCTAATATACATGTACCTCAAATACATGCAAAGTTTCAGAAAATTTGGTCAAATGGGGAGGGTGGATTCGCCCCAACCCTTGGTGGTGAGATGACCAAAATAACCATACCCATTGAAGGTTAAGACTATTTTTTCATTTAATGAAGACACTCCTCGTAAATGTATATTTTTAAAAAGGAAATTTCATGAGCAATTCAAATATGTTGAAATATTAAGGGTCATTGCAACGGGGGACTTAAATAGGAGCACTGAATTAAAAATTTGGGGCCCTTCCAAACTAATTTAAAAATCTCCCCATAAGATGTAACCACTTCACCCTGTGATGTTATGAATGCCATTTTTGACATCCTCAGGAAATCTCCTTTCAGAATATATATACTTTTGTAGGGAGAGGTTTAAAATGTTTAACGTTATGACCCTTTGATCCTGAAAGGGGCAAGACGGTAAGATCTCATTTGCGCCAAGTGGCTGAGTGAAGAATAAACAAAGTGACACGCACAAAGACACACACACCCATACGTACCCTCATTTACACATACACAAAGCACATTACACAACCACATCCTCACCACACACACACACACACACACACACACACACACCATCACACACATACACCACACATACCCTATCCCATCCTTACCAGCAAACATACACACCCACACCCTCAGCAAACCCACACACTAATACACACACACACACACACACACCCTCACTCACACTCACAAACAAGGGACTCACTGCGTCACAAACATTCAGTGATGGTCTTGGTAAAAAAAACATCAAATGGGAATTTTTATTTTGAACTGATTACTGTGTGTGTGGGTGCGTGTGTGACGATGTGCTCTTGTTTGAAGGTGCATTGGTGTGTGTGTGTGTGTGTGTGTGTGTGTGGGTGTATGTCTGTGTTTGAGAGAGAGAGGGTGTGTGGGTAAGTGTGAACACATTTCTGTCAACATTTGCTTTTGATCTTCACCCAGCCACTTGGCGCAGATGAGATTTTACCGTCTTCAGAAGATTGTTTGTTATTCAGTCATGCGTGCAAAGATCCAAATGAAAATGGTACCAACATAATGCTAGAAGGATGACATTACCAAGACATATCATAAAACCCATGATTAAATGTTCATACTTTTCACAAGACAACTTCAAAATGATGGGACATTATTTTTGACTCACTATGTACATATAACCTTTCGTTTTGTGAACATCACGCCATACGGAGTAAGTGTGGAGAAAAAAAATCCAATAAATTTTAAGTTGTCTAGCGTGAACATGATTTGTCTCGGTGGAGTCACCCCCATCATTTGTTGGTACTTTTTTCAAACCCACGGTTTAATGTTAATTTAATGTATATCTAATCAACATCTGACTTACTATCACCGTCCGCTTTAGTTACATGTGATTGATATCTTAAAATTCACTTAGGAAAACTATAACACCTCTTGCTACATCATCTTCACATGGTTATAGATTTACATATTGAGAATGAATATACCTCTCGCCACCCAAGCTGATTAGTTGGTCCCCTTTGTGTTTTCAATTTTAAATTCGGGTTCATATTCTTTGTCATCTTTTGGATGTAAAGTAAAACTCTTGTTGCCACAGTAAAATGTTTACACTGCATTAAAAAGCGTTAGTTGCTTTTAAAAAATCGACTTTCCCAAATCGAATTCTATAAAAAAAAAAAAAATAAATAATAAAAAAAAAATAATAAAAAAAGAAGGGGGAGGGGAAAACCTCTACGGTTTGTAAGTGAAAAGTTGTGGATGAGTATGGGTGCGTGTGTGGGCGATTATGGCGTATGCCGGAATGAGTAGCTAAGGGTTACCTTACAATCAGGGTGTGCCAATCTGTCTCACTGGACACAAAAAAAAAATAGTTTGGTTTTGTCCTCAAATTGTGTGTATGTGTTCTAAACAAGCGAAATGGTGTTGCTTTTAAATTGTGAGGCGTGCGGTCACCAATTTATCTTTTTATAGGGGGATCCAGGTGCGTATCCACGATTCCCCCCCCCGGGGGGGGAGGGGTAGGTGTTAAAGAAATGTCTCGTCTTCGCCGTCAACAAGGTCGTGTATCACCATATGGGTAGGGTTAAGTCGGTCTATCGGGTATAGTGTTTTTTTTTTCTCCTTTTTTTTTTTTTTTTTTTTTTGGGGGGGGGTGGGGGGGATCAATTTGGCGCTCGTTATTTAAAAGGTCGGTTGGCCGCCACTTGGGTGCCTTACCCGGGACCGGGCCCGCGTGGCCCCCCCTCCCAAAAAAAAAAACAAAAAAAAAAAAAAAAAAAAAAAAAAAAAAAATCTCGATTTCTGGAAATTGCTTAAAAAATGTCGATTAAATTTCTCCAACATTGGCTTGGTCTGTTTATAGAATCATTTTTAAAATTCGAGTTTAGGGCAAGGTCAAAGTGTTACATAAATCGGATGATTCATATTTTTGTTGCCTTGGAGCACTAGCGCGAGATTCGCCACTCATATTCTATTCAACGGGGCCGCTGTAGGCCTTTTTTCTTTAAATAGATCAGTGGCTTATCTCGCACATCATGCAATATTTCTGCCCTCGTCCATCTACAAATAAATTATTTGTTTAATATGATACTACTTTATCGATTCTGAGTAATGTACTCTTGAATTTGAAATTGAATTCACGTCTCCAACTTGCAGATTCGCCCAACGAGCCGTATCCCACCATCACCCAGTGCCCAATCGACAACAAAGGCAATGATGATTGCCGTTTCATTGTCGCCAACCAGACAGATACACAGAACTTGACATGCAGGGCCACACATTTCTTTCCGAACGTCACTCTGACTTGGTCAACGCATGATGACGTTGACATTGAACCCATCGATGTCGTTTGGCATCTCAATGACGACGGGACATATTGCGGTTCGATCACAATCAGCGCAAGCCCACAGGATGAGGCGTACGTCTGCACGGTTACCGGGAAAGCTCTGAGGGATGTAGCTTTGAAGACGGTCCGAGCAGTGGTGCATATTTACGGGAAAGAGCCGACCCCTCATCCTCATACTACAGGAAAAGATGAGGGTGGTGATGATCCAAGTTCCGTTGACGTTGGTTAGTAAAATATTAATCGTGACGTGGTGATAGATATGATTGATTGATTTGTGTTGGTGACGATGATGTTGATTATGATGATTATACTCAATAATAGTGGTGGTGAAGGTAAGGATAGCCTAATAATAATGATATAATGATGACGATGATGACGATAAGGATGACGTTGGTGATGCTAGCAATTATGATGATGATGTTGGTATCTACCTTATAAACTAGCGTGATGATTGCACGAATATGGCCAAAGAGATAAAACAATTTTTTACTGCTTTCATTGAATGTTTTTTTTTTTTTTACATTGCTTTTCTCGATCTTGCTCGCAGGTTTGATAATCGCTTTGATCATCATAGCCTTCTTTGTTCTTCTGTTCGCTGGCTTCATCTGCTACGCAATGAGGGTCAAAAGACGTGAAACTAGTAAGTGATGACAGTAAATCTATCATTCCTTTTAAATACCATGCCTGTTTAATAATGATATGACGTTTCAAAATTATGGATAATGTGTATGTAGGGAATACCGCGACAGTAGGAATATTGGAACGGGGGGGGGGGGATAAAAAATCACGAGCCATGGTACGCAGCCTAGTGCCAAACATAGATCAACTGGTTGAAATACCGGCATCTTTGGTCAGGTGGTCTGTCTGGGAAGGTTTGAATGCTGTATTCGACAACAACAAGTGAGAAATCTCCGGAGTACACCCATCTTCAAGGTAGGAACATTGCAGCCTTGAAAAATGGCCTGATGTAAAAATTGACATTTTAGAGATGTGATGGATAAAAAGTAGAATTGGGGCATGACCTCTATTTCATGCATTATGGACATGTGTGGAGGGTGGGCCAAACGTGTATGGAGTGTTTGCACTGTACAAAGCCTGTGTTATTGAGGTGGCAAGTGTGTTGAAAAGTGCTAGTCCAGTCATTTTTTTGTGTAGGAATACCGGACCCACATGGACGGTTGTGTTTGTTTTACTTCCGGGTTGAGTGCTAAGCATGTAGATCAAAATAGTAAGTTGCATATATAATGTATTATATATTTATTATTAAATTGTTTGACAATTTTGAAAATGTCTATTTCTCTTTATTATTATTGTGATATGTAATGATCTATACCGTGGTGCAATAAATATTGTCACCCCCTACATCATGCCTTTATTGAACCTAGTACTTAGGGGATTAATTGATGTCGGATTTCAAACAAAATTTTGCCAACTTAGCTGTTGAAATTACCTTTGTTATTGATTTATAGATGAATTTTGTGTGATTATATAAGTAGGAGAATTGCTGTTTGAACTTTCATGCATGATTTAGAGATCTAATGAACCCATTAAGAGGACACTTGAAAAATAGTGGACAATAACAACAAGAGGAAGAAGAAAGTACTGAGAGCAAAAGGATATAGCTAAAAAATTGAGAAGGAAGGGAAACGAACAAGGAGATAGCAAGTCTGCTTGGCAGGTTGAAAAGATGGGTTTAACACGGTTGCAAGGTGCGGAGAGAAGGGGTGAAGAATAAGCATTGATCAGTTAGGCCGTCTTTACTGGGTCAAGCTTAGAAAATTCGAGATGGTGAGGTCGGCAGCGTCTGGACCCCCAGGGGCAAAACTATTTCCGTTAAATTGCTGTGTTAGTTAATATGAATGTGAACTGATACATTATAAGTCCGATATATGTATTATACCAATAAAATTCAGTCAAATGTGGTTTGTACTGCATTTTTGTTATTCTATGTATAGGGCGACAACTTATTGCACACGTATACATGATATCATAAAGTTATTCTGAGTGTTTGAAATTTGTAGTAAAATGGCTATAATCTTCTAAAAATGAATAATGTTATAAAAAATCAATAAAACAGTTGTAAGTTGATGGTTTACATTCAAATCAGTGCTTCCAGACAGATCTTTATACAAAAAAAAGGGTAAAACATACTGTCCGGTATTTCCTACACTGTAGGGAATGCCGGACAATTTCGATGACGTCATTATTGCATCTAACTGCCTCAACAAATATTTGATTACCTCAAATTTTTGGAAAATAAAGTTGAATGATGTAGCTAAGCAATGAGAATCTTTTTCTTTTTGATTTATTGTTTTCATGTGCTATTAAGCAAATGAGCTTTAAGTGGCCGGTTTCCCTACATCTACCCTATTCTCCAAGAACCACAATTGGTGACTTTAGTAACCTTTCAGACTACCTCGAAAAAATATCATTACTTGATTACTTGTTGACATGCCGAACAAGCCTGTGATATGGATCGGGATCTATCCAGAAAAAATCGTGGTCAAGTGTGCATACGTCAATATTCAAGTTCGTAAGGTTTGATTATTGGTAAATTAAATAGTATTATATTACGTGGCAACACTATGAAACACCATGTTGATGAAGTGCAGTCCATGTTGCCGGACTTTGAGCCACACTCGGTGTAAAAGTATTAACTCCACGAAATGATATAGCAACATGATAAATGACAAATTGAAAAATGAAAACGTGTTATATTCAAACTTAATACTTTTCGTTACACAGGTTCGAAACCGTATGCAGGTCTCAAGAGAGGTGATGATTCCATTGTACAGCACGAAGACCGGATAGCTGCAGCCACAAAACCAAAGACTACATCAGGTTAGAGGATAAAGCATCCCACCATCAACCACGTGTGAGGGGCACATGTATATTTTATGGAATATTTTGCTGCCATCGCATGTTGATATGAAGAAAAAAAAAATTGTCAAATATACCAAGCTGTGAGAAAGTTTAGTAGATTTTTTTTTGTTAGGAGGAACTGGTAGCTCCTAACAAAAAAAAAAAAAAATAAATAAATAAATAGTACTCTAAGAGTACTATTTTTCGACGTGACGAACCCCCATGGGAAAAATGATAGTAACTTGATATAAAATTTACCCCTAAATCATTGAACAAAATGCTTGGTATGAAGTATGTTTGACCTCAGCTTGGCCAACTGATTTGGGACGACTGGACTTCCCTGTTTTTAGATTTTCGGCCTACTGCTACAGGTTATAAAAAGTCCGTAGACCTACTAAGATCTGAGTTAGATATGAAGTTATTCATTTGTTACATAGTTCCTAATTAGTTATTTATTCGCTTTTAGTACTGTAGGCATCTCTATACTTTGTAAGAGATCAATGGATAGAGATTCGTTTGTCCGTGTGGAATTTTCTTTTATCACGTGACCACTCATTTATACAGATTTATTATAAATATTCAGAGAAATTACACAATTCTCTACAACACCCTTCCCTTACGTCATAACACCCATCGAAAGGCTTATATTTAAGCAATAAACAGTGCAATGATAGATCAGTGTCTGAATGAAATCTTTCGTCGAGTAGATTATTGCCAATGATTGGGAGAAAACATCTTGCAAGTGAAAAAAAACTTCTTCTGCTGTCTCAAATCTCTCTCGGTCTCTATTTATTTCTCTGTATCATTAGATGATGTCACTGAAATGGATGAGCTGATCAGTAAACCGAATGAAGAGGTCACGAATGAAAAGTAATTCAAGGTGGGGTACAAATGATTATCGTGAATATACAGTATGAGTACAAAAACTGCATTTATCAAATTGATTAGTGCTACTACTGCAACCACACTACCATCAATACTACTACTACTACTACTACTACTACTACTACTACTACTACTACTACTACTACTACTACTACTACTACTACTACAACTGCTGCTTCCTCTACTGCTACTACTACTACCATTGATATATTACTGATACCACTTTAATTATTTCTGTTAAATAATGAGTAACAATACAAATACAAATACAATACCGAAAGGACATTTAAATTCGCTTTACTTGTAAATGATTATGCATGACAACGTTGAAACTAACAGCCATATAAAAGTAGTTAGGAAAATAACCTTTGTCACTGTTCTAAGTATCGATTAATCATTAACAATTGAAGAGTCTTATTCCAAAAGGGATTAAATCTACGGTTGATAAAAATTAGGTTATTGATATTAGACAATCGTTCAGATATTCAACTGTTTTTGAACAAAATACTATCGTACATTTTGAATGCAACTGTGAAAAATTGCATTTGTTTATTTTTTATTTTCCATAGATGCCTGTACGAAATCTGGCAAAGAAATTCCATTTACTCTGAAGTTTAGTTTAGTCCCTTTTGGAATGGAATTCTTCAAACAAATGTGTACATGATATGCTTACTGATTGCCTCAATTTACTGAATTGGTTCAGTTAGTAATATAATGGTGTCTTGAGCATCACAACCCGATAGAAGTGAAAGAATTGTCAAAACCATTGAATTGATAGAGGTAGTGAAATTGATACAGGTGATAATAATTATGTTATTATATCCTTTAAAATGTGCAGAAAAACATCCCGAACCTAATGTCAGCGTGAGAGTCGAGGACTATCGGAACGATGATGGTGATGGTAATGGTGGCAGCCATTCTATGCACTGCTGATTCTATGTCATGATAATTACAGTGGACATAAAGCATGAGGAACGATAATTGGAAAAATACATCTCTATGATGAAGTTACTAATTTTCTAAGTTGCCTTAAACATAGACAAGTTTAAATTCGATTCAACATCACTAATTTTAATAAGTTTGCGTAAACCTACCAACAAGTATTGGTTTACACCTCGGAAATGGCCCTTTTTTTTTTTAAAGGAAAAAGGCGTTGGATTTTTTTTCCCTCTTCACATTTCATGGACGGAGAACTGGAATAAAACTGCACAGGGGTGGTTTATGACTTGGTAAAAACCTTACAATGGTTTTCCTGACATGGCCATTGCAGGTGTGGTATTTCTAATACTGCAATAAGTGCTGACTTGTGACTTGCTGTATAGCTCAAAAATAAAATAGAAAAAAAAGAGGTTTTTAAAACCTGAATTAGTTGATAGAGTATTATCCCTTGTATTTGTGATACCTTTTTGATGTGCTTCTTTAACAAGAAGGACCGCACAAAAGACGGTGTTTTTAGCACGGGACTAAACCCCGCAAGTTGGCGCAAATGGAAGCGCCAAATAGACATAGCATATAAACATATACTTTAGAGAAGTCGAAAATCAAAATGTGAAAGTTACTTTCGACAATCCTGACATTAGTTTGTTTAAACCAAAGCAAAGAAGGGAAAATAGAGAGAGAGAGAGAGAGAAAATCATTAAAAGACATCAATGAATGTTTGACGAAAATGCGATAAAGGATACAAACGTTACGAATTTTAAAATTTTCAATTTTGTGATGTCACTTTTACGTGCACTGTAAAGTTACGTAATTGCAATACTGGGGGACTTTCCCTCAGATTAAGAACAAAAGTATGATTGGTAATTTTAACAATGTGTTCTATGGCTTGGTAAATAAAATATGCAATTCATTACAGTGCATTCTGAAATAAAATTATATTGTTGTCTTGTTGTCTAAAAGGATGACGAATGCTTCATTAAAGGATATCTGGACAGTCAGCTTTGAAATTGTCTATTATACACTAGCATTGTGTTTTGTGTGTTGTTTTTTATTCCGTGGGACCTAATAATAAATTCATTCTAATGACTCATCACCATTATAAGCACGTAAGCGATATTCATAATATAATAATGTAATATTGTAATAATTAATTGATAAGCACATATTTTTCTAGTGCCAAAGTAAATAGTTACGACCCATAGCAGGGTAGACAAGTTTTTAGGACCCTGGTATTTCAAGGTGTTATGTCGATATCATTCTTGATTGTGCAGAGAGATTAGATTATTCATAACCTTGCAATATGTATTGATAAATGTTTGAAAAGATATGATACCATAATTATGTTGGTAACTATATGCATATGTTTGAACCTCTGAATTAATTGCATATGTATATTCAAAATAGTGCATGGTGAACTCAGCATTGCCCAGATTGCTTCTCTCCAGACTCAAGGCATCATCATGTGCTCTTTCTATCCCTCTCCCACTCACTCTTTCCCACCCACACCCACCCACACCTAATTCCTTGGCATAATATTATACACTGCCTGACTATTTTAGTCTGTAGTTTTCTATTTCCATGTTTTCCACTTCCTTTAGCTCTCTTTTGCTTTTCCTTCCATATATTTTGGATTATTTACTCTTTCACTTTCTTTCCCTCACTATCTGTCTTTCTCTCGATATCATTTACCCACTAACGCTGATAGTAACATATCATTTTATTAACACAAAACTATAATTCGCCTTAACCGCTTTGTCTTTGTCTTTGTCTATAAAACGCTATGGCAATATCCAAGGAGTATCCTTCAAATTTCCTCTAAAAATCATCTATAAGTATAAAAAATATTATTCACAATTTAGCAATGAGCTGCCGTGTGTGCGCAGGTACACAATAATTGATCAGGGGTCATCACCTTATCAGATCACAAACATTAAAGTGTATGAATGTCCTAAAATGATTCATCATCTTGCTGTGATATGGTGTGAATGACCAATATGGACATAAATTCCACCTTCCTCACAAATTATTTGGGAGGTGTTTACCCCCTATTCTTACCATGTAATCGACCTTTATCACTACATAGTCCAGTCCATGTATACTATTCAAGGTCGTGTATCTCATAATACATTGACACTTTATGAGTCAGATCTTTTTTAGTCCTCATGACAAATACAATACATGATTGCATACTCGAAAATGATAGCAGATTTGTATATAAAAGTCTTCTGCACGAATCTTATTTGTGCCAGCTAACACGATACAATGTGAAGGGTTTCCATATGGTGCTTTAGTATCCTCGAGACAACACGATGGTGACGCTCGGGACAGAATCACGTTTTCAAAATCAGTGTTTTTTTCTTCTTCATTCCCCCCTCTAAGACTGCCAACATGGGAGATTATCCTTGTCGGATGTAGAAAATTAAAAACATGTTGATGACTGATACGTTGCGCGTATTTTTCTTACAAATAAATGACTAAGCATATGACGATGAAAATTGTATTGATCATTAGTCATCTTTCTAGCGTTTTAAAGTTTATTGGAATCAATGTTTGCACTGAACATGGTTAGCAAACGTGTCGTGTTTGTTTTAATATCATACTTATATCTCAGTCACACCACAATACAGATACATGTTATTAGTCATTTAGGGTAATACAAGTTTCTCTTCCATCTGGAGTCTTCCTGGAGTCAGTGTGATTGGTGCATTTAATACACTTGAACCTGTAACGTGAAAACAAAAACGAAAGAGTTTGGATGAGGAGAGCGGGTTTTGGACTTTGGTATCTTGGCGTGTCACCACGCCATTGACTGGGAGAAAGCATGCACGTCTGGTCTGGAGTTTTTTTTAGGCGGGAGTACACCATCTCGCAAAAACCAGTTTCAAAAGAAGGCGTCTGGTTAACTCGGGTTTAGCAGAAACGCTGGAAGATGGATAATATGACGAAGGGATATCTTTTCTTGCGTCTATTGTGCTTCATTTCATTTGAAGGTTAGTGAATTTCTATCATTCATAATGCAATTTGGGGTTTCTGAAATGATTAAAGTTTTCTTAATTAATCTTGATATTGGAAATGGTGTGACGTGAGTATCCACATCAGGGGAGTTTTGTGCAGGTTATGGCAGTAAGGGACGCAGTATATGATACATTGGTACTCCTCTCCCTTTTAAAAAAGAGTTTCTGTTACTTTCCCTTTTTCTGTTCTGACTCATCTAGACAGAAATTAGTGTGACTATAATATTTGAAAGACGATACTCTCGTCTCTCGTGCATAACCATTATTCCAATTTTCCTCAATAACCAATTTTTCTCATTATGTTATACTTATATTAAAATGATGTGTTATTTGATTCTGAAAGAATATTTAGATTTTGAATGAATTATAGGGAACCTAAAAAAAGTAGCCTATAGCCCTCTCTGTCTCTCCATTTCTCCTCCATTACGATAGGTAAGGGTGTGTACTGTATAGCGTGCTTGCCTGAATTTTATGCAGTGGCGGATCTAGAGGGGGCCGCCCCCCCCCCCACCCTATTGGCGGCGAAAAAAAAAGAAGAAAAAAAGGGGAAAAGAGAAGAAAAAGTTGGAAGAGAAAATGAAGGGAAAAGGGGAAAAAAGAGAAAGAAGATGACAAGTAAAAACAGTAGGATAAAATAAAAAGGAAAATAATGCCAAGTTGTAGTTTTTCGCTCGCGCTTCCGGCACGCATTACCTGATTAAATCATGTTCATGATGACCACAACAGCATGCTTCCAACTTCAGCTCTTGCTCTGCGCTTATATTATAGTAGGGGAGACCGGGTATGGACGTTACAAAATTCACATTTTGGGCCAGATAATTCTAATGAAAGAACTAAAGCACTCCATATTGAGTCTGTAGTTAGCCTATTATGTTGGCTAAAACCTGAGGCATATAAAACTTGAAAAAATGTAAACACTAATTAACTACAGCTTAATTAGTGAAGACATTTTTTTGTAACAACCTACCCCATATACGGGGTAGGTTGTTACACCATACGGGGTCAATTGTTACAATATGTAAACATACGGGGTAAGTTGACAATGTGTAAATCTCTTATGCCATACTTTAATTTCAACTTTCCAGTTTCTTGACATCGTTAACAGTAGATCAAGTAGAGCTCTAGAATAGACAAAAGTAATAATAGAAAAATAAAAATATTAACACCTGAAAATTTAGACAAAATGTAATTTTACATATGTAATGTAATTGGGGTAAGTTGTTACATCAACATGGGGTAGGTTGTTGTAACAACCTACCCCATGGGTGATTTTACACACAGAAATCAACTGTAGCACAGTCATTAGGCAGAATTACAGGGCATGGCTAGGGGGTATATTAGTGACATACATGTACTATATTTACAATACCAGACTATCATCATGTGCCTTCAGTTGTAAGAGCTATTACAAAATTCAATTTTAGTCAAAAATTTACTTTGAACTGTAACAAATGGTTTTTGTTGATTTACTTTTTAATAAAACAACGGAGAAACCTCACGACCGGCAGTTCATCACAGCTATGTGTAGGCTGTATATAGATACCAGTTAGCACATCCTCTCTTGTTCCATCTTAGCACACTTAGACTGTAACAACTGACTCGTGTAACTTCCATACCCGGTCTCCCCTATAAATATATTGACTGCTTTGAGGGGCATGGCCGTTTCTAGACTGCTCAAGGGAAATTCCGCATCTGCTATAACCCGAGACCGCAGGTCACGGGTTATGGCAGATTCGGAGGTTCCCGAGAGCAGTCTAGAAACGACCGTGTCCCGAAAATAAAAGCAGTCAATATATCGTTTATATGCCGAAAACAAGGGGATCTAACAATAAAATACATGGTCTAATTTAGACTAACTAAATTATCGACCAAATCGCGCTGCAAATATGGTATCTGAAATCATCGCATCGCGCAAAGCAGCCTTATGCACGTAAACAAATGGGGATCGCACTATGCCCGTTGCTAAGGGGCATCCAGGGTTGCAACGGGCATAAATCCAAGTACTATTGACTGATGATTTGTTTTGGGGCATGGTTGAAGACATGACCAAGCTTTTGACCAATCAAAGGATAAGATTATTCAACATTCTTAAAGTGAGGTATATAATAGCCTATACGTAGGCCTATCCTGGTCATTACGATTATAACCCCCACCCCCCCCCAAAAAAAAGATACTTAGAATGTCCCATTTAAGTCAATATTTCAGCTTGTGCTTTGTGCTTGACATATCTATTAATTTTGATGAGATATGCTTATCCTGTTTTTGAGCACATAGCGCTTAAAATATATTTGTCATTACGATCTAGATAATTTTATTGTGGATAACAATACACGATATTGCCTCGTTTTCAGATTATTATATCAAAAGAATTTGCTCACGCTACGCGCTTACTATGTTTATCAAGATAATTATCATCTTTAGGAGCATAGCACAAAACGCTTAAAATTAAATGTTTTCGCGCTGGCATTGTTAAACGATATAAGTATTTTCTTATAAACTTAGCACCAAAAAAAAAAAAAAAGAAGTAAAAAAATGCCATGTTTTCGGGTTGATATGTCAAAAAAATTCGGCTCGCGCTTCGCGCTCGCATTGTTCAATGAGATAAGTATCTTCTGTAATGGACATGGCACAAAAACAATTAAAAGTCACTGTTTTCAGGTTTGTATATCAAAAACTTTCGGCTCGCGCTTCGCGCTGGCATTGTTCAATAAGATAAGTATCTTCGGGTCGCGCTCGCATTATTCAATGAGATAAGTATCTTGTATATCTGTATATGAGCAGCACAAAAAGCGTTTAAAACGCACTGTTTTCAGGTTGATGTATTACAAAAATTTCCAGCTCGCATTGTTCAATGAGATAAGTATTTTGTATATGAGCATGGCACAAAAAGCGCTTAATATGCACTGTTTTCAGGTTCATATATTAAAAACTTTCGGCTCGCGCTTCGCGTCCTCATTATTCAATGAGATAAGTATTATGAGCAGCACAAAAAGCGCTTAAAATGCACTTTTTACAAGTTGATATATCAAAAGATTTTCCGCCCCCCCCCACATTGGAGAATGCTAGATCCGCCCCTGCTTGTGTGTGTGACCTCTCATACTCTCCCTCTCTCAAACACTCTACCCACCTGCACACACACCCTCACACACACGCCTTATACTCTTCACGGTATTGTGTTTGTCTTTAATTTTTATTGGTCATAAATAGCCTACAATATGAATATATTGTCCTTTTCCACATCCCCCTTTTAGTTTGTGTTTGTCAAGTTTTTTCGATCCTTTTCTCCTTACCATTTTAATGACACCCTGAACCTACATTTCATCGACTGTTATTTTCGCTAAAAGGAAACTTCAAAACACACTGTGTGTATAGTTTATTTAAGAAATTCGTTTATTTTTATCGGAGAAAATGTAAGTTGTTTCCATCTTTCCTTTTCTAAATGCTACGGTATTTAGCGCATCATAATTATAATGATCTTTGGTGTTTTAATCACGAAATGCCCTTTCACAGTATTGATATTTTCGTTGATCATCTATATGGAGTTTCCCACCTTTCGAATTAAATTTACCTACCATTATGTGTTTGTCTTTGTCGGTTTTTACACCGACATGATTGTGTTTGTATAACACATTTCATTAAATCATTTCGAATAATGAGTTCACAATTTGTTTTAAATTTGCATTTGGCATACTCTTCGTATGGCAAATACTACTTAAATATTGTAAATGCAATAAAAGGGGGAAAAAGAAACATCATCGTTCATTCCTGTATGTAATGGGTCTGTATTGCGTACATTGAAATAACACGAAAAAAGTAATGCGGCGGTCACAACTCGTCGTAGGCTACGGGGCACGTGCCATCGACGTAGCCTGCGTTGCATGTACAATGCACGCACAGGTCCTGGGTCAACTTCTGCGATTCCTGCGTTTCTGTAGTAAGGGTACTGTAAAAACTTCGTGCACGTCGCACATGCATTGGTACCTCCGCTGCACGAATTTTCTACGAAATCCATCGCAGGGAGTTGCACGTCGAAGGTACGGCGAGTTGTGACTGCCGCATTAAGAATAGAACCATGTAAATATTTGCACTCATGAATACACCTCAATTATTATTCGAAGAATATGTGTTCGGCTTGCAATATCTTTTAATGTTCATTGGGGGTTTTTTTTGCGTGTAAAATAGAGAAACTATTATCATTAAAGTAACTTTGCCATAAATGGTAACTTTCATGAAATACTGCATTTTGATTGGCTGTTATAGGCAATGTAGTTACCATTGATGCAAAAGTTACTATAATACTAGAGCTTTTATAATTGTAATGCGTAGAATTATCGGTGGTATGTACTGATATGTATTTGTAATGCAAAAAAGTATACAGCAACTGGCTACAGGAAAGAGAGAGAACAAAACTGAAACGAAAAGAGATAGTAAAATTAACTTTTTGAAAAAGAAGAAAATGAATTGTGTAATGTGATGAATTTGACATTTAATCACCTTTTACAATTTGACTGTTTGGGAACTGTCTCAGCCTTACCATGAAAAGCATTTGGGAGAAAATCAACCAATATTTATCCTGATAATAACTAACTTTGGATTGAAAAAAAAAAGAAATTTTGGGTTTTCATGAGAATATGCCGATGTTTTATTCCTTAGACCCCACATTTTATAAGTGGATTATATTTACTATGTCATAAACTTTCAGAGCATGTGAAAAAATAAATAGGGTTTCGACCTTTCGGATGAGATTTGGAGGATTCTAAAGACGTATGTTTTGTTATGTTTTTACGTTATTTGCCCCATTGACGCACGCGCGGAAATTGAAATTTGATGAGCGCGTGCGTCTGTATGTTCGGCTGGAAACGATTTAAAATAAATAGAAACTCCTAAGAGAATTGTCTAAATTGCCAATCAACAAAAAAACCCGGAATTTTAGGCGATTTACAAAGTGCGCGCAAAACGCGCGCACGGGCGCTTACGCGCGGAAATTTTTAAAATTCTTGAAATGGCCTGAAACATACTTTGTATGAATATGGGGTGTTTTGAGCATTTTTAGATTTTGACACACCGGTTTTTGAAAATTTTCAACCTGTTACAAGCATTTATCAAATAGGCTTTCGATTATTTTTTGTTAGGAAAATGACGCTCTTCAATTTGAGACCAGCCACGATTCATTTGGACAAAATTTTTGACGCCAACGCTTCTGGACT
>CALNVZ010000174.1:39566800-39587141 GCA_940671915.1 Paracentrotus lividus | reverse complement strand
AGAGAGAGAATAATCCGCCAATTTCCACAAATTTCTCACTTAAGCAAACCCCAACTAATCAATAATTGATGCAGTAATTTCATGCATATCACCTCAATTCCATAAGCTATCAAAATGACTTTCCCTCATACAACTTGGTAGGGAATTCCTGCGCACTCCTAATTTCCATACCTATACAAAAGTGAACGCTGCTCATTCATGCATGAACTATTTTCACTTTTTGGTGTCATATGAAGTTGGGATAATGAGCTTCCCATACATACAATTCATTTACCTAATATACAATATACAATGACAAATCGAGATCTGGTTAAAACTATTCCGTCATCGAAGGAATCATCACATAAGTAACTATTTTCTCGAGGGCCATCGCCGAGAGAGAATAGTACCTATGTGATGTTCCTGAGTGCGAAATAGTTTAAAAAACCTGTTCTGAGAATGAGTCATTGTATATTTGTTTTATATCCCTTCCACTATAATACCAATTCCTTTTAATTTTTTTTAATGAACAATTATATAGTCCTCCATCGTAGAGAAGTTGAGGAAAAATACTTGTCTTGCCTAATCGATCGTCTGTTATGTATGTGGGGAGACAATAGTTCGCGCAAAATTTCAAAATTATAAAATTGCCACATTCAATCAACAATATTCATGTTTTACTCAAAATCAACGCAAAAACTATGATTACCAAATAAACGGCAAAATTCAAAACTCCGAATCGCCAAACGAAGAAAGTGAAACTAGGTGAAAGGGTTTCGACGATATCGCGATTTCAAAATTCTATGTCGATCGAAACGATCGCGCATTCTGCTGAAAAAGTCAACAAAAAACAACAAAATCTCAATATTTTATGATATTAACTCGGAAAATGATGATTTTCCAACCCTTGTCAAAAAAACTCGGAATTTTTGGCAACGGACAACGCAATTTTTCGATGTTTGGTCAATAATTTCACAATTCGATACCAACATACCGTGACGAAGTATTTTATCTTAAGCAATTTTTTGGTCCTCTTTTCTGATGGTTGTATCAGATTTTTCACGATATTGATTAATTTTGAGATTATTCCGTTTTGCGTGAAATTAAGGTTCTGCGCGGAATTATTGGTTACACCACCAAGCCGCACCTGGTCAGTGCAAAGCTCGCCGAAAGTTTCCCGGCCCCGTGGCATGGCAGCTCAGTGGAGAATTCAGGTAAAAGCAGCAGAGTAGCAACCGCTGCGTGCGTTGCGTTTGCAACAACTCGTGAATAGGGTGGGGGGGGGGGGGGGGGGTCGGAAAAAACGTATAGTCCAGTTTCCCCTAGGGAAAAAAATGTACTATCGGTGACGTCATGAAGAAAAACGAACTATTTCTTGAGAACGTTTTTCTTAGTTTAAACTATTCTTTTTCTCCTTGTGTACACTCCTCAATGCAAACAATCTTAAAGTAAAGGGATATAAAATGAAATATTTTTCATTTGGCAAGCCATTTCAAAAGTGTTATAGTTCTTTTCGGGACGCCCTGTATGTACATACGTACATACCACCTAATGAGATGGCTTGTCCAATGCAAAATACACGTACAGACTTCAAAATGTGATGAAATGACATGCTTCTTTAATCGCCAATTTCGACTACAAAGCCGGGGTAAAACAACAAATTAAAATTCGCCAATGTTGTAGGGAATTGTCTCGGCTAAACATACTGAACATTTGAAAGAGAAACGGCACATATTTACTGAGAAACCCTCCTCTTTTATCAAGATTATGCGTCATTTAGTGAAATCGGTAATTTTGAAAACGCAAATCGAAGTTTTGAGTTTAGAAGCCATTATGATAATGTTGCATTGACGATAAGTAACAATGAGGTAATGAAATCGCATCTTCAACTCATACTCTATCCAACTCTGAAAAGATAATGGGTTGCCCGTTGATCCTTGAAGAAATATTCAGGATTTTGTGTAGGCATGTTTTTGGCCAAATGGCTATATTTTGTAAAATTGACAAAAATTCGCGTGCGCGTAGTTCCAACTTGAACAGACCATCATTTTCGTTATAAATAGTTAAAAAGTAGTGATTATGGTTGTCCAAATTGTTGTCATATTATCAAATTTACTTTAAGAGCAAAAAATCAAATGATCTCTAAGCTGCCATTCTTCGCCTACGCGCATTAATGCGCGCAAAAATCGTGCGCGCGCATTTTTTTCTTGAAATGCTTAAAATGACCTGAAACGTACCTCTAACTTCAGCCATAAAGTGATTTTTGAAACATTTTTTAATTTTGCGCGCGCGTAATTCCTTAATTCGGACAAATAACAAAGAGGTGATATTGTACATTACGTACATACCACCTAAATTAACTCTTCATGCAACAGAGCCCTTGAACATTTGTTTGGTTGGGCGATGTCAGATTTGTAATTACTTTATCCCCATCTACAGTTTTGATTAGTTTCAGCAAATATTTATATTAAAGCGTTTGCCTCATATTGTATCAATCCAATATAGTATATATAGTACAATCATTATTACAACGTTTAGGTCTCTTTTTCGATACATTAACCATGTATTGATACTCTTTTCCAGATGTTTGCTCGTCGGCGGTTCAATATTGTTAGCATAATGTATGTTCTATGTAGTTACACTACCCGTATCAATGGAGAAAAGGAGTGCATTTATTGTACAATATTGCACTCCGCGATGCCAGTAAAAAAATGCTGCGCGGCAACAGCTATAAACAATGGATACGCGGAGCAAACAATTTACGTCATAATAGCACACCAGCTTTTAATCAATGGATACGCGGAGCAACAATTTACTGTCATAATAGCACAACAGCTTTATAACATAGATACGCGGAGCAATAATTTACGTCATAATAGATTGATCATTTTAAATTTTGTTGAGATTCTCGGATCAGGCCAAGATTTATACAAATGAGTAATCCCTCTTTCTGTTTAAACTGGTAGCCGTTGCTGTTGCATAAGAAAATGGTTTGTATGTA
Organism: Paracentrotus lividus; assembly: GCA_940671915.1. NCBI lineage: Eukaryota > Metazoa > Echinodermata > Echinoidea > Camarodonta > Echinidae > Paracentrotus > Paracentrotus lividus. Next base: position 39,584,161 of record CALNVZ010000174.1, on the reverse strand, counting down.
TAATAATAATAATATTGTGGATTTCTTTCGTGCAATATGAGATATAATTCCATTCATCAGTATGAATATTGCACTCTCACTCGTCTTCGACTCTTGCAATATTCATACTGATGAATGGAATATATCTCATATTGCACTCAAGTGCATCCAATATTATATAAATATATGTTGCACCTTGGAGGCTAAACTGCCTGAGGGTGGTTATCATGGTTATACCCAATATAAAGTTTATATGTGTAAAAAAAAAAAAATCACTTTGGTAAAGCCAACAAATAATTGATTTTAATGAACCGGATGGTGCAATTACTATTAAATGATTATGAGATTGATGATTATTTCAATATTCATTCTAGAAGTATAGTATCTTATAGCAATATCACTCCCTTCTCTTTCTGCCACTCATACAGGATGTGCTGCACAAGGCGAAGTTACCGTGCCCGACAGAAACAGAACACTGTGGGTTGGCGACCACTCTGCCATCCTTACTTGTCGAGCGACAGGGAACCCTCCCCAAGTTTCTTGGTATAAAAGTGGTGGTGTTGAACTGGCACAATGGAACGTAGGTACTGGTGTTACAATCATGGAATCAGCATATAAATACAATATGACTGGGGACGGTCTGGATTTCAAGCTGACCATTATGAACATTTCTCTCTCAGATGGAGATCAGTCCTATTCATGTGCAGCTCTATACGGTGAAGGCGATGTTAAATTTAAAAGAACTGATGTTACGGTTAATGGTAAGAAAAGACAAATAAAATATTTCTTCCAAATGTCAAAAACATAAACGATTTCCCCCTAAAGTTTCTGAAATCAGAGTCTTCTCTCCATAGATCGTAACAATAAGTAGGTCAAATCATTGTAGTAATTATGAACACATATTGCTTTATCTTTGAGGTTTTTTTTACTTGGGAGTTCATCCTGTACGACAAGACATCTACATTGACCGAAATCAACATCTGTGAAGGAACATGACTAGTTTGTTATAAGAACATAACATTTGATTAGTTAATCTTGTAAGTATATATTAAGTATATAGTAGGGCAATGTAACGTAATGATAAAATATTCATTATGATTAGCAAAATTAATGGTTGCTACTCCGTGATCTCCAATAACCATCATGTTTTATTTTGTTAACAAGTAATGTTTATATCAAAAATTGCAAATGTTTAATTCATTCGCAGATGAACCAGACGATCCTTACCCGACAATCACACAATGCTCACCCGACTCGGAAGGTGACGATGATTGTCATATCCAAGTCTTCAACGAGACTTACACACAGAACCTGACATGCATGGCCACACATTTCTTCCCGAATGTCACCCTGACATGGTCAACGGGCGATGAACCCATTGAACCTTACGACGTACAATGGTATTCGAATGACGACGGAACATACAGCGCTTCGATCACGATCACTGTACGCCAGCAGCAGGAGCCGTACGTCTGCACGATTACCGGGGAAGCCGTGAGGAACGTAGCTTCGAAGACGGTTAGTGCCGTGGTGCAGATTCACGAGCATGACCCGAGCGCTTCTCCTTTTACAACGAAAGATCCTGAGGAGGATAATCCCAGTTCAAATAACGTCGGTACGTGACTAAATGTTAATCATCAAGCGAATGACCCAGAAAAAAGCTACAAGTTTAAAACGCCCTGATAAAACAGAAATATTTATTTATTTATTATTTTTTTTATTATTAATTTTATATTATTATTATTATTATATTTTTTTTTTTTTTTTTTTTATTTATTTATTTTTTTTGGGGGGGGGGGAAGGGGTGCTTTACACATGGATAATCACGTATCATTATTTATTTGTGACACCAAAAAGTTAAAACATAATTATTTAATGCTTTAATTGTTGATCCCTATTCACCTTTGTACAGGAGGTAAAAAAAAAAGCAGGTTTGCGCAAGAACTTATATTATATTTCAATTCCCACGGCCATCATCTCCAGTTGTTGAGTGCCATTTTCAATTTTTTATTTTATTCAGTATTTAAAATCTTAGGAATTCAGTTTATTAGGCTTTGGAAAGCACTATACATAACTGCTCCCTCCTCCCTCCCCCTCCCCCCCCCCCAAAAAAAAAAATTGATTAAAAAAAAAAAACACAGAAAAAGGTGAAGCACCATTTGGAACCGAGCTCTTTATTTATATTCTCTACAGGTATGATAGTCGGGATCGTCATCGCTCTCGTCTTCCTCGTCCTGATCGTTCTCTTCATCATATACGTAGTAAAGGTTAAAGGACGGGATATTAGTAAGTTAAAGCTGAAAATTTACCGAAATATATATATATATTGTGTGTGTGTGTGTTGTGTGGTGTGTGTGTGTGTGGTGTGTGTTTTGTTTTGTGTATATACACTGTTCGTCATAAAGGTGGAATATTTTTTTCTGGCTCCAACGACGTTATGTTTGCACGGCTTAAGAGCCTGTCCCACAGGAGGCGATCGTTGTGGCGACAACCTATGCATGTTAGAACCTGCCAGAGTCGTGTCAGAATCGTAGGTGCCGAAGATCATATACGTATCTACGACTCTGTCTACGACAGGCTACGACAACGACTTGCTTCCACGCAAACAATAGGCTAACAATAGATCGTATTCGATAATACAATAGCCTCGACCTCCGCGCATCTCGCGGCTCGACTTCTCTTGTCGCAGCTTAAAATCAACCAAAATATGAACTTGCGCACTGTGGCGATCCTTGCGACTGACACAGGCGATCGAGTGTTTTCTACCTGATGGCGGCCTGTCGCCTTCAAGTTCGTGATAGTCTTCTCAGACGCGCATTATAATTTGGGTCGTGAGTGATTTTTGAAAATTTCAAAAATCAGCGGCGACTGTACAGTATCTGAATTTTGGTGAATGTAGGCGGCGACAAAGGCCGTAGTAGCTTAAATTTCACTGACCGTTCGGTTCAGCGATGCGTGCAACGTACGCTGGAGCGCGGCAACCTACAACTGGCCGCCGTTCCCCTCTGCTAAACATGTTCTATCTGGCGACAATCTACGATAGCACCTTGTCGCGACAAGAGAAGACAGGCTACGGTCACTGACGTCAACCCAACTGACGCCGGCTATTGTTTAACTTGTTGAGAAACCAGCGGCGAACAGAATTTTGCTACGTATTTGTTGGCGACAGACGCGATAATTCACGATCTTATAGGCGATTGGACCTGCGCATGGTGGCGATTGGTACTAAAAAGTAGTTCGTAGGTTGTCGCCACAACGATCGCCTTCTGTGGGACAGGCCCTTTAGTGTTCGTCACCGCTGTCACTTTCCGGGATCCTGGCTATATCTTGGACGTTCCCTCAACTCTTCCCGGGGATTTTTCTTTTAAAAAAATTGCCACCCCCAGAAGATGGCCATTTTCGTCATTTTTTTCTTATTTTTGGGGCCCTTTTTTGTTTAAGCAACCTACCAAGGCGCCCTCAGTCCTACCCCAAGGAAACACGTCTGAGGTGTAGAGTTTTTATTGTTCTTTAAGTTAAATTTAGTTATATGGTTACAGACTCAACTCGTTTGACTAGGGGAGGGGTCAAAATTTATTTTAATTGGGGTTCAACATTGATTTTATTCATTTTTAACCATGGAAATTTCTATCTTCCCTAAATTGTATTGTAAAATATCAGCCAAACTTAAATAAAAATAATATATAGTTACCATTTACAACTTTGTCCTCAATGCTAAAAAGAAAATTAGGGGAAAATGATAATAATTAAGGGTTAAAGGTTGTTTTTTATATATTTTGTTTTTAGCATAAAGTTGGAATAAAATATTCCGAATTTTCACAAATCACACTTGTTATTTCAACCCCTCCCCTAGACAAGAGACCCAAGCCTTTCCCCATAAATCTAGATTTAACGTAAAGAACAATTTAAACAGTACACCTCAGATGCGTTTCCTGGGGGTAGGAATGAGGGGGGCTTGATCGGCCGCGGGGTAAACAAAAAAGGGGCCCAAAAAGAGAAAAACTGACAAAAATGGGCATCATTGGGGTTGAAAAGACCTTTTTTTGAAAACTTCTCCTTGAAGGGTTCGGTGAATGTTCAAAATACAGCCAAGGGTCCCAAAAGGTAAAAGCAGGGACAAACATATTCAAGAAATTAAAGCCGGAGCAAAATCATGTTGCTATAGCAGCAAAAAAATATTCCACCTTTATGACGGACAGTGTATATTATCAACTATTTGCTGAAAAGGTATCCTCAAATCATAGCTTGTTATAGATCTCTTTTTCGTGTACCTTTTTCTTATTAATTCACGATCTGGTGCTCATAATCTATGTAATCATTACATATGATAGCCTGTGTGTTATTGATCATTATCTAATTTGTAGTGCCAAACAATTATCGATTTCTATCCTTTCTATGTATATTATTTTATCTATATTTCCTGTCTCTCAACCGCTCAGTGGCGATTTTGCGGGATATAAATCATAAAATTATATTAAGGTTATTATGGACCCAGAATATAGAGACATTTTGACCCCTCCTTTTGTTTTTAGTGTACAATGGAGTGTATACTCTTTACTACCATGCTCTACCGGATATGACATCAGTTACATGTAAATGGTTAAGAAACGCATTATGTTATTATTAAATCAAAATCCTCTGTATTTTGCATTCAGCAGGTACAAGTAAATCATACGAATACTCGGGAGTTAGTCAGAAAGAAGGTGGGACTGTGGAAGAGTTGGATGAACGAAGAGCAGCAACCTCCAAATCAACAACTGGAAAGGATAAGACTAAAAACGTTAAAGGTGAATGAATGAACGAATGAAAACGATCCGTTATGAAAGAGTATAACCACGTCATGATTTGGGCTACAACAAGCCTAATACTAGTCGCGGCTGTGGTTTTATTTCTTTCTTTTTTTCAAATACCAAAAAATACTATTTTGGAAAAGTATATAAAAAATTATACTGACTAACAAATATCTAGCTATTATCTGAATTTTAAAAAAAATACAAAAAAAACAAAAAAAAAAACAAAAATCTTGAAATTAATTTTCTGTGGAACATTTTTTTTTCGGTCTACGACCATCAATAAGATCATCATATTATTGGCAATTGGGGTAAGGTTCAGTCTGTCATTCGGGTCTTTCATCGGCTAATAGTGGAAGTGTCGTGGTCTAGTGGTCTCGCCACTGGACTGGCAATGCAAAGACCGTGGGTTCGATTCCCGTACCGACACTTATGTCCCTTGAGCAAGGCATTTTATCTGCACGCTTGACCCCACCCGAGGTGATAAAAATGGGTACTCGGTAGGATTGCGAATGCTATGTAGTTCGCTTTAGCATGTGTGCGCCTAACAGGCGACCGGCTGGAATGAGAGATTGTGCACTGCAAAGTGCGGGATCGAAAAATTAATCCAGTGACCGGGGTAATAATATATTGTAAACGCTTGGTCTTAACAGGTAAAGCGCTTTATAAATAACCGGTATTATTATTATTATTATTATTATTATTATCAAGAGATTTTTTTTAATCTTTCCGTTTTCTTGACTGGGGGGGGGGGCGTTTGGGCCCCCTGGATCCGCGCCTGTCTATATATCGCTCATCTTGTTTATTTTCTGTCGTTCCCTTCTCAAATTTTCTACGTCATGATTTGCTCATTGTCTCAGTCCTCCCTGCCCTTAACCTTCCACATGCATATTGATAAAAATGTCCATTTTCTCTCTATCTTTCTTCAGATGATAACTTCGCTATATCAGAAGACATCCAAGAAACAGAGGATCTCAAGAAACAAGAGAAACCGAAGGAAGAAGATAATGGTAAAAACAACAATTATTTACCAAAATTATTGTCCTTTGTTACTCTGTACATTTCTCATGCCCAAATTTTATACATTCCATTGTTATTTTTTAAGAAATTTATTGTCGCAGTGGATTTCAGGTGTTGAACAGTACCAGTTTATGAAAAAAAATTCCCCCATAAAAAAATGATAAGTTAAAAAAAACAAAAAAACACTGTCATCAATAAACTCGTACTTATCATGTCAGGATTACGACTCTGTAAAGTTGACGATGAACATAATTTCAACTCCAAAAATTATTCATACAATTATATTAAAATATATATATATATCTTAGGGATAGACAACAAAAAAAGTTTCATATGGAAGTTATAAAGTATATAATTTCAACTCTTAATAAAACACTAATGGTACCATTGTTCTTTGCAGAAAAGAGTCCGGAACCGAAAACCAGTGTGACAGTCGATGACCACGGTGATCATGGTCATCATGGCGGAGGTCATACTGACCATCATGACCACGGGCATAGTCATAGTGGTGGTGGTGGTGGTGGTGGTGGTGGTGGTGGTGGTGGTGGCGGCGGCGGCGGTGGCGGTGGTGGTGGTGGTGGTGATGACTGATGGGATGATAACATTATAGTATGTCCATCATGACATATTATAGGACGCTGTCATCGTGATTTTGAAGATCGACAAAACGTGATCAAAACTCCCAGATTATAATAGCAGTAACAAAACAGTAACATAATATGCCACACAAAAATGCCACTCTTCGGGCCACTCGTTCATTCACACGACAGCCTAAAGCAAATTGCGTAGATCGGCATTTCGGAAACACGCCTCCGAACGTTATGTGAGAAATCAGTAAAATATGCCCTTTAAATGTCATGACATTTAAAGGGCATATTTTACTGATTTTACAGACTTAACTAGCGAGAACAAGCTCGTAGCCAAAAAACCTAATCACAATGGGCACAAAATTACAATGCTCCTCTGTATAATATTTATATAATATGTAACTGTTTTTTCCTTTCAGATACCCTGAAAATAAATACAGAAATCAGAAAAGTGTATTCCGCCAAATGTAAATAGTGTTTAAGGATTTTTGCGATAAAATCGATATTATACAAAGTTGCATTTTTGTTGTTTTGTTTTGTTTTTGTTTTTAGGGCGCTGCAATTTATAATATGGATAATTACGCCCAAGGAAATGTCAGTCTGAATTATAGTCCTGATATGACATCAATTATTGTAACCAGATTCGAAATTCTTGTTTTTCAGCAATGAAGATCAATGGACATATCGGTCCTTTAAAAAAAAAAAAAAAAAAAAGCAGTATTAGTGTGCGATTTCTGTATTGTTTAGCAAACATACAAACTAACACATATATGTATTTAACAATACGATCTTTAAAGTTCTTCTTTCGTTGAGATGGAAAATTAATGAAACAAATTCTTGCACATTTTACTGCCGAAAGTACAAACACACAAAGTAATAACTTTCTGTTTTGTTTTTGTTTTGTTTATTTTGTTTGCTAAATAAAATAGAGGGGTTTAGTTTTATTTGGTTGTTATAACTTTTACGCCTGGACCGAAGTGCATTTTGTTCATTATTGTTTGATGAAATATCTGTAATTGAAATGTTTTTGCATTAAATGGTCATTTATTGTAATAACACTTTAGACGTCTGCTCGTATCCATGAGCATTTGGATGTATGTATTAAGTATATAGTAGGCGAATGTAAAGTCAAGTTTTTACCTTTGGATATATTGTAACATGCTCGAAATGGTGTTCAAATTGTGGAACTAATTTTCTTCTTCTCTTACTAGTAACAATTTTGTTATCTTATATTATCGTCATATTTTGGGAATACGCCGTCGCATTTTCAATAATCTATATATAAAGATAAGAATTCAAATAAAAAATGTTATTAAGTCATTTGTTTGTAAAATCGTTTTTCGAATAAAATGCATTCTTTTGCTACCAATACGTAATAATACTTTGCGACCTTGTTTTTTTTTAATGCATTTGATTAGCAAATCTTCGATAACGTTGATATCACTGTGTATCATTTAGATTTTTGTCATCTTGTTTGAATATACATGATACTTTCATGACCATAACATTAGAAATATTATAGTGTATGTTCATCAATTCGAAGATTTATTTGAAATACTTTGTGTTGAACATTATTAACCGAGTTGGAATAAATGTGAAATATGCCCTTATTAAAAAGTAAAGACTTCCAAATTCTTTTATCTTATTTCGAAGTGCACAAGTACCTATTAGTATATCATTCCATTAATGTATTTCTTATCAATCTGTCTTTGAAAGTGTATATAATGATGGGTGTATCATTGCAAAATGTTTCAAACACTCGACCTAAGAAAATGCGTAAACTATAACTTTTTTTTTGCTTTTTGTTTAGTTTAATTTAGTTTTTTTTAAGGGGGGGGGAGATTATAGGAAACTGGCATTACATTTCTATTTTGCCTATTTCAAAAGAAACTAAAAGAAATACTCCTACAAAACCATATATTAATATAAGGTTATTATCGAGGAATCTTACGATCACAATTTTTTCACCAAAATGGCTAATTAGCATAAAAAATGCAAATTAGCAATTTTTTAAAACTAAAAACAAGATCTACTGAATACCGTACAACTAAGTAAGTCCATTTTCGGTACAGATGTTCTATAAAAATATCCATAGGACATGAGTGACTTGGAATTCCAGAATTGTCTTTTGTATTCAATTGCTTTTTAGCTAATTATGTATTCATGATATATTAACCTCAAAACAATGCATTTTAAACGCTTTTTGTGCTTTGTTCATAAAGAAGATACGTACCTCATTAAACAATGCTAGCGCGAAGCGCGAGCCGAATTTTTTTTATATACGGTATATTAACCTGAAAATATTGCATTTTAAGCGCTGTTTGTGCTATGCTCTAGATGATAATTATCTCATTAACAATAAAGCGAGCGCAAACGACAAGCAATATTTTGTTAAATATATTAATAAAAAACGAGACATTTTTTTGTTATCCCCACGGCAAAATTTTGTATTTCATCAGCGAGTGCGAATGCGAGCCGAAAAACTTTGATACATCATCCTGAAAACTGTACATTTCAAGCTTTTTTTTGTGCTACTCTTAAAAGATACATATTTCATTAAACAAATAATACGAGCGCAAAGCGTGACCCGAAAGGTTTTGAGAATTATATTTTGTTTGTCATCTTCATGAAAAGGATGCGGATTTCCTAACAAATAAGGAGAGCGCGAAGCGCGAGCCAAATATTTTGTCAGTATATCAAATTAAAAACATAATTTTTTGAGTGCTTCTTGTGCTATGCTCCTAAAAAGGAAATTATCTCGTTAAACAAAATGAAGAAAAAAAAAAAAAAATGCGTAGCAAATTCCTTGTTGATATATTTACCTGAAAACGAGGCAAATAATGTGAGATAAAATTGTTGATATTATTGACCACAAAGCTTTTGAGCGCTATGTGCTCAAAAACTGGATGAAACTATCTCACAAAGAGATAAATATCTTTGTGATTAAATATTGACATTCTAAGCATTTTTTATTAATTTTATTATTATTATTGTTGATCATGAACAGGATAGGCCTACGTATCATTAAACAAAGTAATCCGAGCGCAGAGCGAAAGCTGAAATTGTGAGCACTTTTTGTAATCCTCATAAACATGATTTGGTGAAGTAATTTGAGCGCGAAGTGCGAGTGAAAACTTACGACTTGGCTTAATTTTCTTCTTTATTTTTCCTCCTGTTTTTAATTTAAATTTAATTTTTTTTTCTCTCCTCTCCTTCACTTTCTTCTTCTTTTTCTCTTCTTTCCCCCGTTTTCTTTTTTTTCCCGCGCCGCCAATGGGGGGGGGGGGCCTTCTGCTCCCCTGGATCCGCCTATGATTATATACTATAAATTAATGACTAATCAAAGAAATTATGTCATATTTGGGAATTTTCCGATTTTTTGTTCAACGGGTCACTTGTGCATTTATTTACAAAAACACTGACTTTGAAGCTTTCTGTTCATTTTTTCACGTTTAATTTTATTACTTGTTAAAAAATCTATACAGTTTCACAAAATGAAAAGAACAACAACTTGTTTTATCATGTGAATTTTCATAAAATTATGATATAATCCCCCCCCCCTCCCCTATAAACGACAGACCATTCCATTGTTTTCTTCCCTTATGATGTAGATATTGAAGTAAAAAAAATAAATAAAACGGAATAGAACTGATGTAGGGCCTAACTATTTTGGAATTTTTTTCTTTGTGGGGGGGGGAGGGGTTGAGGGGGGGGGGACAATTCCGAGCCACACATAATGATCGACGATGAATGTGACTATTATATGAAAGAATAAAAACCAACACTCTAAATCAAACAAATAGGTCTACATCACATAAAATAAAAACGACATGATGTTACAAATTTTGTAACAGGTGACAAATTCGAATACACAATGCCTTCCAGCCGCGCTTCCGCGCACACGCCCCCACCCCCTCATTGCCCACTGATTCTTACCCATAGAGATCAGTGCTCATGGCATATTAAGCGGCTTTCGGAGCACTACGGTAGCATGACTACGGTAGCTCTCCAGAGCAAAAATCGAACTGCGCATGCTCAACTCCCTCTTTGCTACCGTCTTCTTCCCAAACAGGACGGTAGACGAGCGATTTAGCGTACGGTTGTAGAATGACTACGGTAGTATAGTCTTGGTATGTTTATATACATAAAAATCAAAGAAATACATAAGAAATGATTGAAAGAAGAGCAAAGACAGAAGGAATAACAAAGAAATACATAATAATTTATGGAGAGAAGAGGAAAGAGATAATAAAAAGAAATACATAAGAATTTATAGGAGAGAGAGGAGAAAGAAATAAAACAAAGAAAACATAAATTTAGGAGAGAGGAAAGAAGGATAAAACAAAGAATACATAATAATTTATAGGAGAGAAGAGGAAAGAAGGATATAAACAAAGAAATACATAAGAATTTATAGGAGAGAAAGGAAAGAAGGATAAAACAAAGAAATACATAATAATTTATAGGAGAGAGAGGAAAGAAGGATAAAACAAAGAAATAACATTAATAATTAATAGGAGAGAAGAGGAAAGAAGGATAAAACTAAAGAAATACATAAGAATTTATAGGAGAGAAGAGGAAAGAGGTAAACAAATAAAAAAGAAATACATAATAATTTATAGGAGAGAAGAGGAAAGAAGGATAAAACAAAGAAATACATAAGAATTTATAGGAGAGAAGAAAAAAGGATAAAACAAAGAAAAACATAAGAATTTATAGGAGAGAAGAGGATCAGGAAAGAAGGATAAAACAAAGAAATACATAAGAATTTATAGGAGAGAAGAGGAAAGAATGATAAAACAAAGAAATACATAAGAAATGATAGAAGAGAATAAGAAGAAAGACAACACAGAGTGAATACATTAAAAATGATAGAAAGGAATGTAACAGAAAGATAAAACAAAGAAATACATAGGAATTTCTTTAAAGAAGAAGAAATAAAGAGATACACAGAAATGCTGTTCACCGTCGTCTTCGCAGACTGCGAAAGCGCTTACAAGTCACGACGGTGGTGCGAGTGCGAGGCCAGTACGGTCGATTAAACCTACCGTCCTGATACCTACCGTAGTGTTCCCGAAAGCTCATTATTCGCAGACTAGTACCCGGAAACAAAGAGTAGGCTTATATATATTGTACCGCACTCGCTGAGCTGTGTACAAGTATATTGTGTACACTATTGCCCAGCCCCCTTTTTAAAGAACCGTCTTGTTTTGTAGAATTTTTTCACCTGTCCCGCTTCACTATACTTTATATATTGTATGGTTCTATTGTTCCTTTACTTGGGTTGTGCAGTATACTTATATATTGTGATATTGTAGCTGCAAAGAGTGATACAATGTTGAAAGAGTGAAGGCAATTTTAGCTGCTGGGAAGGCGACGGAGCGGGTTGAGCGAGTGAGCCGAAGTTTCGGGTGAGTGACTGTTCCTTATTCGTCATATGAAGTAAGTTATGTAGTGTACGTAAGTTCTGTAGTGCACTACTAGTACATATGTACTGTAACTACTCTTAATAGGGCATAGTGAAACTAACCCACTCTTATTGACTCACAAGTTTCAAAGGATTATATAAATATTTGAATTATATGTTGACTCGGCGTCTGAAAGTTCTAAAAAATATTTGAGGTCGATTTCTGAGCGTTATTTGTAGACTCATTTAGGCTATACAGCAAACATCATTCCATTGTGTCTTTGATGTGTAGACTACGAGCCTAAAATCAAGGGCGAGTAATGTGATAGCTAAAGACAAACGTCAGAATTGATTAGAAGTATTATTTAAATGGGGGTATAAACCTTTGGCATGAATATATGATTGAGAGACAAAGGAGTGGAACTAAATGTTATGTTCTGTTTCCTATTCACCACACATAATATTATTCATACCAGACATGTCTATTTTAATTGCCGTGGGAATGTAAGACTGCTGGTACATTTTTATTGCAATAACGATCCATGTTCGGAAGGAAGAAAAAGTAGCGATTTTTTAAATAACCACTCCATGCATGACTCATTGACTTTACTAAGAAAAATTTCGGCTGCGCCCCCCCCCCCTCATTCTCAAATCCTGGATCCACCAGACCATTTACAATAGAACCTTCCTCGATCGCACCCCACGTATATGCAGGTTCACCCTGTGGTTGTCACACCGAGGCTGTTCTCAGTCACAGACCCTCCTTGCATGTTCCTTAAAGCTGGGATAAAGTTTGGGTAAATCTAAAAATACTATCTTTCAAATTTTTAATATACTTTGGAATAGAATGCATGATTATATGATAAAACACATATCACTTGAAAATGGGGATAACAACCAAAACAAATGTGCACAATATGCCTATTACAGTTTTAGATTTACCAAAACTATATCCCAGCTTTAAGGAACGGGTAAGGACGGTTTAATCCCTACATGTATCTCAGGCATCTGACAATACTGCGCTTGATCTCTTAGGGTGGTATCTCACTTCGCGGAAACAAAATTGAGAAAGATTTGCTAGCATGGCATTGTCTCCTCTTTTTCCGCGACGAAATCTTTTGTCCCACATACAAAAGGTTACGTAGTACAAAAGACGGATTAGCCAGCATGGCATTGTACTAGATCTGTCTCCTGTGGCACAGAAAAAGTTGTCGCGGAGACTGAGGAAACAGATGTAGTGCAATGTGGCAAATCAGTCTCAATTTTGTTTCCGCGAAGTGAGATAGCACCCTTACCAGCAAAACGTACTGAAATGGTCATTTAAACTAAGCATTGAAACCTTCAGCAATGTCGATACACACTATTAAAACAGGAGGGGGTAGGTAACACCCTCTGATATGACTTACTAATGGTGAGGTCATAATAATGAACACGATTGGTTACACAGATTCTACGTAATATACTGTATAGGATCTAATGAAGGTGCTAAACGTAAATACAGGAAGTGGTCATTTTGTCAACCCTTGTTGGTCATTCCTCGGAAAATGGCTGCTTTATACTTCCTGATTTCGGATGCGATTACCAACTGCTCTGAGGCAGAACGGTTTATGTACAGACAAGTAAATAATTATTTAGTTCATTTCAATTAAGTTCACAGTACATATGAAAAAAAGCTACAATACTCCGAGTAGTAAGGGTATAACAAAAGTAGGTAGCATCAATTATAGCAGAACAAAATAAAATATTAGACAGGCGCGGATCCAGGATTTTCCAGAGGGGGGGGGTCCAACTTTGAAAAAAAAATCTTGCGAGCGGAGCGAGCAAACGAGCGCGAAACGCGAGTTAACATTCCCCGATATATAGGACTATACTGATCTAAAACGAGGAATTTAGACAATTCTAATTTTACTCCTGTGAAAAAAAAAAATAATGATTATATACTAGCAAAACAAAAACAAAAACACAAAAATCGATATATTTTAAACCCAACTTTAGTGGTTTGAATATATAATCTAAACTTTCACCATGAGATGAAAACTTTGAGGTAAAACTTTGAGTTAATTGTGCATTATATACCATACTAAATTGGTACATGCGAGCGCGAAGCGCGAGCCGAAAATTTTGAGCTCAAAATTGGAGTTATTGTGCATTATGATTTAGTATCCGCGAGCTGAAAATTTTGGGTTTTAAAAGATATATGGAATAAATAAAGGGGCACTTTCTTCTATCATTTTTTTTAGATAATTATGTATTATAGACCTTATTCGCGCGAGCTGAAAATTTTGAGGTATAAATTAGAGTTATTTGTGCATTATGATTTAGTATCAGACATGTCATCGAGCGTAAAGCGCGAGCCGAAATTTTTGGGTGTTAAAAGATATATGGAATAAATAAAGGGGCACTTTCTAGTATTAAATATCGTAGATAATCGTGTATTATAGACCCTATTTAGTATCCGCAAGCGCGAAGCGCGAGCTGAAAATTTTGATTTATTTGTGAATTATGTTATATATTCTAATAGTAAATAGTGGTAGTATTTTAAGAGTTGTGATTGTTTGAAATGATGTCACGTGTCATTCACGTTTTTGTTATATTGAACGGTTTTTGTTATATTGAACGTTTTTTTTTTTGTTATATTGAACGGTTTTTACCTGTGTTAAAATGAATGGTGAAATCGACTGCCTTGTTGCGCTAGCGCGTAATAACAATAAAATGGTGCGCACAACAATAGATACGCGTAGTAACAATATACGTCACAATAGCTTAATTCGCACCAAAAAATTGGCAAAATTGGCAAAGATAAAACCAGATTAGGCAAGGTCAAAGATCTAGGGGTCTATTTACTATAATAAATAGTGCATGCTCTATTAATGCAACATTACTGACTATGTGAACTCCAAATACTAAATTATCCCTCGTGCACATCTGTTTCAACTCGGCCTACGGCCTCGGTGAAATAAATGTGCCCTCGGGATAATTTAGTATTTGTCGTGCACATAATCTAGTATGTTGCATTGTAGAGCATGCACTATTTATATAATAGATTGGTATCTGCGACCGCGAAGCGCGAGCCGAGAATTTGGGCTTTTAAAGATATATAGAATAAATAAAAAGACACTTTCTAGCATAAATAATTTTGATAATTGTGTATTATAGACCCTATTTAGTATCCGCGAGCGCGAAGCGCGAGCCGAAAATTTTGGGTTTTAAAAGATATATGCAATAAACAAATGGGTACTTTCTAGTATTTTTTATTTTTTATTTTTTTTTAGATAATTGTGTGTTATAGACCCAAATTAGTATCCGCGAGCGCAAAGCGCGAGCCGAAAATTTTGGGTTTTAAAAGATATATGCAATAAACAAATGGGTATTTTCTAGTATTTTATTATTTTTTTTTTAGATAATTGTGTGTTATAGACCCCAATTAGTATCCGCGAGCCTAAAATTTTGGGTTTTAAAAGATATATGCAATAAACAAATGGGTAATTTCTAGTATTTTATTTTTTTATAGATAATTGTGTATTATAGACCCAAAGTAATATCCGCGAGCGCGAAGCATGAGCTGAAAATGTTGAGTTAATTGTTCATTATATACCCTACTAAATTGGTAGGCCTATGTGCGAGCGCGAAGCGCGAGCCGAAAATTTTGAGCTCAATGTTCGAGTTATTTGTGCATTATGATTTAGTATCCGCGAGCGCGTAGTGCGAGCCGAAAAGTTGGGTTTTAAAAGATATGTGGAATGAGTATGGGGCACTTTCTAGTATTCCAACGAGGCCGACTATTTTCCATCGAGGCCGAAGGCCCACTAGGC
This sequence comes from Paracentrotus lividus, assembly GCA_940671915.1. Taxonomy (NCBI): domain Eukaryota; kingdom Metazoa; phylum Echinodermata; class Echinoidea; order Camarodonta; family Echinidae; genus Paracentrotus; species Paracentrotus lividus. The sequence goes on along the minus strand of CALNVZ010000174.1, from coordinate 39,568,566 downwards.
CGAGGGTCCACGAGGCCTCTTTTCTTTGTAGAATTTTGAAACTTCAGTTATAAATATTTTTTCCTTATTTTTACTTTTCGTCATTAATGTTTTTCTATTCTTAAAAAAATGAGAAAAATCGGCCTCGTGGACCCTCCCCCCACAATATAGCCCTTACTTATGGTCGTTTAGAACTCAGTTAGGCCTATGTCGCGCTTCCTGTTGAATAAAGTTTTGCGAATATTTTACAAACATCGGGATTTATTCCCTTCTCTTTCTTTCCTTTTCTTCTTTTCCCTTCTTTTTCCCTTCTTTTTCCCTTTTTCTCCTCTTTTTTTTTTTTTTTTTTTTTAGGAGGGCTGGGGGGAAGGGGGGCGGGGCCGGGCCCGTCGGGCCCCTCCTGGATCCCGCGGCCTGTAGAGCAATGAAATCAATGCCCAATGAAAAAAAAAAAGGGGGGAATGAGGTCAGCGTTAGGCTGATGAATTCTCAGAAAATTCCACAACCTCTCGGAGTTTTGGTTTCACACCTGCCCGATCTGGAAAAGTTCCCGTAATCTCTGATCGGGTATTCTTACCCCGATCACAAATTACGCGTAATTTTGCAAGTATGAAATATTCCCAAAGATAAATTCCCGTAAATTAGTAGGTACTTCGTCGAAACTACGCGTAGTTTTGTCAAGGTCGTGGAAACTTTTGTAGTGTGAACAGAAATTACGGTATTTTTTTGTTATTTTTTTCTTTTTTCCTTCTCCTCTTTCCTTATGTATTTATTTGTTTTTCCTTCTTTCTTCTCTTTCCTTATGTATTTCCTTTTTTCCCCCTTCCTTCTTCTCTTTCCTTACGTATTTCTTTGTTTTTCCTTCTTTCTTCTCTTTCCTTATGTATTTCTTTGTTTTCCTTCTTTCTTCTCTTTCCTTATGTATTTCTTTGTTTTTCCTTGTTCTTTCTCTTTCCTTATGTATTTCTTTGTTTTCCTTCTTTCTTCTCGTTTTTATGTATTTCTTTGTTTTTCCTTCTTTCCCCGCTTTTCTTATGCATTTCTTTGTTTTCCTTCTTTCTTCTCTTTCCTTATGTATTTCTTTGTTTTCCTTGTTCTTTCTCTTTCCTTATGTATTTCTTTGTTTTTTCCTTCTTTCTTCTCTTTCCTTATGTATTTCTTTTTTTCCCCCTTCTTTCTTCTCGTTCCTTATTTATTTCTTTGTTTTTGCTTCTTTCCCCGCTTTTCTTATGTATTTCTTTGTTTTTCCTTCTTTCTTCTTGTTCCTTATGTTTTTCTTTGTTTTTGCTTATTTCCCCGCTTTTCTTATGTATTTCCTTTTTTTTCCTTCTTTCTTCTTGTTCCTTATGTTTTTCTTTGTTTTTACTTATTTCCCCGCTTTTCTTATGTATTTCTTTGTTTTTCCTGTTTCTTCCCTTGTTTATAACTTCGGGTATTTTCCCTGAAAAAAGACGGTTCGGGCAGGTGTGAACAGAGAACACAATTTACGGGTATGTTGGTGATTGAAACAGTTCTCGTAAATTACGAGAATTTTCCTGATCGGGTAGGTGTGAATCCACTATGATACAAATGTGATATCCTGTTCAGGCGCGTATCCAAGATTTTGCACCCTGGTGGGTCCTATGTGATCTTCGCTGCGCGAATGGTACACCCAATTTTTCCCCCGTGACCAACGGTGTCGATTTGTTTTGGCGATTGGGGGGGGATGATCGTCGATATTTCCTCTTTTCCTCAATGTGACACATAATACAATGGTATATGATCGCAGTGCAATTGGGGGATGGGGT
>CALNVZ010000174.1:39506266-39560462 GCA_940671915.1 Paracentrotus lividus | reverse complement strand
TGGCAATTCCTGCGCACCCTAATTTCCATACCCTTTACAAAAGTGAACGCTGCTCATTCATGCATGACTTATTTTCGGAGTTTTTGATATCATATGAAATTTGGGATAATGAGCTTTCCATACATGTAAATATCATTACCTAAAAAAATATACCTTTCATTTGGCAGCCATTTCAAAAGTGTATAGTTCTTTTTGGGACGCACTGTATAGTAGTCATACATGTTATATTATGTGACTGCTGCTATATTTATCAGCAGTCATATGATAATAAATTATACTACCTCCTTAATCGTCCAAATATATTTATTAATACAGACGGGATTTACTATGGCTGTCATATCGACCCGCTAAGGAATTATCCTCAAGTTGTTGGAAACACAGATGATGGATCTCTATTTACTACTTTCAATGGAAATAGACCATGTGGAGCTGACTCTTTGCAGCTCAAAGTGAGAATCGTCTAGGTTTATGCAGTTTTAAAGGAATTGTAGCCCGTAATCAGAAAAAGCATATCCATTTTACGATAGAACAAAATATTATTACCCTCAAAGGTCCAGATTTGCTCGGTTATCCGTTTTCACGAAGTTCGTTTATTGGAATGAGTAGTAAAACAAACTGTAAAATAATTCATTAATCAGATCATGACAAATATGATGGCATTCAATGACAATACAAGTTATTAATCAAGTAAAGTAAAGTAAAGTGCTAATATATTTTCAGGACATGACATCTTATTACAGAGCCATGAGAATTGAGTATCCCAATATCAACGATTATATAGATTTTTAAGTACAATTTGTGTAACGAGTGTTTGTTTTGAAATTAGTTTTCACTTTTTTTTTCTACTTGTGTTTTTCTGTTGTAAGGTCCCTGTTCCAGATGGAGAGTGTGTAATCACTTTGTACACGATGTCATCTGGATTAGATGACGTCACAGCCTCATTGAATGGAAAGGACGTTTCGGCTGAGGTTAGATCTCTTTACCTCCACTATTTTATATTCATATTCTTTGAAGATTACTCTGTTCATTGTCTATGACATTTTTCCATCTTCACTCGAGGCTTTTGTTATCATGTTTTTTTTTTTTTTCATCAAGCGAGATTTTTTTAAAAATACCATTAGGTTGGGGTTGTCTTGCCGTACGAGTGATGCGTTTTCTAGACCACTGGTATGTGGAATATTATTGAGATTCCTAGGGTAGTTATTCTATCTTAAAGTAGGCCTATAATTTAAATTTTTTTTTGTTTGAATTAGACAAGATCAACTAATCTCATCACCTATGATTATTATCTGTGCCGTAGACATGCGCATCTATTAATTTTGAGATGATATATTCATTACATTACCAATAACAACGAATAATCATATGCGAAACCACCGTATATCGCTTCTTATTCATCTAGATCCAAAAGCAGTTACGTGTTCAGCTCGATTCTATTCCAGGATGCAGTGCGAAGACAGTATCCATTCCTGTAACTGTATCTGGGGGTAGTGTGGATATATCCTTGAAGCGTGGTAAGTCGCCTCCAAAAGAAATAAAAAATCAAATTAGTGATTTAAAAAAAAGGCGATTACACCCATTCAGTTTCACAAATCATATAACTGCAATATCAATACCTATAAAGCATGTTTTCTCCAGCAAAGGAAGACTACAACGTACCATATAGTTTCGTTTGTGTCTCTGTTGAGGAAACGATTCGTAACCGCTGGATATGCTAAAAATTCAATTTTGTCTTGTATCAATTTTGAAAATGGTTACTGAACAATTTTCCAAAAAATTCAGTGTTAATGTATAGTACACATGCCTTTTTTTTCTGTTTAAATACTCTGGTTGTCTTTCAAATAGAGGGAGGCGTTCAGCTGTCTGGTCTTCTCGTCCGTGACTCAAAAGGAGCACATTCAGAAACCAGTCAAAGAGAATTATCTGCAGATCGAAAGCAAGAGGTATAATTTCAATGCTTTCTTTTCATAAATTAGGATGTTTATTTTAAAACGGACAATTGGACTGAAAGTTAAATATGTTTCATAAGATTTATATGTGAGCAAGAGAGTTTTCCATGACAATGGTATACTTTTATAAATTACTAAACCTGAATTATACATGCTTATTTTTATTTCACTTCTCATCAGTCAAAACTCATTAAGAAACATTTATACATTTTATACCGTTTTCCCGATACCATATCCATTGTTCCATTTTTGTTCCTGCAGATAGGTAATGACCTTGCTCCTGTTGATCGTCACGTTGCTGGGTATGATCTCGAGAACCTTGCATGGTCAGGGGATATCCTCAGGATGCACAAGGTAAAGTATACCTTTATAACTCTCTTTTATGGTCTCATGGTAAAGATATGATACTACAGATCATGTCATATTGGGTTCAAATCTCGTTAGCGGCACAATTGACCTATAAGCCCTAAACCTAAGGTTTTATTTTTTATTTTTCATTTTTTGTATGGACAAGTTGAAATACTTTTGTTGTTGGAAAATGTGCATCGATAATGAAGTGAGAGTGTTGAAGTTTCGTGGTGTATACACTTCATATCTTGTATTTCTATCCTTTTAAGCTTTCGCAATATCTATTATTATATAATATAATTTGGGGAAAGTTTTTTTGTTGTAATTTTAATTACCGGGGGGATTTTCGAAACAATCTCGCTTTGGGCATATTTTGTTTTATTTTCGTTATCATTATCATTAATAATTTTAGAATATCTATGAAGAAATTCAGATTTCTTTTTAATATCATAATATCACTTTGCGTCATAATTTCTTTCAACAGAAGAGTGCCAATGAGGAGGAATCTGATCAATGGCAATCACGGTTAGGCGGAGATTGTGTTGAGAATCATAAGATAATTTTATAATCTGAGATCAATTCTCAATTCAATAAGTATAATGATAATACTGATAAACAATAATGTGAACATTTATAATGTGTCGGTATCCATCATTAAAGATGCTCATGGCGCAGTAAAGGGGGAAAGGGAAACATTTTTTTTTTTAAAGTAAAGTTATACATTTACTGGTAAGCTTGTTTAAATAACCAGGGTTTTTGTGAAGTTTTGAAGGTGCTAAGACAACAAATATTTCGGATGTCTTTTGGAAGTATATTCCATAGGAATAGGCCAGCATATTAAAATGATCGACCCCCATAAATTATGAGATTGTGGTATGGCGAATAAGGATGAGCTGGCAGACCTAAGGTTACGACGGGGATTGTATGGATGTATCAAGCTTTATTGTATTTAGGGGCAGTTCCGTGTAGTAAGTGAAAACAAGTAAGAGCAATTGAAAAATTATACGATGTACAACAGGTAACCAGTGCAGAGATATAAACATGGTAAGTACAGGAGTTATATGATTCCTCTTTGGGGACATAGAAACTATACGGGCAGCATTGTGTTGCAGCTTCCGGAGACGATAAGATATTATACAACAAGGCATGTCGAAAATCCAAACGAGAGGTAATGAGTGCGTGTACTATCTTTTCTGTGCTAGACTTCGTAAGATATTTCCTGATAAACCCTAAATTACGAAGTTGAAATTTAATAGAACGACATATACTAGAAACTTAGCATTGTTTACTTTAGGAGAGTGTGGGTACATCCAGGCAATTACATCATCTTCAAGCTTTTGTTAGACAATTTAGTGTTTTCTTGACCAGGCGCGAATGATGTGTACAATTGAACATCATCCGCGTAACAGTGGTACTTAATAACAGAGTGCTTATTTAAAACATGTCTGAGTCCACTGAGATATACAGAAAACAGCAAGGGACCTCCTACTGATCCTTGGGGGACTCCACTTGTTAGGAGAACTTGATCTGACTTTGCACCATTGACACAAACCAGCTGATAATGATCAGACAGATACGACTCAAACCAGTTTAAGACCTTTCCCCGAAGACCAATTTTATTTTATTATAGTTAGTTTTAGTTTTTTCACATTCTCAATTTGATATATACAAATAGAGAAGATGAGTAATAGAAGATATGTATTCAAAACGAAAATAATGATTGTCAGAAAAACGCAGTTTATAATAACACTACTACGTCTAATTACGGTTGTAAGCCTGCTGTAATATTGATAATTTCATATTGATACTATTATTGTCATTATAATTTCTCATTGTTTTGTTTTGTTCTTTTTACTAGCTACTTTTACTTTATAACAAACATTGAGGGTCTTCAAAAAATATTTGCATCACAAATTTTTTTCTATTTAACTTATTCCTGATTTAGGTATGGTTTTGATCGGTGAAAATGGCTTACTAGAACATCATATCACACTTGAGGATTTCTTTGATTCGGATAGTTTATACCAGTCCCCACAAGTCAAGGTAATTAGAAAGGGCCGTAAAATTGCTTGTCATGACATTGAATCATACCCTTTGAATGACATGAGCGACTATTTTATTCTTGGTACACAGAGTGTACATTTGTAATTATAACGAACTTTACTTTACGAACTACTTTTCACATATTATTCAAATTATACTCAAGCAACATAAAATATTTTTTACATAATGAATTCATGCTTAATAAAACTAAATGAATGTTTGTATATATCATGCAGCGGTTTCGCTATTTGTTCACAAAGTGTTTTTATTTAAAATTTCTCTAAAAGTTAAGTTAGTGTTCCATGGTTTGAATTCCATCATCTACTTTTTAACGTTGGATTCTCAAAAGGTCATTATGTTACTAGTAGTCCATCAACTCCCCGCAGTTTATCAAGCCATTACTAAGATTGCGATTGGGTAATTTTGGACAGTTGCTATATGCAATATTCGATATCACATCATTCCGACATTCAGTCGTGAAATTATACGATCTGTATGGATGCTTTCTTGACTTTAATAGTGAATTTATTTTGTTATGTTTAGAATTGTCACAAAAAAGCATTACTTCAGTTGATCATCAACTATATTGTCACAGTTCTCAATATCGCTGCGGTCTCCTGCCACGTCAGGTGCTACTTATGAAATCAGTCTCACTCTCGTGAAAGCGGATGGTTCTGTCGTGGAAGAGAAAAGCACAAGTGGGATTCTGGACAGGTCAGAGAGTTGGTCGAGATTTAATCTGACCATTGACGAATACAAAGCCGGTGTAAGGAAAGTGAGGATGAAGGTGGAAGGTAGGTGTTATCTGTTACAACATGATTACACAATTCAATATCAGGCTCAGTTAATGAAGGAAAAACTTAATATTTCATAATTGCGAATGAGAAAAATTATTTCCTAATTGGGAATGAGAAAATTAGGAGAAAGGAACGACGCAGGTCATTATAGGGACGATCGAGTACCTCTTAAAGTGTTTTGTTATGCTAAATCACATTTTCCAATGCCCGAGACAAAATGAGATGGCTGAGTTACAGCCATCCTAATTTTACGTTATCCTGCAATGCTGCATGAATGTTTTCTCTAAATAAAGTCCATATTAGGGTAGCGTGCTTCCGTTTCCATAAATCTGATATGAATAATTAATACCCCTCTAAAACAGGAATTATTTTCTTTACACTAGTAAACAGTGTAAAGAGATTAAATATAATAGTAAATTAACATAAAAATTATTCATTATAATATTGTCTAATAATATAATAATAATGTTTTTTCTGTCTTTAACTAATCAGTGACAGGTCTCAAGGTTGAGTCGTCTGCTGCAAGTCTAAGGTTGAAATGTCGCCGACCTCATAGTCATAGTTTCAAAGATACATTCTGTGACGTCAAGATTGTAAAGGACACCAAGGTGTTAGTCAGTCTCATTCGCAACGTGGTTCAGAAGTATGGATTGCAAACATCGATGGATCGTTCGGAAAGTGAAAGTAATTGATACTCCCATAATTGGGGCATTTCAGTAACGTGTCGAGTATTTATTTATTTATTTATAATTTTGAAGTAAATTTGTGACTTGAAATTAAGATTTGCAAGAGTATTAATTGTTCCCAGTTCCATTTGAAACATAAATTTATAATACCAATGATTATTATAGCAATATCAATACATACAGAGAATATATTAAATTGTTCAACGTATATGTGATGCGTCACGTCGAAAGGAGAGACTATTCGCAATTTTTGAAATCCATTTTATTTGATATTATTGATCCCTGATTCATTGCCTTGAATTGATATATAACCCGACTGTAAAAGAGTAAAATAGAAGTGAGATTTAGGCCTCTGAAGGCGAGGAGAGATTGTTGCTCATTTGGAAATCAAAAATCAAGAAGAAACGTCTCGAGTTTGGACACTTCCTTTGTACCCGCGGCCCCAGTGCGCCAGAATATAAGAACCTCTGTCACCGGCCCGCTGTAGCTACACCAGAAATGCCCTAAGCAACCCACTTGTTTAACAAAGGTGAAACGATTTGCGCAAGTGGGGGTGGGGGGGGAGGGGGGGAGGGGGGGGTGGTTGTGGCTGGGGGGGGGGACTTGAGGAGCTGCATTCAGGATATAGACAGAGACATAATACTGTCGTAGGCGTCACGCGCGCCTCCAGTCAGGCGCAGCGCGCAGCAAGTGGAAATAAAACGGTGATAGTTGTTTCAAAAAACAAACAAAGAAGAGCTGAATTGGTTAGTTGTGTTTTATATCGCTTACGTCAAATAATTCAAAAACGTCATGGCTCTTTAAATTTATTGTTTAAAGAAAAAGTCCGCTCTTTAAGAAAAGTGTTTACCATACTGGCGCTAAATATAGTTAGACACAAACTATTTTAAAACGCGTTTTTTGGGTTTTTAATTTATTCCTTTTTTGTAATTTATGAATTAATATCCGAGTTTGCGGTGCGTTCGTTTGAATGTCGAACGCGTATACCTGCTTACTCATATAAAGCGAGTCACTTTTGATCTGAAACTACTGTTGGATTTTGAACATAATAGTGGTGCTAATAGACTATTATTCTTGTACAGGGTCTGTCTTTATGATTTTTGAATATAGTTATGGCATAGAGATAAGCTCCGAAAATTGTTTTTTAATAAATTATTGCGCCTCACGATGTATTGTTAGAATTTTCTGATCCATCGTTTTAATGAGTGGCTTAGGTAGCCTTAAGACAGATGAAATAAAGAACGTAAATGATTTGCTCGATCTCGTCTTTTAATTGATCAAAGCTTGTTACCAGTAATAAGAAGATATTGATAATTTTTAGAAAAATGAATTATTTTAAGAGTAAATGCGTATTTTGTTTCGTCGTGTTTAGTTAAAACGACTACTTTCTAAACAGCCATTACTTTGTAAAATAAACTGCAGAAATTTGCTAGTAGCTATGGGGTGTAATCTCACTCGTGAGACGTCTCCGCGACAGAATAACAATTTCGTCTCCGCGACGGATAAAAATAAGTTATATAGAGACGTCTCCGAGACGCTTCAGCAGCGGCAATTTATGAAAGGAGAAATCCGTCTCCCGTAATTCGAGACGTCTCTAATACTATTTTCTTTCGCGGAAACAAAACTTCTAATTCGTTTTTGCACGGGAGACGTCTCGCGCGCGTCTCACAACTCGTCTCAAAGCTTGTTTTCTAAGCCGTCCTAAAAGTTGTTTTCAAAGTGTTCCAAAAAGTGAGTATATCGAGCGTTATAACACTAGATTGATTTGCCACTCCCGCCCTCGCCTTAGCTCATTGGTTTCGCAAACATAAGGCTATCAACCAAATTTGTAAACCATCAATTTTTTTTTTTTCAATTTAAATTAGCTCTCTTTCACGCGTCTTAAGACTTTAACCTAAATACTTGTAATCAGAAGTATTGTGATGCAGTCACCTCTTTTTGGTGCTACTATGTTTCCCTTGTTGGGAACCAAAATTTGTTTATAGGCAGGCTTTTAATTTTCCATCAGGACACAGATTAAATCGCGGCCCCTGAAGAAATAAGAAATGCTTGAAAGATTAACATTACTGGTTTGATCCAGATAGCTAAGTCAAGCCTAAATAAGGATGCTTTCCCACATACACCCCCCCCCCACCGCGATTGTTAGATTTGACATTCGTCTTGGCGTGCTCCGCTATCCGCGGATGAAACACGCTTTAATATCACAGACCGGGTTGGTGTGGCATCGCGCACAGCTTTGAGTGCAGCTAAAGAGGAGTTTAGTTCGCTAGCTTGCGCCTCACAAAAACGAAACAAAAAGCAATAGAAATACACAACGCAAACATGACGTGAACGTCCAACAACAAGCCTGCGTTGCTAAGGGCGGAGCTAACGGAGAGCGCGCGAGAATGAGCGGTGGAGGACGTGCGCTTGAGTGTATGTCCCGGAAAAAAAAATTAATGCACGCGAAAAAACAGCTCACGCCGAACAGATCGTCTTTTTTACCACTTTCACCATTATCATTTTCACGTCATTTTTTTTACAGAGCAAGATGAGGCATGGTAAAGGACCAGAAAATATAAAAAAATTTTCGCTCAGCAAATTGTTTGCAGTTTTTTATTAGTTTGTCGATTTACTCGGATCTTTGATCTGCGACTTCTCTCTCATTTCGACAAGACGTATCACGTATATGTGTTAATGGTAATATACATTGATCTACACTCAAATTTATACACTGTATAGGCCTACTTAAAAATATTCCGGGCACAAGTGCTACAGAAGTATAACTCATTTTAATTATCTCTAAAGGTTCTATTCCGACGTCGACAACTGAAATATCACAAACCTCCGAGCCCGCCAAAATAAAGTCAGATGACACCAAAGCAACTGATGATGACGCCATGGTCGATCAGGTCAAAAAGGACTCGGCCCAAAGAAAACCGAGGAAGAAGAGAGAGATTAGGGTGTTCGTCTCCAGCACGTTCCTCGACTTTGCTGCCGAGAGGGAGATTCTAACAAAAAAGGTCTGAAAGATTAGACAATATAAGAGACGAATAAAAGTAAAGAAAAAAATACGGAACGGAAGAAAGTTCTACTTTTTGGGGGAACCAAAGCTACTATGTATAAAGACTTCATACTTGGCTAAGCTCAAGCTATTATTGTCCAATGTGTTACCGCCGAGAAGTAAACCACAAATAATTAATTATACTTCTTAACGGGTAACACATGGGACAAAGTTGAAAATGGCTTGGACTTACCCATTTCCCTAAATCACGACAATAATTTTTATAACTATCAAAATTGTTATCATTTCTATCATTAGTAGTAGTAATTGTAGTATTATTATTATTATCACCATCGTCATTATTATTTGTGGCCTACTGATAGGTCTTCAATGGGCTCAAGAAGATGTGTCTCGATCGAGGAGTATTCTTCAGTTACGTGGATCTAAGATGGGGTATCACCAGTGATCAGAGTAATGATGGACAGACCATTTCCATATGCCTCAGAGAGGTAATTTGAAACTTTTCAAAGGAAACAACATTATGATAGGACGCTGTAGTGAAAAATAAACATCGTTTGTTTACTAGTAAAAATCATAGGTTTACGCATAAAGCATTCATCCCAAAGGTGCTGTGTTTCAAGTGATAATTAATTTTCCAAGTTCCTCTTAAGGACATCATAGAATATTCGCTCAAATTATATATATATATATATATATATATATATATTATAATATATATATATATATCATATATATATATAACATATTGTTTTAAACTATAATATTTTTTCAGGGGAAAGTTGAGCTCACTTGTATTTTGTTTATAACATCGCACGTAACACTGAGGATTAGTTTTGAATCGACAGCTCCAGGGTGTTGGCAAGCATCTTTTCAGTTCATAAAATAATGTTTCCAGGTTATTATTTGAAGGAAACTGGGAAATCAAGGATTCTCGGAAGAAAGGCTTTATGATCGATGAAATATACGTTTTAGAGGCCCAAGCAATCAAATGAGTAATTATAAGCATCGAAATGAAATCATGCGCCTATCGATCTATACATTCGAAACAATGACAAAATGAATTTATGGAAAAGATGTTCGTTTTTACTTTCCATTAAAAAGGTGTATGCTTGTAAAGGTTCTTGCATTTTGCGGTATTCCCGTGATCCATGTCGTGTTTTTTTTCGACCACGATCAATTCAACTTAAAAACGAACTAGAAGAAACAAAATTTCCATTTTTCAGATGATCGATGCTCCGTAACTTCATCTGCCTCCTTGGTGATCGCTTCGGCTGGTAGTCAAAAGGAAGATGAGGTCGAGAACTCCTCAGTAAATCATACGATACGCCTGTCAAAAATTTCAGCAATCTGAAAGGATCGATGAGTACCAAGAGGTAACGGAAGCGGACCTGAGGGGGTGTAGATTCGAACAATGCTAAAACAAATGTCGTAAACGAATTTTACAAAGGCATTTTTTAATCCTTAACGATTGTTTTTTCTTATGTGATAATGTCGTCCGGTCCTCGATGATTTACTATTTTAATTTTTCACATTGTGAACGAATAGATTAAATAAATCCAATTACCCTATCAATACTCAGTTATTATAGTTAGTTCATTGCGTTATGCACTACGATAACTGCTATTAAGTTAAAATTTCATATCAATTCACATGTACTTGAAAAAGTGCTTAAATTGTCTTTGCTATATTTAATCGAATACTTTAGTAATACAAAATTGTTAAAAACTTAGTTCACGTCTCACCTCACGACTCCTGCCAATTTCAAAATACAATTATCAAAAATGTTTTTTTTTTAATGGGCTTTTAAGAGCCCCTTAACTCCTGCCACACTCATTGTACACCCCTCGTCTTTGAAGGCAGTGAGATGTGGCCATCGAAGGTATGTTTCAAGGTAATTTTCGGAGGCACCATGACAGTGGCGGAATCCAGGATTTCATGTTACGAGGCGGGGGGGGGCGCCTAAATTACGGAATTTTCATGATTTTTTGACACCCGAATTTTGTGTCCCGTTACATCGGGCAGAGCAGCAAAAAGGTACACTCAATTTTTGACGTCATCATGGCGTAATGCGAGTAAGCGGATGGGGTGGGGGGCGGGGGGGGGAGGGGGGGGGGGTCGGGGTGGAGGTGGGCTGTCATTTTTTTTGCCATTCGGCATCTCAAAGAGGTTCAACATTGAACATGGTAACAGCTTGATTGGGTAAGTACCGGGTCAATCGGCCCCGCTCGTCTAATTTTGCCTCGCTTTTTTTTTCTTCTTTTTTTCCTCTTTTTTTTTTTTTTTTTATTTGTTTGCTGGGGGGGGGGGGTCTCCGGGCCCGTCGGGCCCCCCCCCTGTGATGCCGGCGCCTGCATGTATTCCATTTTTTTTGGTTATTTATATATATCAGTACTGATGCTTCCGACATTGAGGAAGCTAACAGAGATAGGTTAGCAAAACGTCTTAACTTTAAAAATGGTATTACACCCTCTCATAACACAAGTTTGAACTCTTTTCTCTTGTAACAGCTAGAGGTTCTCCATGCGGCTCTAAAGGAGAGAGAAAATGCATCTGATAAGACGTTCTTCTATCTCAGGAATCCAAAGGTAGACAATGCATGTTGAATTTACCTTATATACAATATACATGTGCATATTTAGTTTTGATTGTCTTGTGTTTTATATATATCTACAATGTCCAATGTTAAATGTCTTAAAAATGATCAAGCCAAATATATTTCATACCTCTGTTCTTTTTTTCAAGTGCCCCCAATCAATTACCTTTTAAATATACTTTAGTTCAATGAATATTTATTTATCATAAACATGCATTCTTTCGAGTACTGGGGTGATCCATTAATGAATTTGATCTATGATGTTATCATGGTTTACATTCTATATGGAATTTTAAGAGAAAATATCGTCTGTTGGGAGCCATAAGGGCGTTATTGCATCTTATAGATGTTCCGTTGAGAGCCAGAAGGGCGCTATTACTGTACAAAATCAATGGTAATAGCGCCCTTCTGGCTCCAAGCCGACGATATATACAATTTACTTATTATTCAGACTAAAGAAGAACTGTTGAAGGAGAGTCGTCATGAACCTGAGTGGAAGATTGATAGCCAGAAGAGATTCCGCCAGTCAATAGAGGAGTCCGGGCTTCCAGTCCGTCATTACTCTATTGCTGATGAAGGCAGTGACTTGATCCGACAGGTAAGGGGAACTGTAGAGTAGCCTATTAAGGTGGTATCTAAAACATCTCCCAGCCATCTCCGAGACTTCAAGACTCAAAGACGTCTCCAAGACGGAAATATCTCATAAATATGAACAGGTTAGATTTTCACGTCTTGGACATCTCCGCGACTAGTCTCAAACCCATCTCAAATCTGTCTCAAACCCGTCTCAAACCTGTCTAATGACAATTGAGATACCTCCATAAACGCATAAAAATAATTTGTTATAGCTCGTATTACTCGTAATATATACAAATTTCTTTTTTGCTAATCACATTCGAATTCATGATAAGGCTTTTTTTTTTAATTTTTTTTTTTTACAAACCTTAACTAGGATTTAGAGCGATGTATCAACCAAGAGTTCCCACCTGAATCGAAACTCACTCATCTGCAGCGAGAACGCGAAGCCCATTTGTCCTTTGCCGAAGTCCGCCGAAGGGTTTACATCGGGCGAGCTGAATATTTCACGAGAATCAATGACTATTTTGCCGGAAATCCGAAGTTGCCGCTCGTGGTTCTCGGGGAATCCGGAAGCGGGAAATCAGCACTTGTTGCAAATTGGTGTGGACGAGTAGAGGAAGAGCGCCCGACTGATTTCATGTTCATGCATTTCATCGGTAGCTCGGCAGACAGTGCATCACATCTGAGATTACTACGGAGGTATACCCCTATTTCACCCCGTTATTTCACTCAATAAACAGAACGCTTTGCTCTTTAGGTGTTATTTGCCCAGAGCAATAAGAATAATACAATTATCCGATTATCTGCCATAACTGGCACAGTTAAAGAAATAATGGTGTTCCATAATAATCCTCTTATTCTTGTCTGAAATATTTTAAAACGTAGCTTCTCATTCTTTTTACGAAAGGTGGTTGAGGGTAAAAATAAACGAGACTTTTTTAGGGGGTGCGGTAATATAGTTAATAGATAGGGGGTAGATTTACATATCCACCTCCTCCTTTAAACTCTCGCACACACTAATCATCAGTATCCTATGTTCTTTTATATCATCGATTCCATATTTTTGTTATCAAAATATCAAGACCCCTTCGGTAAAAAACAGATTTTTGTACTTGTATATAGATCTATTAATTATCGATTCCATATTTTTGTTTTCACAATATCAAGACCACTTCCGTAAAGGAAGATTTTTGTACTTGTGTATAATTCTAATTAATTATCTTCTTCAACTGTCTATACATTTTCCAGATTATTTGAAGAATTGAAGGAGCATTTTAACTTGGAGCTGGGGATACCCACATCCGACAAGTCCTTGTCACAAGACCTACCCAAGTGGTTAGCTATCGCCGGGAGTTACGGCAGACGGGTGCTTATTGTCCTCGATGCTTTGAATCAGCTAGACTCAGGAGCTGGTGGACAAGGTGATTCAAATGTATTCTGCTTCTTCTAGTTGATATTTCTTTTTTCAACGTTCTTGCAATTTTTAATATTTGCTGCAACGGATCATCTGTAAAAAGAAAATTACAATAGAACTTTATGGAAATCAGAGGGATTTCTTTACATACTATTAAAAATCGTCATGAGTAGTTATTACACGATTGTATTATTTTAGACATGTATTGTTTTTGTTGGGGTGCTCATTTCATCTTCATGCAGGACCGAAAAGCTATTGTGTTTATAACTAAGACGTCTTTTGTTTTTTATTAGGAGATGAACTAGAATTGAAATGGCTACCCCGTGAGCTTCCCCCGAATGTTCACATGCTTGTATCAACGCTGCCGGGCAAGGTAGTGTATATATTAATTACTAAATCAAGTATAGTATTGGCAATGAAATGGTAATAGATCATCTTCTGCTTCCGATGTCTGCATCCAGTAGTTATTTAACTTTGCTTTCTTAATGTTTATCGTTCGTATTTTCATTTTTTTTTTTAAAAATATATTTCCAGTCAAACAATTTTCTTTGACATAGGGGTCTTCAATCGCTAATACTCATGTAAGTAATTGAAATGCGATCTGTAAGAAATGAGAAATCTAAATAATTTTATCATAATAATTAATCATTGCCCACAGGCACTGGATGCAGTGAAGGCATTTAACTGGCCAGTCTTTCTCGTGCAGCCCTTAGACCAGGCTGAGAAAGGAGAGATTACTCAATGCTACATGGAACTCTACTCCAAGAAGCTCAATGCTGAACAGACAGATATGATAGTCAACGCCAAACAGACATCTAATGCTCTTTACCTTAGGGCTTTACTTGATGAGGTGGGTTTGGGTACAGTGGTATTTCTCTTTACTTAGCGATACTAAGAACGTCATTTTAAGAAGATAATTATCTGAGGTCAGTTGAGGGAAACGCAAGCAAATGACATGGTATGGATACGTTAATTTGGAAATCTTGTTCAGTAGCAGAAAGTGTTCGCTAGCCAACGAGGGAAAAGTACATTGAAATTTCGAGTGCTAGAGATCCGAAGCACTTTGCTACACGAAATAGGATGTAGTGATGCTTTACTTTACAATACCATAAATTTAAGGAATAAACATGATACCGAACAGTATGGGGGAAATTAGATTCAAATGACAAGGTTTGGTTTATATATGGATACGTTAATCTCGTATGCCAAAGTATTTGCCGTCGAATCGCAGATACGGAAAAAACATGGATGTGGTTATTGCTCGATAATGTTTCTATCGTATATTAATGAAATATGTTGGGGAAAAGGAAGACAAGCAGGCTATTTGCCGCAGTTAACTATACGTTCATCCGAAAGCAATGGTATGGGTGTCTCCATTAACACAGGGGTTCCTGCGTAACACGATAGATTGTTTAATAATGACAGTAACCTTACGCTTGCTCTCAAAGTTTTAAGCTTCGATCTATAGCTGATTTCCAAAATAATTATTGGCAAAATCATCATGCATTCTTTCCTCCGTAATAAGATATGATTTGACATCTGGACTTATACTTTAAAAAACGGTCACTGTTTTTCGTAAAGGTAATTTAATGTGTATACTTTCAAATGTTGTGTTGACGTGTCTGCGTAACAATTCATGAAATAGCTCTACATATAAGGTATATATTTTCTTCCTCAAAAGAGACATTTCTCATTCGCGATTCAATCTGATAATAGTTGTTTAAGTATGATAATCCTAATTTTTTCTACTCAAATCCATTACCATATCAGAAATAATGAAATTGTTCTATTTATATGTTATCTAATTATTCAATTTAAACTTACTTATTTGCTGTGTGAGCTGCGGGGAGTTCCTTCTGTGAAACACGTACCGGTATGTCCATGTTAATTTAATATCATGTTTAGGTGCGTGTGTATGGTTCGTTCTATGAGCTCACTGCATCCATTAAGACATACTTAGAAGCTCAGGACCCCGGACAGCTGTTTGTGAAGGTCTTGGAGCGACTGGAGTCCGACTTCGAACGAGGAGAACATGGAAGGTAAATATACCTCCAACTTTCCTAGTTTGTTTTATTCTTATTGGGCAGATCTTAGCGTTCTTTTTCCTATTCTAATATGCTTCTATTATTATTTTGTGACAATCATCGATGTTTTTAGAAGCTTTAGAAGACGACAAAGATGTCGTAATATACTTCTCACAGATCCTAATGTTACAGGTCGTGTTGTATATACGTTTTGCTAGCTTATCGTAATACTTAATGTGATAAATAGGAATTGATTTGTCGCCTACATAATTTCAATCGTATTCATACCATCAATACCTTTTTAATTCGTGCTTTGAAAATTATCCAATATAAACATAATAAGGTCTAAAAAAAAAAAAAAAAAAAAAAAATGGAAATTGGTAAACGGATGTAGCGCCCCTGGATCCGCCATTTGATTTTGAACATCCATGTTTCTTTGTATTATAGACCCAACCTGGTTCGTGATACAACCTGTGCTATCTGGTGCTCTAGCAGAGGAATGAGTGAACAAGAGCTTATAACGTTTCTGCAGGTGAGGAATATTACCATGAAGCACCTTACTTCAGAAGAAAATATCGATCATTGTCTTAATAATCAGATAGGGCCAATATCTTGCCTATCCACTATCTGTTCCACGTTTCTTGCTACAACTCTATCACTGCAGCTTAGGGCATATTCAATCCGGGGGAAAGACGTGGAGCTATTGTGAGCTCTTTTAAATCACATTATCTTACTATACCAGTATTCATAGTTGATTTATTGAAATGGCCTAGCGATCGTTTTCATCCTCTTTAATTTTAAATGTAAGGTTCCAAATGGTGTTTTTGAACATTTTGGACAAAAGAAAATATCATTTGTCTTTTTCCCGTCTTTATCTCAATTCCGCGAGATTGTTAATAAAAGTTTTACTAACGATGTGTGATGCGCATGTTTTTGTATCATTTTTCAATATTTTTGTCTTTTTTGATGGCAGGTTCCTTCACGTGTTTGGTCTCCGTTCTACCTCTCTCTGGAAGAGAACCTCGTCAACCGTAACGGAATCGTCAACTTCTTCCACGACCACCTCCGTCAGGCCGTTGAACGAAAGTATGTTGCTACTCACGCAGATAAGAGAAGAGGCTTCCTCAAACTCGCTGAATTCTTCGAGAAGCAGGATATCAATGACAGATATGTATGTAATTTCATTATGATTCTGTACTTTTGTTTTCCTTTTTGTTATTTATCTATTTATTCATTTACAAATGGCAACAATAGAGTTACGATCGAACTTTGCTTTCCTTAAAAATATTTTCATTTGGAATGTTTATGGGACAATATACAAGCTATTTTCCTCAGAATGTTAAGAAAGAAAAGTGAGGTTTTAAGTTTAGCGGGAACATAACAAATATGTAGCTTAACGTTGGTTCTATCTTGGAACTCTAATTGGCAAGGAATAGAAGATCATAGTTATGTCCACGTCTAAGTTTTTAATGATTTGAAATTAATAATGTCTCAAATGTCTGATCTTTATCTCTTCCAGGTGGAGGAGTTACCTAGTCTCCTGATGGAGGTTAGTGATCTATCTCGACTGAAGGCAGTGGTTATGGTACCCCGTTCCTTCCAGCTACTCATGAAGACATCAGAGGGCAAGGCGCGGCTTATCCAGGCATGGAGGATGGTAAGACACAAGCATAAACGTATAGATAACGTAGTAGTGTGAGTGGGTTATTGTCGGTGGGGATGTGAGTGTGTTTGAGAGGGAGGGTTTTCTGTTTGTGTGTGTGCATAATGTGGATAATAATCATGTGTGGGTGGGGATGTTCAAAATGAGTGTAGCTGCATGATGGTAAGTCATGATGGATATAGATACATGTGGCATTATCAGGAATGTGCTGTTGTGTTGCATGTGGGTGTGCGCGTAAGGGTGTTGATAGATTTGGGTGCAGCATTGCTGGAGTGTTGGTTATATCTAGACTATCATGTCTTGTCTGTAGGTATGGGAGCTTATGGGGTGAACGGGGTGAGGAAAAACTGATGTGGATGGCATTTTAGGTATGGATATATAGGTGTAAAAATTGGCATAGATATAACCCAATGAAATAGAATACGTACATATGAGTAGTGTTGATTGAATGCAATACCAGGAGTGGGTTAAGAAAGTATGCGCGGGTGTGTCGGGGGCAAGAATGAGAAATGACATTGTACGTGCAGGGAAATAGGGCAGTTTGATATTACCGAATATCGTAGGAAATTAAGTTAAATATGATTGACTTGTGTACTTTTAATACAGTTACCAATCTAACTATATTTTATATTTGTTTAAAAAAACTCTCCATTTTATATAGCTTGGTGGCTTCGAGCAAGCAGGTCAAGCATACTTGGAATTCGTCAACCATTCAGATGATTTCAAGAAAGTTGAGGAGAAGGAATCTCTTCTTGCCTGTCTCACAGAATTCTTCACAGAACTGGGAATCCTTAAAATTGCCAGGTAAGCTATAAACCTCACATTCCCTTACTCATATAATGTAAAAGTTAATGCCGAGTATAGGAGGCAACTTTCAAATGAAATATTTAAATATGTTCGTATGTGGTTAGAAAATGTATATCCAATATCATGTGGCAATTTATGAATCAATGTAATACGTGGTTCGATTTGCGTTTTTAAAATAGAGACAGAACTCCATCTTTATTTATTTATTTTTTCATAATTTGCAGAGGTGCGTGAACAGGATATGGCATTTAGACATTTAATTAGCTATTTTGCATATTAAAGAAATTAAATTCATGTTCCATTGTGTCCATATTTAATGTATACACAGGCAATTGAACAAGAGACTACTGAGTACCTTAGAGGACATCCATGATAGAGACAACATATGTCACGTCAATCATCACGTGAGATATGAGAGCAAGAGAGTAAGCAGGCACCATGACGTCATCGAGGTGAATTAATTATAATGATAAAATTCAATATAATTCCAGTGCAATTTTACCGCTCACTTGTCTTTTGGTCTTCACCATGGTTCACATTTTTTTAACGTCTTTTCCCTTGAATGACCAAAATCCGGTAAAAGTTGTCAACTTATTTTGAATTTGGCAATAGGCTATTTAATGACTATGGTCAACACAAGTCATGTGGCATTACCACATTCCTAAAAACCTTCTTGTATAAAAGTTTGAAGCATGAACATTTCGGGCAAAACTTTGTAATTAAATATTTTGTAATTATTTTCCTTCTCAGAACTTGCTTGAGCTTGGTATTGTCTGTCAAAAGCTATACGAGTTCACTGCAGCCACTGCTTACTTTGAAGATGCTCTCACAAGGTTATCCCATCCTGATTCTATTGAACAACGGATTCAGATGATGAAGGCTCTTACTGGCCTCGGGTAAGGTTACAATATATTGGTATTTCTGATATACGAATACCTTTGTTTTAAGGCTGTCAAAGTAGATGAATTTCTTGCGCGTTAAGTTTAAAAACAAGTACAATCAATCAAAATCTTACAATCTTTACTGACCAGAACTTTGTTTATGTCAGTCTCGGGTAGATAAGCCAAATAGTTTCACCCTCATATTTGGAAATTCAGACATAAATTTAGAAAGTTACGTGGCTGTCTCTTTTTTTCTATTAATCACACCCTCTTGTTTTCCATATTTCCTCATTTCTAGCCAGGTATATATTGTGACATTGCGACCCTTTGAAGCTCGCCGGTTTTTCCTGAAAGCTCTTGAGATATGCAACCAGGTTGTACCGGAAAACCACCACTTTGTCGCAACACTAAATGGACTGGTAACTAATCAAATTTAATTCAAAAGATCATGTAATCTAATTAGAAAATAAGAGTCAAGGCTCTCAAAAAGCAAATTCCTGTTTTGGTCACGCATTGAATAATACAAATCAATTAACTTCACAATACTTACCGTCAAGTGGTAATATTATATACAGGTAATTTGAAGAATGTATAAGTGCTATGACAGACGAGAGGAAAGCCTCGAGAAAGAAGGTTACTCTGAGTCGGCACGAAATGCGGGTAGAAATATGCTACATTGACACCGGACGTGAAACAGCATGAACTATTGGTACGACTCTGCAAGAGGCATAAAGAATATTGTTTTTATATTTCCAGCTTTTGTTTGCTGTGTGTACATTTACAAAACAAGTTGGAATGCGAGGGATGGTTCACAGATCATATTTTGTATGAAATATTTATGCAAGTGTTGAATGATGTATTATTGTGTTGTACCAATATAAATTGCACAAGAAGAAAATAGACTTCATTTTTTCACATTCATATTTTTGCCATAACCAGATTGGAGAGTTGTGTCAGAAGCAAGGTAGATCAACGGAGGCATTGCAGTACCATGCACTGGACATCATGGAGACACAACGCACGTCGGGTTTAGGAAAACCAAGGGTAGCAACTATCTTGAATAACATTGGCCTGGCTTTGATGGAGCTGGATCCAACTGGTTCCGACGTCCTATCATTCTTTGTCCAAGCTCTGTCCATACTGATTGATGCATACGGTCCAGTGCATGTCGACGTTGCGTCGGTCAGGTATACTGAACTGTTGTATTGTAGATATCTTTCATACAAAAATAGTAGAACGATTGCACTATCTCAAGTTTGTTCAGTGATTAAGAAGCTTTAAATATTTTATAGATACCCATTAAGTTTGCATCCAGTGATTGCATTCCTTGTCTCGTATTCTTTAGTGACGCTTCCTCTAGTAAGTGACATTCTTATTACACACACACATATACACACTCACCCGTCGCTCACATCTTTAATTTTTTGTTATAAGAACCTGCCATTTTTATTCTTATGTTGTTACAAAAGTCATGATACCATCTCCAACTGTGATCTTTTCCAGGGTCAACCTCGCAGCTTACTTCTTCAACGCCAAGTTGTACAAGTATTCTCTTTTCCAGTACAAGAGAGCCTATGAGATCTTTAAGGTTTATCTGGGACCCCTGCACCCGAAATCCCAGGAGGCGAGACAAGGCCAAAGGGAGCTGCGTCCATTTACACTAGTAGACTAGTGCCCTATACGATTAACTGACGTCAGAGATGGTTTGGAACTTCGAACATGTGCGGCCGGTGTAGCGGCATCACAAATTTAGTAAACCTTCAGACATCACAAGTAGTATTCCAAATATTCCCTACAGACCTGTGACTATCTGGGTGTTATATATATTTAGTGTCAATAATCAGTCAAGAATTGGTCGATTGCCATGAGAAAACGGTGTCATTATTAAGCCCACATTGACATGAACTAATACAGTACATGTATTGACTGAAGACATCCTTTTGTTCGTGGGGAACCGGTCATCAAACTAAAACATGGCTAATGCGACTGCGTTTCCTATAGTTATGTCTCCGCCCTTAAAACAAATAATCTCTGCAACCTTTGAAATTTGACCTACATACTCCAAAATATAATCAGATCGTCTTCCAATAATGATATGTACACTGTATCAATAAAAATAGTACAGTCGGGGGGAAAATAATTTATGTATGGAATCTTCTAAAATGACGGATAGCTAATCGAAATTACACACAAATTCTATTGTTCCGGAGCGCTGAAATCATGGCCATTATGTGCAAAACCTATACAAAGCCATAGAAAAGCGTGCGCAAAATAGATTTTTCTTGATTATAGAAAACTAATCATACCTCAAGATCTGCAGTATCAAATGAGATGAAAAAGAAAGGTCTAGAAGAAAGCTTGATTTCCCTGCTTTATGGAAATATCAAACAACATTAGATTGTGATTAACTTTCATACTTTGAAAAAATGTTTTCCACTTGTACCATTTTATTTGATACAGACTGTATACTTTCCAAAGTTTGAAGGGTATATTTGAAGGTTATTGCAATAACATGTTCAATTAATTGAATTTCATAAATTAACCTCTGTGACACCTAACTTTTGACCTATGCAAACCAAAATATAGTATGATCGTCTTCCAATTGTGATACAAACATGGGCCAGGTTTAATACTCTGAGATAGCATTTTTTAAAGACATTATATATGCAAATATTTCCAATTCTTAAAGCAACATAATGCAATACTTAAATCATGTGCCTTGTAACATGAAGAGATTTTTTTTTTTTTAATCTTACAGGTCAATAGTAAATGTAAAAAAAGATACTGCCTCAATACACTTAAAAAATAAGTTTTATTATAACATATAGGATGATATCTTATTGTATTGGAGTGCATTAACATTTAAATCAGATAGAAATATAAAAAATCAAGTGTTGTGATATATATTCTTTAATTACATTTAGATCAAAAGTGGATTTAAACAAAATAGCTTATAAACTTCGTTACAATTATGATATGTTATGATGTAATGTTGTGATTTACAATTCTATTATGTTACAAATTGTAAATCAATCATAAAATGAGTCTAAATGTATTTTAAGTGGAATGAATAAAAACTAATAAATAGTAATTCGATATTACGTAAATACAACTCTGTAAGATGAGCATGACATTGTTACTTTTTTCCGTACATACAACACTTCTACATGTATTTAAGAGTTATTCATTAAACAAAGTACATTTGCGGTTTCAAACATCAAGATAAATTATCATATAACTCACTATAACATAATATTTTACTCATTTGATTTAACTTCAACCATGGAAGGTCGTTGGAGTAGAATTTTTTCCTCAAAAAAAGGTCACAAGGGAGATTTTTCTGATGTCATAAATATAGACAATAGGTAGTTCCCGAGGACCGATACACTCAAAAAGACAGTAGGCTTATCGTCAGGATCCTTTGATAATGGCGAGGATTCTATTCGTGTATTCTTCCTTAGATTTACACCGGGCGAATCTTCATTTCAGCCTTCTTGAGGGAGTAAAAATTACCTTGAAAGCTTGACCAAACCATCTCCTTTTCGCGTTTAGTGGTTGTACCATTGAGATATAAGCCATTGAAGTTGGTTGCTTGGCAGATACGATACCACCAGGCCCCTGTAAAAGCATCGGGGCAGTTGAGCCAGCCAGCCCCATCATTGATGCGATCGCTGGTGTTGAACGACTGGTTCGAAGACTGACCCGTTACATTAGCTGAATGTGATCAGAGAGTGAAAGAAAAGATTCCTACATAATTAAACATAACTCATTGAAGGACAAGGGCGCAGGTAAAGGGTATTATGTCATTATTATGATAATGTTTCGAACTTAAGTATTAATATCATGTCATTGTGGGCAGCCTAATGTGTCATAATAGGTTTTTGGAAAAGTAAACAGGAATAAACCCTCTGAGGCCATTCCATTTAGGAATGCATACAAATCGAAGAAATAGTGAAAGTTTCAGCAAAAAAACACAAAAAACAAAAGCAACAAAAAACAACAACAGATGTATAGATGAGAATGGTGCGATCCTTTTCTTGAATTTGGAATCAATGATATGACAATTTGACTAAGATGTGCCTACATTATTTCACTAAAATCAAACAAAGAACACGTTACACTGTCTGTATTCTAGGGAATGTACGGTTACCTTACATCTTTCTTCACACATGAGAAAAATCCGAGAATAAAAATACAAATACCGTATAATTTGTGCCTGCTATAGTTTGAGGGAATCAACACAAACTATACAACATGAGGCTTTCGTCTGTAACACCATGGACCTATATTTTCTGATCTTCAGAAGTTATAGGTCCATGGTAACACAAAGCAGGTTAAAGAACAATGGACTTGGGTAGAAGGTGTCCGCATTACATACGTGTATCTCCAGAAAAATCACCAACTGTCAGTGCGTACTGTCCAGCCTCGTCCTTGACGCTGAAATTGTTGTAGCTGGCATAACGGGTCTCTCCCTCAACATCTTCGAGATCTACCCGTAGTTCGTACGTCTTCTGTGTCGAAAGGCGGTGTATTTTACCATTACCCAGCCAGTGTTCGGATGACAAGTCTCCCAAACCATGCTTGTAATCAGACCAGTAGAGAAAGAAGTCAACCGAACTGTCTTCTTTTCGCTGAAAGACCTATGGAATAAGATACTAGTAGTTTAAGAAAAACAGAGTGGGATGCATTAAGAAAAATATCAAAACATGAAAGAATGAACTGAAGTCATTTGAGGTACTCCAAACAAGATTTCTGCAATTGTTTGATGGATCGTACGCCTAGATATGTAGGGTCTATGCTCTCTGGCATCAACCTTGTAATGTTGACCTTTTTTTTTTTTTTTTTTTTTTTGGTTAATGATGTTAAAATTCCACGCACTCGGTAGCGAATAAAAATAATGGTAATCAAATTTTAGAGGGGCCATATTCCAAGCCCTGTTTTGTTCATGTAACATAGAATTGAAGAGGAACTCCTTGTTACAACCGGTAATGTAGCAAAGACAGTTTGTCGGCTTATTTACTTTGTCAATTATGTAATAAATTCAACTGATTCAAGTGACTTTTATTTTTTCATTAAAAAAAAAATTATGCAGGGCCTACAAAACGAACATAGGTCATTAGTTACTTAAATAATATTTTGCATTCATGTGATATTGGTATTAAAAGACCTATTTCTAAAAGTGTTTTGTTTTAAAGGCTGTTTCATTACCAACGGGTTAAAGGGGGATGTTTTATGGTAAACTTAATAATCTATTCGCGTTTACTCACCGACCATCCTCCACCGTCTGTTTCCATGTCACAATAAACGAAGAAAGGATCACCATCTCCATCGGGGTAAATAGGATACACACCACTAATGTTTACTCCTCCAGTCTGGATCTCAAAACAGTCACGTGGGCGACCAGAAACTGATGCGGAACAAAGTATGCTGATTTATTTATCATTTATTCGGCTCCTCAAAATTCATTCAAAATAATCATCAATTTCAACTGAATACAAAAAAATGATAAAGATAACTTTACAAAATCAATCAAATTATTGTACCAGTCTACATACTGTATCAGTTGGCTGGAAGGGAAGAGGGGATAGGTAAACACCGGTTCACTCAAAAGACTGTTACAAATATACCATGAGAACAAATCACTTGACAATTAAAATTATATAATCATAATGAAGGCAAGCAAAAAATATAATGCTTTTATATTAAAAGTAAATACTAATAATACAAGATCAAATATGACGAAGGTGATGTAACACAAAACGGGGCGAGTTCAAAACACATGGCTTCATGCGTTGAAAGTTTAGCCCCTGTACAGTAGGGCCACGTTTCGTAAAAACGGCGCAAATCGTAAAAATGCGTTGAAGAGCCTTTACCATTGTGAAGCGGTATTTAAATTAGTGGATCTTCGACTCCTCTTGACACCACTGAAAAGGGAATTAGAGTTAGGGTCATAAGGTTAGTGTTCGGAATTCTAAACTGAAACCAACCCTAAACTAACAGTTACCATAACCATAACTCTTGCCCTAATGGCAGGGGAGCAACAAAATGAAACACCTTATTTTTAACTTAGGTTTAGGGAGCCCTAGCACTAACCCTAACCCTACCCGTCTCAGTGATGCCAGGTGTCCATCAATAAAAATGTCGCTTCACACCTGTATCAACTCTGAATTTTAAACGATTTGCGTCGGTTTTTTTTTTTTGTGGTTTGTTTTTGTTTTGTTTTTGTTTTTGTTTTTGTTTTTTGTTTTTTTTTTACGAAACTTGGTCCTACGCACAGCCCCCCCCCCCGGAAAAACGCCATTCTCACCACTGTCAGCAGAGTCATTGCAATGCTTTCCTTTGAATCCAGTTGAGCAGTGGCAGATATAGCTCTCCATTGTCTCTTCACACCAGCCGTTTGCACACAGATTAGTCTCACAATCTATAACGGAATCACGCAACGTATAGACCTTGATACGGCACATTTTTGGTCAATTGCACATTTTAGAAAATTCCCCTTCTGGTTAAATACACATTTGGTAACCAAAGTGATGTGATATAATATGCGTAAGGTCTTCGATACGGTGAATCATGATGTATAGCTTAAAAAGCTTGTTCAATTAGGATGCTCTGAGAATGCAGTAGAATGGTTTAAATGTTACTTTTGTAACAGATATAAAGTTACAGAAATAGGGGGTAGACTATCACAAAAAAAAAGTTCAAGGCCTCTACAAGTGTACCACAAGGCTCAGTTTTAGGGCCTCTCTTATTCAAAATCTTTATCAATGATATGGCTTCCATAGTATTACAAAAGGAAGGCTAATCATATTCGCTGATTACGCTGCTTTGTATGTTAATACTGTAGAATAATTAGGTTGAAGTCAACTCAACATTGCAATGAAATAAGTTTACAAGTGGACACGTAGGAATAGAATAATGTTAAATGATGAGAAAACCAAAGTGGGACTTCTTGGTTCCAGACAATAATTGAATACCCTGCAAGATAAATCAATGTCTGTTATTGGCGATGGTACTTTCTTAGAATCTGTATATACATGTCTGGGTGTAAGGATTTATGATACTCTTACTTTCAAACCTGATGCTGCTTCTGATGTAAAAGTCATGAAACAAAAACTTGGAATCATTAGAAGAAAGAAGTATATATCTAATGCTGATCAACTTACAAAACAACGGTTGTAAGAGAATATACCTTGGTTTTGTTGTTTATCTAGATCTGACCCAAACTATAAAACTGTAAACAAATTTCACAAGCAAGCAGCATATATTGTAAGTGAATATACATGGGATACTAGCCTGGTCTACTTTGACATAAATGTTTAAAAGGAAATCGGTTTATGCATGGTGTATAAATGTGTAAGTGGGATAGCACCATTTCAGTAATGTAGTTATTTTACTTTGAATGATGATGTCTCAGCACGTGTGACACGAAGCACCAACAGACTATTATTACGTGTCTCTCAATGTAAAACTCAATATATCAGAAAATATTTGTACTTGTTGATAAAACTGAATGGAATCTTTTAACAGATGAATAAACCGTTTGCTCAAGACTTAGCTATCTTTAAAAATCTCATAAAAACAGTAACTAACTGATTTTATGATGGGGGAGGGGGCTACACGTGCAATAATGACATTCTTATTTAAAGCTTGGTTTTCCATGGTGTATAATAATTATGTAGACGGAGGCTTGGTGGAGGCCGGAGTAATGCAGACGTTTTTGACTGTGTGAACTCATACGTAGGTGCTTGTGGGTGCATGTTTACCCCTATTCAGTTGCCTATAATTTTTTATATTTTTTAATGGAATGTTTTGTTGTTGCTCCTGATAAATTAAAGATACAGAGTCTTGTTGTAAACCAGTCTCATTTTTTTTTAGTCAATGTAGTTTTTTATATTTGCTGAACATGTTACTCTGTATAAAGTTAAGGCGAAATTGATTGCTCAATACATTACATTTGAAACTGAATGCTTATTCTCTTAATTGAAAGACAAAAAACATGCCAGAAAAAATTAAGTGGGTGCTCACAATACCCAATTGCTTAATTAATTAATCAATTAATTAATTGCTTAATGAAATTGCTAAATGAAATTGCCTAACGAAGTTATTCCAGTACGGATGATTGTGACTGCAGATTGTTACAATCAATATAAATTTTAGCTTCCTTGGATATCTATGACATTTAAAGTATGATGAAACGTTCTTGTGAACCGCTTTTAACGACTTTTATTCGAAAGTGATTCGACTTTATGATTATAAAGTCTCGAATAATTTAGGCATCAATGTGATACCACCATGCTATTACCATGACTACAACATAAAATGTTCTAAAATAGTTTTTTTTTATTATCTACAGTGACGCTCAGAATCATCATATTGAGTTTTCGTGCTTGCACGTTTTAATCTTATCATTATCTTAAAAAGGACCTATACACTAAGAAATATTGGGTTTATAGCTTCGTCGCTTTATGTGGTGGTCACAACATTTCGTAAGTGCAAGACGCCAGTCTCTATGTGTAGAGCGTTGCACGTTACACTTACGACCTGTTATGACCACCGCATTAGCTTTACCGGATACTTTTGCACCCAAATGAGCCAGCTTGTAATATCACATTAAGGCGGATCCAGAATTTTATTACAGGGGGGGGGGGGCCGGGCCCGCTGGGCCCCTCTGGATCTGCGCTTGCACATCTAGGGTTTAATGCTACACTAGTTGGGCATGGTACCTCAATAGGATATTGGACCCAACAAGGTGTTAGATTCACGAGTTGTCGCTACTTTCTTTATAAAGGAACTGTACGTTACATTGTATAAGTGCGCCCAAAACAAAAACAAAAAAACCTCCTGTAATATAATAATAAAGCGGTCACATGTTGTCGTGTCACATGGCCAATACTTGTCAAGAAACTGTTTTCCTACACCCTTTCCCAAGCTATATTGGTTGAAATACCTTATGGCATCTGTTCCCAAGCATGTAAAACCGTTGTGCCATATATGAATACATTTCAAATATTTCCAAATATCTACTTTGTACACTAAAAATCTTCTGGGCAAAAGTTTGCGAAAATGTATGACAAAACAATATACAGTGTGAGTCAATAAAAATGTCCCATAATTTTGATGTTGTCTTGTGAAAATTATGAACATTTAATCATGGGTTTTATGATACGTCTTGGTAGAGTCATCCTTCCTAGCATACTCGTATGTTGGTACCATTTTCATTTGGATCTTTGCACTCATGACTGTATAACAGAAAAAATTCAGAAGACAGTAAGAATAAACAAATTGAGAATTTATTACTTATGTGCACGCAAAAATATACACCCCAACACGCGTACGTACCCTCATTTACACATACACAAAGCACATGCACACCCACATCCTCACCACACACACCCACATACACCCCAGGCAACGCACACACATATACACACGTGCATACCCTATCTCATCCATAGCAGTCTACACACACACACCCACAACCACAACAAACACATGCACCCACATACACACACACCCTCACTCACACTCACAAACAGTTGTTAGGGAATTATTCCGTACTCAGTGATGGTCAAATAAGATTTGTGTGTGTGTGTGTGTGTGTGTGTGTGTGAATTGTTTACTGTGTGTGCGGGTGCGTGTGTTATGATGTGCGTGTGTATGAGGGAGTGTGTGTGTGTGTGTGTATGTGTGTGTGTGTGGGCTTGTATGGACCTACCATCGGGGACATTTTTGAGTGTTTAACTCAATAAAAGGGGACCTCGAAAGTGGGACGTCCCCGGTCCATATCTTCCTGGTAAAATATTCCTAAACTATAATGGGGACTTTCATTCACATATCAGCCGAAAGTCCCCACTTGGTGGATAAACGATACATGAGCATGTGTTTTCAATGTGGTATAGCGCCAGCTTGTGACGTGACAGTCTGTAAATCCCATTTGTCCAGTTAAAAATAAACTTCTTCACACGCGCGTACGCTCGCTCAGCTTTTTAAGGTGACGTCATCCGCTAAGTTCCCATTTGAACGGTTAAATATAAAATTCTTCACATGCGGTACGCTCGCTAACCTAAGGTGACGTCATCGCGCTGAGTTCCCATTTGAACGGTTAAAAATAAAATTCTTCACATGCGGTACGCTGCTCTAAGCCTAAGTGACTTCATCGCGCTGAGTTCCCATTTGAACGGTTAAAAAATAATCATTTTTTCTGTACCGGTGTATTTTGGTATAGCCTTAGTTTTTACGCGGACGATCAAAATAGGTCGCCGACTATTGTCCCACCTATTACTTCTGTGCAAGTGATGTGAGTTGTGATAAGAGGCTGAGAACCATTCAAAGCGTTCAAGTTTCCAAGATATAAGGTAGGCTAATTGATCTTTCTATGATGTATGTTTGCCACTGAGCATGAGGGACTAAATTAGAATGACCTCCGGTATAATATGTAGCTAAAATTAACGTTAAGTTCATTAAAAGTTAGAGGTAAACTTGTTTGATTTAGACCATAGACTAGTCTAAAACTAAAGCAAAGACTATACGCTAGCTAGATCTTAGCTCTCTTAAAATTATGGTCTTGCATTCGCGATACGGGGTCTTAAATAGTCCTTTTCTGAAGTTGTAACGGCGTAGATTCATGTTAATAATGACCAGGAACTAGAGCTTTATTCCTTCATAACTACACCTGTAGAAATTCTCCTAGAGCTTCATTTTATGCCATGAGTTACAATGGACTTGTCTTGACATTTTTGCGATGGAACTCTATTGGCTATATATTGCATATAGAGAAATAGAACTGCACTGTGCCATTGTCATTCTGGAGCACTATAGAATACCCTATACATTTCACAGTTACCTGGCGACAGTTTAGTCAACTTTAACATTTGATGTGGAGTTGGTGCTGCAATTCTGGTCCTTAAATTTAGAGGAGGCTTAATTACCAGTGAGGTAAGTAGGTCAACCTAGTGCAACCAGATTATTAGTTTATGTTTCGGTAAATAATCAAATTTACTTTAACAACTATGGCTTCAGAACCCCCATCACCTTACCTTAAAACAGCTAATACCGACAAGCAACCACCTAATGACTCCTTGTCTTTGTTAAATTCTTTTAAAAACTTTACGTGAACCACCGGCTAATGGGTTAGATTATTAAAATGTCCTTTGATTTTGTTACTTTTATCTTCAGCATTGCGGTGCTTTTTTGGCTGTTCTAGTGGCATGGCTGGGCCTCATGTGGGAGAAAATCATGGCTGTTAATTAGTTATAGGCCTATTAATGAAATACACATTCACTAAACAATTATGAAGAAAAAATATAGTAAGAAAGGAACATCGAGAATGATAAAGCATTCTATATCTAACTTCTTATCATCACGAAAACAGGTTAACAGATTGTGTCTCAAGAATGGAGTTTACAAACAAGAGAAATACCGTTGCGGTAAGTCCTGAAGGAAAATCTGTTTATTTTTAGGCCTAGATCTATCATAGATTTATTTAAAGAAGTAGGCTTATTGAATACACCTTAATTTTGCGTTTCCTACCATACCTTGAAAATGAATCTTTTGACATTCGGAAATTTAAGGTTAGACATCTATTTTTGTTCCATCACAATTTGCAATATAGAAATTTTGAAAATGTACTGAAACAAATGTATTCTTAACCTTAAATGAATCTACACATTTTATAAGGACTGTGGATTATTGTTCCAATGGTAAGTTTCACTAGATTCTTAGATTAATTTACATCTTTTAATTAAATGATACCATTTACCAGATGAGGTGTACACTCTGTAAATTTATAAGTTTATCATTTCAGACAATGCCAGTCATAATGGTCTTTTTGTGTGAATATTTTCAAAGAAATTTCAAACTTAGCCAAATTTGCACAAAAAGCCACTCCTGAAAGAAAAAATAAATCAACCAAGCTATTAAAGAACTCAACTTCAAAAGCATGGTAGAGTTTCTGCATTAACACACATACCCTAGGTCTAACAAAAGCTATTCTTTCTAATCAATCGGTTAGTTAATTGTAGGCCTACATCTTCCAACGTATAATCATAATAAACTAATACTGTTACGTCAGAGCCAACTGTAGACAATTCATGTATATAATTGATGCTGTATTTTAATGATTTCGACAAAACTTAGTTTTGTTTTTGCAATAACGTGCAGGTACATATATATGTATAACCTTAAAGAAATAATTTCAAAAATAGAAATTGGATTTGCACTCTAAATATTGTATGTAAATAAATCATTTGGACTACTTCTATTTAAAATGTTTTCTTTCCTATAGTTTGCCAAAGGAGACAGAGTGCAGGCGCTGTTCGCCTCCAGTGGCAAGTTTTATGCAGCAGTCGTTTTAGAAGTGATAAAGGTAATGCTCTCACGTTGTTAGGTTTGAAATAAATTTATGAATTTGTGCAATGACACCGGATACTGAGGAAAAGTACATGCCTCTGGACCATATAGAACTTGCAACTGACTAATACCATGCAGCCACAACCCTCCCCAGGCAAAGTGTTGTCTCTTTTCCACATTACATGAAGTCAGACCGATTAAATAAGGAACTCAAAAGCAAAATAAAAGTTTTTGTACAAATACATGGAAAGATATTTAGAACTTTCATGTGAATCAGGGCCTAGTTAATTTTCTACCAGTCCTCTACCCAGTGAGACAAAAAAACTTTACACCTAGAAAAATGCCATAAAATGAAAACCAATTTAATAAACCCCAAATTATTTTACATATTCTGAAAGAAGTAACGCCTCCCGCATCTTCCGGTACCAATTTTTGTGTGGTATGGTCTTTACGCTTGGATGAAAATGACGCATTGTTTGCAACATGTCAATTTCGAATTGTGCCAGAATGGGAGTAAAATCAAAACAACAAAAAGCGAGACAAAGCAACTTCATCCTGATTAAAATAGCATAACTTTTTAACGAAAATGTCTTCCGCTTAATAACTTGGCAGGTGTGTTGTTACAAATATTGACTACTATTTGAATATGAATATTAGATTGACTTGTCAAGTAATGCACGAATGGAGTACACATCAAAGAATTAAAATGCCTCTGACAGACCTAAAAGGCCTCCTAATACTTTTGAAAAGTGAATATTTGTTTTTGACGTGTGCTCACTCTTGCCTGACTCTACAGATCTATCTCATTTTCATCAACAAAATGTAGTCAATATGTTAACAACACCCCTGCAAGTTATTAAGCGGAATACATTTTCTTAAAAAATATTATTTTAATCAGTGAATTGCTTTTTTCTACCTATTTAACTCCCATTCTGGACCAATTCGAAATTGAATTGTTCGCAAACAATGCGTCGTGTTCTTCCAAGCGTAAAGACATACAACAAAAAATGGTACAGAATAAGTTGGGGAATATACTCTTTCAGAATATGTAAAATAACTTGGGTTTATTAATTGTTTTCTTTTATTGACATTTTTCTAGGTATAGTTTTTTTTTGACTCACTCGGTAGTATTATATAGACTTCAAGAAAATGTAGGAGGCTGTAAACTCTTGCCTAATTTTGTTTGAGAGGTGTCCAATATGACACACAATTATACGCAATTATCGAAAACAAGTTATATAATTGTAAATGTATGATACGATGCATCTTTAAATAAACGTGTGCGTTGTTGTGGCATGTGCATTCATTTATATACTCCCTCTCCCCTCTGAAAAACAATTAAGCCATGGATCAATGAGTTTTAAAGGGCATTCATTGAAAATAGGCTCTATATACACGATTAAAGCTTAAAATTGTTCATTATTGAGGAGGAGTTCCTCTCTTCAGCTAAAAAGAAAACACCCAAAAAACAAACTCATACCTGTCAATGACATATGAATAAATACACCAAATTTCATTTAAACAATTGCTTCTGTGATATTAGGCAACATGATATCTGAGACTTTTTTCTTTATTATATAAGTATATATTAATCAAAAACAATTATTGTAGAAAATTAAGTGAATGAATTTATCAAATTCATATTTTCAGGTAAAAGTTCATCTTCACTTCAGCGAGGCTGACACAAGGAAATGGCTTCTTCCCCACCAAGTTAAAGGTAGGAATATTTCACCTCCGTTTACTTCGGACATAGGTCGACACCCCCCCCCATGTTAAAGTACAATATTTTCGCAAACAGCATTACTTGATTATCATGATATTTTGATTTCCCTTTTTGTTAACGTGTCTCTTTTGCAGTAAGCCAAATGCAAATTTGAACATAATGTTATCCACATGCTTTTATGGAGGCGTGTCTGTGAAATTTGAAAATTGTCATCTAGATTTCAAATTAAGCTCAGTTACCCAATTGAATTTGCACTCTCTCTAGCTTATTTATTTATATAATTGTGGGAAAATGCAGGTCAAATGACAGGTGTTGATGTGTACTGTAAACTAGACACAGTCTAAATTGGGACAGTAGGTATTTTACCATGGTTAATATATGTGTGGCATAAGTTTGGGAAGCAAGAAATATGCCTTTCCACAAAACTGACTCTTCTGAGAGGACAAATATTACCCACTGTCATCTGACAAGTATTGAAAAAAAATGATATTGTGATGCTATGAAAATGAAACTTGAGGTGAAAGTAAAACTTTCCCACTTCAACACTTATTTTTTTTTTGTATGTTATATTTATTTGTCCACCAGCTTCGAAAGATGGAGTGGAAGCCGTCCGAGATGATGATCAGAGACAGTGTAAGGAAAGTAAAAGGAGACAAAATGTAGATGATATAAATTCAATGTAAGAAACTGGTAAGAATAAGCAGGGAAAGGAAAAAGGTGAAAAGTAAAAACGAAAGCTATTGTTGAGTACAAAGGGGGCTAGAGGGAAACGTGAAGGACACAACATTGCAATGATGAAAAGGAACAACTGGAAGAAGATAGAGACACATTATAGAGAAGGTGGAAGACAAGCTAGAAAATGATGGAAAGGGCAAGCTAATGAGATGGAATGAGACAAGAAAAAGAAATGACTGAAGCTTGATGAAGAAGATACAAGGACGAAAGAGATAGTTAGCGAAATGAACGAATGCACCGAAACTGGAAAGGAGAGACATGAGCCAACTATCTTCCTGCTGTTACGAAACAAACAAACATTGAACAAAAAGGTTCAGATGAAAACATGAACGAGAAAGATGGAACTGTTTATATGCAGATATTAATGATTGTGATATAAGTTGATTAACAGTACAGATGATAACAGTGGTATAATAGTGACAGTTCCTATGTCCCAGAGACTGATGTTGAGGAACTTGAATCGGAAGACTTCGTCCCACGCACGTATTTCTTTTTTCAGATGAAAACATGAACGAGAAAAGATGGAACTGTTTATGATGCAGATACAAATGATTGTGATATAATGATGTTAATATACAGATTATAACAGTTACTAATAGGACAGTTCCATGTCCCAGAGACTGATTGTTGAGGAGAACTTGAATCGGAAGACTTCATCCCACGCACTTATTTTCTTTTTTAGAAATATCCTGCCTATCTAATGTAATATCAGATAACTATTATCAGCTTTCATTGAATCAATCAAAACCTGTTTAATCCAAATTCTCAAAGATTCTATTGTTGATGGGAAATATTTCCCTTGATTTATTTAAAACCTGACAATCGTCTTTGCTCGAAAGTTTAACTAAAACTAAAACTGGAGCATGACAAAATGTTTTTTTATTATTTTCAGTTGAAACTAATGCAGTTGTAAAGTAGATTGCTGTGTTGTTGTACAGGTGCATACTTTCTACATCTTGCTGAGAACTGGTTTCTTTACAAGTTAAAAAAAACATATTTGTTATACAGTAATGTTGTATAGTAGCTTACATTGTTATATCTTTAATACAAAGAATTGGTTTCTTTTACGAGTTGAAAGACCATTACATGTATCTGGTTTTACTGTGATATTGTACAGTAACATACATTGTTATATGTACAAAAAACCTGGTTTCTTTTACAAATTTAAAGACCATTATTGGTATAATTATGTTATACTATAAAGTAACAGGCGTTGTTATATCTTACAAAGAACTGGTTTTATTTAATAGAACGAAACCCCAAACTTCTATACCTTTTCTCAGAACAGAAAAAACATCTTAAAAGCATTTTAGGGAAAGTTTGAAGAAAAACGCGACAAGGAATAATACCGTTCTCAATATTTAAAATCCCAAATCGCAAAAGTATGGATACATAAATTAACAATCGTCCCTATTATGCTAATGAGATACTGTGATGAAATTGGCTCTACTTCCAATGAGATGCTAATGAGATTAAATGATGTAAATGGGCTCTACTTTTCCAGTATCCTTATACGCCACAATACAAACTCCACTTTCTTAACACCCTCTTACATAATTCTATTTCTTGTATTTGTAGTTTCAGTCAGCATTATTCCTCACAATAGCGTATATTAGAGCACAATGATGTTCATCCATGTTCTTTGTTTAATAAATGAGCTCGAAGAACTTTCTTTTATTATAATCTATAAAAAGTATAGCTCAAAACATAACACCTCATAAGCATATGGTATGTGCCGATTTCTGTATCAGCGATTAAGTATTTAAATGTTCATAATTATTGTATTTTATGACCGCTTTTCGTCAAACTTTCACTAAAATACTGCTACAAATTTCTGCATCTGATAAAGGGTATAGAGTTTTGGTTCATTCTCATTTTAAATTCATTTACAAGTTCAGAAACCATCATGTGGTTTTACTGAGGCTGCATATTTATATTACTTATGAGTACATACATTTTTAATCTTTAATACATGACAAAGAACATGTTCACAATTAGATAGTTTCTAAGATCATTATTTTGATTTACTGTGTGTATCGTACAGTGGAATATATTGTTAAATCTTAAGATTTTAAATTTTACGAGTTCAAAGGCAAGTTGTTTAGTTATAAGACCAAGAATACTGTTGTTCTGATTTTAGCGTGGTGTTTTACAGTAGATACATTTATATCTTACAAAGAACATTTTCATAAGTTCTACATCACTATTGATTTACGTGTGGTCGGACGTGACATAATGTTAAATCTTAAAGATTTTAGATGCTTTACGAGTTCAATAGAAATGTTTTAGTAAAGACCAACGTAATATTTAGTTCTTTTTACTGTGGTATTTTACAGTACGCTACAATTTTACATTTTACTATTAAATACATATTTGTTCTACGAATTCAAAATACTTGTATAGTTAAAGATTAAACATGACAGCTTTTTATTTTCTCTTATATTTGTATTATCTGTCGATACCTAAATGACGTTAACTGAGATGTACCTTGCCTGGAAGTGGGCAATTCTAAGCAAACGCCAAAGTCTCGTTTAATTATTCACCCAATCACCTGACATTTAATGAATCTTGAATTTCTATTTCTCTTATGTACCAGATGATCTTGTGATTATGCTGCATTTCTTCCATTCTGTTCAAAATGCTTTGCCATTGACAGAGCAACTGCAAAATATGCTCAAAAAGTTGTACATTGCTTAGATTGTTAAAGTATCAGAGATGCGTAACAACAGTTTGGTTGCTTGATTAGTTCAATTGTGTTGCATGAGTGTGAATACATCTACACCATAATGAAAGGTAACAAGTTGTGATATAATATTCATAACATTCATAACCAGGTTGTAATCCGATAAGATTCATGACGAATGAAGTTTTCGCGATCTCATAAAGTCACAAATATTATATCATATTCTTTCACATAAAATCATAATTATACATTTTCAAAAGGACAGCACATGACATGATTTCATGCTAAAATTGTATGAATTTCAGTTCTCAGAAGACTGACTATGTGTTAGGATCTGAGAATATTGTTATTGGGCATATGCAAATGTGCTATTATATTCACAGTCAGTGCTTTAATAACAAGCGAATAACAACATGACACTTTAAAGGGGATTCCACTCTGAAAATAAGCTTGTGCAATAGAAGCAGAGGAATGATGAGAGTCAAGTCCGTAAACGGTTGAGCACAATTTCTAATTAAAAACAAAAAAGGTTAATGACTTATTTTATCAGTTTGACACCAATAGGCAATTGTGTGATGTATCTGCAGCTCCCCCCTCCGCTTGCTCTGTTTACTATAAAATATAATTTCTTTGTTAGTAACAACGATATATAAAATTATCTTGAAATATATATAGGTACATGAAACTCTGCTGGGGACAATTAAATCTCCTGGTTTTTTCTTCAAAATGAAGAAAGCTGGCATACATGATACTTCACAGAGTTGGCAGAATTGTGTTTGAATACCAGCAACCTTTAAATCATGTGCTTCATAATTTGTTTCATTGGAATTTGCCTAAACTTTCACTGGTTGACCTATCCTCTCCCTTCTCTACTCCTGTGTGGACTTCCCTTTTTATTTACACATGAGTAATATATTATATACAGTGTGATTTTGCATATCTGTCCCCATTTGTCAACGAAGTCCCCATTCGACACACCAGTACTCACTAATTATTAATCGCCCCACTATCAAAACCAATAATACACACTAGTCCTTATCATTAAATAAGATACACATAAGTCCCCATTTGAAACATTTACGAAGATACATTGTACCCACTCGTCTTTTTATACAGTCCCCGTTTATAACACATTGCAGAGGATGCACTGTCCCCACTCTCAATACATATATAACATATGTCCCAATGAAACACAAAATGTGTGAATATTGTCCCCATTCACAAAACAAGTACACACAAATGTCCCGTTTGATACACATTTTTTGAGATGCATTGTCCCCACTTGTCTTTATATATTAGAAAAGTCCCTAGTTAACACATTTAATGTATGCATATATTGTCCCCGCTCATAAAACAAGATTTCACACAAGTCCCCAATTGATACACTCTTTTGAAGATGCATTGTCCCACTTGTCCTTATATATTTAGAAAAGTCCCTATTAACACATTTTAATGTATGCATATTGTCCCCGCTCATAAAACAAGATTTCACACACAAGTCCCCAATGATACACTCTTTTAAGGATGCATTGTCCCCGTCTTCAACAAGTAAAACACAGAAGTCCCCGCTCGTCAATAAGTGAAACACATAATCCCCAGTTCATACATATCGATTAAGAGTGTTGATGACCCGGTCCTTTGAATAAAAGATGCTGGGTTTGTGGTGCAATTTTGTCCCCAGTCATACCTTAACGCATAAAATGTCCCCAGTTATCCACACAACAAGTATGTGTGTGTGTGTGTGTGTGGTGAGAGGGTGCGTGGGTAAATGTGTTGGCTAGACATATTCTGTCAACATTTGCTTTTAATCTTCACCCAACCACTTGGCGCAAGTGAGATCCAATCGTCTTCTGAAGAGTGTCTATCATTCAGTCATTCGTGCAAAGATCCAAATGAAAATTGTACCAACATTATGCTAGGAGGACGACTTTACCAAGAAATATAATGAAATCCATGATTAAGTTTTCATACTTTTCACACGACCACTTCAAAATGATGGGATATTTTTACTGACTCACTCACTGACTGACTCAAACGGGTCGCAAAAAAGAGAACCTCAATGTTTGTCACTCAATAATGACAAAAAGGATCAAATTGTGTTTAAATATCGACAATTCTTGGTCTCGGTTTTCTGTGTACTATAATATCTGGCATTTATATTTTATCTGAGCTCCATATTATCTCTCTACACATACATCTACTAAAAATATTATCGTCGGGTTTTTCAAACTCGGAGGAACATGTCAAAGAAGGCTCGATTATTACCTGGAATCTTGCACACTCTGTATCCGGGAATATTTCCTTGTATGATAGTCTTTCCTTGGCAAGCGTTATCTCCCATAAAAGCAGGGATGAGCTTTGTTCTGTCATTGAGGTGTCCTTTCTCAGTACACTTTAGGAACATTGGTAGGGTGTAATTCAGTCCTAACACACCTTCTGGGCATGTCTGTGTCTTCTTGATTATATCTGATAATGCGAGGAGAGCTGAAATATAAGTTCAGGCACGGGCATGTTAAAAGGGTGTTTGTTTTGTTTTCTTCACAATAGGCTAAAATTCATTTAGATTCAATTCTTATGCACGAAAATATTTAGATTGAAGTTACACAATCGTAAAAAGCGGACAATGACAGTGTGCAAGGTACGCAAAATCTCGAATTTCGGTCATTTTAGCGTGACCGTTGGCTACCCTTTTCCATTTTGTTTTCCAGATAGTAATTTGTAAGGAAAAGAGGATGCATGATAAATATATAGCATAATTATGCTGCGTATATGGGCACAAAAAAAAAAAAGAAAGGAAAAAAAATATCAGGAAAAGAAATCTGCCCGGATTGATTCGAAATGAGCAGCCATTACTTACAGAATAACAAAAAGATTAGGAAAACCATCAAACCTAGCTTCTGTGCAATATCCTGTATTTAAAGAAGAAATGAGAGGAAAAAAAATCATTAACAGTTGATAATTCATACTTAGGCCTCAAATGCTGGTTATTCATAGTTTGCTTGATTGTAAATTTTCTTGAGTAAGTTGGATTAGTCGAAAATATAATTAAACATTCTAAACTATTCTACCTCGGATTTTTTGTTGCAATGTAAGATTCTATATAGTTGAAAACATGGGGATACTTTTTTTCTCTCTCGGAAATATGCATCGTGTCCTAATCTTGCTAAGATTTACATTCAAATGATTATAAAGTTATGATTCCTTACCCACGTACCCCTCTCCACAAAAAGCTAACTTCCTAAAGTCATATAAAAACATTAGTACCACTGCCTTTATCTTTGAGTAGAAAACAAAAGTTTGCAGTTCTCACCATTTGACCGAATCTTCAGTAATTCAGAATCCCTTTGACGGAAGATATTTAGCTTGTCTCTTGAAATAGTTGCTCCGTTCGACGTGAACTCGCTGACGAAAATGAATAAAGCTGTTGATAACTTGTTCTTTCATAGACCGAGGATCCGTACGTGCGTCGGGAGAACTGAACTAGTGTGCGATGTTATCTACAAGACTGTATTCATGAAGTGGTCTTTTTAAATTACATATTGATTGTTCTAATGCATGAAGTCATATTTCTGGTTTAAATCGTAGCTCATGGAATGCTTATTTTTAGTTGAACTGTACTTGAAAAATTTTGTTGTATTTAGTTGTTTCAGTAATTTCTTACGTTTTACTGTTTTTGCGACCTTTTGGTTTTGTTGTTCTTTTTTCACCAAAATTCATTTTTATTTCGAAGCACAATTATGCTGAAATGAATTAATTTCAGGAAATTAAATTCAAATAATCATATCTTTATGAATATGATGAGAATACACAATGTGCATTGATTTTAACATAAACTTCTCGGTCTGCACATATAAGCATGTATAAAAGCTCCGAGGTCTTTCAAACCCTCTCATCAAAAGAAGATGTTACATCCAGATTAGCGGCATATACCATGTATACATGAATGTGCATATCTTGATGAAGCTGCTGGAGGGGGTCATGGTTGCGTGCCGACATGTTAGAAGCAAACAGAGAGCCAAACAAAGGCGCAAACAAATGTGTGTTTTTTTTTTATTATTATTCTTTTTATTGCACATAATCAGAAATAGAAATGATTAGAAGAGACCTATACGGTTCTAAAAATATTCCTCGAGGTCGAGCCCTTTTTGTTATTACCACACACAAGGAGTATTCTACTTATCAATGTATTAATTTACTCCTGATACAATGTTATGACCGTCAAGAATATTCATATTTGACGCGCTGCTAATTGCTATTTGTTAGTCTGTTATCCGGGTAGACAGCTCCCCAAACATATGAAAATCAAATCTGTAAATCGCATGACTAGCCAGGATTGGCAGCTCGTGGCTTCGTCGCCCGCTGTAGTTTCGGCATTCCTGACACACTTTTATAAGAGCAAAGAGAAAAAAGCTAGCTCTCCGCCGAAAATACAGGCTAGCTAATTGGTGGCTTCATGTATCAAATGTTTATCAATCGAATATGAAAAGCTGAGAGAAAGTTCAGAGGATTTGTTTTCAATTTTGAGGAGCGACAGGCCGCAAAGCAAATATGTTTTTCTGAATGGTGAAGGCTCCCCCAAATAGAAATAGTAGCTTGCCAGCTCCTCCGGAGATATATAATTCCACTAATCGTTTGAACTAAATTGCTTGCTACATTTATTTCTCTCCTTTCTATTAGTAAATTAATTACTTAATGTATGTTAACCTCAGTTTTACCAAGTGAATAGTTTATACTTGCAATAGCCTTGTCCGTGGTATTTGTGTAATTACCAAACAATCAATCCAGGCTTAATTTAACGAAATAGCACAAAATATGTAAATACATGCTAGGCTACTGTGCTACTAGTATATTGACAGAACTTAACAGCATTCAATAGACCAGTTTACTAACATATTCAAATTTTATGCATAATTTTTATACAAAGGTTGTTCTTGACAACCTGAAAGTTCGCCTGACATAGCAACAGCTAATGTATGCAAACTGGATTTCATGTACTGTAGTTCATTATTTTATCACAGGTTGTTTGAATACCTTTCAAGTCATACCAAAGACTTCCAAAAATGGTACCTAAAGCCACCTTTTAACAAGGGGCACGGGGGTAATAATAACGTATCATCTTATATAGGGTCCACTTGATGAGAACTGAAGCGGCTACCCTGGGTAAATAAAACGATATTATTATTATTGTTATTATTATTATTGTTATCATTATTATTATTATTGTTGTTGTTGTTGTTGTTGTTATAAATTACAATTACTTAGTAAACTGGTCTATTCAATTTTAGAAATCAACATAATGAAAACTTTTCCATTCTTAAAATATTGCGACGTTTCATTTGCTGATCATAATTGTATGTACATAATATGAAATTCACAAAAACTATCAACTAATGTATAATTTGAGAAAATGTAAATGAATCGATATTAAGCTAGGGTTACAGCATTATGCGTAATGCTACACTGTAGCCCTATAATATAATTAACAAATAAAATTAAGTCTTAGGAACCCTAAATAAGTCATGAAAAGACATCACAGCCCATTTCGGATATGCCACTAGGGCGGCTACCGGTTTATTAGCGCTTTCTTGCTTTTATAATCGTTGTGTAATTCATCTTTTCTAAATAATGAAATCTTATAGTATAGTGGTCCAATACAACGTAGCTGTTATCTGAATCAATCACCCCCTTCCAATGGGCGTATCTTCATCTCAGTCTTCTTGAGGGAGTAGCTATAGCCAAGCCAGTGATACCAAACTACGCCAAAAGCGCCTTCATAAGAAGCGTTGAGATATCTACCGTTGAGACTTGAAAATAGACATGCTCCGTACCACCACGCCCCAAAGTATCGAGCAGCACAGTTTTCCGTTTCAACTTGACTTTTATCATTGTCACGGTCCCTGGTACTGAATTCTCGGCCCGAGTGATACGACAAGCTGTTCCCTAAATAGAGAGTATTGTTGGTAATAGTTATTCGGTATTATAACAAAGGGCTATAGAATATGATGTTAATTGAGTAGATGAATAGTTCTGTCAAATTTGAATAAACAATTTTATTCATAAATGCCAGTCGTTGGATGTCGTTGTTAGGTAATTTTGTAGTATACTCCACAAAACACTACTGCTCCTTTCTGTTCCAAGAGCTGCCTCAACAAGAAAACCAACACGATTTCCTCAATAGTTCAATGTACTTAGTAAAAACTTTTAATTTACAACACTTTGTTGGTTGGGGGAAGGGGTAATTCTCGGTTTTTTTCTCTTATTTATTTATTTATTTATTTATTTATTTATTTTATTTATTTAATATTGGAGGGTGGGGGGGGGGGGTCAACGGTCAAAATTATCAGTTTCAGACACTTTTTTATTTTAAAATTTAAGACTAAAAATTGTGAGGATTTAATATTGTGTCCCTCACCAATAAAGTAGGGTGGGATTTACGCCAATGAGATTGGACTGGATATTCGATTTTAGCTATTAATCACTCATACCTGCATTTCCTGAAAAAGCGCCAAGCGTCAAACTGTAATTAGCTTGCTCATCTTCAATTCTGAAAAAGTCATAGGTGGCATTG
Source organism: Paracentrotus lividus (assembly GCA_940671915.1). NCBI lineage: Eukaryota > Metazoa > Echinodermata > Echinoidea > Camarodonta > Echinidae > Paracentrotus > Paracentrotus lividus. Next base: position 39,517,617 of record CALNVZ010000174.1, on the reverse strand, counting down.
CGAGTCTGTCCATCAAAATCTTCAAGATCAACTCGTAGTTTGTACGTCTTCTGGAGTGAAAGGCGGTGGATATTGTCGTTGCCAAGCCAGTGCTCGGACCTCACGTTTCCAAAGCCGTATTTATAATCTAACCAGTAAAGAAAGAAGTCAACAGAACCATCCTCTCTTCGCTGAAAGACCTAAGAGAAAAATAATTAAGAGAAATTATTTCATATAATAGGGATGAGATTGAGAAGCACGTGAACAAATTAAGTAATCAAAGTTGTTTCCAGGACCCCGGCAGAGGATAGTAGTCCACTGCCTGGACCATCCTGTATTTTCATATCAAAACACCATACATGTACACACAGTACTATTTTAGCACATCAGCATGATCAGGGATAATCCATGGTTTGGGGAAGTGGATTTGTGGTGGAAAGAGAAATGGTGAGAAGGTCGAGTCAATAGAGAAAGGTGAAAGTTTCAAACGATCAGAACCTGGTCTACCAGGATAGCTAATGTATGCTCAAAGTAAAACTATACCAAAAGTTATGTTTTGTTTTTTTTAAACATTATATAGGATTGAATGCTTGCTGGATAGGGAAAGGAGCGCATGTAGATTTCAGGCTTTAAAAATGAATTCAGTCCCTCTCGGTATTTTTTGTTTTGTTTTGACAATCAATAAGCAACAATTATATAATAATAAAGATGCTATCGTTGATATCACAACCGACATAGGTCATATACTTATCACAATGGCAGCCGTGCACAATGGTATGAAGTAGGCCTGTTATTGAATAGTGTGTTTTCGATGAACAATTATTTTGCCAGAAAAGGAGGTTCTTTGGGATAAATGCGGATTGCTCTAAATAAAATTTGGTTTACTCACCGTCCATCCTCCACCGTCTGTTTCCATATCACAATAAACGAAGAAAGGATCACCATCTCCATCAGGGTAAATAGGATACACACCACTCATGTTTACTCCACCAGTCTGGATATCAAAACAGTCACGTGGTGGGGGAGCAACTGAATGAAAAGAAAGTAAATAAATATCACATGTGGTACTTTAGGAAACAATAAAAAAAGTTGTATATGCATTGTCTATTTGTTGATGAATCCATATAGAGAGTCTTGAATCTTACTCATTCAAAAAGAAATCGTTAACAAATGAAATCGTGCAAACCATTCTTTTCTACCTATGTCAGAATAAAGACACAGTAATTAGGGCCATTTTACATTTCAAGCCACCGTGGATGATTTTTTTTTCTTATGACGTATACGCTTTTTTATTGTGGTTTATCACTACTTTTGATTATCAAATAATTTAGCGTTCGTATTTTCGGTTATATGACACCCCCCCAAAAAAAACTCAAACACAAAAACAAAACAAAAACAAACAAACAAACAAACAACAACAACAACAACAACAACAACAAATGCTCACCGGTTGTTTCCACCGGCCAACTCGTCGTTGTGCTTCCTGCTCCAGTTATCATCGTCATGATAATAGCTCCTTGTGATTCTGTTGAAAAAATAAACTGAATTACTGTACGGTGCACATTGGCAGATGAATATTCACAAATAGAAATACTATAGGTCTCTACCGAATAAACATGGAATAGAGCCTTATAACGACTTAAGTGAGATATGATCATTAGTAATTCAAATTAATAGAGCAAAATGGATCTGAAATGTATCGTTAAGTCCAGCTCGTATGAAATAAGTAAAAAAAACAAAAACCATGGGGCAGGGTAATGTTACAGTCACACAGGCATCCGTGGGGATATCCGCAGAAAAAAAAAACTCTTTGGACACAACGCCGGACGTAACTCAACGTAAGTGTCTGTATGACTGTAGCATAACATAAGGTATGAAATTAAAAGGGTATGGAATGCCTTTAAAATGGTTAAAATCAAGACAAAAATTATCAAATAAAGTCTTTCACAAATAGGTATGTTTTCAACAGATTTTTAATATAAAGCCTCGGTCATAAAAGCAATTGCAAACGGTTACGGATGCCGTACGAACGATTTTCAGACCATTTATCGTAAAAACTTCTTATGTGAGTCACACAGACACTTACGTTTAGTTACGTATTTGTTGTTTTATCCTTATTTCATATTCTATTCTGTCATTTCTTATGTATTTCTTTGTTTTATTGGATGAACGAACTTATCACTATTTTCACTGCTGACTATGAAGGCATCCGTCAGGATCCGCAGAAAAAAAAATTGGACGCAAACGGACCTAACTCAACGTAAGTGTCTATGTGACTGCAGCATTAAGAAGGTTCTACGAGGCCGTCATTCTTATGCTAGTCACGTCTGGCGTTGCGTCCGAAAATTCCTCTTTTTTTTTCTGCGGATCCCCACGGATGCCTTCCCGTCATAGTCAGCAGTGGAAATGTTATAATTTCGTTCATCCAATAAGACAAAGATGTACATGTACATAAGAAATGATAGAAGAAAAGATGAAATAAGGATAAAACAACAAAAACGTAACTAAACGTAAGTGTTTGTTGACTGTACCATTAGATCGTTCGTAAATTCAAAGATTGGTCGATGATCTTGTCCGATATTTTTTTTTAAAACTTAAACCCTCCTTTCGTAAAAACAAACGCACGAGCGTCGTAAGAACGTCGCAAGAAACGCGCAAGATCTTCGTAGTATACATTCAATACATGGTTGAAAGACAATTCTTTAACCATCAAATTCTTGTGTTAATCGTAAGAAAAGTTGAATTTGTTTGGAGAGGTTTTGTCATTGTTTATCAACTGTAGGCCAGAGTGAGTCGATAAAAATGTCCCTTCATTTTGAAGTTGTCTTGTGAAAAGTATCAATATTTAATCATGGGTTCCATGATATGTCTTGGTAAAGCTAACCTCCTAGCATATGTTGGGACCATTTTCATTTGAATCTTTGCACGCATGACTGAATAACAATCTTCAGAAGACGGAATATCTCATTTGCGCCAAGTAGCTCCAAGTGGCTGCGTGGAGAATAAACAAATTGAGAATTTATTACTTATGTTCACGCACAAGGACACACACCCACACGTACCCTCATTTTAACATACCCAAAGCACATATACACCCACATCCTCACCACACGCACCCACACACACCCTCCACACACACACGCACACATCCTATCTCATCCATACCAGCACCCACACACATACACGGACACACCCCCCAATGAACACACCCACACACATCCTCACTCACACTAACAAAGATTTGTTAGGGAATTACTACGCCCCAAACATTCAGTGATGGTCTTGGTAAACAAGACATCAAATGGAGTTGTGTGTGAATTGTTTACTTGCGTGTGTGTGTGTTGTGGTGTGTGTGTGTGTGTGTGCTGTTGTGTGGTGTGATGGTGTGGTACGTGTGTGTGGTGGGAGGATGGGTGTTAGTAGTGTGTTGTATGGTGAGAGTGTGTGTGTGGTGATGTGTGTGTGTGTGTGTGTGTGGGAGGAATGGGTGTTAGTGTGTGTACATGTTTGAGAGGTGTGTTCACATGGTGAGAGTGGTGTGTGTGTGTGTGTGTGTGTGTGTGTGTGTGTACACATATTCTGTCAACATTTGTTTTTAATCTTCACCCAGCCACTTGGCGCAAGTGAGATCTTACCGTCTCCTGAAGATTGTCTGTTTTTCAGTCATTATTACAAAGATGAGGATGACTTTAAGAAGACATATAAAAACCCCATGATTAAATGTTAATACTTTTCACAAGACAACGTGAGATTCTTAATTCATTCTAATTCACAATGAGTTGTGCATGCGACATTCTTTAAAAAAAAGTTAATATCGTAAGATGGTCGTACGTTTGACGTAAGAAGTAGGCCTACACATGTCATTCTCATGAAAAAAATGTACGAAACCTTAGAACATTGTTCAACCGAAAGTCGCTTCTCTACTTGAGGAGGATTTAACTAAAACTTGTACTTACGAATCAAACAACGCCGTAAGAAAGGGAGGAGATCCGTACGAACGCATACATATGACCTGAAATTACCTCAGCGCTAAAATACCATGACAACCTTTACAATCCCAAAATAAGGCCATCTTGTGCGCCGCCTTATCTCTGGAACTGGAGAAGATATGGCCGACGTTTTACTGGCAGTTGACCAAATGTGAACTAGGAATTAATAATGAGATGCCGTGAAATATTCCTTATTAACAAAAAAAAAAAAGAAGGAATGAAAGGCATCTTTCTTACCATTGTCCGCATGTTTCTGACAATGCTCCCCTTGAAATCCAGGTGAGCAGTGGCATACAGAACTCTCCATAGTCTCCTCACACCAGCCGTTTTCGCACAGATTTTTGCCACAATCTACGAAAAGACCAGATAAACCTTGTTGTGTAAAGAGAACGTTTATTTTTCAGTTGTTTAAAATACGCCTCATTTAACGCGTCCTTAAAGGGGGTATCTCACTGAGTTGCGAACGTTTGCGAACGAAGCGAATTTAGAGAGTATCGTATATAGAGAGGTTGTAATCAACTTTGATTCAGTAGACCAGCCTTTCGACGTGAGGCGTTTTCTTTTGTTATGTGTCTTCCGGACAAAGGGATGTCTTGGAATGCAGCGAACTTCTGAAATTAATGGAGTCGAAATACAGGAATTCCTCTTATCCTGCATTGGCGCATGAAGCGACTGTTTTTGGTTTAAACCACATTCCTTTCGATAAGCCGGGATATTCCATTGAAAATAATTCGCCAAAAAGTTTTGGACATGTTCAAAATTTCTAGGCGAATTTATTTATGTCAGACGTTGCAAGCGCATTATTCTGTGTGTAAAAATGGTTGAATATACATATAAATAGGTTTACTGATATTACTAAAATATATATGGAAAGGGTCAACATAAATTAGAATCGGATAAGAATTACTCGATGAAAAAAAAAAAAAAATTCTCAAAATATGTTTTAAAATAATAATAATAATCCAGCGTATATGGGTGTCTTTGATCATGATGATTGGTATTGTCATTAACATTAAACGCAAATAATTCAGATTTCACTACGGGCGTGCGATTGGCCGGGTGTTGGGGGTAATTGAGCTGGTAGCCATTTTTTCAGTTATCATTACTATTATCATTTCCATATTATTGTTATCACTTGTTTTTCATTTCTGCACCCATGACTGCATAACTGACAATCAATATCTCACTTTGGAGTAGTGGCTATTTTAATGTGCACTCCACACCAACACACACACACGCACACACACACACACACACACACACACACACACGCACACCACGTACCTCACACGCCAGAACCAAAACAAGCAATAATTGACTTGTTTCATTGATTTATGTTCACAATTCAGTGACATTATCCCTTGGAAGGGCGCGGAGCGGGGGGGGGGGGATGTGGGCTTCAGCCCCACGTCAGTTCTCAGCAACGTGTACAAAATTGCAAAAATGACCATGCATTTGTGATTTTAGCCTTTCAGCCCCGCCCCCCCCCCCCACTTTCGGCTCAGCTACTCTACTTTCAAAAACGCTCGGAGGCCCCTGCTTTGTCTTGGCATAAAAAAGGAGTACAAAAGAAAACATGCCATTATCATACAATATAAACCACCTGTACTTGCCTAACAAGGCAGTAGGTCTACAGAAGAAAATATGCCATGATCATACAGTAACCCCCTTGTGCTTGCCTAACAAAACAGTACAAAAGAAAACATGCCATTTTAATACAACGTGATAACTCCTTTGTGTTTGCCCAACAAAGCAGCACAAAAGAAAGTATGCAATTCTGATACAACGAGATAACCCCTTTGAGCTTGGCTTACAAAGCATCACAAAAGAAAACATGCCATTCTGATACAACGAGATAACCCCTTTGAGCTTGCCTAACAAAGCGGCACAAAAGAAAGTATGCAATTCTGGGACGTACTCTCAAGAACGTTTGTAGATCCTCTTTATATATAACACTCTGTAAATTCGCCTGGGTTCGCAACCATTGAGATAAAATGGTACATGTATTTCAATTCTTTTTAAGAGTTTAATTTATGCACTCTTGTGAATTCAGACACATGTAGCTGGAAGGAGTTGTTCCGTGGTTCTGATTGACTTATAAAGTCCATTGCCTAAAGAGGGGGTAATACATGAAATGCATCTGCAGTGATTATGTTGGCGTAGTGATCTCAGACTTGAAATGTATATCTTGGCAAAAGATATCCCTCATGTGGGGAAATGATAATTAATGGTCTTAGGAGACTTTCTTCATGCACTACCATAGTATTTACCTGTATCTAAAGCTGGTATATAGTTTTGGGAGAAGGAAAATTTTTATTTCCATTCACAGTTAGATAATAATAAAAGATTGAATCCTATAACAATAATAAAGAAAATTATATTATTTGCAATCTCGTTTTGGTGTCTTTACTTCACATTATAAGTACATGAAGTATAAAACGTGGAAAGTTGGGGACCCGACACCAACTCAGCGTTTACGTGGAAAACCAATGGGGATTCTTTTGTGTGGGTGATACACACAGATCGGTACGCATCGTTCATTTGCTAAGCTCCGGTGAGAAAGCACCACAGCCAAGGTCGAAAACAACCGTTACATTATGTTTCTTTCAAACATTTTCACTAAAATTCACCGGAAATCATGAAAGGAATATCACAAGATCTCTCACACATATCTTTTACTGCAATGTGGACAACATGAGACTATATTGGATCGGTTTTTATGCCTATTCCTTTTTTGTTACCAAAACTATACAGCAACTTTAAGAGCAGGGTGCACGGTTTATTTTTGTTATTTACCACATGGAATATATATTTTACCTCCTCATGTTGCAAGGAACTTGGCGTGTAATGCGGCGGTCACAACACGCCGTACCTTCGACGTGCAACTCCCTACGATGGATTTCGTAGAAAATTCGTGCAGCGGAGGTACCTTGCAGGTGCAAAGCATATACGATGTACAGGAAGTTTTTTTACAATACCCTTACTACAGAAACGCAGGAATAGCAGAAGTTGACCCAGGACCTGTGCGTGCATTGTACATGCAACGCAGGCTACGTTGATGGCACGTGCCCCGTAGCCTACGACGAGTTGTGACCGCCGCATAAGGTACCTTCCCAAAACATACAGCCGCGGCCCGCTGCGTGAACGCCGCACTGCGGCGCTTTATACAGGATGTACTAATCCCCTCCAATTAAGTCAATGGAAGAATAATAGGGGAACGGTATAACCTGCCTATAAGCCCGCTGTGCGGCATTTACGCAGCTGTATATATCTTTTGGGAAGGTACCTAAGTGAGACCTCTTTTTAGATTGAAATGTTAGGAGTGCGGAGTTCAATTTTGGGACACATGAATGATAATTCATGTGGTAGAAAGGCAATCCCATGTGTCCTCATTTCATTAGATTTTGATTTATCTAATGCCATGGATGTTCATAAATGACAAAGGTCTTTCAAATTCAATTAAAAACAAAAATCACTTTCGTTGACTTCTTCAAAATCTCAAACAATCTTTAAAATTGTAAAGGCCTATGTGGGACTTGGGACAATGAATTTCACCAAAAGGTAAATTACATAATGTTCGTTTACTATTTATTCTCACATATTTCACTTAAAGGGAAAATATGAACACATTTCCATATTTCACAGGCAATGCGATATTTATGCCGTTACAAGGAGGTGAAAAGACCTCCGAAAGTTCACCGGACAAAATGGAAAGTAACTAACCATAACGTAACCAACCATGTTTTAGTTGTTTCTATAGAAAAAAATATCAAACTTTTCATAAAATATAATATAGCATGGGACTTGCCAGCTCATCAGCAATAACGTCAGGGGCCGCGGAGCCGGGGGGGGGGGCTGGGGGCTGGCAGCCGCCCATTTTTTCCAGCCAACGTGTACAAAAATGCAAAAATGACCATACATTTGTGATTTTTGCCTGTTCAGCCCCCACACTTTGGTTCAGCCCCTCCACTTTCAAAATCGCTCCGCGGCCCCTGAACGTGAATGTCACAGTTTGTTTTAGTTGAACGTAGTTTGTGGAATTTTAGGGACAAAGTCCGTCTTCCAAATAAACATGTACACTATTGGTAACGTAACTAACCAAAATTGAAGTTATTTACTGAAACATGCCTCATGATTTTGTTTGATGATGTGAAGTAGCTTATATCTATAGGTATTGAGTAATGACACTAAAAAATTGAAAAATAATATCAAAGTGACTTCATTGAGAAGCCGGCCTTAGAGTACAGCGTACCATAAGTGTAACAAACCTAATCATGGAATTGCCCAGATCATCTCCACAGACTCAATTAATCAATTTTGCTCTTTTCACATTCACATGTGGAAAGCGATATAGGTAGGGCCTATTCATGGAAATCACTGATCAAAAAGTAATTAACCATCTATACCCACAATCATGGCATACTCACAACGATGTAAATGTCATCATCTATAACTTATTTTCATATTTTCCTCATTGTATATTATATATAACGGGGGAAAAGGTTTCTCAGACCGGTAATACTCAAAGATAATAATTATTAGGTTGAGTTATTGCTGGTCTAAGATACCTTGGTCACATTATTATCATATTAGTCCATCTATCCAAGGACTTAGTCCGTGATCTATCGAACTATCGTGTGCTTTCTGTGCTTCATCTTAGCTTTTTTTTTTTTAAAGCAACAATATACTGAAGCGTATGCTTCATGGGCTATATGGGGCAATTAAATTCAACAAATCGGTCACTAAAAGCAACAACAATAACGATGTCTCTCCCAATATATTGAAAATATATGAAGGCTCTTGTCCATCGTTATAGCCACATATTGAATATTGAAAAGAGTTATTGAATTCCCTTGTTTACTGACACGACACCGACCCTCTGATAATTTCCCATTGCCAATCTTGAATTGACCGGGGTAAATATCTCTTATTGAAAATACATGTAGTAATGAAAAGCATACAAGGTCAGTTTAATTGAAATATGGGTTAAATCATCCTGAATTATGAGTAAAACGTGTTGAAGTGCCATAGTCCATCGGTCGTATCACTTGAATGGGGATGAAAAGGTTGTGAGTTCAATTCCCGGCACCGCGCACTTATTTCACTGGCAAGGCATTCTATCTACATTTGCTTTTCCCCCACCCAGATGCAATCGGCACCGGGGAGGATAGTTCCATATAGCGACCTATAAAGGCATGACAGCCACTGCCATTCAATGGAATTGAATTTAATTGAATGAATGGAGTAATATTATTCTCTATAGCGCTTTATGCAGTTAAGTGGAAAAGCGCTTTTATAAAGAACCAATTATTATTATTATTATTGTTATTATTACTACTATACTATTTATTAGTACTATTTATAAAGTATGATAATTAAAAATTTTGAAATTCGTTTTTAAATCATTTATTCAAAGTTATGTGAACTTCAAGAAAATTTGCTTTCAACCAGTGCTCACTGAAGCATGACATGTTGATTCTTTCTAAAATTCGCTCATTTGGTAGTTGATAAATTTACCCACATAATTATTTTTTTTAGCTCCTCCTGGTAAAAAAAAAATATTCTGATATCTAAACTAGGCAGAACTTAAATTTGCCTCAATTTTACTCTTTCTTTTGACTCAATTTTGTTCAATTTTCTAAACTTTATTCTCAAAGTAATATTTTCGTCAGGTTTAAAATATGCAGCGCGTCCCCCCCCCCCAAAAAAAAAAATAAAATGTCCCTCTGATTGGGCGCTAAATAATTTCTAAAATAAAAATATATTGCGAATTTGATATGCATATTTTGAAAGCCCATACAATTCTGTAACTTGTGTCAAAATGTCATTGGTCTGGCTTCATTGATTTTTAACATAGAGTCTATTATGTAAGAGCAGTGCACTTCAGCCCATTCCAAGTTTGCAGATTTTGCATGTGAAAGCAAACACAACCACTGAAAGTTTGAAACCCTGACATCTTAATTAGTTATCATCTAAAACACCTGAACTTTACATCACTAAAGACGTTTCTCACTGGTGATGAGTTTAGTTCGCGACTAGTTCGCGACTAGTTCACGACTATCTAGTATCTTAAGCTGTGGAGTCGTCTCCCGAGTTTTTTTGCGCAAAATTTATTAAAAGTCTTTAATGTCAAACTTGTTTGATATTTCTTTACGGGTCAATTTTAGTCGATGCAGTCATGGCGAAGTCTCTGCAACTTGCTCATGACTGGATATAATCTATCATGTTTGATTTTTAAAGACATTTTCCAGTGGCAACAAGTCATAGCGACGTCGTCATCTCATCGCCGTGACTAATTTCGTACCTGACTGGTAAACTAAAGAGTCACTATGAATTGCTAGTATGAAAAAAAGTGGAAAAACTCTTTATAAAAAAGATGAACATGTCTGGCTTTTTTCAAAGTCTTTTAATGGATTTTTTTGTGCGACTCCCTGGAGACCAAGAGGACGTCGCGGGGACGTCCTCGAGACTAGAAAGACTGGAGTCGCGAACTAGTTGCGACCGGTTTTGTATCACTAGTAGACTAAAGAGTATCGGTGATGTCAGTTGGACTGCAGCTATCAACTGGAAAACTCTTCTTTTTTTTTAAAGACTTTTATTTTAATTTGCACATACTTCCCCGAATACTAAGGAGACGTCTCCACGACTCTAGAGACTCAAATCGTGAACTAGTCTAGACTCATGGCCGATGAGATATGGCACTGCTCCTTGAAAACAAAGCATGAACATCACAGTTGTTAAACTGAAATAACAGTGAAGCACAGAATAATGTGTGGCATTTTTATTCCTATTCATTAAACTTGGAATGGGCAAAAAATGACTACTCTTACAAAATAGCCTGTGTATTCAAAACCAATAAAGCGAAACATTTGAAATTTTCACAAGAATCGTAGAATTATGTGGGCTTTCAAAATATGCACATGAAATTGGCAATAATTCTTTATTATAGAAGTTATTTAGCGCCCAATCAGAGGGACATTTTTTTTTTGGGGGGGGGACGCGCTGTATTGGAAAATAAAGCAAGGGTCGATAATATTTACCTGGAAACTTGCATACTCTGTATCCGGAAGGAATTCCGTGCTTAATATTCCTTTCTGGGCATCCGTTATCTGCTATAGACGCAGGTATGATCTTTGGTATAGTTTGCACCATACTGCCATTAGGGTGTCGCATCTGAGTACACTCTAGAAACATTGGTAAGGTGTAATTAAGTTCAAACACACCTTCTTTGCAAGTCTGTGTCTCCTTGATTGCATCAGATGAAGAGAGGAAAGCTGCTAGAAACATACATACACGGGCATTAAAGAAAATGGAATAAAATTAACAGAGGCAGTTCAAAACAAGTATTGTTTTTATTATTATTATTATTTTTTTTTTTTTTTT
>CALNVZ010000174.1:39420809-39487193 GCA_940671915.1 Paracentrotus lividus | reverse complement strand
TTTTTTTTTTTTTTAGTGGCTTGTGTAAGATATTCCTTTTGATTGTATAATTTTAAAACATATTTTTGATATAAAGATTTGCATTAGACCCATTTGAATACTTCTTAAAACCCCAAAATAAATATCAGTGTGCAGTACAGAAACCCAGTTTTAACTGGATTAGACATGAACGTCTGAATTTGACATAACCCTGATATTCTCCGCTGTTTATATTGTATTATCCTGTTGACTACCATGTTCTCTCTTCCATCTAGGCATTACACAGGAACAATGCAGCTCCCGTAGGCAAGGTGTTAAAAGTATGGGGCAATCCCATGGTAATTTGAGTGAAACATATGCGCTTATTTGAGGTAAATTTAAAACACACGAATATTTTATCATTTCTTGAGGGAAATTCTTCGTTTGATAAATGGTGTTGATATAAACTATTTGTATGGAAAAAAAGCAAAGCATTCTCAAGAAATACAAGTACGGGGCTATTGAATAGAATGTAATCAGTTCTTGACCACATCTTTCTGTTAATCATCATTATTGAAAGAAAAAAAATGGCTGGTCTGACCTATGCAATAACTTTGATGGCACAATTCACAATGCATTTTTAAATACTTTCTATCAAAATAATGTCTTGCTATGAATACTAAAATACTAGCTTTTAAATAAAAAACTATTGCTATTGCCTGACTCCATCACCATGGAATTGCCCCTTGATTAGTTGTTACCATACAGAAGGCTTAGTGCTGAGGAGCTTGATGACACGTACATGCATAATACCCACCACTTAGGAACGGTCTAGCCTGGCCATTAGTAGGCTGACCCTCTGGTCCAGATCTAAGAGGGAATAGCAGTGTATATGGATGAGTGACATAGTAACAATTATAACATAAGGGCTAATTTGGAACGGTCTAGTTTGGCCATTCTTAGGCTGACCCTCTGGTCCAGGGCTGAAAGGTAATAGCAGTGAATATGAATGAGTGAAATAGTAATAATAATAGCATGAACACTAATTAGGGACGGTCTAACCAGGCCATTCTTAGGCTGACCCTCTGGTCCAGATCTAAGAGGGAATAGCATAGAATATGAATGAGTGAAACAGTAACAATTATACCAATAACTCCTGTACAGTCCACTTACATTGTACATTAAAAGAAGCACAGATACAACAAGATTGGGACACTGAAGCAATTCACCAGGTTCCCCAAAAAAGGTTTGCAGAGTAAATACATTTTATTATATTTTATTAGAAGGTAATTCGAATGTACTAGGTTCTGAAGACCTTGTTATATTTGAATTGAACTGTAACAACAATAAAAAACTGAACTACAGCCCATTTACTCTAAATATGAGATGCTCGGGTTCAAGCCAATAAAGTACTTAGAGTTTACTTGTCACAGTAAAATCTCAATATACTAACAAATATGTTTGCACATGTATGATATTGGGACTAAGATAATGCCTTGTTAAAACAAACAAAAAAAATTCAAATCCATGCTTGTCATAATAGGAGTGGACTGTAAAAACAGTAACAAAATGATACCAAATGAATGTGAACTAAAAAAAATTGGGTATCAGAAAAATTTAATGTAGACCAAATGGCAACAAACATTCAGGTCAACACCTCAAGTGGTATCCAATCTGAACTTCACCAAGCTTCATAATCTATCTCAATATATTTTCTTAGAGCTGCTTGTTATTTCAAAGGTTCGTCATTCCGAAGGTTCTCCATTTCGAAGGTTCAGAAGTCCAAAGGAGGTTTATTAATTCAAAAATGAAATAGGGTTCATTTATCCAAACATTTGTCACAATAATAAAAAGGTTCCTTCTACTGAAGGTTAACTTTTCCTGAAATGTAACAGGGTTTTTTTTGTTTTTTTTTCAAAGATTAACACACTTATTAAAGAAAGTGATTACAATCTTACCTTACTGATGCATCTTGAAGTTTGACTGCTGATGAAAGAGAAATAATGGAAAGAAATAAAGGGTATCATACTTCACTTTCCTGATGAAATAAAATTATGGTGCAGTACTTTTTTACAACAATACATTCTAAATATATCCTCATCAAGATATCATTATGTCAATGATCAACGAAACCATTATACAAACTTAAAATATACTTGCAGATAATGTTCAATACCGTAAGTGAAATACAAAATATCTGCCAAACGCTTCACAATATTCAATATAAGCCCCTGTTCACTGGATTTAAAGTCAGCACTCAATTGTGCGCCATCATCACTCCTTCAAGAGTATTTATGCCACAATCAGTTTTGGTGTACATTGTATTTGTGGGACAAATGGACTCTGAATGTTAACCCATTGAGGACTGGGCTCAAATATATATGAGCTGAGGTCTATTGGAAATGTGTGTAAGGGCAAAATCAGCTCGTCCCCAATAGGTTAATGATGATTGTAATTGATAATGAGGAATGAAAGATTAGAGAATCAAGCAGATCTTCCCAATTGTATGTCGAGCAAGGAAACATGTGCCAATAACATAAAATGATTTAGGTTTCCACAAACTATTTGTTCACTGGTTACCTACATTTCACTGTTTAATATTGCCATCCTCTTGCATAATATACAATTCAAAACTAATCTATAAAGTAAAATGTCTCTCATAATACACTAGTACAATCCAAACAAGTTATCAACTTTGTCATGTATGTTTTAAAGAAGCATATTTAAACTCACATTTATGTTTTCTGTCATGATTTCTCCTGACAAGTGCTATGATGACCAGAAGTAAGGCTATGAACACTATGGCTCCAATGATTGCACCTGTCACTGTTGATGAAGCTCCCGTATTGTTATTTTTCAATGCCGCCACTGTTGATGAAATAAAGCTATTTAGTTAATGTTCTATCACCTAATTGTTAGGGGGTGTTCAAATTATTTAACTCTCATTTAGATTCATTCAAAATTAATCACATTAATTGACAGCATTACATTGCAATACAATGAACTTTGATTCAAACCATTATCATAACTAAGGCCATACCTCTCAATATCCACAGCAAAAGAAAAAAATCTCCCCAGTAAAAATAAGGAATATTGTGAATTCTGTATGCTTTTACACAGTATGATTAAGAAAAAAAGATGAACTTATGATCCATGATATTACATTACAAGCTAAAATTTAGGAAAGATCCCTCCTAAAAGGGAATGGTTAGCAACTATCAAAAATTCATTCTGTAATCTCCTGTTGGATCCTGATTGGCTAATTCTGAGTTACAATTGAATGCATTCATGCGTTCTCAAACTCACTATCAACTGTCTCCGGCACACTGCACATCCCTCTCCCAAAACTGGAGACAGTAACAGTCTGATCACTAGGCTTCTGTATAGGAGCGCCATCGGCTGGGTAGGAACTACTCCGTACGTTGCAGTAGCCATCTGCATTAGTTTCAATCTTGAAGCGGATTTCTTCTGGGACGTTGACATCGGGATTGGAGGTCAGAGTGATGAGACCATTTTGATTTGTCACTGTGATACCTAGTGACAGGAGGGTGGAGAGGAATGTTGTAATTTATTCAATTATTCAAGTATATTCAAGAATGTACATGTACATGTATATGCAGCAGTGAAAAATGTCCTGTGGTTTATTTTATAGTCAGTATTATGTAAAAACAGGTATCCCTATCAGTAAAATATAAATGAAGTCAAAAGGAGCCTGAGCTTTCGATCCTAGCAGAATCTTCGTCAGAGACAAAATGACATAGCAAAGTAGGGAACAAACAAGGATATAGAGAAAGACAGAGAAAAGCTACACCTAAGTGGCAAGCCAAGAGGGAGAGAACAAAAGGGGGGATGTAAAAGGTGTGAAGAAGCCAGCCAATCAAAAAGCAAGAATATAAATAATACATAAGGTCTCTGTCTATGAAGAAATAATATGATATCTTGTATTGAAGGTTGGTTTTAGAGGATTTGTTTGAAAAAAAACTGCTCGCATCTTACCTGTGGGAGTAATTATAAGTATTGTTTGACCATTGACTAATAAATATGCTACATGCTGATAGAATTTTGAATACTTGATAAGTAAGTTTATTCATGATACATGATTGTACTCTTGCAGGATTTAAGTAAAGCATGAATATTTACAACTAAAATGTAATGATACAGTTGAAATCTGATCAAGACATGTTGTGATTCTTTAATCATTTGCTCAGCATCAGAAGGGAATTTACTCATTCTATTCAATACAGAGTTGAAGACTTTCTGGCAATATGTTTCTACTCACCATATTCACTGGGTGGTAAAGCTATAAATGAAAAATATAAAAACATGACCAAATTAATAATTAACCAAACCCAACCAGAACTTCGCTTACATAAAATTGATTCTTCATTGGGAATAACGGACACTATCAATGAAACAACTGTACAAGGATATGTTTAACAAGTAAAGTAGAATGAATACAAATTAAGCTATGATATACAGAAATTGACTCTGAATTTAAATTGTACACAAATTTAAATGAAAATAGTGCAAAGTCCCTGATCAAGGGAGACTAAACTTGGCACAGAGGTACTGATTTTTCTCAAGTACTGATTTTTCTCAAGTTGAGCCAGCAAAAATCAGTGTTCCAACAAGTGTGACCTTAAATGGTATAACAAAGTCAGTATCGGCACTGTGCTGATGTATTTTGACTTTGACAAATATCCTGTTTAAATACATTTTCATAGTAAGTTACTCATTAACATACCAATACAATGTAGAATAACAAAAATCCAACAAACTCAATCAGAAGGAATGACATATTCAGAATGTCAAGATATTGATTAAAACTGAGAAGCTATATAAATACAATCAATGCCATAATTGTAACCATAAAAACTTGTTCCAGTAACCTGATACTTACGTGCAGTAGATGCTTGAATTTCACTGGTCTCAGAGCTTTTACCATTACTGTTCTCTGCAAACACTGAGATGGAGTACCAGCTAAAAGCTTCCAAGTCATCTAACAAATACTCTGGCTCCTTAATACCTAGTGAAGATAAAAGAGATAGCAATAAAATCTATCAATTACTCTGTGTCTAGTATGGTACATACATTATAATTGTTTATAAAAAACATTTTTGGATAGAAATAATCATTAAAATCTGTCAATTGTCAAAGTCAAATAATTAAATAATTTGTCATCTAAGAAGGGCTGCACTTAATTCACCCTATTTTGATGCGTGGTGGCAATGGTGCGTCATGGCAAACAACAAACTGACAACTTCTCAAATTCTCTGACTTTTCCCTTATATTTAGGCATTTTGCTCAAATTTCCTGACTTTTCCCTGATTTTCAAGTTTTCCAGCTGGAGTGGGAACTCTGATTTATTTTGAATAATGTTTTTAGAAAGTAAGAGTGAAAGAAAGTTTTAATTGGTGTGAATCTGAGCTGGCAAAGGTGCTGCACATGTACTCACCAAAAATATTTTTACAGTCCAGCTGTGTATTATTCAGGCAGTATATTACCACATAGGACTGCTCCACTCCACCATCAAAGCCGGGTTGCCAAGCAACCATCAACGAATGAGCTTTAGTCTGGCTGGCATCAACCCTTAGTGATGATGGAGGCTCTGGTTTGGCTGTTGTAATAAAGGATAACTGATATGATTGTAGTTTACTCTTGTACATGTATCTAGCATTTCCTTATGATATTACATCTCTATATAATATAATATAATATACATGTAAATAGATTAAGATATGATGATAAAAATAATGGTCAGATCTTGTATACCGAATTTCATCAGCCATGAGTCTTGATGCACTTCCAAATAGTTTTGCTATAACTGCCCTGATAGAGATTTAGCTATCAAAGTGACCCCCAGCCCTCCACCACCCCCTCTAGACTGAACTTGCTTTTGCTCTCAAAAATCCTCCTCACAATTATGCGAATGTAAGTCTGGTTACATTTATACACTTATGATTCAATGCAAATTTTTGTCACATCAAATTTAAAAAAAAAAAACCAGAAAGATTTATATTATGTTAACTGCTTCTAAAACTGTTTTTTCATAAAAGCAATGGTGCTGGTTTCAGACAGACAATCCATAAATATAACTGAACTAAATTAAATCAACACACAATCAGCAGACTTACATGTTCCACTCAAATTAATGACAGCCTCATCTCTTCCTGCAGTACTCTCCGCTGTGCACTTGTAATTCCCATGATCAACATCAGGATGGATGTCTATAATATTCAACGTACTTGTGACAACGCTCTTATAATCACTATTCACTTCGGTGTTCACAACAATTGTCCTATCCCACAGATCTGCAGAATGGTTGCCAAGGCGTTCCCAATTGACACGAGGACTGGGGTTACCTGTGACCACACAGCTCAGCGATGCATTCTTGCCTTCATTGGCGGTTGTACGGTTTTCAGCCTTGTTTTGTATCGTGGGTGGAACTGGAAAGAAGAGCATGAAATATAAGGGCTGAAATTAGACACAAAACATTTATTCTCTGTGCATGCACTTGTAAAAACAAATTAGGCCCCCCCCCAAAAAAAAATGGTTTGTTTGCCCTTCCCGACCAACCGAAAAAATTGTGAAAATGGCCAGTCGCATTTTCCCATATGTTCTCATATTTTCTATTAATTTCTCCATTTACTACATTTTTAATATTTTGATTCCCAAATGAAGCGATTTTCAGAAAAAAGAAAGTTAGTAAAAGTCGATAGAAATGTCGACTCATTTCTCATTTTCTGCTCACATCGTATGATGCGCATTGAATCTGTACACAAAACAATATTTTTAAATCTTTAGACCTCTATCCATAAAACACTATGAAATTCAATCTGGGCCATGTAAAACAAAGGTTTGCGATCAATAGCAATTTTGAAAGAAAAATTCTAATTGCTTAGTCTTCTGAACAAAATTTAAATGTGACAATGTTCTTGATTAGACAACTGTTACCATTTTGCTATTGATTTTAAACCTTTATGTTATGAAGCCCTGGGCTGTATTTCACCAAGTTTTTGTGCTTCATCAGTTCTTGTGCTAATGGATCACATTATTATGTGATTAGTATAGCACCCAAGAACATGTTCCAGTCATTCATACAGTCATTCGTTACTTTATAACGACTCGTTGCAATACTCCCCTGGACTCCTAGTAAACCTTTAACAACAGAAACCAGGGCTGCGTAACACAAAGATTTGCAATCAATCGCAAAGTTGCAATAGCCAATCACAATCGTTGTTGCACGCACTTTTTGTTTAAAAGACTGCTCAGTAACCAATTACATCCATTCTTACAAATCTGCAATTGATCGCCAGCCTTTGTGTTATGGGGGCAAGGTGTTTCCTGTATCAAACCTATGAGCATATGAGAATTTAATCATCAATGAGTTAAATTCGTTGGGTTGGAAATATAATGGTCTATATAGCAATCAGCAAGACTTTCCACTCACAATTCACGATGAGTTGGCCTTCATTTCTACTCTGTGGTGGAATGTTGTTATTAGCAATACACCTGTAAACCCCAGCATCATTTCTCCTTACATCCCTGAACCTCAGCAACTGAATGCCACCTGCCTGAGTCAGTTGGTCCAGCATCAATCCTTCATTGCCAGCCTTCACCCAGGTTAGGGCTGGTCTTGGGTTGCCTTCAGCACGGCAGGTGAACTCCAGGTCGGCAGTGCCCTCAGGGATCTGGCGATCAGGCATGTTGCGTGAGATGATGGGCGTCTCTGGTGCATCTAAAAGAGATTATAGGATACAGAATGCAGATTCAATCAATTATTTCACTTTATGGAAGCATGATTGCCACATCACTAGGCATTATCAAAACAATTGAGCATGGCCATCAGATAACTGACAAGCAATGAATAGTTTTGAATTTGATTAGCAATGACTAATATATGACGCAAACAAGCATACATTGTAATTGGTGAATTGAAGGGTATGTAACTGGATAATTTGTTTTTAAAAAATAAAAAAATAAAAATACAGATTGACAATTAATTTCATTATAATTTTTACAATCTAAACATTCCAGCATTGTTATTAATATAATAAACAAAATGAGGTAGGGTGTCTGTTTAATCTTTGAGGTAGGCCCTAATACCCTCTATGAGCAAGTGCCCCCCCCCCCACCACCCTAGTCTGCAAGTACAGCCTCAATTTGACACTTAAACAAATTTCAGTCTAGAGTGGAGGCTTGCCTCCAAACTCACTGTCTGTGTCAAATAAGCTACAGTACACAAGTGAATCTGGTTTTCTACTTCAGACTCTACAATGCAAACACCATGGGTTTGTGCCTGAAAACTACCCCCACCCCGCCACCACTGTAAATATATAACATGTTCTTTAAAACTTACATTTGACATTTGGAATGCAAGGTTGTGAGCATACAGTAGAGTCACATGCTGGACTGACTGAAGTACAGCATGTGAAGCTTTTTTCATAGTCCTCTTTGGTAAAGTTTCTCATGTAACTCAGAGTGGTGCGTCTACCAAGAGGGTCGCTGCTTTGTTCAAAGTGAGTTTGTAAGGCACTGGGATCACTGATTGCTTGAACACCTACAGGAGAGAATAAGAAGTTAGTAAATTTCATAATACATTGACAATGCTTGAACACCTAAAAATAGACAATAATACAGTTAGTCAATTTAATAAGGAATGAGATCGCCGATTGACACCTACAAAAAAAAAGTTCAATAAAGGTAGTCAATTTCATAAAGAATTGAGATTGCTGATTACAACTCCTGCAAAGGAGAATCATACAGTTGGTCAGGTTTGTCAGGTATTGGATTGCTAACACTCCTACAATGTATATGAGAGAATTTAGTTAGTCAATTTCATTAGCATTTGGATCACTGATTGCTTGAACTCCTATCATACAGTAAGTCATTTTTTTAAGGAATGGGACCGCTGATTGCTTGCACTCGTAAAGAAAAGAATAACAAAGTTAGTAAATTTCATAAGGCTCTGGGATTGCTGATTCATTGCACTCATATAGAAAATAATCATACAGTTATTCAGTTTTTTTTTACAGGCATTGGGACCACTGATTGATTGAAACCAACAGAAGATAATTACAGTGACATGTTGTCAGTTTTATCAGGCATTGGAATTGTTGATTGTTTGAACTAGTCACATCATACAGATTTTGACGGGCAATTTGTAGGGCACTAGGATCACTGATTGCTTTTACTGCAATGTGCAGAGAAATACCATACATTTTTTAACATTTTACACAATATTGAGATTTTATGAAACCCAAGAAACAATGATTATAGGCTTCTTGTAAAGCAATGCACCAAATTGATCAAATAATACACCAGTACAAGCTGGACTAATAATAATGCTCACAGCATTTACAGAATTTATTCATCAAAATTGTAAGGATCATGTACCATATAGATTTAAATGCCAACCAACATCATATTACCCAGTTATTAATTCACAGTTCTTTTAAAATTCATTGAAGCATTGATTCCTGTAAATAATGCAATAATTAGGACATTTATTTCTCAAAACCCTCCTCTCAAGTAAAGAGGCCTTTAATTATACTTCAAATATGCCTGATATTGCCACTCATGATAAGTGTGACATTAATAGTCTAGCTTATTAAATAATCGGATGCAGTTGTGGTTTCAATTGAAGTGGCATATTGTATTACCTCAATTCTATTTTATACAGACAATATTTCTACACTGTTCATACATATAAATCTTTATCTTGAAACCTCCTCGTGACACTTCATGCTGAAATACTGATGTATGGATATAATTTTTTTTTAAATAGTATGAAAATAGCAACATATGTGTACTAAAAATAACATTCAAGTGCAAAACTTTTCTTTTAACTAAATCTGTGCCAATACCTATGTGTACAATTTTCTTTGATGAAATTGCTTTCTTCTCATTTTTCAGTTTCTTGTGTGTGTGAGTGTATGAGTAGCATGATTCTTTTTTTTTTTTTTTTTTTTTTTTTTTTTTTTTTTTTTTTTTTTTTTTTTTTTTTTTTTTTTTTTTGTAATTGAGAAGAATTTTAGAATACCGGTATGATTTGATTTGTACAGGTAGATGAACAATAGTTATAAGTTTTTCTTAGAACTTCAATTATGAAACCATAACATTCTTAATGCAAAATCTACAGTTCTGTTCTTGAGCAAATTTATAACGCAAAACACTAAAAGTACTTTAAAATTTTTCCCCACACACTACATGATTGCTGAAATTTTGGCCAAGCCACAAATACTCTTCATCATTAACTGATTTAAATACATGAATTGAATCAAATTGTACCTTTTGTCCAGACAAGATTAGATGCTGGATTGCTGGCTCCTGATCGACACACCATGACCTCAGATGACCCAGCTTCGACCTCAGGACAGACAGTCACCTCAACAGTGGTTGGACAGTCTAAAACAAAATTATAGAGTAGGCCCCATTGTTACAGAATACTGAGGAATGGAAAATGACCATTTATGGAAGATTAATATAATGTGACTCTTACAGTGTACAGATATCCCACCAATCAAGTATCAACCATCAACACTCACTGTCATCAACAGCCTCATCACTATCCTCATCATCCCCACTGTTATCACTGCTACCATCATCATCCTCATCATTAAGGCCTCCATAACTATCGCTACCAGTATCACTATTACAATCACACCACTACCAACCTCATTAATATCATTTTCCTTGTAACTAGAAAGATGTTATTCCTTTGTTTAAATGCATAATATTACTGAAACGCGCTCATCATCCCTTAACTTGCACCATCATCGTGACCATCACCATCCCTATCTTTGTTATCATCATCATTGTCGTATCACTTCTATCATCACTTATATCATTTGCTCACAATTATCATCATTATGAACTAATCATCACCACTATCACCACGATGATCATATAAAGACATGTAAAACACTTGAAAACATCCTCATCCTCATCCCCTCACCATCCCAATACTCACAATTAACAGTCAAGGTATCACTCATCACTTTCATGGGTTGTGAGAGCGCATCATGAATGACGTTACACTGCAGAGCACGACCATTATCCTCCCTCATAGGCAGGTACCTCAGCTGACTGGTAGCATCGATACGGTTGTTGACGTTGGCCGACACCTGCAGCGTTGCTTCAGCACTCAGGTTTCTGTTTCCAACGAACCACTGGAAGGAAGGGGACGGGTGGCCATTGTCAGCCTGGCAAGAGATGGAGGTCTGCTGGTTTTCACTGAAGTTATCAGGAATTCTGGTGATGACTGGTGGATCGGGTGGACCTAAAATGTAGTGATAGCAAAAATAATTTGTTTTTGACCACTTGAATACTGAATTACTTTATTCCCACCAGCTTTATAGAATTTGCACTCTGTTCCTAGATAATGGTTATACTACCCTTGATTAACACAATTGTCCTTGAAGAAACAATGTATGATAATTGTGAGACAGAGAGAAAAGGGAGAAAAAGGCCAAAGTTGATGGAGAAGGGGGAAAATAATGATTAAAAAAGAGAAAATGCATTTGTATGATGTGACATGATTACAATCATGAAGAATTAAAAGAGGAACATAAATCGATGCCAAATAATTCAAAATTAGGAAATAGACAAGGAGTACAGACATCCTTCATTCAAACACATTTTTATGCTATATTTTCTTCCCAGTACCGGATTATACTTTTACTATTCCCTTTACTAAAACAATAGTAATCGTTTTATCATTTCCCTATTTTATTTGCCAAATAAGTTGACAATATTGCTGCCAGACAAGAAGGAACTATACTTCTAGACAATGACATGACTTTGTTCATGCAAGATAGAATTCTAAAGTTGAGGAATAAAGTCCTCCTACCATCAACAGAGAGATGAACGCTGCTATCACGACTTATGCCAAAAGTGGTTGCCTGGCAACGGAGGACCTGCTCATGGTTATCCCTGGTAGGTTGGATGATGATACTACTGGAAGCATCTGATAAACGACTATCATCTGTGCTTGGCGAAAACTGTGGTGTACCAACCCCTGATGAAACTTGGACTCCGTTGAGGTACCATGTGATCGCCGAGGCTGGTCTTGTTCCAAGACTCTTGCAGGTGATTGTGCTTGAAATGCCTTCCTGGAGGGTCAACCTCTCACCGTCGGGAACGATGGCGGAGTTAAACTCGATGTTGACGTTGCTTGGAGGAACTGGGTGGTATAAGGACAGTGCGAAGGATTAACGTCACAATGTTATTTTCATTGAAAACGTTAAATGGCATTCAAAAAAAAAATCTGACAGGAATTTACATGTAATGATTGTATCAAATTTGTATTTTTACTATCTACCTCCAGAGTATAACGCACATTCTATTATCTGCAACTATTCCTCAATTTCCACTAGAAAAAATGAAAATCATTTAGTGCAAGGGAGACAATGCCCAGGAAGAATGTTTAATATTGATTTACATTAGGCCTGTACAGCTACATTTTACTCCCCAAGCATTCTAAACTAATATTCTTAAAGTAGTTCAATATCTACCAACATGTACATTTATCTAATCTACCTCATTATTTAATGAAAAACTACAAGTCATTACCCATTGCAATCCAACTCCATGACAAATGTTCACAAAATGGTGGTACAAATGGGGGTTGTTGATTGGTGGATCTTTAAAGAAATTATTGATTGTTTACCTTGTACATCAAGCTGAATAAACTTGGTCAGAGATGTATCCAGTGCTGGATGCGTCGCTTCACAAGTGACCGATGTCAGATGGTCAGCCATGGACGGTGTGAATGTAACATACCTGCTGGACGATTTCAGTTTGCTACCTGTAACCTCCTTATCCTCCTTGACCCCTTGAGAGATCTGAGCCGTGGTGGAGGTCCATTCCAGACCTGCAGGAGGGTTGGCACCGGGCTGTGTGATGCAGGACACTGTGTAGGACTGCCCAGATAGGACAGGCACGATGTCTCCCTGTTCATGGCCACCGGGTGACATGGTGTCTGAGAGCTTCAAACTTACAGGAGGAACTACATAGATGAGCAAAACAATAGTCAACTTTTCAATATCTTGTAATCATAAAGATTCCTCATATTATATAATTATATTCCTTTTATTGCAAGCAATTCATTCATCATGAAACAGGTTGGACTTTTATACATTAACATCAAAATACATACATGTACACAAATCATTCAAGAATAACAAATCTAAATACATTAATAGTAAACAAAACTTAACATGGTAACAAGAAAATACAAATCATAATACAATTATTATACATGTTATTTGTAGATTCATGTGTTTTATTTTGGGGATTGAAAATTATATTCATGAATTTGTACAAAGTACATTTTTGAAAGTGGGAAGCATGGTTTATGAAATCATAGACATTGATCCTTTCTTTACTCATGTTGATTCACAAATTCTGAAGCATCACAACTGAACAAGGAGGCAAAATAATTCACAATAAATAATTTTCAAATGGAACAGGCAATATCCTCCAAAGGATTGACCCCAATTTCAAAACCGCTTAATATCCTTTGAAAGCTTTAACTTTAATATATTACTTACATTAATCAGTCAAAAGATATGCCAATATAACATGGTGAAGCCAAGAGTGATGTGTACTCACCATTTACTATGAGGCTGGCACTACTTGAACTCGTTCCTCGATAAGTTGTTGCTGAGCATTCATAAACATTATCATCTTCCAGTGTGACGCTGGTGATTGTTAAATTACCACTGGACATGGAGTCGACTTCTAGCGTATACCGGTCTCTATTTGCATTTGTTCTGCTACAAGCATTGGGGCAATTGTATGATGCCAGCACTGTATTTCCCATTTGCCAGGAGAGAGATCCAAAAATCGCTGGATCTGTCCTAGGGCTATATGTGCAAACTAAAGTTATTGTGTCTCCTTCTCTCGCTGATATACTATCAGGTGTTGATACTACTAATTTCTGTGCATCTGCACCTAAAGGGAACAACAACAAAAAAGTAATAATTAATAAGTTTCTTCTTGTGCAGCCTAAAGGTCCACCTTGAAGCACTAATGATGCTTAAATTCTACTGGAATATGAAACTTACACTCAATCAGGAAAGTTTTACATTAACAGGTATTGACATAACAATGTCCAGTGAATTTACTTTAATGTTACAGATCCTGATGTAACAAAGGTAGCATTAAAAATATAAAGGCCAATAATTTCATATCAAATTAAAATGTATTTAAATGCCCTGTATACAAAAATAAACATGGTATATAACAGAGATGCAACTCCGTACCATTAAAGAAATTTGACATTGGCAAAAAATTCTGAAAGCCACGTGTATTTAAGAAAAAAGTGAAAATTAATAAAAACATGAAAATTGGAGTAACAAATTTCTTGAATTAAATAATTTTCCTGAAAAAAAGCATCTCTGATATTAAATCATTTTTTGTACAGTACATGTAGCTAATTATAGAACAAAAAATGTTGGACACTCACCTAAGTGCAGCCATGGCCTCCAAACAAGCGACAAGATGGAAACAAGGAAGATCTTGTAATGAGCAGCAGTAGCCATGGTAACCATTGTGATTATTTACAGTCCAAAATGATGCTAATCACCGTTTTCAGTTCAGTATTCTTTAATTGCTAGACGCCTTACTCTCTCCTATCCACTGTACATTTGTGATTACACTCTAGAATATTGTCAACAATTTGAGTTGCACAGTTGTGATTTTAATCTCAAATATCCTATTTTGGGCACAAATTTGGCTGCTCTCTCAAACTGCCCATCCAGCTTGCTAGTATTTCCATAGGGATTCCAGAGTTCTTAATGGATAGATGTACATGTATGTAGTTCCTTTTCCAATGTATTATTTCTTGCTTTTAAGCCTCAACAGCACTATATCAGGGATTATAACAATTTAGCAGGGATATTTACGCTGGCATCATTCACAGCCCAACGATTCACTAATAATTTCTCCTTACAGATGAGTAGCATAATTCACTTTCCTCATCCCGTTTTGTATAGACAATAGATCAGCACAGTGACTTCTTTCTGGTTTTCAATATCAATCTGAACAAACGAGTTGCTGAACAAAGATTCACCACTGTTTAGACAGTTTATTAAGCCATGAACTGAGCCTTCTGCTGCATTAAGCAATCCGCCGTTGTCAAATACTGCCAAATTTCCCTGATAATAATTGCTTAATGCTCAGCCTAGCATGGGGTTCTTCCTTCCGCACTATCAATATTATAAATATTCAGTGCATAATATTCACATGATCACAGCAGTTGCTATATCCTTCCTTGGATCGCTAAATTTCAGTTTAATTATGGCATCCTTTCCATTCTGAAAATTAAAAATAGGAAGAACAAAATTAAAAAGATCTTGCGACCACGAATAGAGACTTCGACATCGCAGATAAATAGGCTATTGTTCAATGTTATTTATAATATGTAGAGGTCATGTTTGTGTGGGTGAGTTTACGTAAAAACAAAACAAAAAAACATTCCATTCTATAAGAAAGCACTAAAACCCACAAATTATCAGGCATTAATAAAGTATTTCATGGAGTTCCACCCCAGTGAATTGGTATAATACACATAGCTTAGGAAATACAAGTAAATGGTTCACTGAAATGTAGGGGTACCTTTGATATTGGAACAATAACAAATTGTGCAATATCAAGGAACAAATCAAAACACAACTCGGTCTCTGAGCCTATGTTATTGCGTTTCAAAGGATTGCCTTTTCATATTAGGCAAGAGCAGAAATTTATGAAATAAAGTGTAAAGTACAAAAGGTCAATGTCTTCAGGTGATTTTACAACTTCATTTTGTATTGTTGATTAATTTGATCCAAAGTGCAGTGAACTTATTTTAGGAAGAGTTTCAAACCCATAATTTCCCTTGTTGAACTTTAAGAAAACAAAACTGAAATGAGAGGAAGCGTAAACATAGTTCATTACACAGCTAATGACCACAACAAATTAATAGAAAGTGCAACAAAAACATTAAAGTGAGTAAAATCGGTGAAGAACTCTTGAAAATTGTATGGTGACCCACCCTGGTACTACAAGCTTTGGCCCTAGGCAGTTAAAAAGTACAGACACGCAGGTCAATTTAACTTGCAGTTGTCCAGCAGGGCAAGCACAGTATTTCCATTTTTTTTTAGTGTGTTCTTTTTTATCATTCTAGGCAGTAGCTTTATAAAACCCTCGGATGCACAGTTGTGGAGAAAGTCTATATTAAATATATTTTACAGATCTAGGACTTAAAGAGGACAGAAACACAAGAAAATGAAAGTGAAAGAGTACAATATAGCTTGAAAGGAGAAAGAAACACCCACAGAAAAGGGGAGTTTAGAGAAGCAAAATTTGCAGCTGAAAGTTTGTTCATCACATTATGCATGCTCAACGTTAAAGGGGAAAGATTTTTATTTAAATCATGAATACAGAGAAAGGGGAATGCGGAGAGAGAGAAGAGAGAGGGAGGGAGAGAGAGAGAGAGAGAGAGAAGGGAAATTAGACAATAAAGTCAATGAAGGAGATATAGACTGATAGATCAGTTAGGTGAAATAGAAAAATAGTCAAATAGCATGTGAGAAATAAAAAGGGAAAATATGAGCAGAGGTTGGAGTCTTGGAGAGTCTATAATGCATTAACCCAGAAAGTTACATTAATGTAACATGCACAACCAAAAAATACAATCTCAAATACATGCAAATTACTTCTCTAGTTAAGAAAGAATTCCTTAGAGAAATGTACTTTCACACAAACAGAAACTCACCCTGTTTAGAGCCAGCCTTAATCCAGTTCTGACAGATGATCAAAACAGCATTTCCAAGCGTTCAGCTGTGATTGAGAGGAGAAGAGAAAATAAGAGAGAAATGAAATGGTCTTTCAGCAGCTCAAACGATACTGTCTCGCACTTTTCCCCTCTTGTTCCTGTCGTTAATTACCGCTTTCTTCCCAAAGACATAGCTAGACGTGTTTTTTTTTTAGTCTTGCTGAGACTAATGAAAGGGGATTTTCCCAGCTTGTGGTTTCACTCTACTAAATATGACAAATTATTATTTTCCGCCAAAGGGAATTTGGATCACACAAGAGAACACTTTTTTAACTCCTCATTGCCAAAATTTTTGTTTTCAGAGAAGGAGATGGACTCAATAACAGAAGAATTGTTATTTTTAGATAAATGGTTATTATTGATGTAATAATTTGTACATATGTTTACTTTATGTAAATGTATATATAATCACAGTAAGCAAACTAGACGGGGCCAACCTAGACTAGCTTTAGCTATTTGTTGGCTCGATTTACCAAATGCATATTTATATTGAATTCTGTTTATGTATATTTTTTGCAATGTTGGTAATAAATAAATACAATACAATTATATCCTCATAAATAATCAATTTCACTGAAAAAGATTCTGTCTTGCAAAATACACTTTTGGATAGTTGATTGATGGAAAAATTGTATCACACACATTAAACATCTATGTTTAGGCATTTCCAGTTCATGTGCATTGCAAAGTTCTTGTATTCTATAGAATAGTGCAATATTTTTCAACATATTCCTTGTCTGAATAAAAGGAAAACAGATGTTAGATAGATTAAGAGCAAGTACACCTGCATTTAAGTGTTCATGAGTGTCTCGTTACAGAATCATTATCTATAATTTCCCAACCTGGTAATATATTACAGGCCTTTGGACACAACTACAATATATGCAAATCATGAAATATCCATGTACAGTTGTTTTGTTGCTTGTCCAAATCAGTAGTTGCTACGTTACCCTTCCCCCCCCCTCTTTTTCTCTCTCTCTTCTCTCTTTTCCAATATTTCCTGTATAAAGCATGCTCTCTTTGTACTCCCCCTCAAAGAAAGTTCTAAACAAAAAACTATAGGCCTACCATCAAAATGAAAAACAAAGAATGATGGGGTAAAAGAAAAAGAAGAGAGAGCTACATGTACATGTTTCATTTATTCAATTATTTTAATTTCTTTTTATACATCTGTTTATATTTTATTTTATTTTTTATTTTTTGCTTTAAAGTGACATTGGTACAGCTCTGTTCTTACCATGAAAAAAGCTTTTTAGCTTTTTGCTTGAGATGTACAAGGAATGCTCTAGATACACTACTGTTCGATTTCCAACTTTTATTAATGTATGTATCTTAGCAGTGATATTTGTGAAAAATCTTCAGAGGAATGGAAAGTTTTTTATAATTAGAGTAGCGGCATTGAGCAGGAAAATGTCATATCCTTGAGACAGATTGACCAGCAAACAATCTGATAACCATCAAGTTTGAATAAGATCTCTTTTGAAAACAACATCATGTTCATGGACAATGTACATGATCAAGCAGCTGAACACATATGAATTACAAGAAGAAGAAAAAATGGCCTGGTCAATATAATAAAAACTTAAACTACTACTACATGTACTTGCTTTTTAGAAATAAAAGCAGAAAATGGGATGAACTGAAAAATCTTAATAAAATAGAACGATAAGGAAAATGTTTTTAATTGTTTATAGAAAAGAGCCCTATTAAATGTGAATATATGGAATTGGTTTCAATTTCAGCCAAAACTATTTTTAAGGAAAATGTTTAATCTTTTGGCTCAAATCCCATTCATGAATTTAGCAGGAAGTACAATTTAGTAGAAATTAAAAAAAGATCGAGTCATGAGACTTAATCACATTGTCAAAGGGGATCATATTCATGTAGGTCTACATGTATGTATTGCAACAAAAACTGAGTGATGAATACTTTGTTTTTGTTTCTTGTTTGCTTTGTTTTGTTTTTGTTTTTGTTTTTGTTTTTTTTTTTGGTGGGGAGGGGGGCTATCTAAAGCAGAAGTCTTGGTTAAATTGAATTTACTTATTATCTAATGAAGAGCTAATTAATACGTGTACACGTAGGCCAAAGATGAGGTACATGTATGTATAATACAACTTCATGAAGGTTCATGAGATAAAATTTTCAACATTCATTGTTATACGATTTTGTAAAATGTGCACGTTTTTTTATTTTAAATTTGTAGTCTCAAACTCCAGACCCCTCAAACAAGGGTTTGTACTTGCAAACTAGACAAAGAAGGTGGTAACTGATCCCCTGTATTATGCCAAGTATTGTCTCTAGTGGGTAGGAGAGGAAACGATTGGGAAGCGATATGTAATTCCTGGGACTGCCTCTAAAACAGAGTTTCACTTCCATTATGACCCCATAGGAAATTAGGAAATAGCCAAGTGCAGAAAGGATCGATGCTGGATCTGAGCATGGACACTAGTGTCCATGATCTGAGTTGAGCTCATTCTGTATCTGTACAATGACTTCATGTGAACCATATTTCATGTGAAAATGGGATTCATGATGATTAAACTGATTGCACAGAAGCAAAAAAATGTCAAGATAGTATGCTGGCACTTCCATTATTATTCATTAACCACTAAAGGTCTGACCATTCATTAGGATTTTTTTTTTTTTTTTTTACAAATTTATTTTGTGATGATGGGGCCTAAAAGCAACCAAATAAATCAGCACCTTTAAAACCTAAATTTGGAAACGCACATCCCAACCGTCATACATGTACATGTACATGTATACAGTATGTAATAAACAAAATTGCAATCCTGTTAAATTGCGACGATGCTAACAAGATTTCCATACTACCGCTTGCGAATATTAGCCCCCATTTTAATATCACAAAACATACGCAAATGCATCGAAGCATTCATATTTGAGAAATTAACTAGTAATTGAAAGTATACAATTGTGACCCGATCGTTGTATTCTAAAAGGTTCCTGTTATTCCTATGATAAAGTGGCCTTGCCTTTGCATAGTGCCCCAGCCGAATTGACATGCATGCATGGAAATTACTTTTGCTTCAACAAACCTCACCAAATCTTGCCCTTGTGCCCCTCGGGCGTATGCATAAAAAGTATATGAATCATACTAGAGCTTGCATGTATGTATAACTCTTCTATTCAGAAATAAAATTTATGCGTCTTCCATGAATTGAAGAGAATACACTCTGCATTTATCTACCTTGTAAAACTGAAATTGAAGTGCTTTTTGTAATTTTTCTTAACCTCAACATCTGAAATAGAAATTCATTTTACTAGTGCTATGTAAATTACATTCTGGCTCATGAAATTACAATTCAATACAAACAATGAATATAAAAAGGCACATGAAAAGAAAAGGCACAATACATGAAATATATGAAAAACAGAAACAGCATGATTGTGTTTTAGACATGGAAGTGATTATTCTAGAGAAAGGAATTATGAAAAGAAATTTTTATATTGAGCCCAAGGTAATGAGGTATGAGTGAAGTGTGTGATAAGGACGTACCAAAATCAAATAATATGGGATAGAAATATTCTAATAATCACTACTTTTACTTGCAAAATGCAGGGCACACTCTACTTTTATATTTGCTTTATATCCAGTGAGTACATCCAGTCCCTTTTACCACAAGATTGCATCAATGCAGCACCTATTAATAAAAAAATGGGGGGGGGGGAGGGGTGGGAGTGGTAATTTCCTTTCAACATGGCAGGAAACCAATAGAGATGTCAAAGCACTGATTGGAGGTCTGGCGACAAAAAAATGAAAAACAAACACTGGTCTCGAAGGAAGGAAAATTGTGCTTTGCAGTTGGAGCGTGATTCATGAAATGTGGAATTAATGATGCCTGTACAAACACAAGTGGTCCATTGAGTAAAGTTTAAGGCAAAATATTATTAACCTAATGGAGTTTCATTTTCATTATGGAATGTGTGCCAGTGGTTTTGGTCTATTATAACTGGTTATGCGTTAATATTTCGGGTTCATATTCCAAGAAATTAGAGAAATTTCATTATAAAACATGTTTCATTCAGCAAATCAGTTCTTACTTGCAGCAAAAAAGTTGATAGGCACCAATATTATGTTACGCAAAAATATGGATCCAAGATAATTCTACAAGAACATGTTAGTAAAATATTCTATTGAAGTAATTTTAAGGGAATGATGCAGATCATTCAACCCCATTGAATTGAATTCTTAATATTCATCTTGTAATGAATCACCTAATAAGGAGTATCAACCGTGTTCAAAGTGATGATTATATACATGTACATGTACATTGTATTTATTTAATATGTTCCAAATTCAATATTGATTGAATATTCAATGCAAAACAAATATTTATCAATTCAAAAATATCTTAAATTTGTGCTATTTTTGCTGCATGATTTTAAATCACAATTAATCATTTGCTCCAAGGAGATATGCTCTGGGATCTCAAAATAGACTTTCTTGGCCAGTTGACAAGTTAATCTAATTAATATTCACAAGTTAATCTAGATAGATTGGCTGGAAATGGATTGTGTCTGCAAAGTATAACATGGCCCCCATCACTCATATCACCTTCCTTTCTGGCCAAGGAATAGTTGTGCGCGACGCGACGCACATATCATGGGCCTCTCACATATATCGATAAGGATGGGGGAAATGGGATGGTTTGGGATAATCCAGAGTCATGGTAATGATGAAAGAAATGAATTCCCAAAGAATGTAACAAAACTTGCATGAAAAGAAGACTCCTGTATTTTGTTTTGTTTTGTTTTAATAGTATTTTTGTTTTTATTGTAGAGAAAACTAACAGCAGTTACAGTGGGGTTAAGTGTTTTATATTAGAATAATGGTGCATGAAGGGAAGTGTTTTTAGCGTTTTGAGCTAGCTGTATTTACCCTGCAGGCCCGTAACTAGGATTTTTACGGGGGGGTTCAAAATCTGAAAAAGTGGACCTTTTTCAAGGATTTTTTTTCTTTCGAGCGCGAAGCGCGAGCCGAAAATAATGAGTTAAACTTGGAGTAAACTATGCATTATCATGATTATAGACTCTATTCAGTATCCGTGAGCACGAAGCTCAAAACTGGGGCCAATTGTGCATTATAGACCCTATTAGTAGTATCCGCGAGCGCGAAGCGCCAGCTGAAAATTTTAGGAATCTTAATGGCTTTTATTTTTAATTTAGTAATGAATATAAAGGAATGCGAGCGTGAAGCGCGAGCCTAAAATTTTGAGATAAAATGAAGAAATGAAAATGAAGTTTATTGTGCCTATTTAGTATCCGCGAGGTGAAAGTTTTGAGCTAAAAATTGTGCCTTATAGACTCTTTTTAGGATCCATGTTGAAGATACATAATAATCTTGGCTCATTAATAATCTTAGCTTAAACCACCCCCAATCTAGCCCAAATACAATTACACCAATTCTTTTGACAAGGGCACTGGGTCCAACCCTTCTTTTTTATACTTATTGTTTGTTAACTTTACAGTACGAGGTCGCATAGCGACCGAGCAGGAAAATTAGGGGTTTTAAAAGATATAATTATGAAGTAAAGAAAGGGGCACTTTTTAGTATTGTAAGTGACACCTTTGAAGAAATTGTCCATAATTGGACTTTTAAAGAGTATGGAAGGCTTCTTTTTAGTATAAAAGGGACATTTTTAAGCTAAGAAAAGGGGCACTCTGCCCCCTGCCCCCCCCCCCCCCCCCCCCCCCCCCCCGGTTCCACCGCCTCTGTTAGACCCCAATATCCTCAAGCGTGAAGCGAGAGGAGAAAACTTTAAGCTCAAAATTGTAGTTTATAGTGCATTATGGACCCTATTTAGTACTCGCGAGCGCGAAGCGCGAGCCGAAAATTTGGAATTTTAAAAGACATATGGAGTAACAAAGGGCCGTTTTTAGTATTAAAAGTGCCCCTTTTTAAACAGGGGACTTTTCAAAACTCTGAAAGGCTTCTTTTTAGTATAAAGATGACACTTTTTAGCTTAGAAAAGGGACACATTTTGGTCATGAAGAGGGGTACTAAAGTGGGGGTCACTGTGCCCCCTGCCCCCCCCCCACCTTTTCCGGTTCCACCGCCTCTGCCATTAGGTCTTATTTCTGTTATATCATTTCTTAAAACTTGAAGATAATATCATTTAAAAATATAAAAAATAGAACACAAATGCAAAAGAAAACATTCCTGCAAAATGGTTTAAGTGTAATTCCTGCGTAATTTGTTCTGAAAAACATGATTATTATCCCCAAACTAAAAAGTTGCGAGCGCGAAGCGCGAGCGAAAGATTTTACATGTAGGGGGATTGAAAGCAAAGTGTTTTAATCGTCCTTTCTCGTTTTCTAGTCAAGTATCTGCTGCATTTCTGCCAAAAAGTGGGGGTTTTATTTTTTTTTTTTTGGTCAAACGGACCCTGCTCGCCTGCGGGGGGGGGGGGGGGGGGGGGGGGGGGGGTGGGGGGGGGCGGCCGAACCCCCCTAGTTAGCGGGCCTGTACCTGTCACATTGGTAATGTTCTTTGTATTAAAGAGTAGTGCTTAATATAAGTACATTTCAAAGTACATGTAGTTGCTATATTTTGAAAGTGTTAAATAAAAACGAGTGGTTACTTATATCAAACAAGTACAATACAACAATAAAGAAACAATGTCCAACTTCACATTGACAAACTCTTTTTTAATACCACAAATTAAAAACGGACAACAACAAACCCCCCCCCTCCAAAAAATTTAAAAAATAAAATAAAAAGATGGTGAGAGTTTAAAAACTAGCCTGGGGTCCTACAAATCAAGCTTTTTTTTGCAAGTGGCAATTTAAAAAATATTAACTTGAATTACAAATAACTTGATATGAAGAACATGCAGTTGAGAAACAAAAGTTGTACATGGCAACCTTAGCAATCAGGTAGGTTAATAAAAAGTTAAGTGAGAGCTCTACTTTGCAGTAGAATAATTCAAATTAGTATCCCACTGGCTCTCAGCAGAAAATATGGTATAAGCACATACCTTTATTGCATGACTTCTCTTTATCCAGTGCACACAAAAGAAAGACACTTCAAACTCTGTCAGATCTGTAGGAGACACAATAAAGCATGCAGTTAAATGACATGTTTACTGAAAAGGCAAAACAAAGGCAGATGTTCGCATATACATGCAAAGTATAAGTACATGTATGAAACAGAGATGCTTATTATAATATTCTCCTTTACATCTATGAAGTAGTTCACAAGTCTTTACTGCTCTGATTGGAAGATAATTGAAGTTACTGATGTGTGAAAGAACATGAGAATGAACTCCATGGATGGTTATCTTAAATTTGGTCATTAACTTTTTTTAAATATTTATTTATTGTGGAGTTGTCAGAAGTACACAGTAATTACTTGTGAAATGTGATGTTTACGGAAGCAGTCAAACAAAGGCAGATGTCGATGTTGCTCAGCCTACTAAATTTATGTACAGTATGTGTGCAGGTTGAGCCCAAACATTTTTATATATTAAAAAAGCGCAATCATAGGGTCCACTGTACATTTATACAGCATCCTTACTGTTGTGACTAAGAGAAATACAGAAGATACAAAGTCAACGAAAATTATACAACAAAAATTGCAACACAAATATCTCAAGTCCAAGAGTATCCAGCATTTATTATCAAGAATTTTATTCATGGACTTCACAAAAACACATACAGGTACCAGTACAAGTTGATTATTGATGACAAAAGAAGGATCCAACTTGACACTTTTTATTTCATCCTGTACATGCCTGTACTTTTTTTTGTGGATTTCACGCAATCTTGTATTTTTTACCTCTAGATTTACTATGGTTATGCTGACAAAAAAAAGTACAATGGTATATGTATATGTACACTCAATCAAACCACTGGCCATTATCAACGAGACTCAAGGATAAATTCAGTTCATATTACACATAATAACCACATAAACCCGTAGAATCAATATGTGGGATGACAATGACAGTGACAATGATAATGATGATTGTACAAGTAGGCCTATACATTAATTTTCTTGATGGCTGGTTCATTCAATATATACATGTATATGTATATAGGCCTACAACAAATATAGGTCTTCCTGGTGCCTTAAAGGGCAAACTATTTCCTTAGCAGTTACATAAAATAACAAATAATCATTCCAAAATTGATTTCAAAATTCATAAATAAAAATTTAAAAAATACTTACTTGTACATACCTAATTTATGTACTTAATATCCATTTTTTTAAAAATTATGAGTGATTACTGCTGACCGCTAGTCCCACACAAAACTATACAAAAGGTGAATGGTAATCCAGTCAGGACAGATATAAATAACAAAAGGAATTGGTTTATTATCTCCAGAGATGGCCCCAACAACAAGAGTTTTACAGGAATGACAGGATGCTGTGAACGCCCCTATGTCAGGCCATGGAGTGTTTAGGATCCAGGCCTTCCACTGACTGGCCTTTAATAGATGCTCGAGTATCACAACATTAGTAGCGTTCACACGGTAGGCCTTAACTCCAAGTTAACTCCAAGTTATCCTTAAGAACATAGTCCTTAAGGATAACTTGGAGTTAACTTAGAGTTAAGGTCCGTGTGAACGATCTTGGTGTTTATGTTCTCGAGGACAACTTGGTGTTTATGTTCTCGACAGATCTTAGGGTTAAGACTCTTAACTCCAAGTTAACTCCAAGCGCTGGGTGGTCCCCGATCGCGCGTTTGACCGTGTGGACGGGATTTCAGCTTAGAGTTAGTGTTCTCGAGGACAAGAGTGACCCCTTGCATAGGTTAAACTTCCGGCCCCACTGGAGCGACGTTGGGGGAAATGAATTGCGCGCGCTACCTACAACTTGTACTTCCGGTCATCGAGCCGCTCGCTTGTCCTCGAGGACAAGCACCCCGTGTGAACGTAACTCGGGAACAAGCCGTCGATGTTTAAATTCTTAAGGATACTGTTCTCGAGGACTAAAACCCCGATGGTCCCGTGTGAACATAACTTATATTACCCCATTCACACTCAAATATTGGTGGTTTCGATAGGATGCATATTTTATGGAAGTATCCTCTTAGATTTACTTTCCAGAAGAGTGGACAAGTTTCTGTGTTTTATAAGACACCTAGCATTGTATTCATTCACAGTTGAAAATAATATTCCATTATGAATCTATGCCATTCAAATAAAACTGATAGTGTGGTGACAGCCCTTACATGTTTATATATGAGTGATGGTTAAAAAAAAGGAAGATTGTATATACTTTACTTCAGAGTGTGAAAGGGATGTTCATTTGTTAGTGTCAAAACTCTCTCTCTTTCTTTCTCTCATTCGGAAGGAGACAGGATGTGAGACTTTGTGCAACAAATCTGACAGACCTTATGTGCAAACTTTGTTGGATAAAAAAAAGGAGACTTCTTTTGGGTCAAACTTTGGTGGAACAAAATTAAATAAATTTACTTTATCTAAATTCCTCATCATAACATGGATCCTACGACTATATTAAACTGAACTTTTCCCCAAATTCAATTTTAAATGCCCTCTTAAAGCATCTGCAATTCTAGATAAATTCCAAAGTTCTCAAGATGGATCTGATAGGTCTGAGAAAAACTTTGGAAACTGGAAAGGGATTAATTTCTTAATTGGGAGTTTAGGCACTTAATTTTCATGTCGAGAAGAAGTACTCTACACTCTAAAGATTACGCTGATACATCTTTTATGACAACATACTAATTCTATGATGCAGGCTTGTTTATATCAAATTCTAATAGCTGGATCTTCCATTTCTTTTTCAAGCCCTTGCCTAATATTATGTCTTTCAGTTTCATAAACAAAATTATCAAAGGAGTAAATCAAATCCTTGAAAACTCTGAATAACAATATTTCCTATGAATGTTATTCTAAACATAATATTTGCATAGAAAGACAGAACTTGATCCCTCCCAATTATGGTATTGGAATCAAAACAAAGTTTGTTCAAATAAAAACACAGGAAAAGAAAGAAAAAGGTTACGTCCACTTCCTCCAGTATACACGTGATTTGAATTTCAACATCTCCCAAGGTTACAATAAAAAACAAAAGATAAATAAAATTTAGAAATCATTTATTATTAACATGTACGCTTCCATGCATAAATAATCAGTTGTCAAGGAGTGTGTCACATAAATTTACACAAATGTAGATGATTGCTTCTACCAAGAGATGTAAGCAAAATTAAGGGTACATTATCATGTAATATCTGGATCTTTCTGTCATATGCCACCTTGACCCTAACTCTCAGGATTAGGGTGAGGTTTGGTGTTAGGGTGTTATGAAAGCACCTTCAGAATATTGGCCACTTAATAAAATATTCTACATGTAGGAGTCTAGAAGTTTATTATGGTAAATCTATGTTAATAACCTATTGAATTAAAAAACCCATTGAAAACATGAAACTATCTCAAAAGGGTTTTTAAAAGAAATAAAGAAAAAAGAAGAGAGGAAGCCAGATGGTCAGTTGGGTAGGAGCAGGTTATCACTCTCATTTCCTAACATACTTTCACAATCGTGACCGTGCCAAGGTTGGAGAGGAAAGGTAATCTAAATTCTGAAAATGAAACTTTGAAAGGATAGACGTGATTCAGACAGGCAAAACTTTATCGCTACAAGTACTGTATAAGTACATACACAATTGAGGCCAGAATTTTACATTCCCCCAGGAAATTCAATGAAAATTGTTCACTTGCCAAACATCATAATTCCCTGTATCTTTAGAAATATCAGTACTTCCATGACAAATTTGATATCAAATGCAAGACTTAAAAGTATATTTTAAGGGGAATTTTCTTTGAAGCAAAAAAGTAATATTTGTGCAAAATATTCTATTCTTAGTCATTATATTTCCAAACATTATTTCATATATCAATATAAAAAATTTAAAATCTATGATCGATATTATGTTTTATCATGATATGTCAACACATAACAAAAAAGTGAAATCTGAAATGTTCGTGTTGATAAAAAGCATTGTAAATATGAAATGTTTTGGTCAAGATTTTTTTTTTTTTATTTATGAGAAAATTAAATTTAAATTATTTCGGCTCCTGATGACATACATGTACCAGTGTGATGAAAGAGCATGATATTCCTTTGTTGATACCAAATTTTTCACGATAGCACAGATATTTTTTAAGATACAGTAAATTTTATGATGTTTTGACTTTCCTGGGGTGTAAACTATACAATAAGTACTTCACTGTCCCTCATACAAGTATGAATATCATGAAACATATACAATATAGAGTAACTGATCTATCTGAGGTCCCTTGGAACACCATCTTACAAGATGAATGTCCATTATCATGAACATCCAATGGAACAAATAACATAATAAGCACTGAACATAGCACCGACAAGCCAGCTACATGACAATGTATGTAATACAAATCACAATGCAATTTATCAAACCCAAAATAAATATCCTGTCATTCTAGCCTCTCATAAAACTTAACAACATACAATCTTCCGTTATGTTGTAATGTCCTTTGTTTTCTGTGTATCCAATCTTTATAGTTATACCAAGATCTATTCTTATCCAACTTACACCTATTTTTCCTTGTGTGAAAGAGCCACTGCTCATTTCAGATCCATGCATCATTGTCACATGGACTTCTCAAGTTACATTCATGTGATGAAATACTGTCAGCAGTGGATGAGTAAATTTCTAATGGAATATTCATACAGTTGCATTATCAATACACAAGGAATAAATCAAGAAGTCCATTGCATGGTTTCAAGTTCAAGTGCCATCAAGCAAAGAAGGATTCTCTCCAAACCCTTCTTTAAAAAAGTACCTCTTTGAATGGGCACCATCATCCATTTGACTCTGAAGAAGTGAGTTGGACATCCTGCAACATATCTCTCTCTCTCTCTCTTCCTTCCTTCTGTCTTTTAATTCATTTCTCTTGAGCTCAATCTTTCTGTCCTTTTATTTCTAAAGGATAATTATCTTTGTTTTGTTTTTTTGTTTGTTTGTTTGTTGTTGTTTTTTTTGCATTCAGCCTGAGCTCAGGCACACAACGTACCAGGGTAAAGTGTCAATTGATCTACTTTAAGTCCATACAGGTTAAGGCCTCAAATAAGAGGTAGCCTGTCACAACACAACCCTCGATCTCCACTCCCCACTTCCTTCTGTAATTACAATTAATCTGCCACAGAATATCTTCTGCTAGAAGTAGAACCAGAATAATCTTCTTTCTCATAAAGGGTAATGAAATTTTAAAAAAAATCATAAATTAAGCGAAACCACTTACCGGTAGACAATACCCCGCACTCCTCCTCATAACGTGCATGCAAGTAAATTTTTCATTTTTATATATAGGCTGCAGAGACTGTTAAAGATTATTACAGAAGAAGCTCTGCCACTCCTCCCAGAGCGAATAGTTTGACGGGTAGTTTGACACAAAGTAACATGAACTACTTTCTACCACTCTTCCACAGAATAATCACAAATAATGAAACTGTCAACTTTATGTTTATGTAAACTATGTAGTCTGAAACATTAATTAAAAATGATAGGATAAGGTGAAAAGATTACATTAGCAATTAACATCTAATTCTATATTTTTCAGGAATCACAATAAAAGAAACAAAACATTTTTAAAAGATACATTTATGAGAAAATTGATACAATTACATAAATGCCCAATGTAGATGCAGACAAAAGTGATACATTTTGATGCTGAAACTGACAAAATGCCAATTAAAACATTATAAACTGATAGAGTAGGAAATAGGCAGGTAATGACTTCCCTGTCCAATCAATCTCTTTAAATATGTTGCTACTGTTCAGAGGCAAGTTTCCTGAATAATAAAAGGTCAATGAGTGATAATACACAACTGGTGGGGTGTAACCTGATACCCTGAAAATCTAGGGTTATCATAAACCCAACCCAAGTCATAATTCTAACCCTAAATCTAGCCCAACCTTGAGCCTAATTCTAAATCTCAGGGTGTAAAAGCCTGTAACCAAGTTCTAGCATCCTACTGGCTTCTTATCAAAGAAAACAGAAATTTAGAAGTCAAGAAGTTTTGAAATCAGAGAGCTACATTGTATGTGTAATGTATAGGCTTACAGAATAAGAGAGATTAGTGAAAATTTGAATGACATCAGACACAGAATATTACCTTCATGAATTTGTTTTGTTTCAGGGTCCACATCCACAGCACGAAGGTACATGTGGCACCATCCCACATATAACCAATTCGCTTCAGCCTTCAAATTGATTTTGTTGCAAATCCTTTTGTTCACAGCCACGTCAATAAAGGTATTCTTTCAGATCTTTTTAATGCAGTTGATACAGCATGCTACAAATGATTCTGGATGTTCTCCCTAAAGACTAAGCCCTAATATATTTGGGCTGAGATCTGTGAGAAATGTGCATTATAGCAAAATCAGCTCTACGCCAACAGGTTAAGAACATGTTCAAAATTATGAGAGTTTAAGCCCTTCAGCTCGTAGGAGACAGTTATGAACCCAAATTACAATGTACGTGATTCAAGGGAGTGAAAGGGAAGGGGGGGGGGAATACTTAATCTACATACATATAGATAATTATGAGCAGAATATCCACCCCTCTAGACACTCCCAGGACACACTTCTATGTAATTTTTTCCCCACAGAAGCTTCAGGATCAAGCCCATTGCAATTTATTCTAATGCAAGGATGAAAAGTTGACTGAACTCCAGAAAGATGTTTGTACTTCTTCAAATTCCCTGCAGGACTTTTCAGATCTCCTTTATTGGAGTAGGGAGTTCCTTCTCGGTTTCCTTCTATCCTGTTAGTGTTACCTAGCTTATTTCTTTAGCCTTTATAATAGTCTGTATCCTAAACTCAATACAGACAAATAAGGATCAAAATCATACTAGAGTTCGTGTCACGGCTCCAACTTTTTCAAGGGTTCCTGATCATACTGTTGAGTGTTTTAGGGTTTTACATGAAATGTTATTTATTTTGGATGTATGGAATTCAGATTTGGCCAACTTTCAAAATTTTCAGACTACCCGGTAAAACATTATCTCATTTTCTATAAAACAGATTTCATTATAAAGCCAAAACTGATAAGAAAGAATACACTGCAAGAACATCAAAGATCACACAATAAATACAGTGTACATGTACCTGTGTTTCTCAAAATGTGCTTTTTTTTATAAAAGCAAACAAACAAACAAACAAATTTACAATCTGTTTCCATATATACAGCATGTTTATCAAACAATAACAATGACACAATTTGACACAAATTTAGTCTGTATACATGCACCATGTAAAGAAGACATGTATGACACAGCTTTGTTTGATAAATCACTGTACTGTACAATTCCTACATACAATGTATTTTTTTCCTGAAGAGAACCTGTCTGGTGCTTGCATTGTATGCATACAATAAACTGTAGGAAAACAAATTTGTGAAATGAGTCATTTCTCTTGACTCTGACTTCCTTGAATATAGCGTGTAAATATGATTAGCACCGAACAATGAAAACATCCAAACAATGAATGGTTGAATGAAAATGGTTACCTGCTAGCAAACAATGCACTTTCCTCCTCTGGGCTCTATAAAAAAAAAATCTTTCTGAAGTGAAAGAATCGCTGTACTCTATGCTGTGACAGCAGGATACAGGTAAAGGGATAGTAGGGATATTTTCATCAGCAATAGAAAATTCTGGGATAATTTCTTCAATTTATGCCATGATTATGGATCATAAAATGTAGCATCCTATAAGCCTACAGATTACATTATATTTATATTGTGTCTTGAGTTGGCTTGATACCTACATGTAGTTCTTGATCAAATCCTAGTCTAACGTTATGTCAGGAGCAGCCAAGATGCAGTGTGTAGTTGCACAGTTCAGACCTACATAATGAACAAGTTTTGAGAACCTATAAACAACCATACTGTATTGCGTTGTGACCAACGACTACCCAGCATTTAGCAAAGCTTTGTCCCCCCCAAATAATTTCATTTCTGGATCATCGTGGAGTAGTGCCTAATCCGGGGATTACAAGCAATGGTAAATTGTCTACATTGGAATCCAATCAAATGGAGATAAGAGGGTTTGAGGGCAATCCTATCATGACAGGATGAAATCTCTAATCATTCGCACAGGGCTAAAAGTACATCTCAAGAAAAAGTACCGGTAGAAAGTATTAAAGTGATCATGGGCGTAGCTACATGTAGATATAAGAGTGCTAGAGCCCCAACCCTTGAATATTTTCTGCTAATTAACATTTCACTGGCATTAACAATTCACTCTCTCTTATTTTATTTGGTTTAACTGTTCCAACAGACAATG
Source organism: Paracentrotus lividus (assembly GCA_940671915.1). Lineage (NCBI taxonomy): Eukaryota > Metazoa > Echinodermata > Echinoidea > Camarodonta > Echinidae > Paracentrotus > Paracentrotus lividus. The sequence continues at coordinate 39,455,100 of CALNVZ010000174.1, read as the reverse complement.
TGGATGCATATATAGAACATTAATCAGGATGTAACTTTCAAAATGTGTTTTGAACAAAAATAGAATAGATCTGTCAATTTGCCAAACAAAATATTGACAGGAAAAGAGATTTCATTTGCCATGTTCTGATACTTTCTTTCTTTTTACCGACAAATGAACACTGCTCTTCATTTCCTTTACACAAATCATTATCATACATCTCTTTTTTGTATCTCTCTCTCTAAAGGTGCCTGTAAATGTGCAGAGGAACATCAGAAAGAGCAAGAGAGAGGTGAACCAGTGAGAGTATATGAAAACATCATATACATTGTAACTGTCTCATTAAATGTATCTACCAGGGTTTTCTTGAGTTTCTCAATGTTTCTCTTTCTTTCTCACCTTTCAACAAAGCCTACTGCTCTCAGCCTTTCTCTCTCTTTCATGAAATCTTCATTCTACACATGTACATTCCTTTCTTTCCTTCTTTTCCTCAGCATGCACCTTTCATTCCAGCTAATCAATAAGAGCTTCATATTTCCCTCCAACCCCACAAAATCCACACACAATCTCATTGTACGTGCCTTGCCTGTTCTCTCACATCATACTCCAGTCACACTTATAAACATTGACTAAAAATCAGACCAATAATCTAAAATAAAGGATAAAATACATGTACTTCAAGTCTTTGCACGGTCTGGTATGTGTCTCGTTAGTGTGACTGAGGCATCACTTCTACAAGAATGCTGACTGTACCCTCATTCAGTTCCTCAGTCATTGCATTTTGAAGTTCTTGATTACAACATGAATTTAAAGGTACAATTCTAGCACCCTTTAAATTAAAATGACAGGTGATAAAATGTTTAACTTTAATATGGATGCGAAAATGAGTTGATAAAGGTGTGTTCTTTGTAAAGTCTGAGCATGTAACTGGGAGGTTCCCCGCCCTTTTTGCATTTATAAGTTATGATTGCTTTAAAAAAAAAATGAGTTTAGTTCACACAAGACCTGCAGTTCTATTATTTGTTTTGTTTTAGAGTCAGCTCAGAAAATTCCTTTAATTTTAATATTTAGGCCTACAATGTGAAGATAATGGAAATTAATTAAAGATTCATCATAAAAATCCCCCCAATCAATTAGACTACATGTAGGCCTACACCGCCACTGATGAGTAGTGATGGGTCATAAATACCTGACCATTTATGACAAATACAATACTGGATATGTCCCTTTCATGCACTAATAGTTATGTGTGGATAAGCAAATTATAAACTCCACATTTCTAAATGCATGAATAACTGTCTAAATCGATTTCACTCACTTCCTACAAGTCCTCCAATCGATAAGGTCAAGGCCAATGCAGCGCTATACTGTTCATGTGTACATTGATGATAGAGCACCATTGAATTTTAGAGAGAAAGTTAGAATACGGTACATGTAAAATAGGTGGCCAAAATCACATGCTATAAAATGGTTGTTTTTTACAGGCATTTCAAACCTATTATTCTTCTAAGATTGATTAAGAAACATGCATGTTTTGGGGTAAATTATGTAAATATTGCTTCTTTATTCCAGGTTGTTACAAATTAAAAGTCAGATACTGTATTCGCTGTTATTTTTTGCGCGATTAATTTTTCGCGCTGAGGGGCCTCAAAACATGTTCACAGGTTCTTAAATTCGCGCTGCATGTTCGTAAGCTCGCAACTGAACCCATTCAATACATGCATAGGAAATCATGCCTATATATTTGCGGGTTTTCAAATTCGCGCCTGCCGCTCTTTGCGCGAAATCCGCGAAAATAAATGTACCGCGAATATTTCCACAAATACAGTAGTGGATCCTCAGCTACATACATGTAGGCCTACCTGAATCACTGCCAAGGCACTAACATATTGGCCAGATATTTAGATGACTTTTTAATTGAATCATTATATTTGAGCATTTGTTACAACTGGATCTGAATTTATTTCAAAGAATCTAAAATCTAAAAAACAGCAGATTAAGATTAGCATGAAACTATTACTAAAATCTCTACTGTAACTTAGCCTGCTGCGCTTTAGAAAATAAATTGATGCCAATAGTCAATGGAAGTCTATCTTATCATGGATCATGGATCTGAATCACAAACTGAATCTACAGAGGACATTTGTACTGTGGGAATCTCAAATCTGTCTTCAATACAACAAAAATGCGTTCATATTCAACACTTAAGTCTTAAATCTCCACTTAGCAGACCAACAATAAACAATGCTCTCTATCCCACTCACACACACAGTTCTCATAATAATACACCTGTAGTGTGCAGTGCTTTTGAACCATTGTGAGAAAGTGATTGAGATGAAATGACATGGAATCATACCAGCGTGAAGGGCGTTTGAGGCTGTTTGAGGCTCTCGGTTCCTCTCCCACACAGAGCTGGGGTAGAGAAATGACTCATACAACAGTCACATTACAGCTGCGTATTGTAGCCACAGCACCTGTTTGGGATTTTTCATAATTCAGGTAGAGATTGAAATTAATTTAAGGGAAATATTAATGAGTTCTTAATTGCAGAATGAATTTGGGATATAGGAAATTACACACATTCTGTATAAAATAAAATGGTACGAAATAGAAAATAAAATTGCACAGTATAAAGATTACGGTAATCACAATCTGGTAGTGTTTGATATTTCTATAAGGCAGCAAAACAGACTTTTTGGGGCAAATTTGTTCATCTTATTTGGTGCTGTAGATCTTGAGATGTGATTAGTTTTCTACTTCAAGAAAAATCCATTTTGCACATGCCGTGTCTGTTGCTGTGTTTGTTTCGCACATAATGAGCCATGAACAAAATGCTCAGAAAAATAGATTTGTGTGATTCAAATTAAGCATGACTTTTGTTTTACAAAAGCAAATTATACAAAATAAAATGTACCAGCAAGAAAAGTCTTTTGGCCTAATAATTTGGTACCAGTTGAGTTACAAAAATCATATATGAGATTTCATACCTAAATTATTTTTTTCCCCAGTTGCACCATTTTTTAAACACAGTCTGTACAACATCATGCAGTATTCTGATTTCACATGTACAATGTAGGCCTATGTGCTTCCTTTCAAAAGATTCAGGCACGAATTCCATTTTGTTTTATATTGTCAAAGGGCAACTTATATCTTTTAAAGGCTCTTTGTTGTCATCTCTGTTGTCCAACAATTAACCCCCCCCCCCCCACAAAAAAAAAAAATTAAAAAAATTCTTACAATACATTGTAGGACTACATTGTACTGCAAACCTCTCTTACATCCATGCTCAAACCAAGCCTTTTTTTTTGTAATTTTCGATTACTGCATCAATAAAAAGCTCAATGTATGATTGAACAATGACCTACATGTACATGTAGGATTTAACTACAGGAAAACACACTAAGCAGGTTACATAAGAACAGATGCATCAGCTTTATTTGGTCTTGACGATGTGTTGAAGCATGTATGTATACATGCACATATGTACATTACCATTTATAAGTTATTCCACAGAAATAAAAAGATGTTTACTTGTACTAGCTAGAATACAGTGTATCTTAACCTCAGAAATTTAATACTTTGTTCCCACTTGTACTTTTCATTTTGAACAATTTCACAATGGTACAGTATGTACAATGTATGTTCTTGAAAACAGAGAGAATAATCATCAAACATAACCGCCTCAGTCTGAAACAGAATGGATTTTCAATAAACTCAAAGCACCAAGCACATGTACTACTCAAGTAATGTATGTAATGTATGTGCATCACTGAAATAATTCAATGATGACAAAAACATTTTTCTCATGATTTCTCCATCTCATATCAAAATGAGTCATAAACTGGGTAGACAATGTGTTTGAGGTTAATGTAATTTAGACTACATTTGCTGAACGTTGGACTAATACTCTCGGATTAACCTTATAAATGTAGCCAAATTTGCTATTGACACCAAATGTCAACAAACTCTGCAGCTGGTACATCTTTGTAGCTCAAGTTCAAGGTCAAGTTCATCAATACCCATTTGACAAACCTTGAGGACAATGTGGCAGAGGTCATCACAGCACAACAGAGTATACATGGGTACAAGTATGATGTAAAAAATCAAATGTAGCTTTTAAGGGAATGACACTATTAACAAGAGTCCTGTACTATATCTCAGGTACATGTACATGTGACCAAAAATTTCCACTCTGCATTCTAAACTTCCGCAGCACAATCCATGAAGCACATTCTTTTGGTTTTATATTCAAACATTTTTCTTTTACTTTCTGGGTAAATCAAGATTGGTTATTCTACGACAGTTTTGTTTCATTCTGAAATTAAAACAGCATCCCCCTCTCTTTCTATCTCTCTCTAATAATTGGTTAGAAAAATACAAAATAAAATTATTCAATGGAAATAACTTAAAGAATATTGACTTCTATCAGTACATACATGTACATCATCATCATCATGCATGTACTTTATTCTATACACTTTTGATTTTTAGTTTGATAGCCTACAATTAATTGTGAGGTGTATGTCATATGCTATTTTCCAAGAACACAAGTCATTTTTTTTTTTTTTTTTTCGTTGGTTGTTGGGTTTTTTGAGAAAAGTTATTAATTGTGCATTGATTATAAATTTGGAATTAAAAAAACACACATTAAAAGTAAAAATGTCACTAGTTTCTATCTGAAGTTAACAATCCTCCTGCATTGTTAAAAGTGTTGCCATAAGAGGAGCAAGAATACAAACAGTAGATTACATAGTTTTGAAGTTAAAACTAATGATGCAAAAACATTGGTCGAGATCCAAAGGAAGCATTCATTTAGTAACAAACTGAATGTTATTCGTTTGGCTGACTCATTTCTCATAAAAACAACTCTGAGCACTCATTTCCTAATTTTAGGCCTGTTTACAGCTTAAGTTTTCTAGTTGGCAAAAGGACAAGCATACATGTATTACACTTTAAGTATGAATAAAATATTTAGAACATTGTACATAACACAAGACAATGTGAACCACGTTGAATAGCATTAGTCTCAGGAGGCAAGGCAAAAAAAAGAAAAATTGTTGAAAATCTGACTATAAGGTTTTGAAACTAAGATGAGTCATCACAATTTGGGGATAACCATTTAACCATAATTTGGATATAATTTCAGCAATATGGAGAAAAGGAAACAATAGTAAATTTCTTTATTCTTTTGCAACTGGCTACATAAATTAGACAAGTTTTAACATTCACTGACACTGTAATTCATCGCCGAACCAGTCAGTCAGTATATTTCTTTGGTGAAGTAAAGCCAAAGGAGAAGTATACTTTAAATTGTTTGTAATTCAAACTTGATGCCTAAAGTAAAATCAGACAGAGTGAAACTCTTTCTAAGATAGATTTCTGCGCTTTCATTTTTTATTTTTTTTTTTTGTATCCTAGAACGAACATTGATAAAAGTCGCATTTACCTTGATTTACCTAAATGTTGGGGTTTAGGTTTTATAACATACTTATTTGCCCCTCTGCACCTAACATAATTTGTACACCTAGGAATATAAGTATGAGTGTGACGTACTCTTGACTGCTGGCTAATGAATGTGATTGCTGAAATTGACCGGCTAGATGATTAGACATCATGAATGTATAAATTCTCAAAAATTCTAACCTTACCATGTCATCAACTGAGGCCTGAGCCAATCTGCCAAACGTAAAGCAAGCCAAACCCACTAACCATATCAGACAAGTGAATCAACAGAGAAGACACACAGTTCACATTTCATTTTTCATTACAGGCTAAAATAGATTTTTTTATAAAGGAATTTAACTGTTAGTGTATGAGACTTTCTATTAAGTTAGAGCAGGGTGCTACAAACCCACTTGCCCGCTTGCCCGGGGCAAGTGAAAACCTCAGGCGGGCAAGCAATGTTCAAAGTCACTTGCCCGTTTGGGCAAGTGATGATTTGAGTGCAAGACTTTAAAATACATGTTTATAAGTACACGAATCAGACAAAAACATTACACAAGGATATTATTCTTGAGAAAACATTACAAGACAGTTGAAATCAAGTCTTCAAAACTTCTGATAAAAGTGAGTTTGTTTTTCAACCCGTTCTTGGTTTCTGATCATTGTTGCATGCTGGTCCAATATGCAGACTCATCGTAATACTTATTGGACTCTAGCACAAAGAAAGGTCTACAAGCTCGTACGTACAGAGCTAGAGGATAATGCATTTTGATTTTGGGGCGCTCTGATTAGCCATCACGTGAAGGTCTGCCTCCCGGTTGCGATGACTGAAGTGCGTTGACCGTAACTGAACAACGTGATTGAGCTGTTTCCCGAAAGAACGTTTTTATTGTGCGCGCTGTCAATCATAACCAACACAGACCATATAGCAAGAAAAAATGCAAGACTCGCCTTCACAAAATACATGCCAAATTGGGGCCAACCAGACACTTTTATGACTACAGGATAGTGATATTAATATGAACCTCAATGGATTGCATGGTGTAATTCATTAAAGGGGAAGTTCAGTCTGGAATTTTATTGGTTTTGAAAAATGCAGAAAAATAAAAGAAAAATAAGAGTGAAGGTTGGAAGAAAATCCACCAAAAAAAAAACAAAGTTATGAATATTTTAATTTTTTATTGTGTGACGTCATGCGCGAGCTGCTCTCCCATGTGTTGTGTATAGAAATTCCATAAAGTGTCATTTTTTCAGAAAAATATAAATAATTTCATCTGTGCGGTCGGTATATCATCAAACCTATGTTCAAATACATGCCTCTATGAAACTGACCCATTAAATTTTATCAAGAACCATGAAAAATACAAATTTATGGAATTTCCAAACACAACACATGGGAGAGCTGCTTCAAACTTTCATTCATATTTTTCTTACATTTTTCTTCAATTTTCAAAACCAATAAAATTCCAGGGTGAACTTCCCCTTTAATTTGGAAATAAAACGTAGCTAAAATGAGGACTTGCTAAAGAATGAGTTACAAGTCTCAATTTTGTCATAAGTACCATTTTGCAGGCTCTGCTCTTACGCACAATAGTAGTGCCTTTGATATTCAAACGAAGCTGCTCGAGCGTGCCACATATTTGTGGAGTTGGAAATTAATGTGCCTCTAAGAAAATAATTTCGATGTAGAATCTAAATCTCTAGATCTAACGTTAGATCTTAGCCCCGGGACGCTGCCACAAAGTGGCAGCATCCTGAAGGAAACCCCTCAACATATTTAAAGTTCGATTTGGAATGGTTAAAAATGCCACTAAGAATGGGTAAACTATAGCAAAAATATTATTTATGTAATGTCACTTACCTAAACAGACTAGATGCAAATAAGATATTCCTAAAAATTGTGTGCACTTGAAGAAATCTTGTATTTCTCAGTCAATTTCAGAGTCTCATCCGATCTCCGTGAAAATACTAGCGTGTAGAGCATATAGCTGCTGCCGACGTCTCGCATGCGTGATGAAAACTCAATACCGCGAATGTGACTCATTTAACTACAATGAAACAGCAATTCTGATGCCATTTTTTGCTTTATGATCATCATGAAAAACGAGGATAATCATCTGTCTACTATTGTAAGTGCATAAACTAATAAATAAAATAATTTTGTCAATTTTTTATTCCATGATTTTGACATTTTTATTCCATGATTTTGACTTTCTAGCCTCGAAAAGCGAAGGCACCTAATGAGTAATGTTTTCATGGGAATAACTCGCAGCCCGTACACCTCGTGTACGGGCTGCTAAAAATAAAATAAAAAATCTAGATTAGGGTCTAAACAAATTAAATGAGAAGAAAATCTGGGCAAGTGGTTTTCTCTTGGGCAAGCAAAACGAACTTTCACTTGCCCGATGGCGATAGGTCAAATGAAAAATAATTTTTGTAAAGTTAACTTAGAGGCCTGTAGGCTGTAAGACTCAGTCTTTTAGTCTAAGTTAGAATCTAACTTACCTTTTTATAGTTTCATATTCTGAAGAATGCACTCACTCACTGTGACTAATCTTTATCATGTATAGTCTAGATCTAGATCTATATCCATTCCCGTGGCCTCAGCTTTCAACGCAACACCGCATCACTTTACTTAGTCTTCACACACCGATTTTCACTCACGTTCATGGGCTCAGCTCAGGCGCTGTAGGAAAAGCCACTGCCCGTCCCCTAGCCCGTAGTAACCCGTCGCCCCCCGCCCATGGGCCTGGCATGCCCAGTCCTCTCGTCACTGGACTCGCGTACTCGCAATACTGTCCATAAAATTTTACTATTTTCTGAATATGCCATTATTTCTATCCCAAAGTACCAAGCATTCCTTGAATTTTTTTTTTAATGTCTACTTTTTAAAAGTAAAATAAGAGATTTGACATCTTACCGAAATTACAGGAACCTCACGTCAGACACAGAGCTTTGCCTTTGAGCATTTTGGAGCTGAAATATCGATACACGTAAACTGAATTCGATAGTCGATAGCTCGCGATCGCCTGTTCTTAATTATGTAGTCTTAAGATCATAGAGGCACTTATCCCCTAGCCCTCCTTTTCTACTACTTTTTTCTTTCTCCTTTCTTTTCTTTTCTATATTATTTTACGTTTATGCCAAATATTGCCATTTACAACTTCTATTATTTTTATTGTATTTCTTCCATGCCCCCATGATGGGCCGTTTCAAGAAATAAAATATCATTGTCATTGTCATTGTCATGCATCGAAAGACGCTGCCACGAATTAGTGGCTTGTTTGTGCCGCAGTATTAAAAAATCTAGGTCCTGTCCTGTAATAGATCTAGAGAGTGACAGTTTGGAGTGACAATTCGGAGTTACAAAGTTAATGATTGGCTTGATATGATTTGCGACTCTTTGGCCCGAATTCACAAACGTGGTTTAGTTAGTCCATGGTCTAAATCAGGTGGTTTGTGAATACCAAAATTTAGACCATGGTGTAAATCCGTGGTTTCAACAATTGATTTAGACCATGGACTAACTAAACCACGTTTGTGAATTCGGGCCTTTAAGTTACAGGTCACTGGTCTAAAATAACTTAGATAATAGCCCTGTATTTTAGTATGCGGATTGGAAATTTTCGCGATTTTCAGCAAGGTCTGTGGTGCCTGTGCATTTTAAAAGCCGAGGCTTGAATTACTAGACTAAGAAAAAGAATTCAAGTCAAGCCTGATATCGATAGTTTATAACGATTTTCAAGATCATCATGAGCCACCACCACCTTTTGTTGTTATTTTGTGCATCCTTTGTTGATTAGATTTTTTTTTTTCTTTTCAGAATTATGTTCCAGAGCCAACAATATTGAGTAGATCTACAAGTATAGATCGACCTACTTCATGATAACCAAGCTTGAAGCTCCTTGATAACAATAATGACATAGGCCTACAGTTTTCATTTTGTTGTGTTTGTTTTTCATTTGCCTCTCGTTTCTGATGTAGGGAGAATGGGCCGCGGGAAAAGGGGGGGGGGGGGGGGGAGGCTGGAGGCTTCAACCCCACCTTTTTTGTCCGAAAGTACAACAATGTGTCGGCCTTACGAAAACGCGAAGATTACCATCTACTTGTGATTTTTAGCCTGTCCAGCCCCCACTTTCAACTTAGCACCTTCACTTTGAAAAGTGCCCCCTCCTCTCCACTGGGTGGCAGTGAAGTCAGAGGATACGCAGGGTAAAATTATATTCTCTCATATTTACCCAAGTGATAACAGCGCCAAACATATAACTTCTACCTGAAGTTTGACCTGAATAATTGACGAAATGGAACTATCAGTTCGATTTAAAGTAAAAATGATAAACAAAATGGTGTTGTCGTCCACCGCTGCCTCTCCCTCCTCTTGCTTCGACCTCGACCGGCGCCATCATCATCTTGATCTCTAGGCATGTGCTAACTAGGTGAAACTTTTGATGGACGTAAAACCACTGCTGAAATTTAGTCTCCCCCTTCCATCCTCTTCCTAGCTCTTGGTACATCTTTTAGTTTTTTATCCCCGTCCTCTTTGCAGGCTCCTTGGCGCTTCGAGATCTCTACCCCCCCCGCCGCTCCCTTTCTCTCTTCTTCTCCCACCCCCCCCCTCTCTCTCTCTCTCCAACTCTCTCTCTCTCTCTCTCTCTCTTTGTCGCCTTCATCAATGCGCCTATATCCCGAATTTCTCACCACTTTATTCTTTTTACACCAAAGGGGCTTTTAATTCCCACTAGGCCGAGAGTCCACGAGACCAAGCGTTTTCCAACGAGGCCGAGTATTTTCCCAAGAAGCCGAGGGCCCACGAGGCCGAGGGTTCACGAGGCCGATGGTCCATGAGGCCAGAGGGCCCACTGAGGCCGAGGGTCCATGAGGCCGATTATCTTTCATGTAGTACTATCTTTAGGATGTTTGTCTGCGTCAATGCAAAAGTTTCCGCTCAGAGCATGAAGCCTAAAATATGATGTTATAAATAACAACGGGCATTAATTTGCTCAGGCTTTCGTAAATCGGGGCGAATTATGGTTTATACTCAAGTATTATCTCACTAACCAATCTTACATCCCTTTTCATCCTTTTATTATTTGTATATGTGAAATTTTGAAACTTTAGTTTTAAATGTTTTCCTTATTTCATTTTTCGGCAGTAATGTATTTTCTTTTTTTAAATCAACGTTTGCGGAGCAGTAGGCTATATAACTGCAAAATACAATATGAGAAAAATCGGCCTCGTGGACCCTCGGCCTCGTGCACCCTCCCCTATAGCAAAGATAGCAAAGAGATATCTCCTTGGTTGAGGAATATGTTGAAAAACTGGAATGTAATTTCGCGTCTACAACTCTGAAAGAGTTGTAAACTCTTTTCCACAAACAAAACAAACAAAAATCCTCTTTTCCACAAACATGACAAACAGGCCTGTTGGGACCCAGCGGGGCGTTATTGCATCTTAAAGGGGAATTATCCCCTCAGAGAAATTTAGCTTCGGTGAATGGAGACAAACCCCCAAAACATATTGGGAAAGTTTCAGAAGAATCAGGCAATGAAATAAGAAGATATGAATTTTTAGATTTTGAGATCACTTATGATATGGAGATCCTCCAATTGGCAAACGCACATGATGTGTGATGTAATACAGGGAGATCTTTCCCATTATCTATTGTACACATTGTACTAAAATCCTCTTTTTTCTTGATTCTAAAGGGAGAATAAAGAATCTTTTTATGGGATGACTTGTAAATATATGAAAGTCATAATATATCATGAAAAGAAAAGCTGTTTCTATCATTAGAATGAAATAAAGAGAAATTATGAATAGTTTTTGTGCACACCATAATGGGGAGTTCTCCCTTCGTGACATCACAAAATGTGACCGCGTTGTCAATGGGAGATGTCCTATGTCATTAGAGATCTCAATATTCAAATACTGATAACTGGCTTATCATTAATCCAATTTTTCACCAAATATTCACTAATGTGCTTATTTGATTTTTCTGCATCCACAGTAAGCCAACTGTACGAGAACGCACAAGACTTTACCAAAACCCAAATGAAAGTTGAATTGTTTAAATTGTTCTCTCCTCAATTTTGTGATTCATTATTCATACCCTCCATTTCAAGAAGTGTTGATCATACCAACCACACTTGACCCCACCTGATTGGTATTTGATACTTCAACAAAAATATGATACAATTGATAAGGCACCACTCTATGAGGGATTTGATAACAAGTTCGAAAGAAAAGGGTTGCATTTTGTTCATTTAAATATTAGATCGGTCCTGACAAAATTTCAGAACTTCGACTTCTCTTTGCTAAACGTAGAATATCTGTTATTGTTTTATCTGAAACATGGTTAAACTCGTCAGTAAATGACGAAGAAGTCTCTATAGACGGATATCATATTTTACGTCGAGATCGTGCATGTGGGCAAGGAGGTGGCGTGTGCCTTTAATTAGAAATGATATTGCATTCAATATAAGAGATGATTTGGTTTCAGAAAGCAATGAATCTTGTGGATAAATCTTTTATTGCCCCGGACAAAACCCATTATAGTGGGCGCTCTTTACAGACCCCACTAAACACCATAATTTTGTTGAATCACTGTCAGACACTTTAGAAAAATTAACAAAAGATGATGAAGTTATAGTTTTCGGTGACATGAATATTTGCTTTTTACGAAAGTCTCCATTATCCAAAAAATATGAGAATGTATTGAATTTGAATGGTTTTAAGCAACTTATAAATCTGCCCACTCGCACAACTCAGACAACCTCCTCGTTAATAGCCATGTATTAAGTAGTAAGTAGATCATTATAAGCCAAAGTGGTGTTATTGATCTTGGTCTAAGCGACCATTCTTTAATTTATTGCACAAGAAAGATTATTAGGCCCGTGTTTGGGCACCACAGATCTATATGCCATTAGGAGAATGAAGAGTTATAATGTAAATGATTTCAACTTAGAGTTATCTCGAGCCAACTGGTCTAAAATAACAAAATGTAACGAAGTAAATATGGCATGGGAGAATTTTAAGACTACATTTTTATCAATAATTAATTTGTGTGCACCTTTGAAATATGTAAGGATCAAGCAAAGAACTGAAAAATGGATGAATAATGAAATTATCATGTTAATCAAAGAAAGAAATGTAGCCTACAGGAATATGAAAAAGGATATAGCAATTTGGAGCTCCAAAGAAAATACAAAGTTCTAAGGAATCTAGTAGAAGGTAAAAACAGCTAAAGTTGAATATTTTCAAGATCAAATTGAAGAAAACAAACATGACTCCAACAAATATCAGGCCGACAGTGACACATTTCAAAAATTTTATGACGAGAAAGGAATCTCGAAAGATAGTTTTCATTTTTCCCGCGTAACAGCAAAGTTTGTTTTGGATGAATTAAAGAAATTGAAAGTTTCTAAAAGTACTGGGCTGGATATGATACCAGCAAGATTTTTAAAGGATGGGGCTAGAATTCTATATGAACCGTTAAATTATATTGTAAATTCATCTCTTATGTCCTCTACTTTCCCGACGACATGAAAATTGCAAAGGTTAGTCCTCTCCATAAAAAGAAAGACAAAACTGATGTTGGCAACTATATAGGCCTATCAGCGTTTTACGTATAGTTTCAAAGATTTTGGAAAGATCTGTGCATGCTCAAATAGAAAAATACTTTCAAGAAAAAAAACTTAGTTTATGAATTTTAATCCGGTTTTCGTAACGGATACTCCACTGAAACTTGTTTAATACATTTATCGGATTTTATTAAAAATTAAGTTTCTCAAGGGCGCTTTGTTGGAATGGTTCTTCTGGACTTACAAAAAGCCTTTGATACTGTAAATCATAGCATACTTTTAAAGACATTAGAGGTCATGGGTTTGGATTCTTCATGTGTAAAATTGTTTAAATCTTATTTAACTAATCGTCATCAAGTGGTAACTATGCAGAAGGTATTATCTGCATTTCCCTGCCTATTAAATGCGGAGTTCCACAGGGAAGCATTTTAGGCCCTATCCTTTTTATGTGTTATATTAATGATATGTGTTCTTGTGTTAACGGTTCTAAATTACTTTTATATGCTGACGATAGCGTTTTACTGTACTCAGACACTAACTCTAAAACGATTGGAGAAAAGCTTAGTGCAGAAATTGCAAATTGCATTGAGTGGATGACCGACAATAAACTTAGTTTACATTTTGGGAAAACAGAAAACATTTTATTTTGTTCAAAGGGAAAGTTGAAATATGCACATGATTTCAAGGTAACCTATAATAATCAAGTGATTGTAAGAAAAGACTCAGTAAAATACTTAGGAATAGATTTAACAAGTGATTTATCATGGACAGGATTAGTGAACTCAATTGCTAAAAAGTCTAATTCTCGTTTAAAATTTTTATATAGATACCAAGCTTGTATGAATACGAAATCAAGACGAATTCTATGTTTTGCTTTAATACAATGCCTGTTTGACTATGCCAATGCAGCTTGGTTCAGTAGTTTGGGAAAGACTGATAAGAAAAAACTAAGAATAATCCAGAATAAGGTTGTAAGATTCATTAACGTTTTAGGCCCAAGAACACATGTCGGTAGAAATGAACTTGGAGAAGCAGGTTTACTCCATGTAGATCAATAAAGGTCTAAACAACTTGTGTTGCACCATGCGCATAAAATATTCCACTCAGATCCTTTAGATCATTATATAACTAATAATTTCACTCGTGTCTCAAATATCCATGAACACGTAACTAGGAATAGTCATTTTAATTTTGTTTTACCAAAACGTGAAGGATATATAGGAAACACTTTTTATTTCAATGGTATCCAATGCTGGAATTCTCTTCCAAATCATATTAAAGCTATTACGAATTTTTATACTTTCAAGAGTGCATTAAAGCAACACCTAAAACAGGAAACTACTTAAAAGCATCATTAGCACAAAATGCAGATAACAGCTTAATCACAATCAATCGTTGTTTTATAGAGAACAATATTATGTTAAAGTATAATTTGCTTGAATATATTAATATGGCAGTTATTAATGGTTTGCTATAGATTTAGCAAAAAATTTTGTGGTCTATTTCTTCATGTTTTATATTATTATTTGTTGTTATAATTATGTACGTTATTCATTTAGTTATTATATTTTTGTTATTATCATATTATGTTATAATGTTTCACAAGAAAGGACCCCATTGTAAATAAGCCTTTTCGGCTTTCATGGGCTATCCTTGTCGATGTTTCTTCTATTATCTCATATAATGTACATTCGACGAAAAAAAATCAAATCAAATTAAAATCAAATCAGTCTACAAAGGGACAATTCTCCTTTAAAGATGTTCCGTTGAGAACCAGGAGGGCGCTATTGCTGCACAAAGTCAATGGTAATAGCGCCCTTCTGGTTCTCAACGGAACATTTTTGATGTAATAGCGCCCTTCTGGTACTCAGCCGACGTATCTAAAGTCTGTTTAGCCCTGATAGATTTAGCCATAATGAATGAGAAAAAAAAACAAAAAACAAAAACAACAACAACCCTGATGTTTTTTTTTTTATTCACTGTGATCGATTTATTTTTATTCTCATTGACTTTGAAACTATACATTTTTTTTCTTATTTGTTATCCATAAAATGAAATTTAAAGATTCATTATAATGGAATAAAATGTCTTATATAGCAAAATGAAGTACTAGAGGCAAAGAAACAAGAAACAATTAATGGTTCTTTGACGCAATATGTCATCTTTATACCCCCCCCCCCCCCGGCCCCCATCCTCCTCCCTCGTAAAGTGCTCAAATGCCAAAAGGGGTTGGCTCGTAGCGGGATGCCGGGGCGAGGGGGGGGGGGGAATGCCAATTCCCCCCCCCCCCAAAGATGGGCTCCCCGCAAGTTTCCCACTCTCAATCCTGATCGGCCGGCCTGAGATACTTGTCATACTGATCAGGGCACATGATGTATCAGGTGAACATGGAGGGATGTATAGGTTTTTTTTTTTTTTTTTTTTTCTAGTTTACTGCAAGATCGTAAACTATTTTTAAGAACTAGTAGGCGCCATCTGTAGGTAGAATAAGACAAACTCACTGCAATCTACTTACTAGGTAGGACACTTTTCAAATGATCATGACAATTAAATAATTCGATATTTGACACTTATTTTTCTATTAGTAACAGATAGTAACAGATCTACGGGGAGTTAGGGGCTTAACCACCCAAGTTATTGCCAGACCCGTAACTAGCGGGGGGGGGGTACTCAAAGATGAATATAATAGTCAGGGGGGGGAGATCTCACTGAAGAGAAATAAGGAAAGGCAGGACGAAAAAGAAAAAAATTAAGGAGAAGAAGAATAATAAAAAGATGGAAACAGAAACATACCGCGAGCGTCGGAAGGAATGTCTAGGCCCGGGGGGGGGGTCACTCAAATAAAAAAGTGCTACCCATGCGTGTCCACGCACCCTGAAATGGACTCTAAACGTCTCATTGCATGAAGTCAAATTTTAAGCCTTTTCGATGTCAGACTGGAAAAAATACCCTAAATGTAAACACCGTAAAATTTGGACCCAAAACAGCCATTTCAACTGAAACACCAGTATTGTATGAAAATGGCGATTGAAATAAAACACCCCTATTTTAAGGAAAGCGTCGACGACGCCGAAAGGCTGAAAGCAGACGCCTTTTGGGGACGCGCATGAGTAGCACATTGTTGTGAGTGACCCCCGGGGTCTAGGGGGGGGGTGCAATCGATTATAAGAGGACATTAAAACAAGATCAGCAGGGCTGAAAGATCAAGGCAGAACAAAAACTAAAAGATTAATAAGAAAACTGAGAAGACATAATATTGCATCTTTGAGCACTATGTGAGAAGGTTATCAAGCTATAGTTAATTGGCATGCATCTGCAGCCCAATTAATTTTCTACAACGGTTCCTTTGGAATCTCTCTTTTTAAATGAAGTATATATAATAACTTGCTACTCATGCAGAATTTACTCACCCGCCTATAGTAAGGAGATGCAAAATGGAGAAGCACAAGTCCTATCTAGACAACATACAACACAAATCATGAACCACTGGTATGTCTCTACTATTCATCAAGTATTTAAAAAAATAGTTTTGTTGTATCATCTACCTCATGGTAGCAAAGACAAATTCCATGAAGATGTTATGTAAACATTGGAAGTATACTGAACTGTACTTCCATTGATATCTTCCCAACCTCCCCCCCCCCCCCCCCCCCCCCCCCCACCTCCATCACATACATTTTCCCCTTTTTTTCCTTTTCCTTTTTCTTCAGAAACAAGGGGAGAAATACTGTTAGACAATGTCCCCAAATAATAGTGGTTTTCTATATCCTAATCCTAACTCATCTCCCCCCCCTCTCTCTCTCTTTCTCTCTCTCACTCTTCAAAATTCTCTATATCTGTCCTGTCTTTTGTGATTCTCCTCTCTCTCATGCACACAGTAGCCAAATGTCAATACAGTCCAAACTGTCTCAAGTCCATCTTTAAAGGTCACCGGTTATACAAGGGTCATTTATTACTTTGCTTGGGCCGGCTCCTAATAGGTGCTTGAATAATATTATGAATAACAACATTAATCGGATGCTATGTATAATGTTTTTTCCACAGAATATCCAACAATATTCCACCATAAGCATTTATTTTGTTACAAACAATAATCAAAACCAATTCACTTATATATATATAACTATGATAAAACATTAGTATTGAGATATACAGGCTTTTAGCAGTATCTCCATATCTTTAAATTGCACTTGTTTGGTATTCAAATAAAATTGATACAAATGGGTAATTCAACATGAATTACTACCAATATAATTATGAGCGTAATGAGCATAAATCAAATACACTATTTCCAAGTGAGAATTTCAAAAGCCAAAATTATTTATGCTACATATACCAATACTTGCACATTCCAACGATGATATATTGAAGACAATATCACCCAGTGATGATTCTGGTAACCTTTCTTGTATACAAAAGCATTATTTTGAATATGATATAACTTCTCCATGACTGATACATCATTGAATACCCTAGCTTCAGCTACTACAACTCGTAAAAAGGGCATAGATGTTTAGCAAAATAACCTACATGTACATGTATGTCATCCCAGACATTGAACCAATGATTTTGCCATCCACACGGGTATGTGATTAAAACACTAAACTTGTGCATGTATATGAAAAATTATATATAAAATTAGCTAACAATATGACACACACACATAAAGTAAGTATTTGTCAAGCCAAAGATCAATATCAAAACCTTTTTTTTACTTTATACAGGGTGTATCAGAATAAAGGAAACCCAAGTTTGATCACTTATAATTTCAAATATATTACAGTGGTGATTATGAAGTTGATATCACTGGAAAGTGCATTTCATAACCTTTTCAGCTCGCCAATGTCTGAAAATATCT
This sequence comes from Paracentrotus lividus, assembly GCA_940671915.1. Lineage (NCBI taxonomy): Eukaryota > Metazoa > Echinodermata > Echinoidea > Camarodonta > Echinidae > Paracentrotus > Paracentrotus lividus. The sequence continues at coordinate 39,437,241 of CALNVZ010000174.1, read as the reverse complement.
TGCAAAATTGTGATAGATGTACTGTCATGCTTCTTACATTATCCACAGTAAACTGAAGGTTCTCTAGGCTGTCATGAGCTGTAACTGAATTAGCTGGATGGTGAGCTTGATGATTTAAATAGGTAGGCATTTTCACCCATTTATCAAAACCATTAAAGTCATTGGAATGCTTTACTTATAATTGCTAATAATATTTAGGCACATTCAAACAACTCATCTCAAGGAGCATGAGATTGGTGAGCTGAGAGAGATATCGTTAAAATGATAATTAGTTGAACTTTCCAGTGATACAAACTTCCCCACTGTAATATTTGTGAAATTATTGATGATCAAAGTTAGGTCTCCTTTTTAGGCACATTCAAAAAACCTATCTCAAGGAGCATGACAGTGAACCACTCACAATTTTGCAAGACTTTTTTTTAAATAGAAAAATGGGGTTCAGTGATGCATGATATTGGTGAGCTGAGAGAGGTATCATTAGAATGGTGCTGAGACAGGTATCATTAGAATGGTGCTGAGAGAGGTATCATTAGAATGGTAATGAGTTGCACTGTACAGTAATATAAACTTCATAATCTCCCCTGAAATATTTTTAAAATTATTGATGATCAAACTTGGGTTTCCTTTTTTTTGGATACACCCGGCAATGCAATCTTTAATTTCTTCTCAATTAACCTGTAATTTTGAAAACTTTGATAGCTTTTTCTCGATTTTCTTCCATCTACAGTAAACAATTACAATTCTGTGAATGCATCATTACAGCTGCAAAAAAAAAAAAGTGTTTGCAAGACATACACAACCATGCACATGTGAGCAAATATTATGATTATATTCTTTCTGCAATATTACAAACAAAAATACAAGTATAATGCTATAATTCAAGGCAATGGTACAAATATATTGTTATGGGGGGGGGGTAGAGCCCTTTGCAAAATTTGGCTGCCTGCATTTCAAGCAGTAAAGTCATAACATTCATATAATTTTGAGAGAGGGAGAAATCATATCAAATTACCATACCAGCACATCAGATACAAAGGTTTGCTTCCCATATACAGATTTTGCATGCAGATTTATTCAACCCCCATGGTGTGAGTAAATGAATTCATATTCAAAATTTCAGTTTGGTACTTTATTGAACATAAAATATGCTTGTAACATCAACCAAATTATATGTCAAATTCAAGGCAAAACAATAGCCTCTATTTAATCAACTTTAGAAATCTTGTTCATTCATGCATACCGATACCGTCGATTAAGCAAGTTAATGTCATTTTCATGCCTTTCTGTGTTCACTGGAACATAACTTGTAATGCTTTGATGGTCATGACTTGATCATTCTAATTTTTGATAGATGAAATGATATCCTTCCATGTGATACATAATTCTTGATATTTCCGTCTATTTTGTTAATTTTTAAAGGAATTGAAATATTGATTCTAGTTTACAACCCCTGTACGAATTTAATGGAGAAAATTTTCACTTGAAGTCTATTTGTCATAAAATGTTTCTAAAATTGATAATTTTGTTTCAAATACTATGAATACTATGAATCCTATATCAAATAAAAGCATATTATGTCCTCTATTAAAAAAAATTAATGACCGAGCCTGAATCATTGAGGCATTGAAAGATATGCTTCAGTGATCACAGAAGGTATGAAAATGATATTAATTTGCTCAATCAACCATATCTGTCCATGCATGAATGAACATGATTCCTAATGTTGATCAAATCAAAGGCTATTGTCCTACCTTTAATTTGATATATAATTTGTTTAATATGTTTCAAATATATTAAGAAAGAAACCAAATTATTATGAGAATGCATGCACTTATTATTGCAGGGGGGTTGAATAATTCTGCATGCAACTGTATAGGACAGACACTATAGGGCATGGGTCACTTCATGGATATGAATTATCCAGTGGATTATTGTCCCATCGTAGAATATTCCCCTTGAATTTTAATTGCGCAAGAATCTTAACACACAGATAAAATAGGTTTTGCTTACTTTGCTCACCGAAGGTCCACAAGATCAAAAATTAAAATTAAAAGAAGCAACAAGTGCAAAGGCCTCGGAGGCTAATATAGGGTTGTGTTTGGCCATCATTCAAGTTGGTTTGACCTAGATGAAGATAGAGTTACATTTTTGGTGGCCAAAAATAATCATAAACTGTAAAGCATTCTAAGCAGTTACTGATAACTGGGAAAAAAGCTGCATAAAAACCAAATAATATAATCTTTATTATTATCAAATACATTGCGCCTAAATCAAACCACTATTAACCAACAAATTTAACCTTCCACCCTATACATATCCTGTCCCAAACCCTAAATCTCCCCCCAAAATTAAATTGACTCTGGCCCTTAATGTGATTTTAAAATATAAAGCTCAGAGCAATTGTACATGCATAAGTTAGTTCATCAAAAGTTCAAGAACCCTGCACAGGATATAATAATAATCAACATTGATATAGAACTTATAATGATTTCTCTGCACTTTGTATTGTCCATATGGCCTATACAAAACAGAGAGCATTGAAAAGGGATCATACTACTTTATATTTTGCCCAACATGTAATGCAATATAAGATTCAATTTTTTTTTAAACAATTCATATTTTGAATAAGTTTAGAACATCCTATTGCCATTTTAATCCAGACAACAAATGCCTTGACATACATAATATACCCTCCTTTATTCACTTATAATAAGAACTGGGTACATTAAAAAAAAACCAGCCACTTTGAATGAGGTAAACATCATGAAACAACTTTCAGACATACAATGTATGGCTGGTATAAGCGGGATCACGCTTGACCCCCAAACCTTAAAGGACTCATCCGGGCTGTAGTTTGCATTATAAGAAAAATAAAGTAAAATCGAAAAAGCACAACACTGAAAATATCATCAAAATCGGATAAGAAATAGCAAAGTTATGAATTTTCTTAGGTTTTGAATTTTTTAGGAAGCAGTTCTTCAAATTGGCAAACTGTTGATGTCTCAGTCCCCCTACTTTCTTTGTATTTTATTGTATGAAATACCAATTATCAAGATTTTCTGCCCCAAGGACATAAAAACACGGATTAATCCTTGTGGAATGTTCAAGGTCACAAGTGCTTTTACATATTTCAGTATGAGGGACAGATTTTCTGTATACGCAATATATGAAAAAATGAGATAAATAGGATTTCATATAATAAAATATACAAGAAGTAGGGGGACTGTGACATCATCAGTGTGCTCATTTGAATATTCAAATTCAAATGAGACAACGAGACAATTGCCAAGAACTGTTTTACAAAAAAAAATCAAGACCTAAAAAAATGCATAACTTTGTTATTTTTCATCCGATTTTGATGAAATTTTCTGTGTTGTGCTTGATGAATTTTACTTAATTTTACAAACTTTTTCATTTCAGCCCGGACTCCTCCTTTAAGAAAAACTGGTATGTAGATTTTTGTATGATCGGCAAGAAAATAAAGAGGCAAGAAGGGAGAGGAGAGGGGAAAAGAGTGAAAAAAGGCCTGTTTGTGCCCGGTACATCATCAAACAGGTACATAAATAACAACGTTTAGACGTATACAAGGAAACACTTAACACTATATTACATTGCCAGTGTAAGCAGGGCAGGCAGGCCACTTCCACTTTTCGGCAGACCTGCCCTGCAGAGTTTTGTATGATCAGAAAGAAATGCAAGAAAACTAAAATGGTATCAGGAAGAGTAGTACGTAGGAAGCAAGAGTTACCTTGCCATCTACAGAGGATTCAAATTCATTGTAAATACTGAACAATGTATCACACACAAAAATACATAAATTGGCAGGGCTTATAACGTTGGCCTTACATGTAATTTACAAAAAAAGGCCTTATCGTTGTTCAACCCCTAAGGTTGACACATGGTATCCAGGCCAGTGCCGGGTACATAACATATGTACATTTACATAAAGCTGTAAATTTGTTTGTAAGCTGTTAATGAAAATAGTATGAAAGTTGACAACCACAAACCTAAGTGCGTTAACATCTTTGTGCTGATTAGAGAATCCTGCAATATACAACAAAAACAACCGTTACCATACAATCATACTATTAGAACCAAATATACATACATATTTGACTTCCAAAATCAACCATTGGTGATAATTATGCATTTAAAAACTAGCAAATAGGATTTCATGATACATGCAGTAATCATGTCATGACTACTTAAGTACCCTCCATAGCTTGCAAAATCGAAAAGGTTTATTATTATTTATTATTCGTTTTTGGCGTCACCTGTGCCTGGAGGGCAAAAAGCGAACTGAATCACTGTAACCCGCAGGTCTCTCCTCCCAATATAACTGATTGGGGGTATGCAGGTGGACCACTACACCAGTGTTTCCCCCTACTCTTATACGAATGGTGAAGTGGGTTCTTTAACGTGCAAAGGTTGTGACTCTCCTTTAGACGAGACCTCCATTTAACGTCCTATCTGAGTGACAAAGTGTTTTTCACTGTAACATAGCCTGCATCTATGAAACAGGAGAGTTAACACACAACACAGGCTTCAATCATACCCCCGGGTAGGACTCGAACCCACGATCTTTGGTTTGACAGGCAGATGCTTTACCAACTGAGCCAACTCGCTTCCTCCTTCATGTTAAGGTCACCTATCTGGCTAGTAGCTACATGTAATTATTCAATCTGGACAAGGTGAAAAAAGCTTATGCAACTGTTAATAAAACAAAGTGGGTTTTAAAAGTATATAACTATATAATAGTCCATGTATACATTATATCATACATGTATATTATATATATATACATGTATATATATTTTTTAAATATTTTTTTTATGGCAGTGTGTAATCAGAATTAGTTTCCCTTTATGACAAACTGTGAATTACCTATTCGAAAGGCAGGCTCACATGATGCGACCTGCTGCGGTGCGATTTTTCAAACAAATGGTAGTTTGCATTTTAATGCGACATTTGAAACATGCAAAGTTCTTTCATGAGAGGTACGTAATCGAAATTTTGTTCCAATGCAAGCCTTTGATTAGGAGTAAAGGTCATATTACCTTCAAATCGCAAGATCGCAGTGACGTCACTGCGATTTGGAAACAATTCGATTTTATACAGAGAAGGGGGTTCGCAATCGCCTTGAAATTCAATTTTGGTATTCATATGAATACTCACAACTTTGGACATTAGGAAATTCCTTCTTTGAATGTTTGTATCAAATAATATAACGTTTTCCTGAAAAATCGCACAGCAGCAAGTCGCATCGTGTGAGCCCGCCTTTAAGATTGAGTTTTTCTGTGTTTAGTTGAAACAAAAAGATAAGATGGATATATGCATTAAGAAAAAGCTAAATGTGCCACCATCCCAATTTAACATAAATACCAGAGAAAATCACACACGACAATCTTACACAATTATACATTGGAAAATAGGTTAACCATTTAGACTGCAGCATCATACAAGTGTCCAGACAGTTGGTTTCCATCACCAAGTTGTCTTTCAAACAGTGTCCATCCTTCTATTGAACCATTAAATAAAAACAATATGGTAATTTGAACAGTAAAAATATAAATCTATTTTTTAACCATTGACCGCTTACTTTAATGTTTATCTTGCAAGTGCCTGGTCAGTCATGACTTGGTCAATCAGGACTATTCTGACAAGTCACTGGTCAGGGTTAGTCCTTCATGAGTGACCAATTGAAACACAGTCAAACCTAGTCAATTTGGTGTCCAACTAGAGAGTGACAGATCATTTGACATCCTTTAGCAAATGACTCGTCATTTGGTGTATACCATCAAATGAACAGTCAGATCAGATAGTACTTATCCAGCAAGTAACTGATTACTTGATATCCACCTGCATGAAGCAAGAGACCAGTCAGATGGAGCAATTCATCATCTCCTCCACCAAATTGGGAGCAATGATCTTCCCAGCCAACTTAAGCCCCATGAACTTTTCCATGGCCTTGGCACTGACCTTACGTAGGGTTGGGAGGCGCATTAGAATCTTGCCATAGCGTTTGGGCTGGTTGGGGAATGCAGTGGCAATGTGCTTCTGGAGGCAGTCCAGGTAGCGCTTCTGAAGGTCGGTCACATGATCCACTTCAACTAGACCCGGTGCATCTGGTATATAAACAGAATTTTTCGAAAATCAAATAAGGTGCAAAGCGACAACATTATCAACAATGGCAGTCAACAAATTACGTAAAGGGAATGAATCATGCGAGACATGCAACATGCATAATAAGCATCTCCTACATACAATGCCTTTGCTCTTAAAACAAGTAAAATGACCTTTTAACCTATAACCTTTGACCAACATACTCGCGTGGTTCTTCTGCAGGACAAACAACACCCCAAAAATATGATGCCACTGATATGTACCTATATATAATCAGTATAAGTCAATGAACTGTACACATATGCAGATCTATTAAATGAATATTTAGTTCTATCTCCACCCCCCAAAAAAGTATAGAAATAGTCCGAACTGCTGAAAATAAAAATATTAAATACGGCAAAAGGAATAAACCAAATATGGATTTATGCAAAGAAAGAGAGAGAAGGGAAAGGGGAAGAAAAAATGTGAGCAAAAGGAGGATGAACCAAAAAGAGAGATAAGAATGATTTCTTTGTAATGTATGCCTCCACAGACATGTAAGATGATTATCTAGCCTGCAAGCCGCAGACAGATAAAGCCTGGGTCTTCAGATATTTAAGACCTATCCACATACCTGGAAAGCAGACCACAAGGCCATTGAGGATACAGAACTCTGTTACATCAAGGTTTACATCCAGAAGAGTACCACAAAACTCAATCGTCGCATCAATGAGATCCCCAAATCCCAGCTCTTTGCATTCAGAGGCAGTCAGCTTACATTTCGTTGTGAACTGAAGCATAGGTAGACAATCTAGGGATCTAAGGAATAATATAGTGAAAAGTTGTATATCATTTTTCTGATTGGTTTCGTGCACATGATTACTCTTATCAAAACTTGAAATCAATTCCAGGCTAATAGCAATTTAGTGAACCAGTGAGTTGGGAATGATTTTATGCTGGGACAGATATTCCTCTTAGAAATCACTTTTAGGAACATAATCGATCTCTGTTAGTGAATCACCCCTAGAATTATCATGTAAACTTTTTGTGCCAACTGTATATATGTTTTGACTGGAATTGGGTGTCATATATTCACACAACCCCCTACACCCCCTCCAACAATATCAAAACAGATCATATCCAATACCTGTATGCCAATCTCAAGACGTTAAGATCCATGAATGACGCTTTAAGGAGGGCCATTTTATCTTCGAGACACACATCCTGAAAGCCTGGAAGGGACTTGGCCCACTTGATGATCATATAGAGCTCATCGAAACCTCCTTGCATTAGATCCTGGGTTGTGAATCCCCTTATAGAGTAAGGCGGGGGTGCAAACTCGTTGGGGGAGGGGGCCATGAAGTTGAGCATGCCCCCCATGTTGCCTATCATTCCTGGTGGAGGGCCTGAACAGTTTGGGGGATAATGAACAGTTTAGAACTCCTCTTGACAAGTGACATGCAGTTTTTGTACCTGGTTGCACATAATAATAACAAAATTTCATGTCTCTAAATACTTTATCAGAGTACAAACGTCATAATTGTCTTTGGTTTTAATTACCAGTTCAAAACATGAAAGTTTGTGCATACGGTTTAGCCTGAATGTGTTCTAGCAACAGGCCAGACTTGGATACATCTGATCACGGGTATTGGTGTGATCATAGTTGCAAAGGTCAATTCTGTAATCTTCTGGTTTAGGGAGCAAAATAACAAAGATGATCAATCATTATTACTTTGGTGTTATTAAAACACAACTCCAAGCCCAAGAAAGAAAAAAAAAGAAAAAAATGTAAGCAGCTGTTCAGTATGTAAGAATGCATTGGCAAAGTTTCTCATAGAAGTTTTGTTGGTGGCATAAACAAGATTGTATGCAATGTTGATGTATGGCTTCTTTTAAGCTCACCACGAAACAAGACAGTGTAGTGTTGTTCATTACAAGAAAACATGGCAATTAAGCAAATTATGTGACATTACATGTGCATTTGGGTGGCAAATGGCTAATCAGTGGCATATCTAGGATATCATGGGGAAGGGGGGGGGGGGCAAATTTAAATTTATGATATTTTTCAGCTGCTCCGCAATTAATCCTGGGCCAGTATTCATACCCTCAACAGCATAACAGTACAATATTCTGAGAAAGACATCAATTCAAAAGTGCCACTCTACACCCAAGGAAAGCGAATAGAACATGATAGTAAAATCCATGCTGTATGGAGCAAAACTGGTAGAAAGCATTGAGCACATTATACAAAAACTTCAGATATTACAATATTATTTAAAGGGACAGTTCACCCTGGATTTTAATTGGTTTTAAAAAAATGCAGAAAACTAAAAGAAAAATGTGAATGAAGGTTTGACGAAAATCGACCAATAAATAACGAAGTTATGAATATTTGAAGTTTTGATTCTGTGATGTCACGTGCGAGCTGCTCCCCTATGTGTTATGTATTGTAAAAATTCCATATTAAAAGTGTCATTTTTTCAGAAGAATGTTAATTATTTCACATGTACAGTCGATATATCATCGAACCTAAAGTATGTTCTTACATGTATACATACCTCTATCAAAGTGACCTATTCCTTTATCAAGAACCATGAAAAAAAAAAAAAAATGAATTTACACAACACATCTATAGGAGAGCTGCTCGCACGTGACGTCACATAATAAAAAAATTAAATATTCATAACTTCGTTATTTTTTGGTTGATTTTTCTTCAAACTTTCACTCATATTTTTCTTTTATTTTTCTGAATTTTCTAAAACCAATAAAATTCCAGGGTGAACTTCCCCTTTAAACAGGGGTTCCCAAGAAAGATTAGCTACCATTGGTTGCGTCTGGAATCAAATGTGGCTTTGCGTCGATAAGGGCTCTGACAGTCAGTCTCCAGGGCTCCACGTCACCTCCGGTCAGACTAGCATAGAAGGATGGCGTGTTATCAATGACTTGTGCCTGTATGTTCTCTGAACTTAAAGGCGACATGTTGGAATTGGTAGATTCGCTGCCGAGTTTCTTGTTCTTGTATTTGGGCTTGCCTCCAGGTAGCCTGTCTTCTCGTACAACTACAGACAATTGAAACAAATCATACAAGCATAATTATTAATCATAACCAAAAAAAAAAAAACCCTGGTGTCAAGAAATTTGCAGGTATATTACAGCCTACTAACATTATACTTAAATCAAAAACTTAAGAAGCCTTTAGACCCCACCCCAAAATGTTTGCATTAGGCCTATAATTTGCATTTGCATATCTGAACTGAAAAAATCTACACCTACCGGTACTAAAATATGTTTTATATATCTGTGCGATATCGAGTGCAAAGGAGTTCTGTCAAAATAGTGGAGTTATAAGCTACCTCAATTTGACTATCTTTTTTATTCAAGATTTCACCTCAGATGGTGCACATGGTGTATGGAAGATAAACATATCTTTTTCAGGTATATTTATAGTCTATGTAAATGAAACCATATTACTTTATTAGGACATAATTCTATGCGATTCCCTTTCCATTTAGAAAAAAAAAATCTCCTTTTTTTACAACTCAAACTTCTCAAGTTGAGATTTTATCAAGGTAATCACAACTAACTGTTAGGCCTGCCCTAGACAAAGTATTGACATCGTATCATGAGTGCCCTAGACAAGCCTGATAAATACATATGATTCATACCACAAATATATAGTCTGACTTGAAACTCATTTAGGAAATTACATAATTATTGATGAAATTCAAGTCATTCAGTTTAACTCTGAAGTCAGATTTTAGTAAAACTGAGTGAAAGAAAGGTAGGGCCTACTAGTATTGGTGGTGTAACCATAATTCGCGCAGAACCTTAATTCACGCACGACGGATATCTCAAAAAGTAATCAATATCGTGAAAATCTGATAGCACCATCAGAAAGAGGGACCAAAAATTGCTTAAGATCCAAACTTTCGTCACGGTATGTTGTATCGAATTGTGAAATTATTGACCAAACATCGAAAAATTGCGTGTCCGTTGCCAAAATTCCGAGTTTTTTGACAAGGGTTTGGAAATCATCATTTTCCGAGTTAATATCATAAAATTATGAGATGATATTAATATCATCTTATTCTATGAAATTTTGACTTACATTTACTGTTATTCCCTTTCCTTAGTCTGATGGAATTTCTTGATAAATCTTTGTCAAACGCTCGTGCGGGAATTAAGGTGACACTGTTTTGTTGACTTTTTCAGCAGAATGCGCGATCGTTCGATCGACATAGAATTTTGAAATCGCGATATCGTCGAAACCCTTTGACCTAGTTCACTTCTTCGATCGGCGATTCGGAGTTTAGAATTTTGCCGTTTATTTGGTATTTATAGTTTTCGTTGATTTTGTGTAAAATATGAAATATTGTTGATTGAATTTCGCATTTTCTATAATTTTTGAAATTTGCGCGAACTATGGTTTCCCCATCATACTAGTACTACCATTGTACCAACCATCCGTTTTCATCCCAGCAGTCAAACACTTTTGGAATCTACAAAACTGGCAGCTGTTTCGACTCATTTTGTTGATTTCACAACAGCCTTCCATGTTACTAGGCCCTTTACAAGAATACAAGAGATGTTTCTGTACTGTCCGCTTGAAAAATCCTTTACAACCTTCACATGAAAACACAGAATAATGGAACCCTGTGCCGCGATCTCCGCATACAAGGCATGGACGCTCTCTTTCATGTTCCCCGCTTGCACCACCGTGATCGGACGGGCTGGACGCGGCTGAGTTGGAGCCTCCCGAGTGCTGCATCTGGAACAATGTTGGACTTGGAGTCGAGGGCATTGTCGACGAAGGGCTAGCTGTAACGTTAGTTGACATGCTTGATGTCGGTGTCATTTGGGAACTATCATGACATTCCATTTTTCTCCACAGCCCTAGCTAAGCTATTTATAAAATTAACTACTATTGGTTCAAACAAACGCTCCTCCAGTTCAGTACCGGTACACCTTCGCCGCCGCGCCTGGTTTAGAGTGTCCGTAAAATGTTTCGTAAGATTACGAGCTCGTTAATATACGCGCTATATATACACAACAAAAAAAGTAAGTCCCCCCCCCCCTAATCAAAATGATGTAACTTTTGAACAAGCTTGTTTTGAGTACAATAATTTGGAGGGAAGTTTTATCCACTTATTGAGTACCTTCTGTGGAAAAATGACATCGATCACTAGAGACATGCATGAGTGATGATGATCAACGTTTAAACCAAAAATGGACATTTTCAAAAGTCACTGCCAAGGGTCATTTTCAAGGCTGTAAAAATAGCAATTTTGTGAAATTTTCATTTTACCTAGTGTTTAATTGTTTTGTAGGATTTATCATCCAAAATTTGATCAACACCAATCTCGATACATTTCACTATTTTTCATGGATGAGTGAGCACAATTTTAAGAATTATTTTCAGGCCCCCAAAAATGGTAAAATCCAAATTTTTTTTTTAAAGAATTGACATCAGATATTATTATCAACATTATCGACACATTTTGTGAGAAAATGAGCACTATTCGTTGTTTCATGGACGAGTGAGCACTCTTTAAAGGTGACTTTTGTGACTTTTGTATTGACAATTTTGCCTTTAACACGTGTTTATTCATGCGTGACTCAAAGGTTTTTATCTCATTTTCACACATAAGTTAGTCGTACGATATTACTCAACACCTTTCTGTTAAAAAGTTCCAGCATGTTGATTTTGGGGCTTGTTTTTGCTTCGAGATTGTACACAATGTCAATGGAGAGGAAATCAAAATTTTAACAAACTTGAAATTCGGCTTAATTTCATTGATGATTTTTGGTAATTCTACTGTAATTTTTTTCACGAAACCTGGCACACAACTTCAAGGTGGTGCTAACTAACAGGAACAAACGCTAAATTGAGAATCTGATAATTAAAGGCACGGGGTGGGGCCAAAGCTCTGAAATTCCTTCATATTTACATATTTTTCTAATAACGTCTGCTCACTGAAGCATAAAACACTGGAATTTTCGTGAAACTCAAATCAAATGAACTATCCAAGAAGGTCTGTGACATTTATCCAAAGTATAAAAGCGATTGAATTTTAGTCCACAAACGAAAAAATGGCTTTTCACGTATCAAGTGTTCATTGAAGCATGGATTTTTAAATAAAATGCCATAGCATCATTTGAAAAAAAATTATTTGCAATACACATAACAAAAAATTGGTTATAAAATTATTTTATTACACAAAAATGGAACAATACTTACCAATGGAATTTTAACCTGTTTTGTTTTTATTAAGTGTTCGTTCAACCGTGAATTGATGAATATTGTTTAAAATACTCTTCCAGATTGCATATTCCGTCATAATCAATCATGTTTAAAAGTAAAAATGAGTGAAAAATGCAGTTTATGCAAATTTTACTTCATGTTCATCCGACCGTGAAATTTAATGCAAAAGTCGTTTGATGTGTTAGAAATTAATGGCAACAACCCTTCTGAACATATCTTTTGTTTTAAAGTTTGAATTTGTTCCAATATTATTGAATTAAAGTTATGAAACTGACCTTGTGACTTTCGAAAAGTGACATTTTTGCCCTTTGACTGTGCTCATTGAAGCATGACTTAACGAATTTCAGTAAAATTCACCAAAATGGAAGCTCATAAAATTACCTACAAGTACATGTAATAACATTTGTAAAACTCCTATTGGTTCAAAAGTTACATCATTTTGATTAGGGGGGGACTTACTTTTTTTGTTGTGTATAATTTTTATATAACTCGCTAAACTATATATTAGCTAGCTGAAATAATCTACTAAAATATATTTATTTGCACATATTCATGTATATGAATTCATTCGTGCATGTATTTCTTAAAGAGAATATTCAGTAAACAAAGTTCGGATGGTGAGGTACTTTTGAGGAGCAGTTCACCACCCCCCCCCCCACCACCACCACCCCCCCCGGCCCCGACAAATTTCAGTCTAGAGTGGAGACTAGCCTCCAAACTCACTGTCTGTGTCAAAGAGGAGCTACAGTACACGAGTGAATCTAGTTCTTTACTTCATACCCTATTAAGCGAACATAATTATAACAACATGGGTTTGTGCTAGCTCAAACTACCCGACAGCTGAGAGGCCCCATGAGAGGCCCCATGTCACTTGGGGATTTGGCATTTTTAAATCGGGTTTAACACAGGTCGCGAGAGTTATGCAATGTTTACAAAGGATTCCCAGAGTTTATTTTCAACTTTAGGAAACTGTTCGAAACCTATCCCAACTCTCAGGCTTATGTTAACCCCAAATGGTAATTTTGTGCAACTATTCTAGACTCCCCAAGTGACATGGGGGGGGGGTAGTCATGAGCGTCCACTACTAATCGGTGGCGGTTCATCATCATGAGGGGGGGGGGAGGGAGAGGAGGCGTGTTAGGCGTTTTATCCCCCCCCCACTCCCTTCGGCTGCTCTATCAATTCATTGTATCATCTTTCTAAGGCAGAGCTCTGTCTATTTTGGGTGTATATAACACCCTTGATTATACAGCTCTTTTTATTGTTTTCTCTCCTGGTTAATTATGCAGCCTGCAATTAAGCGGGACTAGGCTATATACAGGCGCGGATCCAGGGGGGGGCCGACGGGCCCGGGCACTCCCCCCCCCCAAAAAAAAAAAAAAAAAAAAAAAAAAAGGAGGGGAAAAAGGGAGAAGAAGGAGAAAGGGAGAGAAAAGAAGAAAAAGAAAGAGAAGGGAATAAAGCCCGATGTTTGTACAATATTCCCAAAACTTTATTCAATAAGAAGCGAGAAATAGGCCTAATTGGGTCCTAAACGACCATAACTTGGGCCTATAATGTGGGGGAGGGTTTTAAGAAAAAGAAATACATTTCTGACGAACTTTAAAAAAATATTTCAAACTAAAGTTTCAAAATTTCACAAAGAAAAGAGACCTCGTGGACCCTTGGCCTAGTGGGCCCTCGGCCTCGTGGAAATAATAGAAAGTGCCCCTTTATTTATTCCATATATCTTTTAAAACCCAACTTTTTCGCTCGCTGATACTAAATCGCAATCACAAATAACTCCAATTTTGAGCTCAAAATTTTCGGCTCGCGCTTCGCGCTCACACATTGGTCTATCAATTTATAATGCATAATTAACCCAAAATTTTCGGCTCGCGCTTCGCGCTCGCGGATACTAAATAGGGTCAATAATACACAATTATCTACAATTCTTTATGCCAGAAAGTGCCCTTTTATTTATTCTATATATCTTTTAAAACCCCAAATTTTCGGCTCGCGCTTCGCACTCGCAGATACCAATCTAGTAGGGTATATAATGTAATACACAATGAACTGAAAATTTTACCTCAAAATTTTCAGCTCGCGCTTCGCGCTCGCGGATTCTAAATAGGGTCTATAATACACAATTATCTACGAATTTTAATACTAGAAAGTGCCCTTTAATTCGATATATCTTTTAAAACCCAAAATTTTCGGTTCGCGCTTCGCGCTCGCAGATACTAATCTAGTAGGGTATATAATGTAATACACAATGAACTGTAAATTTTCAGCTCGCGCTTCGCGCTCGCGGATTCTAAATAGGGTCTATAATACACAATTATCTACGAATTTTAATACTAGAAAGTGCCCTTTTATTCGATATATCCTTTAAAACTCAAAATTTTCGGCTCGCGCTTCGCGCTCGCCAACATGTCTGATACTAAATCATAATGCACAAATAACTCCAATTTTTGCCACAAAATTCGAGCTCACACATAGGCCTATCGATTTAGTAGGATATATAATGCATAATTAACCCAAAATTTTCGGCTCGCACTTCGCGCTCGCGGATTCTAAATAGGATCAATTATACACAACTACCTACAATTTTTTATGCCAGAAAGTGCCCCTTTATTTATTCTTTATATCTTTTAAAACCCCAAATTTTCGGCTCGCGCTTCGTGCTCGCAGATACCAATCTAGTAGGTATGTAATATAATACGCAATGAACTGAAAATTTTACCTCAAAATTTTCAGCTCGCGCTTCGCGCTCGCGGATACTAAATAGGGTCTATAATACACAATTATATACGAATTTTAATACTAGAAAGTGCCCATTTATTCGATAGCCTATATCTTTTAAAACCCAAAATTTTCGGCTCGTGCTTCGCGCACGCCGACATGTCTGATACTAAATCATAATGCACAAATAACTCCAATTTTTACCCCCAAAATTTTCAGCTCGCGCTTTGCGCTCGCGGATTCTAAATAAGGTCTATAATACACAAAGTTAATAATGCACAATACACAATTACAAAAATACAATAGTAGAAAATGCCCCTTTATTTATTCCATATATCTTTTAAAACCCAAAATTTTCGGTTCGCGCTCGCAGATTCTAAATAAGGTCTATAATCTGATAATACACAATTATCTACAATATTTTATTCTTTATGCTAGAAAGTGCCCAGGCCTTTATTTATTCTATATATCTTTTAAATCCCAAAATATTCGGCTCGCGCTTCGCGCTCGCGGATACTCATTCATAATGCACAAATAACTCCAATGTTGAGCTCAAAATTTTCGGCTCGCGTTTCTCGCTCGCAGATACCAATTTAGTAGGGTATATATAATGCACAATTAACTCAAGTTTTTACCTCAAAGTTTTCACCTCATGTTGGCAATTTAGAATACATATTCAAAACACTAAAAAAAATTATATTTTTAAATTTTTTTGCTAGTATAATTATTATTTTGTTTTCATATAGGAGTAAAATTAAAATTGTTTAAATTCCTCGTTTTAGGTCAGTATGGGCCTATGTATCGGGGTATGTTAACTCGCGCTTCGCGCTCGTTTGCTCGCTCCCTTGGCAAGATTTTTTTTTTTCAAAGTTGGGCCCCCCCCCCTCTGGAAAATCCTGGATCCGCGCCTGATATACATGCACGTTTACAGGATAGGCAACTCATTCGAACATAATTATACATGACTTGTTTATAGGAATACAAAAGCATCTAAATCTTTGACAAAGCATTGAATTCCACGGGGCTTTGATGTTTTCATGTGGCGTGCCGACACAAAATGTTAATATTTACAGTTTTTGTCTCGAGAATTAAGCATTGATTTGGATCAATTTCTTTTGCAAATTTCAAATTAGTTGTGGACAACAAAATGGAAGTCCACATCGATCAATCTCAGTTTCATTTTTTCTGGGACGCACATGATACAGAGTGAGTCAATAAAAATTTCCCATCATTTCGAAGTTGTCTTGTGAAAAGTATGATCGAAGAGTTGTGTGTGGCGATGTGCGTGTGTGTGAGGAAGGATAGGTGTGTGTGTGAGTGTGTGTTTATGTGTGTGTTTAACTC
>CALNVZ010000174.1:39407956-39420797 GCA_940671915.1 Paracentrotus lividus | reverse complement strand
AAAAAAAAAAAAAAAAAAACAACGCAGAATAAAGGGGACCATGTGAAAGATAATTTTGCAGACTAACACATACCTCAATGCACAAGCTAGATAACTAGAAAATGTGACGTCGTAATTTGTTAGATACGTACGTAACGATTTCATGACGGCAAAACTTGTCATGATTTCATGACGACATGACTTGTCATGATTTCATGACTTACTGACAGGTTGGATACGTCACGAAATGCTCTAATAGTCGTATTCTGATTGGTCGATTTAGATTTTTAGTACGTCAAGACAATGTGAGTACGATATGAAATCATGACGTGCTGAGGATACGTTTATGGACAACTCGCCTTCCATACTCTCCCCCCTCTCTTCTCTCTCTCTCCCTCTCTCTCTCTCTCTCTCTCTCACCCCCCCCCCCCCCCCACCCTCGCCCCCCCCCCAACCCGCACCCCACCCCCCCCTTTCTCTCTCTCTCTATATATAATATAATGGGTTGTTTTACAATCAGGGTATACATCGTGAAAAATTAGCCTTCTGTGCATTATAAAAAGAAATATTCCAAAAATGGGTATAATCTCAAACCTTCGATGGCAGGCTATCAGTGGGCACTAGCAACCTACAAGAGAAAAATAAATTACTGAAATGCTGCATGTTTATTTCTCAAAATTGATTATATCTGGCATTTTAGGGCCAAAATGACTGTCTAATTTTGTTTTGTCCAATTTCGAGCCTAGGCCTACACATCTTTTTTATTAGCAATCATCAGGCATTGTTTTACCAATGAGAATTGATTATAAAATGCAATTGTTTAAAAACTGAAAAAGGTACAGTTTATTTGATTTTTGTGACCATTAACCCAAAATGGGGTGCCAAATCCGTCAAAAAAATGTCCTCTCCGAATTCGGTGCTTTTTCCGCATAGTTAGACATTACTTAATTAACAATGTTTTGGTCTTAAAATGTTTACTTCGCCCACATCCACTTATTTTTCAGACAGTTCACGTTCCAATGTTGTCAAATCGATTTCGGTCAAAAACGCCCTCTCCAAAAAAAGAAGCAAGTGACTTATAAAAACACTTTGAACCCCTATAAAATAATATTAATAAGTGGGTGACCTCATGCCTCACAATTTAATCGCAATACCATTTCACCTGTCTAGAACACATACACCAAATTTTGGGAAAAACATACACAAAAAAAAAAAAAATTGTCAAAAGAGACATTATTGGTGTACACTGATCGTAAAACAACCCCTATATCAAGTGCAATAGCGAAAATGGATTCCGAGCACTTTTCATCTTCATAATCATTATAAACAAATTTATTTTACATGCCGGATATTCTGATTTTTCTAGAGGGGGAGGGGGCAAACTTTGAATACTTTGTTCATTCTTCTTCTTCTCTCCTTCAATTCTGAAGATTCTTGTAGTATTCAGCGGAGGGGCTAGATGCAAGTCATGTAATCTGCCTCCCCTCAGGTCTCCATATCTCTCTCTCTCTCTCTCTCTCTCTCTCTCTCTCTCTCTCTCTCTCTCCCTCCCTCCCTCCCTCCCTTCTCTGCCTCCTCTTTTAACTGGGTCTCATTCTACATCATTTTTTTTGTATAAGTCGTTAAACTCATCTTCTTCGTCCTGCCTTTCATTTTAAACATTTCTTTTTCGTACATGGTAGCAGTACTGCATGGTAAACCGACTCAATCAATGCATTTTCAATAACAATGACTTTATTCCTACTTGATTAATATAATTGGCAAAGAAAAAATACAGTTGCTCTAAATATACACAGTAACATCTATCATAAAGCTGCAAATATATACAGAAGATACAAAGAAAGAAAACCAAATTTCCATCAGCTAACATTTTAGTATATAAGTCCAGCAACAAAAATCAGTAGCGTATCCATCATCATTGACAAAGAAAATGTGCCCGTGGACAAACATAAAATAGTCACTATCGTTCCCAGACAATAATTTGGCCTATGAAATGCTTTGAAAGAGGTATTGCTGGATACGCACCTGAAGCGGGATGTCTTCTTCAGCTGAAGATATAGGCCAACAGATTTAAAACTATGCCGATCAGTCAGTGCCATCAATAATTGGCACGATAACCAAATTGAAATGATTATCTAGAACATAATAAACCCTCCTGGTCATGCTGATTGAAGCCAAAACCATGAAAACCGCATCCTTAAACGGTAACCCTTCAGTATTTTCCCTTTATAACGTACCCCGCTGGACTATAATGTATTACTAGCTTCAAAAGAAAGTTTGAAAGCACTTTGGGTATATACAATGTGCTCTTTTTAAAGAATACAGACAACATCAAACAGACTTCTCAAGTCTTCTCTATCCCATCCTTTTTCCACGCCCAACTCTACATCATACATTTTCATGACCCAGCATGAAATACAACACATGACCACGCTGAATTAACATTTTAAAGTTAATTGCCGTGTTGCATTTACGTTAAAATATGATTGTATAATAATATCCAAGAAGGGGGTGCAGGTGGGCCCAGGCCTGGGCCCCACTCCACCCCAACACCCCCCCCCCCCAAAAAAAAAAAAAGATGAGAAAAGCGTGCATGGGAAGATGGAAAAGATTGGAGCGCCTCAGGGGCCGCGGAGCGTTTTTGAAAATGGAGGGACTGAGCCGAAAGTGGGGGGGGGGGGCTGAACAGGCTAAAGATCACAAATCTATGGCCATTTTCGCGTTTTAGTACACGTTTGCTGCGCTGACAAAAGTGTGGGGGGGGGGCTGAAGCGCCCCAGCCCCCATGGGCGTGGTTGTAAAAATGATCTCATTGTATTCCTGAAGGCCGAACAAATTCATGCCTTTTTTCACAGTATATCCATTTTCTGGGACACGATGTAATTATAATGGCCATATAGGGTCCTCTATTATTACGGGCTTGTAGTTGTAACTGGAAAGCATTCCATCATCCCAAGATCGCCTCGTGTCACACACGTCGTTAGAACAGCTAGAGGGGTTGTCACCATCGGCGTTGTTGCAGGGGTGGTTACTGCTGGAGTTGTCACTGCGGGTGATGTTACCGGGGTTGTTACCGGGGTAGTCAGTGGAGTAGTTGCTGGTGTTGGTGTAGTGATTGATGAAGTCGTGGATTGTGTAGTGGTGGATGAGATGGTGGTGGCCGGTGGTGTTTTCCAGTCTACTTTTTCTTCAGATGAGCTATTACCATTCTCCTCGGACGACGAACTGCTGTCACTACTCTCAGAGTTGGTTTCTGTTGACCGCTCCACTCGAGTCTGACGCCAAGCGGGCCTCCCTGCAATATTATATTAATTTTGATCAAAAGAAACAGAATCATGTGTGAAAGTTTCATAAATTAACAATAATAAAGTTGCACCCCATTGAGACAACAAGATGTGCTACCACATTTGATGGCACCTTATGCAGGCGCGGCTGAAAGGGGTGGGGGATGACTGACTTATCTCTACTCCTATGGCTGTTATTTGAACAATAACAATCTTTTGGATGGGCGAAAAAATTTCATAGCACCCCCTGTTGAGCCCTCAAAATGTAAAAATCGCCCACTAATGTAAAAATGCCCTCAAATGTCACAACACGTCAACCACAAATGTAAAAAATTGCCCTCAAATGTCACAACACGTCAACCAGAAATGTAAAAATGCCCTCAAATGTCACAACACGTCAACACAAATGTAAAAATGCCCTCAAATGTCACAACACGTCAACCACAAATGTAAAAATGACCACTAATGCCATAACATGTCGACCACAAATGTAAAAAGTTTTCATTTTAACCACTAATGTCTGAACATGTCAACCGCAAATGTAAAAATTCATTCCATGTATCATAATAATGCGGAATGTTATTAAAGGAACAAACATTTTCAATTAATATTACACACAGCATACTTCCATAGATTATGCACACACATGCACACACACACACAGGCACATACATACACATCACATATACACACCCACACGCATAACGTTTAAACGGGGAGTGTCCAGTAACAAGATTTACTGGTAATGTTTATCAACTATCTGGCCAGCTTGTGTGTAAAATCGGCTGATCCAATATGGTATGCGTGATTGAACACACATAAAAAGGCACATTTTGAAAGTCACATTAGTCCCTTTTTTAGAGATAAACTGAGCAAAAATGGGTAAATTTTATTGGAGGCATGTTATAAGCGTCTTTTTTGTTATGTTATATATGAGCAGCCTCTATTCCATCAATCTGGACATGTTTTACGGAAAATTTATGGAAATGCCATTCCCAGTATTTTCACAAATCAAGCTGAGCCAAAATTATGTGCGTTAAACAAAGCAATTTTCTTTGAAAACTATGCCCATCTATGCACATAACTGTCATGACTATGTGAGTAGGAGTCTGAAATTCGTGCATGAAATCCCTATGAAGGGGGGGGCAGGGTGCATATCCCCGCTCGATTCTACACCTTTCTTCAAGAGCCTATGGGGGAGGGCGTTTCGCATGAAATGGACGCTTATGCCACACAGGTTGGTAAGGCTATACGGCATCAAACAAAGACTCCATAATAACGCAGTATTTTTTCAATTCAATTCAATTCAACTTTATTTTTCATTTCCACAGAAATCATATTTACATTTGAACAAAATAGAATTGTGCAAGTTAACATCGAATAATATAATAATGTAATTTACAAAATTTACAAAATAATTAATAGCTGCATATATAAATACTTTTTTCATAATATAATTTGAGATAGGATACAAATTCTGTTTTTTGTTTTTAGTTTTTATATTTCCTATGGAAATGAGGGACCCATTAAAAAGTGAGTACTTGTAGAATATGGGTCCCTCAAAATAACACATAACATTTAAAAATCGGCTTTGAATAAAGTCACAATTTTCTTGAATTCGTAGGTTTTTTTTTTTTTAATATATAATATAAACAAGTAGAAAAATAAGGACTGCTATAGGCCTGCGAAGAACAGTAAGAAACAAAGAAAAAGAAAACAAATAAACAAACAAAGGAGCAAACGAAAATACAACACAGACGTGGGTAAAACAAAACAAATCCTATTTTGAGTAATAAACATAAGACCTGAAATTGAATATCTGCATATAAGACTATTTATTGTTAAATGAAAAATATAGAAAAAAGTATAGAAAAAAGTATACGCATATTCTCTTCCAGAATGACCAAATCAAAGATGTCCTATGTCATGTTTATATTTATTGAACAAAAATGTTTTTAGTCTTTTTTTAAATGTATTTAAGGAAGGGGCATTTTTCAAAGAATCGGTAAATGAATTCCACAATTTTGGACCACATAGATAAAAGTGTTTTTAGCAAAGGATGTTCGAAGTAAAGGCAAATGATATTCTTCTGATTGTCTGGTTGAATGTTGATGAAAGAGTGATTTTTGGAAAACAAATTCTTAAAAGTAATAGGCAGTAAGTCATTATTTATTTATACATGAATTGACCTAGCTGAAGCCAATACAAATCTTTTACTTTCAAAATATTTTTCTCAAAGAATAATGGATTAGTATGGGCGAGGAAATTTGCCTGCAAATAATTCTAACTGCTCTCTTTTGTAACAATAATATTTTATCAAGACTGGTCTGATGAGCGTTACCCCAAGCGAGTAAACCATAATTCAGATAAGGTAATGTCAAGGAAGAATATAAAGTTAATAATGCTGTAGATGGGAGTTGAGTTTTAAGTCGATTAAGTATACGATATTCCTCGAAATTTTGTTCGCAATGTGTTCAATATGAGCTTTCCATGAAAGTTTATTATCAATTATAACACCTAGAAAATTTAGAATGGGAAACCTTTTCCAAAGAAGCATCGTCAAAAACTAAATCAGTTGGCAAGGAATCGATTGAATTACTAAAAAAATATATTTTGTCTTTGTAAATTTAAAGACAGTCTATTTGCTCGATCCATTGAAAATTTTTTGTAATTCAGAATTTACAATTTCAACAAGTGTATTTGGATTTGAATGAGAAAGAATAAATTTGTATCATCAGCAAATAGTATAAAAGACGCTATATCAGATGATCTATAAAAATCATTTATATAAATGATAAACAAAAGCGGGCCCAGCAAACTGCCTTGAGGAACCCCACAATTAACATGTGTAATTCAGAAGTGTGACCATCAATAAATACAAACTGTTTCCTATCAGAAAGGTAACTCCTGACCACCCCAAGGCCTTCCCACGTATACCATAATTGGAGAGTTTATGAAGTAAAATATCGTGGTTAATCGTGTCGAAGGCCTTGGAGAAGTCCAGGAGTATTCCAACCATATGACTAGGGAGTCAAGAGCATGAGCTACCTTTTCAACAAGTGATAATAATGCATGACTTGTACTATGATTATCTCTAAATCCAAATTGGAAATCACATAAATATTTTGATCTTTCAAAAAATTTAACGTTCTTTTATGTATGAGTTTTTCTAAAACTTTTGAAAGAGATGATAATAAAGAAATCGGGCGATAATTATTTACATCTTGAATATCACCTTTTTTAAATAATGGAATGACCTTTGCAATTTTCATAACATTTGGTACTTCTCCATTCAAAAAAGATAAGTTAAAAATATGGACCAATGGATCTACAATGACAGGTATTATCCTTTAACAATAACGTTATTAATATTATCAAAGCCAGAACTTTCTTATTATTTAAATGAGAAACGATATCAATTATTTCGTATTTATGAGTTGGAACAAAGAAAATAGAATTTGCATTTGGGGGGTGTAAAAATCCTTGAAAGATTTATTTGATTGTGGTATATTTTGTGCTAAAGTCTCTCCAATTAAAGAGAAAATGATTATTAAAAATATCTGAAATTCTATTAGAATCATCAATTATTTCATTATCCCTTTTTATTTCTAATAACTTTATTTTTATTATGAACTAAATTCATAGCTTCTTAAGAATTTTCCAAGTATTCTGCATATCATGTTTATAAAACTCTAAACGATTCACAAAATATTTCTTCTTTTCATAACGCAAAATTCTAATTAAAGCATTCTTGTATGAAGTATATTTACTTTTAGATCTATCTGTAAATCTGATTTATACTTATAGTACAACCTATTTTTTTTATTAATGCACCTTAAAATCGATTTGGAAATCCAAGGAAGTCTAGGGGTAATTTTATAATTATTTACTTTATCTTTTTGCAAGGGAATACATGCATCAATTTCTTTATTTAGAACATCTAAAAAATTATTATACGAAGTATTTACATCATCAGTGTTATAGACATTTGACCAATCTGCGTGTTCAAACTGGCACCCAGTCTTGCTATACTTTCTGGGGAAACCCGGCGTCTTAATGGGCGAGGCCGTCTACCTTTTATTGAATTTGAGAGAGTAAACTGGGTAAAATGGGATAATGATCAGATATATCAGAAAGTATAATGTATGAATCAGAGTGTGGAATGACATTACTAAAGATATTGTCAATTAAGGTTGAAGAAGTATTGGTTATACGTGTGGGCTTAGAAACAAGAGGGAAAAAGAATTGGATAGAAAAGTTTCCAAAAATTCATGACATAAATTATCAGTATCATATTTCAACAAATCAATATTAAAATCGCCCATTACAAAGCACTCTTTATTATTCATTTCAAAATTATTCAAAATATTATTGAGGGAAGATACAAATTCTAAAGTATTACTACTTGGGGGTCGATAGACTACCAATTATAACATTTTTCTGACCTGGCAATACGATTTCTATAAACAGGATTCCAAGATTCATTCATTATAGTAATATCATTACAAACATTGTAAGATAATTTTTTGAAACGTATAGACCAACACCTCCTCCAGCCTTTTCCTTCCTACTGTTGAAAATGAAGTCATGCCCATCTAGGGCAAATGTGGATTGGGATTTGTGGATTACCAGGTTTCGGTAAGGCCAATTATGGGGGAAGACATTGGCAAGAATTATCTAGGAGGACTTGTAAATCATCAAAATGTTTATTAATACTTCTAATATTCAAATTAAATAAGGAGAAGATATCTTTATTATAAGTATTATTACAACATAAAGTCTTTGAATTGAGAATTAGTGATGTACTCAGTTTGGAATTGGCACTTAGTCTCATCGAATTGATCATCGGGAAGAGAATTGAACGCTAAGTTATTATGTAACGTTTCCATTTAGAGTTGGAGAACAAAAGGCTTTCGTAAGAAAATAGTCTCGTATATACAATAATGTGCAGTACCTAAATTGGAAGTTTCCAAAAACGTTAGGAGAGATTCGGTCTGAATGGATAACATTGTAATACAAAATACAAATTAGGAAAAAACAAGAAATAATACACATGTAAACATAAAAAACAAAAGAGAAAAAACCTTCAACATATTTACAAGAAATCTTCGCAGGCTTGAGAACAGTCAAAACGGTAACAACTTGAACTCCCTGGTATAATAACAAAAAATCGAAATAGATTACATGTACTTAACATAAGTATACATATATGTGTAAAGAAGAAATATATATTATATGAACAATAAGTGAAGATAAAATCAATTGCTAGGAATCATGCCAAATTAAAACACAATAAGTCACGGTAAGTCACGAGACACCGTCAAATTGAAAAATAGAGTGTACCAAAACATTAACATATTTATAACGAACAAAACTTTACGACCTATCAATACATACTAAATTCTGAGAGGACAATGAACAATGTAAGCGCAGAATTTATGTGAGAAGTGACCTGAAGACAACTTCGAACCAATCATCAATAATGGAGTTTATTCATGCATTAGGCCCGTGACAAAGTGATGTAATCAGTGAGATTCTTATATCCTGAAGTTATTCACAGAAAAACAATTATACACTCGAAAAACGGCGCGAAAACCTAAATAATCAGTTAGAGTCGAACAAAAGAACCAGTCATGATTAAAGAAGAGTACTTCCCCAAATTCTGCTGTAATGAAAAAGCCCTTCAAAAAACCCAAACGCGTGACAAAAAAAGCATTGGTCGTCGTCGAAGTCATCGAAGCCTGGACGGCTGCGATGTCGTCTGGCCGGACATAGCTGTAGGCTGGGGGTGGGGTGTTGGCTCGTGTGGTCCTTCAGTGGGCTTTGGGCGAAGTCTCCGAGATTGCTCAAAGGCGTTAAGAAGCCTATCACGATCGGCGATTAACACAAATCGATAATTATGGGGCGAATTGTAGGCTCCCGTGCTGAGGGGCCGGGAGACGGTGAGCTTTTCAATAAACCTCTGAGCCTCACTCCTTGAGATCCTCATGAAATGAATAAGGACATCACAAACGGTCTCATAAATTATTCCATTATTCCCCTTTCAGCCACTCGTACACCAAGATTTTGCTTTCTCTGATGCAATTCCATAAGAACAATTTTCTCCTCGATTACCTTATTTTTGGATTCGATTTCCTCTTTTAGCTTCGGTATGATATTTTTTTCCACCTCTTGTATCTTTGTAGAATTGAAATTCCGTCCTTATTGTTTTCTTCATTTTCCAAGTGTCTTACTGCTTATTATAGCTGATGGCATCATAACGCGCATGTCAATTCTCTGCGATGTTAGTAGTAACGACATCTCAGTCTATGACAGACAGTTAGTTAGCGGTTAGGCATGGCATCCAAGGCGGGTTTCGGTGTCACGTCTTTCCCGCCAGGGCCACGGGCGTGTTAAGGGCTGCGTTAGTGTCCATTCTTAGTTCTTTAATCTATTTCACTAGACATTTAAACGAAGACGCTTAGGTGTCCATTCTTAGAAACTCATTCAGAAATATTTCACATAGACATTTAAACGAAGAGCGTTAGTGTCCATTCTATAGAATCTCATTTCAGAAATCTATTCACATAGACTTTAAACGAGAGCGGGAGCTCAAAAAAGATACGTGCGTCTCCTACGAATGCATCGTTGCGAAAGTGAGACTAACGCTAGAATAACGAAAGTTACAATTTGCACCCAAAAAGGAATAAAAGAATGCCCGAAAATGTGCAATAATTTTTAGATAATTCCATACCCCGTCTTTTATCTAATCTCTTGTTTTATAACAAATGAATGAATGAAAAAAATAATGAATGAATGAAAACATAATGAATGAATGAAACATAATACATAATAAAGAAGATTTTTAAAATTTTCTATACTATGTATTATGCTTATAATCGAATTGAAACATTTTTGTTCATTTAGCAACATTCCTCATTGTATAATACATGTAGTGATGAGTTTTTACATTTGTGGGTGACATGTTAAGACATTAGTGGTTAAAATGAAACTTTTAGCATTGTGGTACATGTTATGACATTAGTGGTCATTTTCAATTTATGGTTGATTATTGTACATTTGAGGGCATTTTTACATTGTGGTTGATGTGTTGTTACATTGGAGGGCATTTTTACATTCGTGGTTGACGTGTTGTGACATTTGAGGGCAAATTGTTGTGACATTTTGGTTGAGAGTGTATGAGACATTTGAGGCATTGAGGCATTTTACATTTGGCGATTTTACATTAGGGCTCAACACCCCCCCCCCCCCGCTCTTATCACTTGCCCCATGCACGTGACGCGAGAGAGCTGTGACTATACCTTTTTGCTAGGCCGGGGGGTGATGTAAAGAAAAATTGAGTGTGCAAAAATCTTACTTTGGACCACCCCCCCCCGGATCCTTGCACTTGTGACGTGGTGAATGTTATATTCAAACTTGGCTCACGTATGCATATTGGGAGGGGCAATGATCTGGTTTAGGGTCAAAAGGGTCAAAGGTCAAGGAAAATATGTTTTTGTATAAATGAAAATGAATAGATAAATGCCATTATTTCTAATCTAGCAACGAC
The DNA here is from genome assembly GCA_940671915.1 of Paracentrotus lividus. Lineage (NCBI taxonomy): Eukaryota > Metazoa > Echinodermata > Echinoidea > Camarodonta > Echinidae > Paracentrotus > Paracentrotus lividus. The sequence continues at coordinate 39,409,985 of CALNVZ010000174.1, read as the reverse complement.
GGAGGCATAAATTTCGAACGTGCCGCGGTCGAGGATTCATTATTTTTAAAATATCCCTCAGACTGCTTTAATGATTTGCTCCCCTGTATGCCCCCCCTCCCTCTCTCTCTCTCTCTCTCTCTCTCTGATCTTCTTATTTTCGACTTATATCCATCTCTCTCTCTCTCTCTCTCTCTCTCTCTCTCTCTATTAACTCTATCTATTTTTTTCTACTATTTTCTTTATCTTTCTTTAACACTCTCACTTGACACATATTATCATGATTATCATTATTCAACCTTATTCATGTATTTTTTCCATCCTAATCGTATATTCTTTTTCAAACTTGTAGACTCAACAGCAATTCTTATTTCAATCATTAGTTTAATCAAAATCAACAATTTCCTTGACAAAGAAGATGCAAGGTTGCTCGAACATTTGTACACAGTAACATAATAATATAGAGCTGCAAATATATAAGACGTTTATTAAGCTGCAAATATGCATAACATAATTAATCATACAGAGAAAGATAAAAACAATTTTCATCAGATATAGACTTTTAGTAATTTATAGTAAGAAAGCGGTACGTTGAAGACATAATTATACATGTAGCTAAAAATACAGACATAAATCCATACTGATTATTAAACGGATTATTGTAGATCCAAATTATATCGCCGCTATTAATAATACGACTCTCAAACTAGCTCAAGAGCTAGACGAATCACACGTACCCTCTCTCAAAATTTTTTCAATTGAGATCTCTCAAATACTTTACTATTCGTCGGGCATTCAGGCCGCAATTCTGTTCCTGACGTTTCTACGCAGCAGTCATGGTACCGTCTAATTCTTACCAAAGGTTTACTAAATGCATATTAAGGCCATGCGCGCTCTCACATAAATAGAAACATCCAATATCTTCGGTCGATGCTTCGCGGCCGCTTGTCTTCTTAGGCGGTGAACCCATTAGACTATATGCCTGGTCAGGGCTCCGTACACTGTATTTGTCCTACGTATGTTCACTGAGGTTAAAGGATGTGCAGCCATTATAATGAACACAATTTTATAATAAATATTGATACAATGCATTTAATGGCGGAGTATTATACTAATAGTCTGCCTCTCTATCAGAAAAGAGAGTAGCACCTTGCAAATAACATTATCAAAGATTAGATTTTGATAAGAAATCGTCTTATATCTTTTTAAAATCCCAAATTTTCGGAATACGATCTAAACAATTACGTTTCATAGACATTTCGCTTTGAAAAGGCATAAAAATACGATCACCGCTATATGAAATTGTGACAACAGCAAGTTATCAAAGACTCACTTTTTGCTCAACATCGACATCATAAAAGATGTTCCTTCGGGTATATAAGTAATACACAAAATGAACTTATAAGATATAAGATCAGATATTTTTATATTGCTTTGGAATTCATAAACTTCTCCCTATTATTATAATAAAAAGCAAACTTTATTTGGTCCGACTTCCCCTGTTAAGAGCATGGTCTGTTTTCATGCGTCAGAGGGGGCTTCACAACCGGATTTGACTCCAAGGCTTATTGTGCTTCAACCAATTCAGGAAGATGGATTAGTTGATTTAAAAAGAATCAAAAAGAGGTTTACAATAAAATACTCTTACATATCTCTTAGATCCAATCATTTAGGATAAACCCCTGTCACACCGCTCGAGTTCGACATCAAATCGACAATAACCGATCGCACATTAATCACCCGGATGCTTGTGTAGAAAGGGAATGACCAATGTGTCTCAGTTAACTGCTGAAATTGAGCGGGCTTATGGTGAGCTGAGGCTCGTACCACTCCATCCCAGAGATCCGCTCCTGTGGAAGCCGTCGTCGTTGAACAGGCAGGGTGTCCACCATCGGGTGATTTGCAGGTTGCGTTACTGTGGGCGCCGGTTGTCAAACTGGTGGGATGGTTACTAGCTGGGAGTTCGTAACTGCTTGAAGGTAACCTGCTGGATTTGTATACTCTGGACGTGAGGTCTTATAGTACTGTAAACATCTCCTCTACTTTTTTT
>CALNVZ010000174.1:39244151-39407931 GCA_940671915.1 Paracentrotus lividus | reverse complement strand
TATCTTTATTATAAGTATTTTTAACATAAAGTCTTTGAATTGAGAATTAGTGATGTACTCAGTTTGGGATTGGCTATAGTCTCATCGAATTGATCATCGGGAAGAGAATTGAACGCTAAGTTATTATGTAACGTTTCCATTTAGAGTTGAGAACAAAAGGCTTTCGTAAGAAAATAGTCGTATATACAATAATGTGCAGTACCTAAATTGGAAGTTCCAAAAACGTTAGGAGAGATTCGGTCTGAATGGATAACATTGTAATACAAAAAATACAAATTAGGAAAAAACAAGAATAATACACATGTAAACATAAAAAACAAAAGAGAAAAACCTTCAACATATTTACAAGAAATCTTCGCAGGCTTTGAGAACAGTCAAAACGGTAACAACTTGAACTCCCTGGTATAATAACAAAAAATCGAAATAGATTACATGTACTTAACATAAGTATACATATATGTGTAAAGAAGAAATATATATTATATGAACAATAAGTGAAGATAAAATCAATTGCTAGGAATCATGCCAAATTAAAACACAATAAGTCACGGTAAGTCACGAGACACCGTCAAATTGAAAAATAGAAGTGTACCAAAACATTAACATTTATAACGAACAAAACTTTACGACATATCAATACATACTAAATTCTGAGAGGACAATGAACAATGTAAGCGCAGAATTTATGTGAGAAGTGACCTGAAGACAACTTCGAACCAATCTTCACATTAAGGCCCGTGAAAAGTGATGTAATCAGTGAGATTCTTATATCCTGAAGTTATTCAGCAGAAAACAATTATACACTCGAAAAACGGCGCAACCTAAAAAAATCAGTTAGAGTCGAACAAAAGAACCAAAGTCATGATTAAAGAAGAGTACTTCCCAAATTCTGCTGTAATGAAAAAGCCCTTCAGAAAAACCCAAACGCGTGACAAAAAAAGCATTGGTCGTCGTCGAAGTACTCGAAGCCTGGAGGCCTGCGATGTCGTCTGGCCGGACATAGCTGTAGCCTGGGGGTGGGGTGTTGGCTCGTGGTGGGTCCTTCAGTGGGCTTTGGGCGAAGTCTCCGAGATTGCTCAAAGGCGTTAAGAAGCCTATCACGATCGGCGATTAACACAAAATCGAATAATTATGGGGCGAATTGTAGAGCTCCCGTGCTGAGGGGCCGGGAGACGGTGAGCGTTTTCAATAAGAACCTCTGAGCCTCACTCCTTGAGATCCTCATGAAATGAATAAGGACATCACAAACGGTCTCATAAATATTCTCATTATTTCCCCTTTCAGCCACTCCGTACACCAAAAGATTTTGCTTTCTCTGATGCAATTCCATAAGAACAATTTTCTCCTCGATTACCTTATTTTGGATTCGATTTCCTCTTTTAGCTTCGGTATGATATTTTTTCCACCTCTTGTATCTTTGTAGAATTGAAATTTACCGTCTCCTTCAAATCTGCTAATCTGATGTGATAGCATCGAAACGAGCATTCATTTCTCTGGATAGTTGAGCAAACAACTCCTTCATCTCGCTGATAACAGAAGGGTTAGGCATGTTAGGCGTGTTAGGCATGGCATCCAAGTTCGCGGGTTTCGGTGTCACGTTACTTTTCCCGCCGGGCCCACGGGGCGTGTTAAGGGCTGCGTTAGGTGTCCATTCTTAGAATCTCATTTCAGAAATTCTATTTCACATAGACATTTAAACGAAGAGCGTTAGGTGTCCATTCTTAGAAACTCATTTCAGAAATCTATTTCACATAGACATTTAAACGAAGAGCGTTAGGTGTCCATTCTTAGAATCTCATTTCAGAAATCTATTTCACATAGACTTTTAAACGAAGAGCGGGAGCTCAAAAAAGATACGTGCGTCTCCTACGAATGCATCGTTGCGAAAGTGAGACTAACGCTTGAGAATAACGAAAGTTACAATTTTGCACCCAAAAAGGAATAAAAGAATGCCCGAAAATGGTGCAATAATTTTTAGATATTCCATACCCCGTCTTTTTATCTAATCTCTGTTTTTATAAAACATAATGAATGAATGAAAAACAATGAATGAATGAAAACATAATGAATGAATGAACATAATACATAATATAGAAAGATTTTTAAAATCTTTCTATACTATGTATTATGCTTATAATCGTAATTGAAACATTTTTGTTCCATTTAGCAACATTCCTCATTGTTATATACATGTAGTGATGAGTTTTTACATTTGTGGGTGACATGTTAAGACATTAGTGGTTAAATGAAAACTTTTAGCATTTGTGGTCACATGTTATGACATTAGTGGTCATTTTTACATTTATGGTTGACATGTTGTGACATTTGAGGGCATTTTTACATTTGTGGTTGATGTGTTGTTACATTTGAGGGCATTTTTACATTCGTGGTTGACGTGTTGTGACATTTGAGGGCAATTTTTACATTTGTGGTTGACGTGTTGAGACATTTGGGGCATTTGAGGGCATTTTTACATTAGTGGGCGATTTTTACATTTGAGGGCTCAACACCCCCCCCCCCCCGCTCTTATCACTTGCCCATGCACGTGACGCGAGAGAGCTGTGACTATACCTTTTTGCTAGGCCGGGGTGATGTAAAGAAAAATTGAGTGTGCAAAAATCTTACTTTTTGACCACCCCCCCCCCGGATCCTTGCACTTGTGACGTGGTGAGATGTTCATAATTCAAACTTGGCTCACGTATGCATATGGGAGGGGCAATGATCTGGTTTAGGGTCAAAAGGGTCAAAGGTCAAGGTAAAATATGTTTTTGTATAAATGAAAATGAATAGATAAATGTGCCATATATTTCTAATCTAGCAACGACGGAGGCATAAATTTCGAACGTGCGCGCGGTCGAGGATTCATTATTTTTAATAATATCCCTCAGACTGCTCTAATGATTGCTTCCCCCTGTATTGCCCCCCCCCCTCTCTCTCTCTCTCTCTCTCTGACTCTTCCTTATTTTTCGATCTTATATCCATCTCTCTCTCTCTCTCTCTCTCTCTCTCTCTCTCTTACACTTTTCTATCTATTTTTTTCTATCTAATTTTCTTTATCTTTCTTTAACACTCTCACTTGACCATATTATCATGATTATCATTATAGCATTATTTGATTTTTCCATCCTAACGTATTCCTTCATTTCAAACTTTGTAGACTCAACAAGCAATTCTATATTTTCAATCATTAGTTTAATCAAAATCAACCAATTTCCTTGACAAAGGAAATGCAAGGTTGCTCGAACAATTTGTACACAGTAACATAATATATAAGAGCTGCAAAATATATACAGATTTATTAAGCTGCAAATATGCATAACATAATTATCATACAGAGAAAGATAAAAACAATTTTCATCAGATATAGACTTTTAGTAAATTTATAGTAAGAAAGCGGTACGTTGAAGACATAATTATACATGTAGCTGAAAATATACAGACATAAATCCATACTGATTATTAAACGGTATTATTGTAGATCCAATATACGGTATAATATCGCACCTCTCTCAACAGCTCAAGGGCTAGACGCCACGTACACTCTAAATGTCATTATAACCATATTCTACATTGAGGCCATAAGGGCAATTCTGTTTAAATTTACGAGTAGGACCCAAATTTACCAGGTAGGCCATGGCGTATGACTAAATAGACCCAAAATGTGGTCAATTCGACCACTCACTTTTTAGAGTGAAAACCATAGATATATGCCTGGATAGGCTCCTACATGATTTTGTACACTATTTCCACTGGTAACAATGGCCCTATTAAATATAATAATATTGAATGCTTTAAAGGGGAAGTAAAATAAGTTGCTTCTATCAAAAGTAGAAAAGTTAGAAAAACATATCAAAAGAAGTTTGAAGAAAATCGGAATAATGATAAAAAAAAGTTATGAATTTCTTTAAAAGGCAAAAAATCGGATCGCTATATGAAATTGGCAACACAGTTTCAAAGCTCACTTTTTGTGCAACTATGACATCAAAAATGTTGCCAATTCGGTATAGCGATCAGATTTTTTTTTGCATTTTGAAGAAATTCATAACTTTCTTATTATTATAATAAAAGCAACTTATTTTGGGTCCGGACTTCCCCTTTAAGAGGCATAGTCTGTTTTATGCTCGAGGGGACTTCACAACCGGATTTGACTCCAAGGCTTATGTCGCTTTCAACCAATCAGAAGACTGGATTAGTTGATTTAAAAAGAATCAAAAAGAGGTTTACAAAAAATACTCTTTACATTCTCATAATCAATATTAGATAAACCCCTGTCACACCGCTGAGTTCGACATCAAATCGACAATAAACCGATCGCAACATTACATCACCCGGATGTTGTTGTAGGGATATGACCAGGGTCAGTTTAACTGATGAACTGCGGGCTTATGTGACTGGACGGCATACCATCATCCCAAGATCGCCTCGTGGAACGCACGTCGTTTGAACAGGAGGGGTTGTCACCATCGGGGTTGTTGCAGGGGTGGTTACTGCTGGGGTTGTCACTGCTGGAGTTGTTACTGCTGGAGTTGTAACTGCTGGAGTTGTAACTGCTGGAGTTGTTACTGCTGGCGTTGTAACTACTGGAGTTGTTACTGCTGGGGTTGTAACTGGTAGGGTTGTGACCGGAGTTGTTACTGGTGGGGTTGTAACCGGAGTTGTTACTGCTGGGGTTGTGACCGGAGTTGTTACTACCGGGGTTGTGACCGGAGTTGTTACTGGTGGGATAGTTACCGGGGTCGTTGTTCCTGCGGTTGTTATCGGGTTCGGAGTAGTGATTGGCGATGTTGTTGATGTGGTTTGGATGGTGGTGGCCGGCGGTGTTCTCTGATCGCCCCTTTCTTCAGACGAACTACTACCATTCTCCTCAGATGACGAACTACTATTATTCTCCTCAGATGACGAATTACTACCATTCTCCTCTGACGATGAACTACCACCATTCTCCTCTGAGGATGAACTACCACTACTACTCCCAGAGTTGGACTCGGTTGACCGCTCCACTCGAGTTTGATGCCGAGCAGGCCTCCCTGCAATATCATTTTAATTTTGATCAAAAGAAACAGTCATGCAAGCATGGAAAGTGCAGGCCTACTTAACTAGTAGAAATATGGCTAATAATGCTATCGATATAAATTTAAATCGTATACCCCTATCACCCCCCCCCTTTCTCCTCTCTCTGAGTGTTTCAGAACCTATTAGGTATGCATTGACTGCATTGCCCAATCATTAGCTAATTAAACAGTAATTGATAATCCCACAATAAAACTCAATAAGTAATGTTATAATAACAAAAATTATGCATATAACGAAATAATAAAGAAAAACCTGAATAACAACAAGCAAGTATAATCAATCAAAGTTATCATTATAGAACAAAGAATCAGGTAGAATGCACATTCTGCTATGAGATTTGAGCCCTAAACTTCTCGAATAAAAATCGAACGAATGGGTTTCATTCTATTATACAGTGCCTATTGTAATCCATTGTGGCCATATTCAAGCTCAATCATTTTGAGCAATATTAATAGGTTTATTAAAAACTTACAATGGGCCTACTTTTCTTGCATCACAGCTGCCCCGGCACAGCTTGCCACAGTAATTTGCAAAAAAGGTGTCATAAACAAAATCCGTTTTTTGTAAGTTTTGAAAAAAAATCAATACAAGACTGTGAGAAGGCTTTCGTCTTCAGCCATCTACAGTCTGTGTCAAATAAAAATGGTACAGTTGGAAAACATTTTTTTTATAGTGTGAAGGTCAATATCAACGTGGTAATTGTTTATTATTTTCATAAAGCAGGAATATCACTCTTTCTTCTGCAATTTTTTCCATCACATTTGGTAGCAGTATTTTTTGAGATATGACTAATTTTCTACAATCAAGGAAATCCATTTTTCCGCACGCCGTCCCATGCCTTTGTGTACGATTTCGCATAATAACCCGTGAATTCAGCGCTCCAGAACAATAGAAGTGGCGTAATTTCGATTTGTCCCTCGTCGCACAAAACTTAGCATAACTTTTGTTTTACAAAGCAAATTATACATGACAAGCGCATCAGCAAGAAAAATCTCTTGGTTTTAATTTGGTACCACAAACACACATTATATGAAAAGATTTCACACCTAAATGATTTTTTTTCCCCCGACTGTACCATTTTTTTTGGGACACAGACTGTATAATGGAATGAAATGGAATTTTAATTCGAATTATTTGACATCATCTTGTATTATACAAGATTGTTCGATAATGTATGGCAGTGCAAAAACATTTACACAGTCTTACATCCTTTAACAAAAACTGGATTTTGTAGCTGTCATGTAGCTTCATGTGCAATTTACTTGCTGGGCGTGACATTTGTGAAGCAAGAAAGGTGTCATTACAGAGGGGAGTTGTTCCGATTATAATTGAAAATAAATGAGCTTGGAATATGGTCCCTCTAAATTATTTTGATACGCATTCCAGTGGTCCAAAACATGATGTCTTCTTCAATCGGGAGAGGGCCGAGTTTTCCCCGAATATTGTCGAATTCAAAATAATTCAGCTGGGTCGACAAAAATTTAGTTTCAAAATTCGTGATATTTTCAGATTCTTGCCATACCATTTCATAAACCTCAAATTTCTTCCTGTTCGATCAATATATAAGGGATATTTATCCTCAAAGGTGCATTTTTTTTAATGAATAGACATGCACCATTGTATGATTTTAAGAAAAGAAGGAAAATCTAATAATTATAGGATAATATTGTTTAAAAGATTGAGATAAGGTCCCTCTTTTCATCTTCCTCCCACTCTCTATCTCTCTATGTTTGTCTCTCCCCCCCCTCTCTCTCTGTCTGTATCTCTGTATCTCTCTCTCTCTCTCTCTCTCTCTCTCTCTCTCTCAGCAGCTCTATCTCTCTCTCCCCCCCTCTCTCTGTATCTCGCTCTCTATTCCTTCACTTTCTCTCTCTGAATTCAGTGCTGTCCCCCCCCCCTCTCTCTCTCTATTGATTTTACTCTCTCCCATGACAGCTCCGTTCATCTATTCCCATTTTCTCTTCATATACCTGATCAATGTTTCCATAATAAAGTCCGACAAATCCTCAGTCATGCCCACCATAATTGATCTGTGACTTTGGTCACAGAATACTATACTACTAGTAATTCAGTCACTCTTTATGTGCTAGAATATGTTGATAGTAACAGTAGGCTATATTGCTTAATTTCAGCGTGCAATGCCACATAAAACTTTTAAAGAATCTTCTTGTAAGTGATACAAAATCAATGCGGTAATAATACTAAGATTTAACTTCCCATATATTATTAAACAGACTCAAATCAATAAACAAAAACGTCTATTTTTTCAAAAACTCTACATTTTATAGCACCTGACAATGTTAAAAATATATAGTTATATACAAATAGCGATTATCAAGACCAATTAAGAAAAAATTTGGAATTTTCAGCACAGGCCATTCCATGCAAGCAGTCATAATTTGAAGATTATATTCTATATCGTACTTTGAATAATCAAATAAATGAAAAACAAGTTGTTCATTAATGAAAAAAATAGTTTGAAAAGTATCGGACAAAATGACAAAATATTGTCCGTTTTCAGTTATGACCAATTTTTTTTATTCTTATTTTATTTATTTATTTATTTATTTATTTATTTTTTTTTTTTTTGGGGGGGGGGGGGTTCTCCTGCTGTTATAGATAAGTAGATACCTTTCCAAATGATAAAATTGCACTTTAACGGCTGAAGAAAACATAATAAGCATCTTAATAACGAGAATGTAGGCCTAAAACGTAAAGGGGGTATCTCATTGGAGGAGATGTCGCCACGACTCTCGCAAGTGATCAGTCGCGGTAGTCAACGCGACTGTGGACACGTCGCTACGTCGCAGAGACGTCGCCGCGATAGGAAAATCTTATGAGACTGAACATTTTGAATTTTTCTGCAATTCGGGAGACGTCGCAGAGACTCTAGAGAACTCGCTGCGACACGTCGCGACGTGTCGCCGCGACTTCTCGGCGCTTCCGTATACTCGGAGTCGCAAATAAGTCGCGAACCCGTCTCATGACCATTGAGATACCACCTTGAGTTAAGAAATATATACAATCAATGAATAAGGCCATTTTTGGGGTGGGGCACCCTTTTGATTTCCACTTAATCGAAATAACTCGGTACCGACTGACTGAAAAAAAAATCTATCAATAAACAACTAGAGTTGCCCACGCCTATTGCTCCCCTATAATGAACTAAGGTGTTCCGACCACGGGGCGACAATCCAATGTTCCATCGCCTCTTGTAACACAAGTCGTGGCGACAAATACTGTCGGGGTGATCATACCCGGGTCACTAACAGCTGGTTGCGTGGTTGGGGTGGTCGTGGAAACTGGTGGTTGAACTTCACTCTCCTCAGAAGAACTACTCTCATCACTATCCGATTCAGCGGATCTATATCTGCGACCAGGCCGACCTGTAATGTCAGATACCAGACATAACAGTCATGTTAATCATGGGCGTCAATCAAGGGGGGGGGGGGCGGAGGAGACACATCCCAATCATTATTTTATTACTCTTCTATTTTTTTTTTTTTGGTTGTTTTTGTTTGTTTGTTTTTTTTTTTTTCAGGGGGGGTAATATCAAACCCACGTGTTTGTGCTTGTCCATTAAGACATTTCTTGAGATTCTTGAGCTAATAGATTGTTTGACGTTAGCTTGACAAAAAAAATCGAGTACTGTTTTTTTTTTTTGCAGGGGATATCCTCAAGCAATCTTAAAATACTTTGCGAACTCTTTTGGATATGGCTCGGGGATGATGATGATTGAAGGGGGGGGTGGGGCGGGGGGGGGGGTCCGGAGGTCAATTGAATTTGTGTTATTGAGACCCCCCTCCCTCTTATCAGGTCTCCAGTTTGCTGGTTGTGCCCCCTCTTCGATTTAGTAAAGATTGACGCCCATGATTTTCATGGACCTGTCGCAACTATTACTCTTTTTTTTTTTCGCATTGGAATGACGCGGATTTTTTTTTTTATGTGGATTTTTACAAATCATTTTTGAGTGGGGCTTACCAGCGTATATATATTTTTTCGACCCCTCCCCCCCCCCCAATGTTGTGCTTATCATGTAAATCTATATATTCTGAGAGCAGAGTCTATGTTCTTTCCCTGCCAGGCACTGGTGACACAAAAGTAATGATGACAATAATAATAATCGTAATGATAATGGTGATAATAATGTATAGGTTTTCCCGGTCAATTTTAAACTCTTTGCAATCAAATTTGTTCATTCAATCTAAACGATACCACATGGAGCGGAGCTATCGGTCAATTGAATTAACGTTTAGAGTTTTAATCGCGATCACATTTCGGTCGAAAGTGCTTGTAAGAATGTCAAATTGATCGGAGATAGTTTAAACTTGACCGGGAAAACCTATAATAATAATAATAATAATAACAATAATAATAATAATAATAATGATAATAATAATAATAATAATAATAATAATTGAATAGATAAAAGAACTTAAAATTGAATTAAATGATAAATAAATAAAACAAAAGATTTAAAAATTTTAATTTACCAAATACATTGATAAATTAAGAAATATATTAAACAAAATAATATAATAATAATTGATAATAATGTATTCAATAAATAAATAGAAAAATGAAAAGTAAAAAAAAAACAACCCCGAATATTAAAATGTAAAAAATAAATAAGAAATAAACAGAAAGACATGAATAAAGGAAAAAAGTCAGGGTATACAGAGCTGGAACTGAATATAATCCATATTGCTTAATTCATTTTTTAATTAATAATTTAAGTTATGAATGTTATATAATTGTCATGTCACATAAATTGCAACACTGGATTTACCTGGCTGGGATATAATGTAGGTTGGGGCGGTCCGCGGACTATGGTTATTTAGTTAACTTTACTCAATGCCTGGCAGCCCAGCCAGGTGATTCCAGTGTCTTTATATCGATATGTTTTTATATGCAATCAATTTTATTTATATTGTATGTCATCTTTCTGCCGAAAAAAAGAAAATAATAATAATAATAATAATAAAAGTAGGACTGGTGCATTTAAGCATAGACTTCCCTTCTACGTCTATGATTTAAGGGTTCATTAAGATAAAGGGGGAAGGATAAGATATCCCAACCCTGCACGCCCTGCACTTTATTTTATGTCCGTTTTCAGTACTGGAACAGAATACTAATTGTTCAATAAAGGAAAACAATTCATGAAAATGAGTCATGACGAACTTAAAAAAAAAAAAAAAAAAAAAAAAACGGAAACGTGGAAATGTGGTTCTTCCTTTCCTACAAGGTTGAAAACAAGTACACATTTTACTTAAAAAGAAAATAATATGTGAATAATTATTACTCATTGTTTAAAATGACAGCCCCACCTGTGACCACGCATCATAATAATTGATGTTTGGGGTTTTGGGTTTGGCGGAAATAATTATGAATGATTTAAGGTTGATGTTTCCCAAACAAAGGAAATGCTTCATTGAAGATTCTTTTCAATGGAAAAGTGTTAGATATTAAAAAATATATATTTATTACTACAAAAGGAATATATTATGAATCATTCAAGTTCAAAGTTCCCGAATTCAAAGGAAGTATTGAAGGCATTACGCTTATAAGGTGTTGACTAAAATGCATAACAATTACTATAGGTTTTCCCGGCCATTTTCATCCCCCATTCACTCAATTTGCGGAGCATTCAATTTAGCTCATTTTTTGGCCTGTGCTTAAACTGACATTTCAATATCGCACTTTAGGAATTCAATTTAATGTGAACAGCGACCGAAAAGGTACTTTAGTCAATCAAAGACGTACAAAATTCGCCTATTTCACAATGGTGATATTCAATTCACATTTAATGTAAAAAAATAGCTAATTTGTACTTATTTGTATTTTCTATTTCATTTTAAAGCTATCTATTTAATGCAAAACCCTACTCAATTTCACCTAGTATGTTATATGGTGTGCTAACGCAGGATTTTATAATTGCAAAAGAAATTATGTATCAAAGTCAATCTTTGAAAGGAATGGTCATAGTGTTAGTGCTTATAACTGAATATAATGAATCATATTCATCACCATATCCCACATATAGATTCTGATAAACAATCAACACTTCTGGTAATAGGCCATGGAGATGGAGAGAGATCGAGATGAACGCATCACCCCTGTCTCTCCATTCCTCTCCAGGGCAATGACGTTACAGCAATGTTATATGTCTATATTTTGTTTCATTATATAATTTTGATTTCATAATCTTTCTTAATTTATTATCACTTTCGGAAATGTAGGGACATGTGCCTTAAAAAGGCTCCATGCTTTCTCTCTCTCTCTCTCTCTCTCTCTCTCTCTCTCATAATCTTTTCTTCATTCTCTGTCTTTCTTTTATATATGATATGGCGTGGATGGCCCTCCATACGCACCACCCTCTCTATTCCTCTTCAGGGAAATGATGTTATGGCAATGTTATTTGTATTATTTATATATTCATTATTTAATTTTCATTTCATAATCCTCCTTCATTTAATCATCTTCTGAAATGTATAAACATGTGCCAGCAAACAAAAGCTCCATACTTCATTATTTTTCTTTCATATATTTTCTTTTTTGAAATTTTATTCATTCTCTCTGTTTTGTTTTGTTTTGTTTTTAAATTTTATTTTTAGATATATGCGCATTTTCCATCAATTGATGTGTATTTGATGTGTCATTGAATACTTTTGTTTTCATTATTTTATGAACGCTTTTTTTATTCATCATTGTAATTTGGACAGTTAAATGAGTTCGAAGAGAAGTTGCAAGCCCCCCCCCCCCCTCCCGCTCAGGGGTTAATCATACTTTGTCTTAGCAAAATTACCCCCTTTTCACATGTTCGGGACACTATTTCGGTTTTGTCCTTAAAAGAATTAGAGATACCCTAATTAAAATTGGTCGGGTGGGTGGGGGGGGGGGGAAGAATGATAAAAGACCCCTATTTAAATCATTTCTCGGGGTTTTCCCCTGGCTGAGCCCCTAAAATATACCCTTTTCCGGGAAAATCGAGAACGAGCATACGGGAACGAGCATATAGCATGAATTTGAAATATCCACTGGTGAATTTGAATGTCAAAACCAAGCACAAATTCTCGCTGGTGCGAAATTGATTGCACCTTCTGACATTTTTGTTTGATCGAGTCTTTTATGAAATCGAAGTAAAGGAAATGAAATTGAATTTTTTCTTTATCTAAGTGAAGTATAAGGGGTTAATGGAACATTCAATTTCGCTTGAAATTGAATGAATATTCGTGAAACCGACTGCATGGAGGATGAAAATGGCCGGGAAAACCTATATTAATGATTACCATTGGGAATTGCAGTTAATTTGGGGCTTCATACCAACAATAGAATTTATGAAATTTAAGCTCTAATTTAAATAGGCCTACTTGTTGTTTAAGTAGCAAAAAAAAAAAAACCCTGCAAACATCCCCATTCACTAAAAAAACGTAATCCTTCATTTATTTTAAATATCGTCATTTCATTGTTCACAGAAAAAAAAACATGAAACGACCATGAAAGATGACATGGCAAAAATTAGGAACTTCAACAATATTACTACAATCGAAAATATTTTCATCGGAAATCATTATCATTATCATACGATGGTTAAAAAAATTATTTTGCTCTTGAGGACTGAAAATGTGTGGTATACCTTGAAAATTGTCTCTTCAAATAAAACTATTTTTCATAGGAAATGATGATTAGAATAAAATTTTGCGAACCAAAATGCGTCATATTACTGGCAAAGCTATATGAGCTATGGATTTACAATGAAAGGCAATTTACATCGGTAATCGTGATTCTAATGGATCTCTGGTTAGTCCTCATAGGCATTCCGATTTATGATATATTTGACAACTTCCCTTTTGTTTAACGATCGATCGACCAATGAGTCAAACAAACATAATAATGTGTTCTAGATGGGTACATGCAGGTAATATGGGCCAGCAGGTAATATGGGCCACCTGAAGCAAATCATGTCGTGACCGTCGACCGGTGACCGGTGTGAGCACCATAATGTTGTTCACGTGACCTGTTTACGAAAATATATCGTCGTGAGAGCATCTGATGCCGAAATTTATCTGAGAAAATTGCTGAAAACCAACAAGGTAGATAAAACTTACGGCATTTTTTTTACCCTGATGTAAAATTTGATATTTCACAGAATGTGATGGTGAAAGAGTGTTTGAGGGGGTAACCTCAATTGTTTTGTATATTTAGTAAGCTTATATATAGTTTCTTTTTGATCATACTAGCGTGTACAGGTCAATCTGTTTTAGTGAAGGGGTACAATGTGGCATTGCATGCTTGCCTGACACAGCAACATTAGTGCAGGTAATATGGGACATCCAAAATGGCGGAAATGATTCTGGTACTTAGTATTGGGATGAGGCATCAATCTCTTTGCTACGATTTTTGGGGTATATTCACAGTATATAATTAATATAAATAACTTATTGTAGATCTATATTGACTTGTATAATGAAAATAATATTTAACTAATATTTAAAAAAAGAAATAATATACAAAATACATAACAATGAAATATATAGTCAAAGGATTTACTGAAGTGTCTTATAATTTCAAATTGTATCTTAAAGTTAATGATTTTCAACATTTTAAGCAAATTCCAGACATGGTAGAGTCATTGTAGTTTTTAAAACATACATTAAATACATTGTGCCCATATTACCTGCACATGCATATGCAGGTAATATGGGCACTTTGGTAATGACGTCAACATTTGAATATTGCAGACAGGGGGGTTGGTGATAATTGTTTTTCTTCACAATAAGAGTTAGAGCAGTAGTCATTGATTCATATAAACAAAGATTAGAGTGTGTGTCATTTCGTAATTTTAAGCAAATTAGGCAAATGAGCTTAGGGGGCCCATATTACCTGCATGTACCCTATAGCTGAAAAAGAGGATTTGTTTTTTGCATATTTTGAGGTAAAACTTATGTTTGATATTGGAGTTCTTATGTGTTTCAATCCGTTTTCCCCATAACGTATAAGTTTAATAGTAGAACTGGAGTTCATGAAAGCAGTACACTGTAAAAAATGTTTGTATTTTTACAGCAAATCTGCTGTCAGCAGAGTCACCATAAAAAATGTAATTTAAAAAACAGTTTTATTGTAAATTTCTCCTGCTAATAATTACGTAAGAAATACAAAATATACATCAGGAGTAACACATTTTTCCCGTTTTAACCAAATATGTAAGCTATAGAACTCTAATGATTTTTTTTCTTCTCTTTCATTAATTATTAGAGGAGAAATTTACAGCAAAACTGTTATTTCAAATTACATTTTCGTATGGCGACTCTGCTGACATCACTTTGCTGTATTATTCTTTTACAGTGTGCACTGTAAAAAATATATGTATTTTTACAGGAAATCTGCTGTCAGCAGAGTCGCCATAAAAAATGTAATTCAAAAAACAGTTTTGTTGTAAGTTTCTCCTGCAAATAATTACGTGAGAAATAAAAAATATACGTCAGGAGTAACACATTTTCTTCCGTTTTAACCAAATACGTATGCTATAAAACTCTAATGATATTTTTCCTTCTCAACATTATTCTTAAGGGAGAAATTTACAGCCAAACTGTATTTTAAATTACATTTTAGTATGGCGACTCTGCTGACATCACTTTGCTGTATTTTGTCTGTATTTTTTTTTACAGTGTAGGCCTATATACAGTCTGTGTAAAAAAAATGGTACAGTCGGGAAAAAAAATTTAGGTGTGAAATATTTTCAAATAATATGTGTATGTGGTACCAAAATAAAGCCAAATAATTTTCCTTGCTGATGCGCTTTGTTCTGTATAATTTGATTTCGTAAAACAAAAGTTATGCTAAATTTTGTGCGACGCGACGAGGAACAAATCGAAATTGAGCACTTCATGGCCATTATGCGAAACCTATACACAAAGGCATGGGACGGTGTGCGAAAAATTGATTTTTCTTGATTGTAGAAAAATAGTCATATTTCAAAAATTACAGCACTAAATGTGATGAAAAAAATTGCAGGTGAAAGCCTGATCCTCCTGTTTTTTGAAATTACCAAACAATAGCAGGCTGTGATTAATCTTCATACTATAAAAAAATGTTTTCCACTTGTACCATTTTATTTGACACAGACTGTATATACTTAAAGGAATTAGGCCTTGATTTCGACTATCATGACTGCTTGTACATACAAGATCACAAGTTAGCAAGTTCTTACGAACTAGAAGCAACAGGAACAATATAATGGCAAATAATATTTTGTTGGCAAAACCACAACTTTCATTCTTTCATTTATGATCTCATGAATGGAATGCACTTGAAGTAAAAGGACAAGATAAACTAATCCCAAACACAAGGACATGCGAAGGAAAGAAATTGAATGGGAATTGAGAATCCACACTTTATAGTCTGTATGGAGAGGCACATGTTGTGGAGGGGAGGGGTGCAGATGTTGCGGAGCCGGTTTTTTTTTTTTTTTTTTTTTTTTTTGGGGGGGGCTATAATGAGGATTTAATTTCTTCCACTTCTTTGTGGCAAGGTAACTATTACGGAAAAGAAATCAGAACTACTATATTTTTGGCCGTATATCATGTGCAAGGTCCATTAATGTATAAACAGGGATGAACTTATACATTTGGCATTCGCATGGTTACAGTCAAGCCATGCATTATAGTCATATGATATAAACATTTTTACAGTGCTGCACGTGACCCTACTTTTGCAAACTTGCAAGGTACGATTGTGATCGAAGAAAATCAGTAAAGTTTTTAAATTTGTAGACAAAATTAATTTGGCATCAGTACCCTGTCAGGTGATTATGATAATATAGGCCTACGTGGTCTTTTTGTTTATCACAGTTAGTTTGACTCGGTGCACATTTCAATATCATCCCATAACTTGGGAAAAGTTGTGATCGAGAGATGTTCTTGTAGACGTTTGGCGTCGACCCCCTTATGTAAGGTGAAATCTCCGATATTATATATTATTCATCGGGAAGTGCACGTTATACGTTTTAAAGACTGCGCATGCTCAGACCAATTATCACCCCGCAACATGTGACAGGTTACAATCACAGAAAGTTCTTTGCATAATTTGGCTTCATTTTAGGGTCACGTGCAGCAGCTGATCTTAGAGTGAGACGATATACGAGGTCGTGCCAAACGTCATCATTCATTAATTTACTGCGTGAGTGAGAACTTACAGACCTATAATATGATCAAGTTCAAGAACTATTTGAAGTTGGATAGTAGAGGATGATAATTGATATAAATATAGACAGGGATTGGGTTATGTTGTCAGGTTGGTGCAATGACGAACAATGAGCAAGTCATCATTTTTACCTCTCATTTTATCATTACATTAATTGAGAGCCATGGTAAGCAGTGTTGTTGAGTTCTGTTTGCATTGTTATTGAACATAATTATGACAATCTAAAAGCTTGCTTACTTCTAAATTCTTAGGAAGCCTACGATCGACCGCACGATTTATAACATAAAAATAAACGTATTTCTATGGTTGTCTAACAACCTATCCAAGCTACCCACTTTCACATTGAACAAAAAAAAAAATAAGATCCTTAGTTGTAAGTCATATATGGCGACGGTGTGTTTATTCGTTTGATGTGAACTATAATTGCCCCCACCTCACTGTTTCATTTTGATTATTCGAATTTATTTCAACACTTCAAAAATAGTATACGCAAGTCTCGTCCAATACTAATATAGTATATACATCATTATACTCTCTTCTCTCTTCTCCTTTCAAAGTTTCAATCACTCATAATTTTATTTTTCTTCAGGGAAACGATGAGCAATGTAGATAAAAAAAAACAACTGCTTTTAATAATATTGCCTGGGTTTAAAAACACAGCACAATTCACTTAGCCTAATATAAACCACCTCTTTCCTACATATGAAAATTCCAATTGATAATATATAACTTGTATAGGTATTTTCAATTCTTGCAAATTCTATTTCATTATATTAAAATTATGCATAAAGTCTCCTTTTGTAACTATGTTAAAGTGGCTATGTATATAGCGGTTCATCCATTTCACTTTTTGAGGTTGGGGGTTCGAACCCCCTTTTCAAGACTGTTTGACACCCTCCATTCAGGTGTGAATTTAGAACCAAGATATTCATGATATTGGAGCCCATTATTATTGCCCCCTTGATAGTAGAAAGTATATAACAAATTATATATATTCTATAAAAGAGCAAAATGGGTCTGTCATTTTACACTGACGTCAATTCAATATCATTTTGAGCAAGGTATGAGCATTTTAATGCATTTTGTCTGAAAGAAGCTCACAATGATGGGTAAAATATGATAGCATCAACCGCTCAAATTTTATTTTGTCATGAGGATACAGCGAATGTGAACGCACTCCACAATATTCCTACTATTATAGTTATTATTATTATTATTATTATCATCACTACTATTTATTATAGATGTAATATGGTTGCTCAAATATATTCGAGATATACTCACCTTGTGTCGTTGAGAATAACAAACACACTGATAAAAGAACTGATAGAATCATCGTTATTCTGAGTACTGCCATCTGTATGATGAAAGTAAGAAGAAAACTTGATATAATCTTTATTTGTTTTTAATGTAATCTAAACGAATTTTGTTTTGTAAGTTGGTGGGAAAAAAAAAAAAATGCTTTTTCAAAGTGTGTCGGATATAATTACGTATATAAAAGTAATATACACAAAAACAATATGGTAATAGTTTGCACAGCAATCTTAGAAAGGTTAAATCCAGTTTTGAAATTCATAATCGTAGGCCTATTCATTTTTTACTTTGTTTCCATTGCAATATTAGCATATTGTGTTCAATGTACTTGCCGTTAGAAAATACCCCTCCATAAAAATAAAAAAAATAAAAAAAACAACGGAATATATACTCTTTCTCCTTTATTTTCTTGTTAAAATGTTAAAACATTGAAATAGAACTCTTTCTTCGTTATTTTCTTTATACTTTTTAAGAGACGTCTTTCCATTGCAACTCCAGGCTACTCACTTCTATTTACCACGTACAATTATGCTTAGGTTGGACAAAGTCACGTGCCAATACCGATTAGATTACGTATCCTCAAATTGACGCTGAATCGTCACCTGTCCGTATATTTATCATTATGTCTATGAAATGACTGTGGTCAACAAACGATTATGATTTTCAATAATACAGCAATGTGTAAATTAGTTGGTTTTCAAATACTTTGGTCAGTTTAATTCGTCATGTTGGTTGTTTAGACAAGTCGGTCACGTGCTCTTTAAATGCATTTGAAATGACTGTGAAGGAGTGCATTTTCCGATCCACATTTAGAGTGAAAGAATTTCCACTCAAAATTGAGTGTGAAACTGCATTCGGGTCTGAGTGAGTTTGAGTTCAGCCCTCTCAATCGATGACAGAGTTAGCCCGTTTTTGTTTGATATTGATATGCAAGCTGAATATTCCACTCGTGTAAACGAGTAGAATCTCATAGAATAGGTAAATGATCAATAACGACCATTCAATAGGCTTATTAGATATATGGCTTGTGACAGAGGAAGATATAGGCCTAAACTGATTCAATAGACTCTGGTTCCATTTCGGATGGAAACGTTTAACTACATTGAGTGAACGCTAACAATGACCAGTCATTTTTTCTCTCTGGGGAGAAAAAAAAATTGTCACTCATATAATTATTCAACTTTGAGAAAATACATAGAGTAATCAGGAAAAAAATATCTGCCAACTTCTAGATTATTCTTAATTCAAAGCAAAAATGTTCACACACGACATGAATTAATTTACTAAAAATATGACATTTTCCTTCAACATCACATGATGTCGTGTTAATTCACTTGAAAGAAGTTTGGCCAATTTCATTTTTTATGACAAGCACTTCCGATTATCTTAATCATCGAACAACAAAGAAGTTCGGGAAAATATCAGTAGAAGGTATAACGCGCATTTTGTTTGGAATAACGCCAAAATTATAAAATTGCGGCATGATTATACAAAAATATAAAACGGAAATTACAAAATTCTATTGAAAACGTCTAAAACCTGTTCAATTTCCTTATCATTCAAGGTTACCAGTTTCTTTCACAATTAGGCCTATGTCCAATCACTTTTTGTTTTTTCTTTGCATCTTATACTATATCCGACATAATGTAACCTGTACTTAAGCCAACCGAACGAACGCAAATAGATATTTTTTCACTGTTGATTGAATAGAAACATATAGTATACACAATTGACAATGAACAAAATTAATCCAGTAGCCTAAATCTGACCGAGTGTCCGTCTTATATATATGGGCAAGCAACCAAGGTCATAACTTTACAAAATAAAAGTTAGTCTAAATATGTTGTATGTGACTTTTATTTTGAACTTTATTGTGGATAACGTGTTAAGGCTATCCATTAAAATTAACATGATTAATAAAATAGTCTGATAACTTGACGATCGATGTAATAAATGATTTGCGAGATCAAATTAATTTAGGCCTACCCACTCCTGCCTTGCGAATTCTAATGACATCGTCACTTTATCTTCAAGTATACAGTCTATTAAAAAAATACTTATAATCAGACTTTATTAATTCAAAGGTTTTCATGAAAGAATTAAGGCCATCTCAGATGTTTAACTTCATGACTAAAAGTTGGGATGTTTTAAATCAATGAATCACGTATAATACAGAAGAGTTCATGTGTTTGGAAACAACACGTTTTTGTGATAAGCTATATCATGCTTGTTACTATTAACGAGGCTTAACAAAACCCAATTTCCACAATAGATTGCACATAAAAAATGTTTAGTTACAGTAAGCATGACAATCTGTTGAAGAACAAAAATTACAAGATCATTATCAAGAAATAAAGAAAGTAAAGAGAGAGAGACAAACTTACTGTGAATTTGGTGATAATTGTAAGTTAGGATCCAAGTCGAATATTTCCAAAAGTAGAAGCCTGGTAGAAGCTGCGGCACTCCCACAGGGTGAAAAACATTTATTTACAAAGTTTTAATTGTCTTTTATTGCCGAGGTATTGTGTTCCTTCTCCCAGTTTTGTTTCAACTGTCGATTAGTAGTTAAAAATATGATTTATAACCGTCAAAGTCTCGTTCTTGTAGCGCTCTTATAAACAATGACGCAATCAAATGGCGAGGTTTCCGTCTATATATTTTAACAGGAAAAGTGACTATGAAATTAATCAAACTGTGTCAAGGGATTTAGAGGGTAATCCTTTGGCTTTTTCTAAGTGCGCGCGCTGATTTGTTTTAAATGGATCCGGGAGGTTCATGGTTATTGCGGGTAAAGAGCAGAAATAGATGATGTTTCATTGAGAAGTACAAAGTGATATGATCTATTTCATGAATTTCAAACACCATAATGGTATACTGTTGTGGATCCAGTATTTCATGAGGGGGAGGGGGGCAAACTTGGAATTTCAGATTTTGGTACACCAATATTTGTCCCCGACAAACTGGGCGAGCTAAAAGGTAGATCAAATTGTGTTCACGTCACGCAAGCGGAGGGGCCCGGGGGGGGGGGCGGGTAATGGTGTTAACAAAATTGTCGACTCCGGTCATCAAAAAGGTCATATATCGCCCATAGAGCAGGGTTGTCGGGTCAATCGGGTCAGTCATCTTTTTTCTTGTCTTTTTGTTCCTATTCGGGGGGGGGGCTGATCCGCTCTTGTGCTTATAGGCTATATGGCCGCTAGGCCACAATCAAGATCAGGCTGAAAAACTTAGTAGGGCATAGGTTTACAGGTAACTGGGGTTTTTATAACTTTGGGGAACTTTGACGGGAGAGATTGGGGAAGGAGCGACACAAGGAGGGGAGCCCGGCCGGGACAGTTCAACATTTAAAAATATTTTTCTTAATCTACATATATACTGAAAAACACTTTACTCTTTCTAAGAAAAAACTTTTGTTTGTTTTGCAAACGATGAAAGCGAGGGGAGTTACAGTGGACACTCTTTATTACCGATTTATTGAAATGGTCATGTTTAAGAAAAAAAGAAAAAAAAAAAAAAAAACAGTGTTACAAATTTGTCAGTGTACAGTTAAATCATTTTTATGAATTGGAAACAATAATAGCATCCTTTTTTTGGGGGGGGGCGGTAAAATGTCCATAAAAATGTGTTAATTTTTTAACTATACACTCTGAGCTCAAAGCTGCGATATAGTGAATGGACATCCATTTTCCGGGGAAATAGTCTATATGCCTATTGTCGGAATTCCCGATTCCATGACAATCAAATTAATAGTTGTCCAGTGAAAGGTGGGGGGGGCACTAACTTCTACCCTGATCTCGTAACGCACTCACTGACCATATATGGCAAATTCATATCCGTATATAATGCTACAGTCACACAGACACTTACGTATAGTTACGTCCGGTTGCGTCCAAAAATTATTTTCTTTTCTGCGGATCCCCAATGAAATTAAATGAAATTAATGAAATTATCAATATTTCTACTGCTGACTATGACGGGTAGGCATCCGTGGGGATCCGCAGAAAAGAAAATAATTTTTGGACGCAACCGGACGTAACTATACGTTAGTGTCTGTGTGACTGTAGCATAACAGACATTTTAATTTTCGTTGTACGAAAGTGCAAACAGATTATCCAATATGATACTGTAAACCAATTTTTTTGTCAATAGGCTTATAAACCAGTGTTTTACCATGGAGATACGTATCTCCATGGTTTTACGGTAGTTTAAGAAATCGGTATCAGAAAACCATATAAACACCAGGAACGCGGAAATACTACCAATGTCGGTCTATATACCAATGATGTCGTCATCACGCGAATCAAAGGATCAAGGGATAAGGTTGTTTCATCATTTTTGTCACCGCTGATTTATTTCGTGATTGTGCATCGAGGAAGCATGTAATGTCTTTGCAAAAAAATAAAAAAATAAAAATGCATTGCGGTAAGGGGGGGGGGTAGGCGCAGCCAAAATTTTAACATGTAGGCCACAGTCAAAGAATGTTTTTAAAATTATAGCCATGATGCGTCCTACAAATTAATTCTACTCTATGTAAAATGTAAAGCCACGTATACCAATGTGCGGCATTAAATCGTAATTAAACAAGGCGCGTCCATTAAGAGGCCAGACGCAACAAAGTGACGTTGGAAATACGGCTGAGAAGCGCAGAAATCTATACAGCTGGCTGCAATTATAAATTAGCTCACAAAAACTCGCGTAAGAAGACTTCCCTCCAGTGGAATGGTATTGTCCGTTTGGTTGAGCAATCTACTCGTGGAGATGAAAGAAATTGATGAACTTTTATCATGTTGTTAGTTAATAGATTCTCAAGACCAGATGGAGGAAATACACATTTGGGCAAGCTTATAACATTATTGTGCTGAAGTTGTAATCAGAATATGCAATTCATATAAATTGATACTCAAAACAATGACATAGATTGTGAACTTGTCACAAGTCTTGTGAAGACGCCGTTCACATGTTTCTATGCGATATGCATGTGATAAGCGTAAATATTGACTAGTCGAGGAAAGAACCTCTTATGATTATGTTCAAAGTGACATGACTTTTTTGAAATCAATTAAAATGAATGTACCATCTCCGGAAAGCTGAAAATTCAAGCTTTTAATTGCCCTGTGAACAATAAGCTATTATAGTATAATGCGGCATCGAGGATCAAAACTATGCAGCGCATGAGCTATTTTGAGAGCAAAATACACCATATTGTACAGGAATTTGATCTGACTAGGCTTTCGAATTGACACAAGTGACAGGACTTTTTTTTCCTTTGCAATAAGTTATTCCTATTTTTGAAAAAATTCATACTCTTAGCGTACTTATTCAAGTTGAACATTTCTTTGAAAAGGTAGCTGCTCGCCACAATAAAGAAAATAAAGTGAAAAACTGTCCAAAAACAAAAACAGTCAATGGGCACGTTCGCTTTGAGTAGAATGGTAGCGCCCTCTATCTCTTAAAGGACTTATCTGGGCTGGAGTTTGCATTATTAGAAAAATAAAGTAAAATCGAAAAAGCACAACACTGAAAATTTCATCAAAATCGGATGAGAAATAGCAAAGTTATGAATTTTCTTAGGTTTTGAATTTTTTAGGAAACAGTTTTTCAAATTGGCAAACTGATGATGTCTCAGTCCCCCTACTTTCTTTGTATTTTATTGTATGAAATACCAATTATCAAGATTTTCTGCCCCAAGGACATACAACAGGGATTAATCCTTGTGGAATGTTCAAGGTCACAAGTGCTTTTATTTATTTCAGTATGAGGAACAGATTTTCTGTATACGCAATATATGAAAAAATGAGATAAATAGGATTTCATATAATACAATACAATACACAAGAAGTAAGGGGACTGTGACATTATCAGTTTGCTCATTTGAATATTCGAATATTCAAATGAGACAATGTGACAATTGCCAAGAACTGTTTTACCCAAAAAAGTCAATACCTAAAAAACGCATAACTTTGTTATTTTTCATCCGATTTTGATGAAATTTTCTGTGTTGTGCTTGATGAATTTTACTTAATTTTACAAAACTTTTTCATTTCAGCCCGGAGCCCTCCTTTATGCTACAGTCACACAGAACTAACGTTTAGTTACGTCCAGCGTTGCGTCCAAAAAAAGTCATTTTTTCTGCGAATCCCCACGGATGCCTTCAATAATTATAAGATATACGGGACAAAATGCGGATGATACGAATAGTTACGTACAGATACGGACACTTGCGTCCATTTACGAATAACCTTACGAGTCTACTCGGTCTTTGTTCTTTTCCGACTTCCGGAAACTTCCGGACACTTCTGAACACTTGCGCGGATTGACATACGTATACACATAACTGGGAATTGCAATGAAAAATTATATTCTGTCTGGTCAATGAGTGTGGGTTTTTTTAAACCTTCGCTAACAGATCACCTTTCCTATTTCTGCTAGTTATATGGCTTCAAAGTCCTACCCAAAAATCAAAGTGGTAGGTACAAAGACAAAGGCTGAAGAGGGCTACGTGGCAACAGACGTTGATCCAGGTGGCAAGCACCCTCCCCCACCCCCAAAAAAGAAGGGGAAAAAAAGAAGAGACTAAGAGAGAGAGAGAGAAGAGAGAGAGAGACGAGAGAGAGATGAGAGAGAGAGAGAGAGAAGAAAAAAAAGAAGAAGAATGTAAAATAATTAGGTTTCAAACCACTTTTAATATCACTTCTATATACAGGCAATTCAAGAAGATTAGGTCCCTAATAAACAGACATAAACGAATTATTTTTTTTTAAATAAAGGAACCAATCGAAAGATAAAACATTCCAGAAGAGACAACATGCGGCGAAATCGCTAATTTACGCAATTGATTATGAGATTATATTATAGTTTTCAAAGAGGTTTATCTTTTTCAAAAGTTTAACTCGCATTTATAAACGTATAGAAGAGGAAAAGAGAATTTCAATTTATGGCCCTACTTTTTTTGCTCTCACAATTTTTTTTCTCACGTATATTGAAGTTATTATAAAATTCAAAAGCAAAAGGGAATTTATATTAAAGTGATTATAATGATAATTTTCCCCCCTTTTTTTGGGGGGGGGGGGGCGAGTGCATAACTTACCTTGCTTTAAAACCATTTTATGACGTCTTTTTTTTTCACTCTCGCATTTCTATCATTCAGACAAAATTAAATTGTAGCCCAAACAGATCAGACTGCCCTGCTTTCCGAATTATTAAATTGTAAACAGAGTATTTGCGCTTTGCGCTCACGTGATTTAAATTACATAATTAAAACAAATTGATATCAATAACCCTTCTTGATCGAACATCGCGCTCTTAAGATGTCATAACCATGTTTATAATAGGGATTATCCAACTAAAACGAGATTTAAACAAAATTATTCAATATATTCTTATTATATAAAAGGGGGGAAATTATTTATATAAGATTTGATTGCAGATGATTTCAATCAAATATGGTTTCAAACATTCTGTTTTCCGTTAATTTTTATTGAGTGGAAGCTCGCTTGAATTATTATTAGTTTTTTTTATTTGGCCCCCCCCCCTCCCTCTAGGAAATTTAGGACCTGCCCCTCGAAGCTATTACATATATATAACCCCTATCCGTGTGCAAACAAGAACGGGTGTTCGGGAGCTCTAAAACGTGAAAGGACGCAATTATCCGCAACGCTTAAGTGTTTGTCCGTAGCCTCTTAAGTGTATTGTTTTCGGGTACTTAAACGTTTGATACGTTTAATTACGGATAATTGCGAATACTTACGGTGGACGCAATTAAACGCAAATGGACGGAACTTGTGAATTTTCCCGGATGGTCTGCGTCTTAGATACGGATAGTTACGTTAGTTTACGGAAAGTTACGTTTAGTTACGGTTACTTACGTAAGTCGACATCCGTAAAGTTGCCCTGCGAAACTTTGAACATTTCAAAATTTCGCAGGCTTGGCGAAGTCATTGTGCGTACCGATACGGTTCAGTTTCGGACAGATTACGTTTACTTACGTTCCCTGCGGATGACTGCGTCCGTGCTGCGTTCATGCTGCGTCCACTTAGACAAATCTATACGCAGCGGACGTAACTAAACGTAAGTGTCTGTGTGACTGTAGCATTAAGTTTAAAACTAGAATTGATATGTGCCGGGGTGCGCCGCCAATGATCGTCATAGGAGGAGTTACGAAAGAACCCCTTCCACTGATCTCTACCCTTTGGGTAGAGATCAGTGACCCCTTCGTGTCATACTCAATCTGTTATTGAAAGTGGAGGGCGCTGAAAAGAGACATCGCAAGTAGATTGGAATTTTAGAATTTTTCATGCGCGTATTCTGGGGGGGGGGCCTTTACGGGCCCGGTCCCCCCGGGTAGGCGCCCGAAAGGGGCGCCCAAAATGACCTCAAAGGGGCGCCAAATCGACCTTAGGGGAGCGCCAAATCGACCCCCCCCCCCCCCCCCGCTTATTGCTCATCGAGCGTGACGTGAAAAAAATTGAGTGTACCTTTTGGCTTGCCCAGTGTAACGGGGGAAAATAGGATGTACCATTTTGAATCACACTGGGGGGGGGGGGCGCCAAAATCGAAATCACATCGGGCCCCCCGGGGTGCCAAATCCTGGATACGCGCCTGTTTTTGTACATGTTTTCAGCCCCACCGTGACGGCTCCAAGGCCCATGTAATGAGAACTACTGAAATCAGGAGAAAAAGAAAACAAAACCCAAAACAACTCTAAGATCAATTATGAACCTTCAACGTCTTCACAAGGAGGTTCTATTGCACCTCATATACAGTGCGTCCCAGTATAATAATTGCCCACAAAAATTCGATTGTCTCTACCAGTTAAATGGATAATCTTCTGCTAGATGAGTTCAATGTTGTATCAAATAACTGTGATTATCTCGATTGTATTGATTTTCAGAGAACTGTGGATAATAATTTTGATGTCTTGCATGTTTTGATGGTAGGTGATCAAAGTGCCCTTTTTAACCACTTTGGAAAGGGGGACGGGTTGAACAAATACCAATTGTATATTTATTTGTAATGTATCATTGATCATTTATTTATATGTTGAAATAAAAGAAAATGTTGCCCTTTACAAAGGTGATTCCATTTCTTTGTTTCATGTGACAGCTTTTACCATTTCTTTGTTTCATGTGACAGCTTTTACTGTATGTTCATGACTGAAAGATATTCGAAATGAGAATACATAATTTGACTTGATTGAGTGTGAGATTGAGAGCATAAGAGAGATGTTTAGCACTACAAATTGCTAAGGTGGAAAGTGTGATGGGATAGATGGACAATTCCCTAGAACAGAAAAAGATCATCCATATGCATTGCTAAAGCCCCCCAAAATGAAAAATATCCATCAGATAGTCTCATAATTGTTACATTAAATCTGGATTTACTCAAAATCTTTGACCCGTTATCCAAAGCTTCCGAAAAATTCAATTTCTTTTGAAATAATTAATTGTTATTTGTAGATTACGTTATATTTTACCTGAAAAGGTCTTAATTACTTAATAGCATGGTACTCCCATACTTGAGTTATTGTAATGTTGCATGGGTATGATGGGGTAACACTTTCAGAACACATACTGATAAATTAAAAATTCTGCAATCAAACTTAAAGTCTCCAAGCAAACCTTTATTCTTTAGACTGAAGTTGTTTTCTATGATGAACTCATATCATTCAATAGTTTGATTTTTATGTTTAAACTTCAGTTGGGTCCTCAAACCTCTTTATTGAAAGATCTATTTGCCTCAAATTCGCAGACACATAATTATAATACTCGATAAAGAAATCTCATACACCGTCCTCGATCATGTTAGATTTTTTGTATAAAAGAATGGAATAGGCTACCGCTTGATATTAAAAACAGTACGACATTCTCAAGGTTTAAAATCCTTTGTAAATCAATACTATTTCAAAGAATAATGTTAAATTCAAACTAAATTTTATTTGACTATTTTATTATAGCCAACCTGTGTATGCCTGCTGTGTGTTGCTTGTGTTTTATGGGTGTGTTTGTGTGTGTGTGTGTATTAGTGCGGTACGGTATTTCACAAAAACATCTCTCGTGCAATATCAACGCCAAATTTCATTTTTTGGCATTTTTGGGTCCATTAGGGTCCAAGGTATTAGAAATTGAAGGGGGTCAAATTTTCAGACCCCTCCTTAACTTCCTGGGGGCCCTTTAGGGGGCGCCATAATGACCCAATAAGAAAATTGGGTGCATTCCTCCTCAAATCAATTTTAAAATATCTTTTTTTTCCATCTAAATTTACCAGACATGTGGTAGTAGTTCATTTCCAGTCGCATTCTATCTTAAAAGTTGAATTTTTCTTACCATAAAATGCCCAATTTGTGAAGAATTACACCAAAACAACATTAAAAAAATGAAAATGTTAAGAAATTCGTCTATTTTCATTAATTCTGGCTAAAAATTACAAGTTATAAGGTATTATTTGGTATCATACAGTGCAAGAGTTGAAGTGCACGTATCACACATCATCAAAACAGCAATTTTTAGCTTTTTTAATTTAAAAAATACCCTAATTATCCCTAAAATCTTACGCGAACACCAGATGGCGCCAAACACGCTGAAAAAAAATAAATGAAAAATTCAATCAAATATCATGTTCTGGGCACTCCAATGGCATGAATGGATCAGAAAAAAGATAAATTTGATATATATTATATACTTTTCACATGATTATAGACAATGTCATGCATTCTCGTTCGTTACTTTGATATCGATCCCCTCTATTTATTGAAGCTAAGCATTGCTCTTCATTTGTCCCACAGCATCAGATTGCGATGAAATATTGCATGCACTTCAGAGATCTATCTAATAGGAGACCTCGCCATAATATTCTAATAGTGCAGGAAATTGTTTGTTTCATTTGTTTTGTTTGTTGATAGACTATTTAGTTTTTGCATGATATAGCGATAATTTGTTATTATCAAAGAATAAAAAGTTTTAACATTATTGGCCTAAATTTTATGACAAGAAATAATGATCTGAAATGCCTAAATTCGGTATTATCAAATAGAGCATTATCAATGTCTATTTCTATTTCTATTCTTGTGTTTTTCACTTATGAATTTTATCTGTACCTTTTGTTTATTATTATTCTCCAGTATTATATTGCTTAGGCTTTTTTAGGACATAATATTCATAATTTTATCCAGTGTCATTATAAATTAAGAGACAAGACTCTGCACTAGAGAGCTACTGCATCCACTATACCATAATTATACATATAAGAAGCATTAAGCTCACAATGCCTATCAAGTCGATCTTTATCTTCACCGTCAACCAAGGAAAAAGTTGCTTCATATTATATTCCTCATCAAGGGCGGTGATGTCACGACTGGGGGCGGGTGGGACAGAAATCCCAGAAAGGGAATTGATAATATACTCATGCGGAATAAAGCGTCCCAAAGATAAATTTGTATATCCAACATTCGAAATAGAATGACCTACTTTTCAAATTATGCAGAAACTTATGACAATTTAAAAAATAAAGCATTTTAACAAATAAAATATATTCCATGAATACATATATAGCGA
This sequence comes from Paracentrotus lividus, assembly GCA_940671915.1. Lineage (NCBI taxonomy): Eukaryota > Metazoa > Echinodermata > Echinoidea > Camarodonta > Echinidae > Paracentrotus > Paracentrotus lividus. The sequence goes on along the minus strand of CALNVZ010000174.1, from coordinate 39,378,793 downwards.
CTTGAGGTAAGAGCATTTCATTTAATCATTGTTTTGTGTTTTGTTTGCGAAATTGTGCCCTATAATAACAATTAGCATTGTATTTGACATAAATTTTGCTTCTTTACTAGCTTCATTAGCTGATCACTTGACAAAAAATGTTAACCTTTAAAAATCGACGGGGGGGGGGGACGATCCCAGAAGAAAAAAAATCGAGGGGGGGGGACACATCCCCCCGTCCCCCTGTATCGCTGCCAATGCTCCTCATGGCTTCCACAATTAGATATACCTCTTTCAAGGTATAGCACATGGTCAAGGGGAGCTAAGGGACATGCTTTTAAAGGCCAGGGCGTGCGCACAAGATGATAATCAAGATTAATAATAAAGTTTTTGCCCCACTGCTCGAGTGTCCAAGAATTGAAAGGCTGGTCTGTCACCAGACATTGGTGTCTGCGTAGTATTATCGATAAAAGAATCGGTGTCCACTCCCTTTATTTTGCTTATCTATTTTCTTTTTCTTTACAGACAAGGGAAACGAGAAATGGATGTAGTCAAGTGGGTAATTAACAGGGGAAAATGGTGTAAAGGCTTCCTTCGACTATATAATTTTAATGGAGCTGATTGGGAATTCCAAAAAGGCATTGATCAATCAATGCCTACTTGAGTTCGATGATGATGATGATGAGGAGGAGGATAATGAGGATGATGATGATGATGATGATGATGATGATGATGATGATGATGATGATGCATTTCTATGCTTTAACGAGGCCGGGTGTGGGCTGGGGATGTGCACTAGCTGGGTGCCCGTGCACCCCCCCCCCGCGGAGGCACAGGAGTACCGCCCCATCCAAGCTAAAAAAAAACAAAAACACACCCCCAAAACAGGTAGATACCTACTTAAGTGACCTACCACACGGTCTGCGGAGCCCGGGGGGGGGGGGGGTGAGCTGGGGAACTTCATGACGTTTAATCAAAGATTTATAGTGTTGTAGAATTATAATAGACGTTTCCAACTGTTATATATATATATATTTTAAACTTGGTTCCCCTAGTAAATACACAAGGTATGGTCTTTACAGGGGCCGCGGAGCGTTTTTGAAAGTGGAGGGGCTGAGCCGAAAGTTGGGGGCTGAACAGGCTAAAAATCACAAATGTATGGTCATTTTTGCGTTTTTGTACACGTTGGCTGAAAAAAGTGGGGGCTGCAGTCCCCCCCCCCCGGCTCCATGGCCCCTGCTTTAGATACGGGACATTATTCCTTCTAAGGCGCAAGAGGGTCAAATTGACTTTCGCACCAATTTTAACCACAACTAGCCTGAATTATAAATAAGGCATTAAGTATTTTTGATTTGGGTTTAAATCACGTAATGAAAAATACACTCGTAGAAATGTAAGACTACCCGCCACCTTCGTTTGGTCCAAGTTGGTATGGCCTGCTCTCCTGATGAATTTGTTTTCAGGAGCCATTTCATACGAACTGATGAAACAAAAGTTTAGATTAAAATGGGTAGCGTTGGAAGTATGGATTGCTTCGTTTCTGAGATGGGTTAGGAATCTATTATGCCATTTATGACGTACAATTTGGTAATAAGGTTCCTTTAAATGCAAGATTTGTTCCTATGAAGCTCAAAATTTTAGCTCGCGCTTCGCGCTCGCATTATCTTAGTTTAAAAGCATTTGCAGAAGTACAACGGGAAGAAAAAAAACCCTACCTGTTAATTCAATTATATAACAACTCTTTGCGTGCAGCTTTATATATTTTGGGCATTGCAAGTAACCAACCCCTTTTCCTATTCGTTTAGGATACCCTTCCCTCTATATCTTTACGATGTAATAATTGCTTCTGTTACAAGAGCTCAAAATTTGCCATGTATTCCTGCTAATATTGGGACGGCTAGTCGGACAAGGAAAGATTTTCCAATTAGAGCAAACAATATTAATTGGCAGCCTCATTTATTTTCCCTGTTATCAAGGCAAGCACAAAATGTGTAGTTTTCCCTGTTCTCTCTTTTTCTCTCTCTCTCTCTCTTTCTCTCTCTCTCTCTCTCTCTCTCTCTTCATAAGCGCCTTGTGCATTTTATTTAAATGGGAAATGGCGCTATAAAAAACAAATGTATTATTATTATTATTATAACTCGGAAAATGTATTCTCATATTTAAAAAAAAATTTATATAGATAGAGATTGTGTTATGTGTCAAGCGTTGGTAAACGATGATATCACAGCTTAATTTTGTTTTATCGTTATTACTTTTATTTCATGCAGTTGGGCAGTGGGCAGCAAAACTGTTTGTAAAGAAAACGAATTTTTTTAGATCTGTTATTTTTAATGGGCTGTGAGTAGATGGTAAAACCATTCTTAACAAAAGAAAAGGTACGATTTTTCGTAAACTTGTTTGTTAAATTATTACATTTCATGATGTTTCTTTATTTTGAATTATTAATGCCTTTATAGTGTCCAAAATTTGATATTTAAGATAATAGTTTGAAAAATTATCAAGATGTGTATGGCGCCATCTGTTGTTGAACTGTCATAGTATGATCTGATTTAAAGACAAATTTGGGGTAGATTTTTACATTTAAACGATAGAATAGCCACCTGAATTGTATGTGATGTTTGTTCCTTATTTATTCCATTATATAATACCATTTCAACCCATTATTCTAACATTTTAGTACAAAAGAGAGAGAAAAATGTCCACATTTGTCTGGATTTTATATTTTCACCCTTTATTTTTACCATTCTTTTGCAAATTGGGACCCCTAAACAGGAAGGGGGTTAAATGTTAATTATGGTATATTACTTAGTATGAATTTCTCTCTCATCTTTTACAACTTTGCGCAAAAATTGGTGAAAACAATTTGAATTAGGGAGGAAGACACTTATTTTACCTATTGGGCCAATATGGCGCCCCCAAACGACTCCCCAGGAAATGAAGGAGGGGTCCGAAAATTTGACCCCCGACGGTTTTTGCTTAGTATGACCCTATAGAAGCTAAAACAATCAAAAAATCAATTTTGGCAATCATATTGCACGAGATGACATAACAAACCGCACTATATACGTGACTGTGTACCAGATATTGTAAATACGTTCCATATTATTCCTGTATAACGATATTATCTTATGTATACTTTAAGTGGGGCCCCGGCTCACAAGCCTAGCTTCTCTTGTTATTCAAAACTCCTGTAAATGTATTTTAACTGTGATCAATGTATAATATGTTTGGTTTTGAATAAATTCATTCATTCATTCATTCAATGACACATAAGTTATACAATTTTAATACGATCGAGCTTCTCAAAGTTGGGTTTACTCCCGGGGGGGGGGGGGTCACTCACCACATGATGTGCTACTCAAGCGTGTCATCGAAAAGGGTCTGTTTTCAGCCTTTCGACGGCGTCGACGCTTTCCTTAAAATAGGGGTGTTTTTTAATTTCATTCACCATTTTCATAAAAAATAGGGATGTTTTCAGCGGAAATTGCTGTTTTGAGGTCAAAAATTCACGGTGTTTACGCCATTTAGGGTATGTTTTTCCAGTCAGACGTCAAAAAGGGGTGCAAATTTGACTACATGCAGTGAGACGTTTAGGGTCCATTTTCAGGATGCGGGGACACGCATGGGTAGCACTTTTTTTTTGAGTGACCCCCCCCCCCCCCGGGGGGTTTACTTTTATCTGGGACGCACTGTATAGGCATATCCTCTTATATGATTTAATTTCTGGTTCGAATTCGTGGGTCAAATTCATTGTGGGATTCAAAAGACACAATGCTCGGCTTATCTAATTATGTAATGATCAATTATTTTATGGGAATAAAAGTTTAGCTTACTTCAAAAATCTCATCATAAATACAAATCTGTATACACATATCAATTCTAGTTGTAAACTTAAGGGGAAGAGGGCGCTATCACTCTACGCAAAGCGAACGCGGCCATAGACTTTTTGTAATTTGCACAGTTTTTTCACTTTGTTTTCTTGATTATGGCGAGCAACTGCCTTTTCAAAGAAATGATCAATTTGAATAAGTACGCTAAGAGTCTGAATTTTTCAAAAATAGGAATAACTTATTGCAAAGGGAAAAAAAGTCCTGTCACTTGAGTCAATTCGAAATCCTAGTAAGATCAAATTCCTGTACAATATGGCCAATTTTGCTCTCAAAAAAGCTCATACGCTGTATAGTCATCTTCCTCGATTACGCATAATTATATTACACCTTAATGATCAAGCAGTTTTTAAAAGCTTGAATTCTCAGCTTTCCAAATATGGTACATTCATTTCGATTGGTTAAAAAAAAGTCCTGTCACTTTGAACATTATCACAAACGAATCTTTATTCGATGGGTCAATATTTCCACATATCACATGCATATCGCATGTGGACGGCGTCTTCGCAAGATGTGACAAGATCACTATTTATATGAATAATCGTTAGGAACATCAATCTATGTGAAATAAAGATTCTGATTACAACTTTAGCACAATGGTGTTATAGGCTTGCCAAAATGTCTTTTTCCCCAATCTGGTCTGAAGCATCTACCTACGAAAACTATGATAAAAGTTCAATTATTTATTTCCTGTCCATGACGAATTTCCTCGAACGGATCCACTGATAATACCATTTTACCGACAGGGAAGTTTTCTTAGGCGAGTTTTTGTACGCTAAGTAATAATTGCATGCAGTTGTCAATCGGTCGCTTCCCGCCGTTAGCGCGGGTTTTGTTGACATTAATGTAGAGCCGTATAATTTTCTGCGCCGCTCAGATGCATGTATTTCCACTAAACTCATGAATGTAATGTTGCGTTTCCCCTCCTCAAATAATGGACGCGTCTTTATGTTAAGATTTAATGTCATACGTTAGATTTACATTTCACGTGGAGTAGAATTGATATGGGTCAGACCGGAATCACCTGAAAGTTTTTGTTTGATTTTGGAGATGGATGAATATTATGAATATTACATATAATTATGAAGCATATATTGATACTGATTTTTGAAGCACTTCCCGCACCTCGGATCCTGGTTGGGCCCCACAACGGGGGGAGAGGGTACTAGTATTCAGAAAAAAAGCGTATAAAGAAAATCATAGATGGATGACGTATATCGGCTTACCCCTCCCCTCCCTCCCCCTCAATGGGCTTTTATGAATAATGATGACATTTCTGAAAGCCGAATTTAAGCCTGAAAAAGTGGAAAAATTGGCGTGCACAAATATCTAAAAATTCCAATTTTGCCCCCCCCCCCCATTTTGGTCTCTGTGGTACCGGGTACCTCGATCAAGGATTAAGATGAGGGTCGAATTAAGTATACCCAAGCTTCGAGACGACTTATTAAACATGTAAATCCGGCGGAATGCGATGTTGTCAGAAAATGAGTGCTGCATCCTCTAATAGACTTGGAAAACAACGTCTGTAGCTTGACATTTGATCTTACGACAACAAATAATCAGCAGATCTGCCCAAGAATTCCTGGTAAATATAAAACACGGGACCCCGTAGTGTGATATAAAGCCAGTAACTTAAATTTTGCTTACGACTCGCGACTGCTCCGCAGATATTCGTCATGTCAGTTGTCACGGACTCTATAGGGCCTACCATGCATGGCATTGCTCGCTCGCTGAATTGAATTCTGGGCAAGATTAACTATACACAGCCCCGTTGCCGAAGGCGACGGGGCTGTACTTCCACCACCCCTATTTACAGCGTAACTTTCAGTGATGATGAGCGCAAAGTGAATTATACTGGTCAATTTAATCAATCTAATGTTAAAATGTTGTTGTAAGGTTTCTATGATGTTTCACGCGTAACAACGACTAAAAATGAAAGTAGACGCTTCTTGACTTACCAAATTGAATTTTCCGTTGGCCTTGTCTCTTCTCATAGTGTTGGTGCCATCGCTGCCATTTTCTATGACGTCATTTTACTGTGCGAAGACGTATGGCGAAGACAACGCACGCACGGAGAAATATACGTTGATGTTATCAATTTTCCTGTATTTTTCTACATTTTTAGTTGATTACTTCATGTGAAACATTCGCAGATGTCACTAATTCGAGGAAAAACTTCAAAGAATTGATTCAATGTGAGTATGAATTCAAATAAGGTATTTTTGACCACGAAATATGTGGTCATGTATAGATATTTTCAAAACTTCGCCAAATATGTCAACTGGTTCGTCAGTTCCCGTCGCTTCGCGACGGGGGCTGGTCGGTTTAGGGCAAGATAACACTGTCTCGCGTGCGTGCGTGCTGGGGCATGAGTCTTGAGACGTGGGCTTGCCCCTGCCCGGCCCTCCAGCTCCCTGGCCTGGCCTTGGCGAATTTCAGAATGAACGAATTACACCATTCGATCCGTTGAAAGTTCGGCTTTATCGTCGTTTCGGAAACCAATCGCTCATATGCTTGTACATAAAGTGAATGGGGGTGGAAAGAGGAAACCAATGCGTGTGACTGAATAAAGCGCTACTGTCACTACTGTACAAAGTGAATGGTGGTTTCCTCGATCACGATTATGCCGAAAGTTCATATTAATAATAATATCAATATCCCGTAGTACTAAAAGTGTTTTATCCACGCCACGGCCTTTCAACACGCCGGCTAGCCTTGCTGTTTTGCTTGCCTTATTTGTTTATTTTTATTTAAAGATCGACAGCTAACGTTAATCATGCGTTCGGAAGAAAGAGCGAACACTCTTGTCTTTTGACCGTAACATAGCCTATGTAAAGGTCAAAATACCTGAGTGTTTGCGCTAAGTCCTGCCCCCAGGCCCAGCTATAGTTTCCGTCAAAGTTCAATCCACACGTGTGTCAAATAAACATGAACTGTGATGAGCTTCGTGCGATATTTAGAGCAAATACCACCTTGATCAGAGTATTTTGGGACTTAAAAAGATTCATTGTGTTGCGATGTCTCTGCTCACTCCACATTAATTATGGCTGCAAACCATTCTCAGGCTGTACTAAAAAGTGGCTGCCATGCCTGTCGCCCTCTTTGTTGCTGAGCTAAGGAAACTTCTCAATAATATTAATATGGGTGAAACCAGCTCTATATCCTGTAAACCTACCTCAAAATAGATTAGGATCCTAACTTGTGCATTTGTGCATTGACTTTCCATTGGGAGAAAACAGCATAAGTGGCAAGTGCTATGCTATAAAGTGTGAAGACTTTCTCATAATTTATTTATTAATTGGGAACTATGACAAGGATTTATTTGATAAATGATAAGTACAGAATTAAATATTGACATTTTCTATATTGTGATACCCATATATTTATCATATTGTTGATAATGGTTTCAAATGGTTTAATCAAATATGTGTTTTACTTTTTTCATTCATATTTTTAGGACACCATATTCAGGATGGTGATGCAAGTATTCCGGAACTACTGGTGGGCGGGCATCACCCCTGCCTTTGCCCTGGTTGGGTACTACCTGGACACGCGGCAGAACATCCGCTACTCTGGCTGGAAGAACAGGACGCAGTTGTACCAAAGGGACCTCAAGCAAGGAGAAGATCCATGGACCTCGACCATTCGATCATGATCAGAGGGATGGACCATCTTTATCTCTGAGGAACAGGGGATATCTATTTTGGACAATATTAACAAATATATAAGGAATATAGCTGCAGTGTGACCTACTTTATGACATCACTCATCATCAGTGTGGACATTTCAACTGAAAAGACATTGCCTTTGAACTTTGATGAAAAAGGTTTAATAGAATGAGTATCAAATTATGAGAAATGCATTGCAACATATTTTAATCAATCTTTCTATAGCAGATAATCTTTTTAAAACCAGAAGGCCATGAAGTCTCCATAAAAATATACAAGAGTCACATGAAACGACCCTCTGGCCCTCAGCAGTAATATTATCTAACGTGTTGTAAAAAACATGTATTACATCAGCTGTTAGATATCGGCAGACAATAGAAAATTATATTGCTAATATTTCCCAAATATCCAACAGAATGAAGCTGTCCATATAAACACAACAATCTGTAGGCCTACTGAATGGCAGATATCATTGCAAATATCATTGCAAGAATGTAACATACAAATTTTTAGATAATGAGTCTACATGAATGTAATTAAAAGACTTGAAGTGTACATTTCAAACTGAAAGAGTAAAAAAAAAAATTGTCATGGTTTCCTTTTCCAGTTGACACTTGTAAAAGATGTTGGTGAAGTCGTTGAATAGTGATAATTGATCTGTCCAGTGTCCAATCACACTTGTCTCATAAACCTTTGAATACTAAATTCTTCTTGTGTGAGAGTAAATTAATTTGTTAATTTGCAGTCTTTGCTTTGGTAGCTAAAGAGAAATTTCATTCTCAAATATAATTCTAAGGGAATGGTACCATGTTGAATACTGTGAAAACAGACTATTCAAAGAAAGAGATGAGTGAATATTTAGTATTTGAAGGTTGCAATCACTGAGCAACAGTGTATTGTCATACACAAGCAACTGTCTCATTTAACATATTAAAAGATTGTACAAAACAAATTATTTGTCCGTGAATAAACTGTTGACCCTAAGAAGGTCCATAGTGTAACCTATATACATACAATTAAAACAATATCTGCCATACCTCGTAAGTATTGAGGAAAGAGAGGATTACAGTAAAATATAGGGGGGGGGGGAAGTTGTTCATTGAGGCATATGACGTCACGCATCATGATTCCATTGCAAATTGGAAGATCTTCATATCGTTCATGCTGTCTGCTTTAAAATCTTATTCATGTTCTGGTTTATTATTTTTTGCTGAAACTTTCACATGGATGTTTCTCAAAAGTTTGTTGAACATTCATTAAATTAATTGTGTCTGAACAATTCATTATGCCTCCGCCCACCGAAGGTGGTGCCGGAGGCATTATGTTTTCGGGTTGTCCGTCCATACGTCCGTCCGTCCGTCCGTCCCGTTTGCTCATTACCACGATATCTCAAGAACCACTTGAGATATCAACTTCAAACTTGGGGATAGTATGTATCACCATAAGAAGACGATCTGATTAGATTTTGGAGTATGTAGGTCAAAGGTCACGGGTCACAGAGGTCAAATTGTGAAATTCCATGTATTGAGTTCATTACCACGATATCTCAAGAACCACATGAGATATCAACTTCAAACTTGAGGATAGTATGTATCACCATAAGAAGATGATCTGATTAGATTTTGGAGTATGTAGGTCAAAGGTCATGGGTCACAGAGGTCAAATTGTCAAATTCTGTGTATTGAGTTTCGTTACCCTGATATTTCAAGAACCACTTGAGATATTAACTTCAAACTTGGGGATAGTATGTATCACCATAAGAAGATGATCTGATTAGAATTTGGATTCTGTAGGTCAAAGGTCAAGGGTCACAGAGTTCAAATTGTCAAATTCCATGTATTGAGTTAGATATTGCCATATGAAGACAATCTTATTAGATTCTGGAGTATGTAGGTAAAAAATTTAGGAGGGACTATGATTTAAGAATTTTTGGGGTCACAAGGTCAAAGGTCAAGGTCAAAGATGTCTTTGCTTGAAGGAAAATGAAATGAAGAAACTGCTACATATTTCTGATCTGGCAATGGCGGAGGCATATATTTCGACAGTACGCGGTCAAGGATTCATCTTGTTTTCCTATAATTTACATTTTTGTATACTGTCCACTCCCATTATAAAGTGCCTGATACAAGGAGGCAAATTACTTTGTCACAAGCACAGCATTATAACTGGATTGAACTGTACATTAGTTACCATCATAGGCCTACATGTATATCAACTGTTAGGTGTTTTCTCATATTTGAAATTATTACAGCTAGATTTGCTTATCAGGGCCCATATTTCTAAAGCGTTCATAGGCCTTATTATCACTTACCTAGTCTCATGTTATTCAATTTATTATTATTATGCTTTTGGGGGGAGGGGGGGGGGGGGAGGGGAAATTCATATAAGAATATTTAGATATTTAAATTTTCCCTCAGCATAGGTCTATGGCAGACAAGACAAAAAAAAAAATGATGCCAATAACAAATCAAATTGAAATATATTAAGAGAGTGAGGGGTGGGTGAGGGAGGTCGTGTTTAGAGGGAGAGAGAGAGAGGAGAGAAAGGGGGTGGGGTGAGAGTGGGTGGTAAGGGTCGAGTTCAGTGAGAGGGAGAGCAATGTCATGAGATCAGGAGAGAGGGATATTATGATGGGGGGTGGGGGGGTGAGGGTAGAGATAATAAGGGTGCCAAACGAAAGTAAGGAATATGTAAGTCAATGTGGTGGGGGTCAGAGAGATAAGTGTGGGTAAAGATATGATGGGGAACAACTGTCAAATAGAGGTTTAGGCAGATAGGGGACTATCTGGATGAGAAAAGTATATGTAGTATAAGCAATAACTTAAATTTATAAAGCCCTCTTCATTAATAGATACAAAGTGCATACATAGGAATAAACACATGAATTATACAACGAAATACAAAATTAAACAACAGAGCATAAAAACAGACATTGTACATGTACATGAAAGAGAGAAAATATGAGTTTTAGATGCTTCTTGAATGAATGTAGAAAGTAGTGTGGCAAAGGTGGAAGGGGGGGGGGGTATTTGCCCTTAGTAACCTCAAAAATTCTGTCAACTGTCAAGTAGTGCTGACGCAGGAGATTGTTCCAGTCTTGGATGACCATTTAGCGAGTACTTCCTGACATCAACTCTCATGTGTTGTTTTCTGGATTTTTGTGTTAGCAATTTGGAAAATTTCTGTTGAAAGATTTCTGTTGTTTTTTTAAAATAAATTTCTGTTGGAAGATTTACTTTTTATTTTTATTTATTTTTTATTTATTTATTTTTTTTTTTTTGGGGGAGGCTAAAAAAATATATGGTAGTTTTCACGTTTCCTGAAAAAGTGGGGGCTGAAGGTCCTAGCCCCCCCCCCCCTTCCTGGCTCGCGCCCCTGAATAATACATTTTACTTGTAAATTCAGTTCTCATGATTTTTATTACTTTTGAAAGTTAATTATAAAATAGGCGGCTAGGTTCAGGATCTGATTTGCGCATGCGCAGTAGCCGATCACGATCCGAGCAAGACTAAAAATGGCCCGTGCTGTCCAGAAAGTTGTTGGTTTGAGTACAAGATTAGGCAATTCTGTGGCTACCCAGGGGCCCAAACTTGCAACAGGTAATATCTCTAGATAATTTTTAATGGGAAAAATATATTTTGTTGCAATAATATTCATTTCATGTATAATTGAAGAGCATCTTCTAAACGGCTGGATCTCTAGTATGAGGTCATGATGTGTGGATTGTGAGTGTGATTCATGGCATACGGTACGGGATCCTGGCTAACTCGGCCCACTGGCTAACTCGGCCCGGTCCGAAAAAGTGGGCCGAGTTAGCCAGGAGGTATTGAATCGATCGTAAATACTTACTTGTGTTGAGCATGAGTATATTTCATAGTTTTTATCATCAATTTGATATGGAATGTTGAGATATATGAACTAGCAAGCTGCTAGCGCACATTTTTTGAAGTAAAATCGCCCAAAAAGTGAAATTTTAGGTCTGTAAATACGCACGCAATTCTGCCCGTGTTTTTACCGTCTCGTCCCATTTTGTTTGGGATCGCCGCCGCCGTGCGGGCTGGCGGCAGTGAACAACGGGTGAGACGCCTATCTGTACGTGTAACTTAGCTTCGGCTGTCTGCACCGTCGCAGAAGTTGAGAACATTTAACACTGTCTTCTTCTTCTTCTTCCGTTGTTATTTTTTTTTTGCAAGCAGTCAGATTATTATTATTTTTGCCACTGCTTTTTCCTCTTCTTGTTCTTTTGTTATTAGGCCTATATTCTTTTCTGCTCTTTTCTTTCCTCTAACTTTTTTTTCCTTCTTTTGTCTTTATCTCTTGTCAACTTGTCTTTTTTTTTCTTTTTTTTCCCCTCTTTTTTCCTCCATAATTTTTTTTTCTTCTTCTTTTTCTCTTTTTTCTGTCTCTCTCTACAAAGAGATTTAATATATGGCAATGGGAAAATTCCTGAAGTAGGGTTTTTTTTTAAATCTTAATCATATTGTAGACTTTGTGTTTGTATAATTTTATTTGCAATTAGATCTATAACTAATCATCTCTCACCCCGTCTCTCACTCTCACTTTCTCTCTATTGCTATCTCTCTTCAGCTCCCTCAATGACCGAGGGCAGTGATAATGGAGAACACGGATATTGATAATAAATAATAATGATAATAATAATAATAATAATTATTATTATTATTTTTTTTTTTTTTTTTTGGGGGGGGTTCATTTATTTCCATTAAATACAAAAGAAACTATATAATTTATACAAGAATGCAAATATAATTCTGTAACACTATCAGTGGCGGATCCAGGAACTTAGGGGGCAGGCCTGATAAATTTATTTATTTCATGCGCACGTTTCCCATTTCTAAAGATTAAAAAAGAAAAGGGTTGGGTACCCGTCTTATAGGAAAGGGGAAAAAATTATGAGGGGAAAAGGAAAAGTATCATAGCGGGGAAGGGACCAAATTAATCTTAAATTAAGGGGGCTCCAAATTTACCCGAAACTTAGGGACGCCACCTCTATCTTCATACTTATGGGCGCCCGAAATATTTTGTTTGTATTTTATAATTTTTTTTTTTTTAGGCCAATACGAAAAGGCAAAAAATATTGCTCCCCACCGCTCTCATGAAGTAGTTGAGTATATTATAGTCATGTACATTATTATTAGGCATCACACCTATTATTACTGTAAGAGAGCCGTCCGTGCTGCATCCGCGCTCCCCGCAGACCCGCACGCTGTAGCAACTGCCGTTTTTCAAATTGCAAAGGCTTTTTCCCCGCCGTGCGGCCGGCGCCGCCGACCCCGGGGATCGCAGGAGGCCGGGTCCCCATTGCTGATCGCGACCTTCGTTTTCTTCGACGAGCTCGCGTTGGACGCTGGGCGATGATTCCGTGGACGACGAAATCCCTATTGACTAGCGTGCTTTAACGCGACGCGCGAAAACAAGAGGACGGAGGGAAGAGTGTCCGTCGGAAGTGTCCCTGTCTCCTTTCAAGACTGGACCGGTATTTCACAGCTCCGTCCAACGCCCTTTCATAGGCAAGCCGTGTGCCAACCCATTGTCACGCCGATGACGAAATAAGAAAAACGTCTGAACGGTTAGTCTTTCATCTAATTAGAGCGTCTGGGTCGCTGGAGGCAATCCGATAAGGGAGTTAATCGTCTGCCGATTTCATTTTGAAGTAAAAACCTAAATTGATCAGTGATTGAAATCGCAATTCGAAATTGGTATATTTGAAATCTACGTTAAAAGTTCTCCTAACAGAGCAAACACTTTTCGAAATGCGACACTTTTTAAAGCAGTATTTTTGAAGATATAAGTTCAATTTTTATTTAATTTGCCGTGATAGGATATGCAGAAAAAGACAAAAAGTCAGTCTCCGATGGCCTTTGTTTACTCTTGAGATAACAACCTAGCCTCCTTGGTTGGTGCGACCGAGTAATCTCTCCCGCGCTGTCGTAGGGGATTATCGGATTAAAGTATTATAGAGTTTTGATTGACTCAGTATTTATGATTTTGTTAAAAATCAATAAAGGGTGTATTTTTCAATTGTAGGAAGGCAAAATTCAAACTCCAAATGAAAAATTATATAAATTCCATGTGTTTTACATCTCAAAAGGAGCTTTATGTCTGAAATAAAGATTGCACTAAAAGGAAGGAACAAGGTAAAGGGGACACGACTATTTATATTAAACATATTGAATTTGGGTATAAAAAAGGGAACATGACTATTTATAATTATTTATAAACATATTGAATTTGGGTATAAAACAGATTGACCATGAAGGAGAGATCGAAATAATGTTTGGTGTATTTTGTTGTTGATTTTGGATAATAAAAGATGGGCATTTGTAGATACAAAATAAATAAATAAATAAAAATAAAGGAAACTTACATTATTCGGAGAAGAATCATTATACGGGGGGGGGGGGGAAGCAAAGAAATGGAGCATGACTGTGATGACAATGACGTGAATTGATTGATGTGAAATTTTAATTAAAGTATCCCCTCTTTGTAGAAATAAGAGAAAAAGACATCAATCTTATCATTCTAACTGATTTTTATCTGCATGATCAACCATCCTTCTTTTATACATTTCGGTCACATGGCTTGAGCAAAAAGTAGACCTTAAGGTTGAGGGTTACAGAGAAAGGATTGGCTAATACATACCGGAATAGCGGAGGTGGACAGTCGCGAATAGAGTAGGGGCGCCTCGACCCCCCCCCCCCCCCCCAGCAAAAAAAAAAAAAAAAAAAAAAAAAAATCGACAGAAATACCGGCCGAATCTATACCCCTATGCTAACCTTCTTGATGACCGAAGGCCACAATCTTTTAGCACTTACCTCACCCCGCCCCTCTTTTAATCCTCGATCCGCCACTGTTTGCGGGATGAGAGGGAAATAAACAAAGAATATCTATGGCGGGCCATCTCTTCCATGTATTAAAACTATGGCCGGCCGTCGGGGTCATAAATGCCCATTCCGCAATGTTTGAATCCACAGGAGAATTGATCGAGTATGAGGGGTCCGGGCCCCCTATTGCTAGCCCCCGTGGATTGGTGCCACGGGGCTTACAGCTAGTATTTATTATTAGGCTTAGGGCCTATTATTATTTTTGTCATTCCTTCTTTGATATTTTTCTTTTCTTCTCTTTCTTTCTTTTTTATTTTTTTATTAATATTTTATAATTCCTTTCTTTTCTGCTTCCTTTTTTTTTTTTTCCTTCCTCCAGTATTTTGCTCGCTTCTTTTTTTTCCCTCTCTCTTTCTCTCTCCCGGCGTCCACGGCTTAGAGCTCTGCGCCCGCGCCATCCTTTGCGCATCACTTGCCTGAAAACAGAGATATATAAAGATGATTAGTTGAAAATAAAAGTTAATTGCAAATATACAAATTACAAAGTCTAAATAAGAATTAGAATTAAAAACCCTTCAGGGATTTTTCCCTTGCCACATTAAATCTCTTTTCTTGTATACAAGTCTCAATCGAAGGGAAAAGAGAGAGAGAGAGAGACAGAAAAAGAGAAGAAGAAGAAAAAAAATATATGGAGGAAAAAAAGAGGGGGAAAAAAGGAAAAAAAAGACAAGTTGACAAGAGATAAAGATACCAAAAGAAGAAGAAAAAAAAAAAGCTAGAGGAAAGATAAGAGCAGAAAAGAATATAATAACAAAAGAACAAGAAGAGAAAAAAGCAGTGGCAAAATAATCATAATTTCTGCGAGTGCAGACAGCCGAAGCTAAGTTACACAGATATCGATAGGCGTCTCACCCGCTGTTCACTGCCGCCAGCCCGCACGGCGGCGGTGATCCCAAACAAAATGGGACGAGACGGTAAAAATACGGGCAGAACTTGCGTGCGTATTTACAGACCTAAAATTTCACTTTTTGGGTGGTTTTACTTCAAAAAATGTGCGCTAGCAGCTTGCTAGTTCATATATCTCAACATTCCATATCAAATTGATGATAAAAACTGTGAAATATATCCATGCTCAACACAAGCAAGTATTTACGATCGATTCAATACCTCCTGGCTAACTCGGCCCACTTTTTCGGACCGGGCCGAGTTAGCCAGTGGGCCGAGTTATCCGGCACACGTATGACGAGTGCGAGTGACGATCAAAGACAGTAGAAGATAAGTAAGATTCATTCAATGTCAATTTTACATGGAAAAAAGAAAACGGCAGTTAAACCTTTTTGAGGCACCAGCAAATAGAGAATTATCTCACTGAAACTTAACTATCCTGTGCCTACATGTAATAATGCAACATTTTCTAAGAGATCAATTGGTCGGTCACTGACACTTGGCTTGCCTGGCCAGCCTTGGGTGATTTTGACTGAGAGATGAGTGAGTGACAATTCTTTTAACATTAGATCTAAATAATGATCTGCAGTGACATGGTGCAGGTCTCCCCAAACTCAATGCCAAATTACAATACAGATTTTAAAAAAGACTTCAACTTTAATTGTTTAGTTTAACTTAGGCCTACTGGTCGGGTGCTACTGCACATCGAAATGCCTACAAGTAAAAAAGTTAGTGCTGTGCCGATCCGATGATCGAGTCCCCGATCCGATCGATTTTTCCCCTTTTCTTAAATCTCGTTCGATATTCGATCTTAACCCACGTAAAAAAAAATCGAATGTATATGATCGAATGTTTATATTTATCGCGCCAGAGCAGTGCCACACAACCCGCTCGTAGCCTGCTGCATGCCGCGCCCCGTCGACATTCTAGTCAAACTTTTTTGTTTTTGTTTTATTCTTTTCAGTCCCTTTGACCAATATACATGCTGTCAGGTTAGCCACAAATCGTAATATTCACACAACAACAATCAACCCCACACGCCTTTGAAGTTTGGAGTTCGTGAAAGTAGGTCACATATCCAGGCACGCTGAAGACGCACATGAACATGTAAACATAAAATCAACACAAACACGCACTGACCACGTGCGTTTGTCTTAGTGTGTACATTATCTCTTGCACCGACATACAAAGCTACATGTACTGCGCACTCAATACGAGTGCGGAGGTATAACGTTATCATGCATGTCAATTCCATCGTTGTGTTAATTCTCTTGCAAATTTGTATTCGCGCTGAGTCAGCAAAGTGTGCCTTGGAATTCTGAGCGCATATTTCACGATTTTGACTCCAGAATTTTAATTTTTAGATGGAATAAAGCATGAGTTTAAGTGCTGGTAAGAAATTTCATTTTTCGTGGCTAATACTAGAAAAACTTAGGGAGCCAGCCGGGCTTTTTCAATTACTTTTGATCGATCGAGGTAAAATTATTTATGTGAAACTATTTTCAAATGTTTTGTGTTAATCGTCAGAGTTTTGTTTACATCTCACCATCGCACTGTGGTTTGCCTCAATTCAAAGGACTGCATGCGTGCAGCGCACGCAGGCTAGGGCCCTAGGCATTGCTTTTGGCGAGTGCGAACTTTTCGCGCATAATGCATGCAATGAGCTCTTGTTTTTTTTTCCTTTTATAAATGTATTATTCTTTCCGATCGATATCCGATTCCGATCCGATCATGCTGCCAAATTTCCGATCCAATCATGATCCGATTTTTTTTTTTTTTGCACAGCACTACCTACAAGTTCGTTCGTACAGTCTACAGAGCTATAAGAAGTCTAGAGAACAATGCATTTTGATTGTTGGGCGCTCTATCGCGTGGAGCTCCGCCTCCTGGTTGCGATGACTGAAGTGCTTTGACCGTAACTGAACAACGCGATTAAGCTGTTCCCGATAAAGACCGCTTTTGTCTTGCGCTCTGTCAATCATAACCAAAGTGGACCCATTTCGCAAGAAAAACTGCAAGACAGTACGGCAAAGCCACTCTTGAATATTTTTTAGAATAAAGAAGAGAAATATAAAATGGAACTTCAACGAATCCACTGTCGCCTGGACTTCGCCCGACAGTTTAAAACGTATAAAGAAATGAGGATTTACCAAAAAAATAAATGACGAATCTAAATTTTATTGTGACTATTGTTCATTGGAAGGCACAATGGTAGTGTATTTCATATGCTAACGTGATCATTCGAGCGTCGTGCATAAATTATGGAGTAAAAATTTCTAAGTGTACTGGTTATATTATTTTGAACAAAAAGTGCATGCAACAAGGATTTTCATAGGCAAGTGCCAATAAGCTATTCATTCTAATGTTAAATCCTTGTGAATACAGTACCCTAGATCTATATTAATGCAGGTCACTATTCATTACTCAAAAAGATCTTGTGCGACTTGATCTGGATCACATTTTGGCTTTGAGTTTGGACTTTTTTTAACCATTGGTTCCTGTTATGATATACCCATAATTTTTTTCATTTGAAAAAAAAATAAATAAAAAAATAAAAATACTGCATTAATAATTGTTAACACAACATTACTTGTGTCCAAGGAAAATGTGAAGAGAATAAAAATATTTTTTTTTTATTGAACAGAAGTAAGGAAAATGAGGAAAGTTTGGCAATAGAGAGGAGAAAGAGGCAGATAAAAAAAAAGGGGGAAAGCAGAAAAGGACATGTGAAGGAGCCCAAAAGAGAGAAAAGCAAGACAGAGAAGGGTTAGAGGTAATGAGATTTAAAGAGGAAAGGACAAAGATAAAAAGCATTGGAGAACCAGACAAATACATTAATTTCAAGACAGTCTCAGTGCTGATAAAAGAATTCCCTTTTTAGTTCCACAAGTGTAAAAAAAGAGGGGGAGGGGGGGCGGGGGGGAGGGGTCATTGACAAAAAATTTGTGACCAAAGTTTCTGTAAACTACATGTAGGTCATTTTACATTATATCCATCATTGAAAGTTTGTCGATCACTGATTGGTTAGGAGCATTTTGCGTGATTTAAAGTAATTCTTCTAGAAAAGAAAAATTTCCCATTTACCCGAGTACAGTTGGGATTACTATCTAATCTGCTTGATATATGCGTGCAGCATGGATAACGCATACAATTTACATGCACTGCTATTATGTATGACGTGCATATTTGGCCCGAGCGCTGTAAAATTAAGTCAAATCAAGAAAAGATCACTGAATGATGGTAGGCCTATTGAGTTTGATCTCTCTTAAATCTAAGTGTTAAACCTCTTTATTTATTTATTTATTTATTTCATTTTATTTTTTTATGAGGGATATAAAACAAATATACGTTCCTTTATTCACAAGAATGGTTAAATCTACACTTTTTTAGCTACTTTCCCAAATGGAAATATTTCAGTAGCTGCGATCTAAAGATTTAACCATCCTTGCTCAAGGTCCATATATTTGTACACTATGTCTGATGTATTGAATTTGTTGTTCATTGTAACCCCTAGAAATGGTATGAAATTAAATAATGATGGCCTCTGAAAAAAGAAATATGTTCATACATGTATTTTGTGTTTAACCAAAATTGGTGAGAGAGCAAATAATTTTTTAACCTGTTTAATAACTGTTAAAATTTAACAAAGGTAATTGATTTGTGGTTGTCAAGTATGGTTGCAACAAATTAGTATTTATTTAATGGTGAAACAAAGACCCCTGATATTATGAATGCTAAAGCCCTTCAGGAAATGGAAATATTTCAGTAGCTGCGATCTATAGATTTAACAATCCTTGCTCAATGTCCGTATATTTGTTGTACACTATGTCTGATGTATTGAATTTATTGTTCATGTAACCCCTAAAAGTGGTATGAAAATTAAATAACGATGGCCTCTGAAAAAGGAAATATGTTCATATTTTGTGTTTAAGCAAAATTGGTGAGAGAGCAAATAACTTTAACCTGTTTAATAACTGTTAAAATTTAAAAAAGGTAATTGATTTGTGGTTGTCAAGTATGGTTGCAACAAATTAGTATTTATTTAATGGTGAAACAAAGACCCCTGATATTATGAATATCTAATTATTTGAATTATTCAATGATTTTATTGTCCCCGCCGAACGAGTTCGAGCAGGGGACTATGAAACGGGCTCCGTATGTGTGTCCGTCCGTCCGTCCATCCGTCCGTCCGTTCGTGCGTCCGTATGTGAGCAAAATCTTCAATTTGCTACTCCTTCGCCCATTTTTCATCCGATTTCGATTCCGTTTGCTTTATATGATAGCACTAGGTGATAGCTACAAAACTTCTTCACAGAATTTTGACCTTTGACCCTGATTTTGACTATAATGTTAATGGCTACAAAATGCTACTCCTTCGCCATTTTTCATCCGATTTCGATTCTGTTTGCTTATGTGATAGCACTAGGTGAGGACTACAAAACTTTTTCACGGAATTTTGACTTTTGACCCCTTTGACCTTTGACCTTGATTTTTGACCTATATTGTTAATTGGCTAAAAAATGCTACTCCTTCGCCATTTTCATCCGATTCGATTCCGTTTGCATTATGTGATAGTACTAGGTGAGGACTACAAACTTCTTCGCGGAATTTGACTTTTGACCCCTTTGACCTTTGACCTTGACTTTTACTTATATTTTACATTGCTACAAAATGCTACCCTTCACCATTTTTCATCCGATTTCGATTCGCCTGCTTTATGTGTAGCACTAGGTGAGGACTACAAAACTTCTTCACGGAATTTTGACTTTGACCCTTTGACCTTTGACCTTGATTTGACCTATATTGTTAATTGCTAAAAATGTACTCCTTCGCCATTTTTCATCCGATTTCGATTCCGTTTGCAATATGTGATAGCACTAGGTGAGGACTACAAAATTCTTTGCAGAACTTTGACTTTTGACCCCTTTGACCTTTGACCTTGACTTTTACTTATATTGTACATTGCTACAAAATGCTACTCCTTCACCATTTTTACCGATTTTGATTCCGCTTGCTTATGTGATAGCACTAGGTGAAGACTACAAAACTTCTTCACGGAATTTTGACTTTTGACCCCTTTGACCTTTGACCTTGATTTTTGAACCTATATTGTTATTGGCTAAAAATGCTACTTCCTTCGCCATTTTTCATCCGATTTCGATTCCGTTTGCAATATGTGATAGCACTAGGTGAGGACTACAAAACTTCTTCGCGGAATTTTGACTTTTTACCCCTTTGACCTTTGACCTTGACTTTTACTTATATTGTACATTGGCTACAAAATGCTACTTCTTCACCACTTTTTACCCGATTTCGATTCCGTTTGCCTTATGTGAAAGCACTGATCGTGATATAATGGGAATTTTACATTATCGGCGGGGACATATATTGCGCATCGCGTAATTTACTAATCCACTTGTTTATTCATGTAATAGTACATGTAAGTGGAATAAATTATCAGCAAAACACAATTACTCTTATTTGTTCATCCTACATACATGTATATGCAGGCATACATGTAGTACACTGCAGTTTAATAGAACCTCATGTAATTTGCATTTTGATAGAAGATTTGAGTGAAATGAAGGAAAATACATTTTGAATGATTTTCAAAGATCCTTATCATTTACAAACATCCATGAGGGCATTAGGTTAGTGATCAAATAATCAACATTAGAGGCATCTTTCTTTTTTGGCACAATGTCCTCTAATTCATGTAATTATAATTATAAAGTTTTCAATTAGTCATAGCCTCATTGGCCTATGTAATTTTCCCTTTGTGTTTTGCCTATTTGATTTCTCCATACAGAAGCAGTAGAGTACTCGAAGCCAAGGTTAGCCAAGTTCTGGTACTATGCAAAGGTTGAGCTAGTCCCACCTACGCCAGGTGACGTCCCTGCCATTCAGAAGGGAGTTATGGATATTGTCAAGGCCGCAAAGACAGGCAGATATGCCAACCTGACAGTAAAGGTAATATACATTTTTTACTTTGTGTTTGATGAAGACAAGTAACAAGAGTTTATTGTCAACTTCAGTGTGAAGATAACCTTTCTGATTTATTTGTATTAACTGACAGAAGGGGATTTTATTTATGTCAATTTGGCTTTTATAATAGTATTCAGAGCCAATGCCACCCAGAAAAAGGTTGACGAATGATGACTCATACACGAGTGAACTTTTTCTAATACCAGTCACAATATTATGTCATGGAAGGTTACACACAAGTCCTGTCCAAGTTTCGACACTTGTGGTTTTCACTTCCTTATATATTTGGATTTGGAATGGCCATTTGTTCATGTAGACAATTGTACATTGTATTTGGAGGTCTCTGTAAAATGCCAGATTGAGCAAAACCAATGAACAAAATTCAATTCTCAAGTTTATTTGTTTGACAGTGTTATGCAAACTGCATGATACAAGGTTTGACATAATCCCCTGACATATCTTGGATATTGCTAGAATTGCTTTTTTTTTTTTTTTTTTTTTTTTTTTGGGGGGGGGGAGGTCAGATGAAACTTCACAGTATTGTAGCTATAACGTGTGCATGTGCTCTTTGCATGTTGTGACTTGGCTCAATTACCATCTCTATCTTCTATTTTTTTCCTCTATCTCCACTTGTAGGAAGCATGGGGAAACGCATTGGTCTGTGCAGAGGTAGCTTTCTGGTTCTTCATTGGTGAGCAGATCGGAAGGAGAAGTATCATCGGCTACAACGTCAAGTCGGACTATGAACCCCATCCTTACATCTAAGCCCTTAGCTCGACCCATTCTTGTAAATTTAGCCATTGAAGATCTAGAAATGTATTTTTATGTGAATTGTTATCTCTACTAAGCCTCATGCAGTGTCTGATTCAATGATTGGAATGATTGTATTGAACTGCAGTATTGAGTAGAGGAAAGGTGATCGAAATTGTCCAAAATAATATTGCCGTTTCTTCAGAAGATGTCTAGTCCAAGTTTCTTGGTTCCTGTCGAACGTAAGAATGACAAGAATTTTTCTGAAAGCAACTGCAATATCACTATTTCACCAGGTTCATGTTAGAGGGCATAAATCCTTTGTTGGGGTTGTATTCAAGTAGCAACTGAATGCCAGTGCTTCTTTCTGTTCTATCCGTTGTGAATATTTATCCAAAATGTCACAGCCAAATGTGACTCTACTAAGTACCAGAATTTTGTGCTTTGGCAGCACAGTACACACTTACAGAACATTGTGCAAGTATCCACAAGAGGAAAATCTTTTCATGTGAAGATATATCAAGTTGGAAGAAAAATGTGTAAATTCACGTTTTGACGTGCCAGTTTGTAACTTAATTAAAAAGAGTTTATTGAACCGAAAATTCATTTGTTTTGTTTCATTGTATTTCAGTGGAGATGAAGGGGTTAATGTGTGGAGACATGTGAAAAATGATGACACAGTCCACTCCTGTTATAATGAGGTGTTTGGTACAAAGCAAATTAACTTATTTGAATGAAATTTCTTTATACTGAGTGCATAGGCACATTCAAATTGGAAAAATTGCCTCATTTGTGCTCATTATTGGAGTAGATTGTATCATTACGTTTTTCAATCCAAGTGTTCACATGTATATAGAGAGTAAGGAGAGAGAGAGAGAGACAGAGAGAGAGAGAGAAAGAAAGAAAGGAAATGAGAGAGAGAGGGGGAAGGGGCAAGGTTAAAAGGTCACCTTGAGTTTCGTGGAATGGGGACTTAGCCCTTCTGAGAAACTTCTGCTCCCCTCTAATTGAACCATGTACCTTTGAAAACCTGGAAGGGTTTAACCCCAGAGCAAAGTCCTATGTCCAACACTGGACTGATGTAATAGTGTAAAATAATGCAGTGACCTGAAAAGAAGAAGATATGGAAAAATAATCTGTACTGCTACTAGAATGGTGGAAACTAGGACATATAAAATGGTTATTGTACACACAATGCATAACATACACACAGTTAATGCCTTGCCAATTATAGATATTATCATTTCAAATTGAAAACACTCGCAGCATTCTTATAGTTTATTTGATTTTTACCAAATCATCACTATCTCATAATCTTTAAGTCTACATCTCAAGTACTAGTAAGCTCACAGTGATTGAAAAGTTTATTTTATGATGCATTTGATCTAAATTCTTCTAGGATAGAGTTGGAGGGATTTATGAGAAAGACTATGATATACAGGGGATGAGAGTTGGAGTGAAGGAAACTGGAGTAAAGATAGAGAAAATAGGGTAATTGGTGCCCAACTAAACTCCTCCCAAAAAGTTCCACAAATTATCGACTTTGGGCCATCATAACTTTTCAGGTATGCTTTATTTATTCCTGTAAGACTATTGGAAAGATAATTTATTCCCCTTTTTATTGATGTCATATTTGTAATGATTGTGTCATGAGCTTCAATGAAGAGATTATTAGAATATGGAAAAAAGTAAAAAGTCAAGTGTTGTAAAATGCACTTTTATTGATCACATTGAAGTTCCGCAACTCCAATTTAGATCCTGATAACTTTTGGGGTATTTAATAATTTTTATCGAATTTTATACCATTGTCACGTTCATTTATTCATATTTTATTGATGCCTGATTTGTCATGGTGAGGTCATGCCTGGGTCCACAGAACCCCTAAATACAACCTTAATGTAGGCAAACTCAAAGATAATGTTAACAGGGCCGAAAGTCGAGTTTTGGAATTCAATTTGATCGATAAAACTGCATTTTGCAACATTTGACTTTTTACTTTTCTCCATATTCTGACATTCTGTGCATTGAAGCATGACACAGTCATTACAAATTTGATATCAATAAAAAGGGGAATAAATTATTTTTCCAATAATCTGATTATCAGGAATAAGTAAAGCATACCTGAAAAGTTATCATGGCCCAAAGTCGATTTGCGGAACTTTTTTGGAGGGGTTTATTTTAATTTCCCTTTTCATTTTTTTCAATAAAAAATTGTACCCCTCTTTCATATCTCTTACTTCTTATCAATTCTTTAGTCTTTCAACTTTTCTCTCTGCTTTTTTCCCCTCTTTTCTCTCCACTCATTCATTAATTTTTTATGTTCAGCTCAAGTCCCATTTCTCATTGGGTTCACTTTCCTTTTCATTCACCAAAATTTTACTCTCTTATCATTCCTGCCTCATCAGTTTGTCTGTCTTTCATCTATTCTCACCCTCTATATTTCCCTTTTGATCTCCCCATTCATTTTTCTCCCTCTACTTTTATGCTAACCTCATTTCCCTACCATCTCTTCTCTCTCTTATGCATGGTGTTAAAATATATGTTATACATGTAAGAAACACAAGTGAAACCGCGTCGTTATAATGAAATCCTGTACCAATTTCTGGTGGTAGACTGAAATTATCAACAAGATGTAATTCAGCTTTCTGGTCTGAATGTTGTGTGCAATAGAATAAAAGGCTATACAAATAATTTTCAAACTCTATGGAAAAACGAATTAGGCTAAATTACAACTAATGGACTGAAAAAAAAAACACTGAAGAAAATAAAAATACAAAAACAATGAATTTATTATTTTACATGCATCCATACTTACATGTGCCTTCACTATGAGCAAAAATGCTCAAATGCAAATGAAGCATTAAAACAAATAATTGATTTCAACCAATTCAAAAGTAAAGTACATAATGCAAATCCATACACCCCTCCCCGAATCTTGTACAAATTTCAAAAAACATTTTACCAATACTAAGATGTTCTTTTAGAGGTTCTTTATAAATATATGTATCTTTGAGTATATCTAATTAGTTCCACATTAAACATACAATCAAATGGTTGTGCATTTGTACTAGTTAAATATCCCCCCCCCTCCCCTCAAAAAAAAGAAAGAAGAGGAAACACAAGGTAATCTGAAGCTCTCTTTTACTGATATAGTCAATCCTCCCCCCACCCCCCCCCCCCCCCCCGCCCCATTATAACAAGGTGGTTGGACCAAGGGAACAGCCTTGTTATAAAGAAATCCTGTATATCTAACACAGAGAAACATAATTATTACAATTACGCATTTGGGCT
The DNA here is from genome assembly GCA_940671915.1 of Paracentrotus lividus. Lineage (NCBI taxonomy): Eukaryota > Metazoa > Echinodermata > Echinoidea > Camarodonta > Echinidae > Paracentrotus > Paracentrotus lividus. Next base: position 39,353,446 of record CALNVZ010000174.1, on the reverse strand, counting down.
AAGAGAACTGCCTCGTTATAACAAAATCTCTTATTTGTGCTCACTATAATGGAAATATACTGCATAAAGTTACACAGATAATCAACCATTTAGAAAAGTATTAACATGATTCAGATCTGAACTTCTTCTCGAAGAATAAACCAAATGATGAATTGCCATTTGGTCTACAACCCATGTACGGGGCACCTGCTTGACCAAACAACACTAAACCAAGCAAATTTCTATAAGAATTGACACAATGATGATGGCCTGTTCACATTGCTTGAAATACTTTTCATTCACTGATTACAAGATTTTGTGTGTCTTTACTTTCACCTGCTAAAGTTGCCGATTTGAGATGAATATGACTGAGCTGAAGATGTCAACCTCATTTCAGAGACTGAAATACAGTACACTCTCATTATAATGAGGTGAGCAGGACCATGCCAAATACCTTGCTGTAATGAAATCTCTACTTAACACATGGGCATGTAGACACTTGTGCATGCTTCAAATTAAAACAGGACAAATTGCCATGTTGTAATGGATATCATATCTGTGCTCATTATAATGTGAGTAGACTGTACACTAAGTCTACAAACAAATCCATCTTCTTTAGAATTTATTTGCTCGTTCTTTTACAGTGGCATAATTCTCAGTGAATTTTGACAGAAAGTGTTGGATTCAAATACTTTACAGCACTAATTGACCGAGTTCCCAAAGTAAGATGCCAATGTGAGTTCTAGATGAATCATTTCAGAAGTTGAGCTTTCACCATCTGATCCAGTACAATCAATAAGACAGCCATTTTCTTCCAAGAATTGAGATCTTTTCAACATGTTCAATGCTGTCCACATTCTAGTCAAATGTTTATAGGAGATTGTTTAGATCACCTGAGTCCAAGCCTTTCTTTCACTTTCTGCTTCTTCTTGACTGAGCTGATATCTCTATCTTTCCAAGTGCTCTTGAGTAGTTTAATCGGACGATTTCCAACGTATTTACCTGCAAAGAGGAGGAGAATGATCAGTTAACATAATATTCTGTGCTTTTTTATAGCATATACCTCACAATTATTTTGATGCAGGGTTTTGAGGCTACTAGAAATTGTTTGATATATTCCATGCTTCACATAAGAATTACCCAAATGACTATGCATGAATTCAGCATTTGTACCGGGATGACTGTGTTTCAAATGCTTGCTAGATATTGATATATCATCTATAACACAAATTAGTCATGTTTTGTACCATACAATGCGAACTCATATTGAAATTGATAATGAACTCAACAAAGTCTTGACCATTATCCCATTGTGCAGCAAGTATGCATCAATGCACAAGCTGTGAAGCACAAATTGTTCATAAATTATTGCCATGAAGGTACAGTTTGCTATTAAAACAATATACCAAGAACTTGCAATAAGGCAATACTAAGTAATGGATTTATTTATTTTATTTATTTATTTCGTCTTCTTTAAACAGGGTAGCTCCATCAGTATTCAAGCACTGTTTTACAAGGAGGCCCTGTGTACATTCAAATACAAACATAAGAAACATATTTACAAAACAGTTACAAAACTAGTATAGAATAATATTACAATTGAGAAAAGGTACAAGTTACGAAAAGTGCTGTAGCAAATACCAGAAATAATGTGTAAATTGGAGAGCTATTATGGCATTACAAGAAAAATTTAAGTATAAGAATTCTTTAAAATATAATGTGCATAAATCTATAAATAATATATAACTTGATCGATGGTGCTATATCTAACAAAAATATGCGTTTAAATAATAAAAGTGTATATATTGACGAACACCAGTTTTTATATTTCTGTAATCAAGAGTCATAATTAAATTGTATATGCACATGAAAGGCGGACCGACATTTTCTTGATATTAATACATTGAAACATAGACTATAATTGATACATTTTGTCAGTACAAACATGACAAATACGAAAATCAGGTACAATCAAGACCTTCTTACTGACAGGTGTTTTGTTCATCTTATTGGTTATACATGTACATGTTTGAGGTACAAATTACAGAACGTTTGTTTGGTAAGACTGTTTCTTATCTGTATAGGGAGGTTATTCCAAATGATCCCACCTTCAAAAGAAAAGGCCTTTCTTCCATTTTCGGTTCTGACTTTTGGGAGAATAAGGCCGTGGCTATCAGAATTACGTGTGGTGTATCGATGTGTGACTGCGGAGGTAGTAAAAAGATGTTGTAGGTATGATGGGGCATTCTTATTGATGATGTCAAACATGGCCTTTGAAGGGTAAGTATGCATGTCCCCCCATCCCCTGCTAATTTTAAAGTTTTAGTGTGATGAGCCCTATAACACAAAGACATACAATTGATAAAAAGTTACGATTGATTTGTTTCTTGGTAGCCTTGGTGGACAAGGTGCTCCAAAGTTGATGATCTTAATCTTAACCCTAGCCCTATCCCTAATCTTAATCATATCCTAATCCTAATCCATGACTGTACTTGCGTTCCAAATGAGGCTACTGAGATAAAATCCATTGTAACTTTTTATCGATCGTAAGTCTTTGTGTTACAGGGCATGGTGAGACTGGACCCCCGTCAGTTCTTCACCTTATCAACTCACACAACAACTAGAGGTCACTCCCTAAAAATCTTCAAGGAGAGGTCCCGCCTAGAGGTCAGAAAGTGCTTCTTCAGCAACAGAGTGGTGGAAGACTGGAACAGACTACCCCAAGAAATAATTGACTCAAATTCTATTGATGTCTTCAAAACTCGACTGGATAAACACTGGAAGACTGAGCGTTTTCAACCTCTCTTAATCAAAACGTCTTGAACCCATGCGCATGTGCAATACCAAAGTAATGACAATTTCAAAGTACATTGTATAGATAGACTAGACCGAGGATTACAGGATCTACCTCTCCTCGTATCCAGATGAAGATGATGATGATGAGGGCACTGGAGTTATAACTTTGGGTCAGACGGTACAATGTGTGTACCCAACCCCAACCCCTTTATGTTATACACAAACAAGAAAATGTCTACTAGTAATGGTATGCTTCTGAAGCTAAGGGAATATAATGTAAACTACTGATGCATTTGTCTTACCATTCCAATCCTTCATGGCCTGAACAAAGTCACTAGGATCCTTGAAGCTGACAAAGCCATAGCCTTTAGTCTTGTTGGTCCTCTTGTCACGAACAATCTAAAACGGAAAAAGCAAACAAATATAGGATTATCAGCCTTTTGTAAATACAAAATTTTTCATTCTAAAAAGCTTCTTGTCAAAACAATAAAGAATATGTTCTCCAGTAAAAGCTTGTTAAAAGGTTTTCTTTTTCTCTTGCAGCCCCACTTTATTGTATTTTATTGCGTCTTTACCCTAATGAAAAGTTTCATAACAGAAGAAACTTGCTCCTGAGGATTTGGTTACAATCTATTTAATGAAATATGAGATTGTTTGCAATTTGGAAATCCTAAACAATTAGACAATGTATAGAATGTCATGACGAAAATATGGAGCAAAAGTATTTAAAATGTTTTTTCTGTGTGTTTTTTTTTTTTTTTTGGGGGGGGGGGTGGTAGGGGGGGGGGTGGTTGGGGGTTGTTGGCTGCATGAATGATAACTTTATAAGTGAATGTAATGTAGTTTCTGCCTGAAACTTTGGCAAGACAACAAAATTATCGTTTAAACTGTTTAAATCCTCATTTCACTTTTACAAATCAATCTACGATAAATAGATCTTAGAAAATTAGAAAATCAGTGGTCTAGAAAGGTGCTAAATTAAAAAGGAGTAATACAATTTGTATACCTTGCATTTGAGATAGCTTGGGTATGATCCAAAGACTTTGGTCAGAGTGTCCTCTGTTACTTCATTACCAAGATCACCAGCAAACAGCCTGAAGTCATCTATAAAAAGTAACCAATGAAACACAAAGATATTCAATATTATAGATAGCTCTAAAAGAGATAACTCAAAATAGTTGTACAGGTAATCTGTATTCCTGGTATAGAAGAGTTTATGATTTTATTTCCAAGCACAAAAACACAGGCTCATTTGTTATAAGCAGTACTCCATACAACAATCTTAAAAGACTTTTTTTTTTTAGAAACCCTGAAATTACGCCTTCAAATATTTTACATTTTGCCCTAGCCTTGCTAGAGGTAATGTTTAACCCTCAAACGACTTGGGGGGCCATCATGGCCCCCCCTCGATATTTTCCGTGACCATTCCGCCGCGCGAAATTTTTTGATCGTGCCACTTGCTGACTTTATACTTTCAAGTCTCGCGCATCTTTTGAAACCATTTTTGCAAAAATCTGTCTTGCCGTTACGACGCTGCACAATTTTCAAAAATATCCGTCAGACCGAAAACGGCTCAAAAACATGATTTTGTGTACAAAGTCAATGAAAAGGGAACTTTCTCACCTTATTCATAAAGATATGATTATTTTCACTTTCATTGGCTGAAATCAATTTAGTTTAGCATTATTATGCTTTAAAATGGTTCTTCAATATTTTTTGCGAAAAAACAAAGAAAAACAAAAGGTCGAAAAAACAAAGAAATACATAAGAAATTCATAAAACAATAAAATATATAAGAAATTCATTTCGATACGAGAATTTTTTTCTAGTATAATCGTTAGGAATGCTATAAGGAATAATAATACACAAAATCAGCATTCTAGGAGCTTTATTTTTTCAATTAGAGCAAAAAATATGATTTCATGTATAATATATAATTCATATAAAATAAATCGATATTATTTGGAAAAAATGAACAGCGTAGTCTTGTAGATTACATGACACACTACCATCGTGCATATTTTCAGCGCGGTCGCGCGATCAGGGGCCAAGATCTTGGGGGGGGTGGGCCATCATGCCCCCCTAGTCTTGACAGCTACCAAAACACTTTTAGGGTTAACCCGCAATGCATGGGAAGGAAAATCTTCACAGCATCTTTTTAACAACATTATTACTTTTTATCGTGAAAATAGTACATAAACAGTTTGGGGCCATGAAGACCAAAATTGACAAATATGTAACAATTAAAATAGTAATTGTTCGTTGCAAACTTCTAATTAACTTACTTGGGTCCCATTCAGACAAACTATCATCTTCCCATGTGGTACCAGCAGCAACCCTGACATGTTTCTTATTCTTGTTCTTTTTCTTCAAAGGCTCAGATGCCGTGCCAAGCTCATATGGTCCTCCCTGTGTGATCTGAGCAAGGTCTGCTGTGGTGGGGGCAGGGATGAAGGCTTGAGGTATTGCAGGGGGTGGGGGTAGGGCCATGGCAGGGCGCACAGGCATGTTGAGCTGGGGTTCAGGTTGGGACATTGCAGGGGGGCCAGGTTGAGGGACTGCAGGCTCTGGTTGGACAGCTGGCTTCACTGTAGGGGAAAGAATGTAAATCATGTCATGATATTAGTGTCACGTTCAGATGTTTGTTGATGGATAACATTGCCTTTAGAGAGGCAAAAGAATGTTAACTATGACTTAATAGTATGAAATATCACTCTTATAAACCCCTCCCAAAAAGTTTTCAGGTACGCTTTAGTTATTCCTGATATTTATACCATCAGAAAGATAATTTATTCCCCTTTTTATTGATATCCTATTTGTAATGATTTTGTCATGCTTAAATGCACAGAATATCAGAATATGGAGAAATGTAAAAAGTCAAATGTTGCAAAATGCATTTATCACATTGAAGTTCCGCAACTTGACTTTAGGTCCTGATAACTTTTGGGGTATTTTCTAATTTTTATTGAATTTTATACCATTGTCAAGTAAATTTATTCCTCTTTTTAATGACACCCTAATTGTAATGAGAGTGTTGTTCTTGCATGCACAGAACACCTGAATGTTAGGACAAGTCAGAAGTTAAATGTTTCAAATTGAATGCCTATTGTCAGTATTACTGTCTGTTGCCAGTAATAACAAAGCATTTCGCAATATTTCACTTTTTACTTTGCATTATATTCATGAGTTATGTGCATTCAAACATGATGTTACTATTGCAAATAGGGCATCAATAAAAGAATAAATGAACTTTTTAATGCTATGAAAATTGATAATGATTAAAAACCCACATTAAAATGTATCAAGGTTCAAAGTAGTGTTACAGGAATTTAAACTGAAAATTATCTTTCGCTTTGCCATGTATTCAGGTGGTATTCAGGGTTTATGTGGACCCAGGCATGACATCACCATGACAAATAAGGTATCAATCAATAGAGGAATAAATTAACTTGACAATGGTATAGCATTCAATAAAAATTAGAAAATATTCCAAAAGTTATCAGGACCTAAAGTCAAGTTGCGGAACTTCAATGTGATCAATAAAAATGCATTTTACAACATTTGACTTTTTACTTTTCTCCGTATTTTGATATTCTGTGCATTGAAGCATGACAGAATCATTACAAATAGGATATCAATAAAAAAAGGAATAAATTATCTTTCGAATGGTATGAATATCAGAAATAACTAAAGCGTACCTGAAAAGTTATCATGACCCAAAGTCCATTTGCGAAGCTTTTTGGGAGGGGTTTAGTTCTGAGCAGATGATCAGAAATGTTTTAAAAATAAAATAAAATGGGGTAAATTAAAAAGACAGAAAATACCTTGTTAAGAATTACCTCTTACTCATTACAATGATAAACGTAGGTTCATGAGTACAGGTCATGATACTCCGACTATTGTTATTTTCTCAACTTTTGAACCCTTACTACAGGGGCGAACTGTATCCTGCTAGATACCCTGTGACAGTCTCTTTATCAGGTATTATTTACATCATCAAAAACATTTCAATAAATATAATTTTTTAATAAAGCAATACAAACCTTGTTTTTCTTCAGGTGCTGACTGATCTTTTGACTCGGTTGACTTCTCTTTCTTCACCTTCTTCTTAGTCTTCTTGTTCAGCACTGGTTTTGATGCATAGGTAGTGGGCTTGGCAGAAACCGTAACAGGCTTCTGAATATTTGTGGGTGGTCCCGGGGGCATCATTGCAAAGGGGGGCATGGGCGGGGGAGGGAGGGGTCCCATCATATTGGGACGAGGTGGACCCATACCAGGCCCCATTGGACCCATACCAGGCCCCATTGGACCATCAGAGTTCATGGGGGGAGGGGGTGGGGGAGGAGGAAGATGGGGGAATCGAGGAGGGCCTTGGGGTCGCTGGTTTGTCCTTAGCTGATGGGGTACAAACCCCTGGTACCCTCCCGGTGGTCTCTGAGGTCTTGTTGGCATATTTCCACCTGTAAGAAGTAAAAATATAAAAGAGTAAACACCCAGTAAAACATTAAAAAAAAAACTTTTCACTTTATACAACAAATTATTTAAATTTCTTATAATATGCTTGAGAGTGTCCATTATTTTACCTATTTTGTTTTTAACAGCCCCCCCCCCCCCCAAAAAAAAAAACAACAAAAAAACAAAAAAAACCCATAAATATTGAAACAAGTAATGGGTGATGAGTTCCAGTAAGTTGAGCCTCACAGGAATGCTGACTAGAGACAAGGGTACAGAATTGTGAAGGCTACAATAGAACAGAATCAGCATTATATCAGAGGTATAATTTTATTTAGGCCGAGGATGAGTAGAAACTTACCTGGTCTTGCCATCTGTCTGGGTTGAAATCCAGGGGCTCTAGGTGGCATTCCACCTCCTCCACGTCCTTGGGTCTGTCTGGGTTGGAACTGAAAACTCGATCCCTTGTTCTGGTTGCTTTCCTGATTGTGTGCTGCTCCACCAATAGGTGTAGGGTCCTGAGTTAGACTCATTATCTCCTCCTCAAACCTACAGGGTGACAAACAGAAAAAGAAAGAAAATGTTTTGAATGTCTAGATCTTTTGTTTTTAATGAATTACCAATACCAATTTTTTTCAGCATTTTTTTTAGATCTAAAATATAAGTGTGGTCAATGCACATCAGCTAAAATACAAACAACTATTGTGAGAGGATAGGCATCTAGTTCTTAAAACTACATGTTAGATCAGAGTCAGAACTTTTAATATTTTTAATTGTTCTTGTTCAAATTGCAACAAAGATAGCAAGAACAAATGGAGAGATCGCACTCGTAGGATACAATGTCAATACAAAGTATAGACCTACTGTAGTAGTGAAAGTGGGACTATAGTATAGGTGGCAGGTTTTGCATCTTGGTCCATTGGTTTTTCCCCCAGGTTTTTCTCCTTTTTGCAATAGATATCACACGTAGAAAAGTCTACAAGTTCGTTTTTACAGAGCTAGAGAACAATGCATTTTTTATTGTTGGGCGCTCTGATTAGCTATCGCGCGGAGCTCCGCCTCCTGGTTGCGATGACTGAAGTGTGTTGACCGTAACTGAACAACGCGATTCAGCTGTTCCCGATAAAGACCGCTTTGTCGTGCGCGCTGTCAATCATAACCAAAGTGGACCCATTTCACAAGAAAAACTGCAAGACTCGAACTTCACAAAAGGTTAAGCGTAGAACCACTCTTTCAATATTTTTTAGAATAAAGAAGAGAAATATAAAAAGGAACTTCAACGAATCCACTGTCGGATTTATACATTTGAAAACGTATAAAGAAATGAGGACTTACCAAAAAAATAAATGACGAATCTAAATTTTATTGTGACTATTGTTCATTGGAAGGCACAATGGTAGTGTATTTCAAATGCTAAACGTGATCATTCGAGCGTCATGCATAAATTATTAAATTATGGAGTAAACATTTCTTCGTGTATCAACTCTAAATTGAAGCCCTCCTATTTAGAGTTATATTTATCAGAGAATAGGTTTTCATTAAATTTAATTTCACTAGGCCTATCATGAAAAAAATAAAATAAAAAGCACTCCCAAATTTTTTGCCGATCAGTGGAAAACCATATGGGAATGCATTAAGTCTTCACACTAAAATCTCGGCACAGTCCAGACATGGCTTTGCTGCTACTGCTACGACATGGAAAGATCAATGTATTTTTTTTTTTCAATTAAAAAATAGGGTCTACGATGTGTCAGCAAATATAACAGGAAGAAATATTCAAATACAATGAACATGAATTGCAGTATTGCACAGGTAACAAACAATCTGAAATCAAACATCAAACATGATATTAATGAAAGTAAGTTTGAGATTGGACATATTGGAATGATTGAGAATAGGCCTACAGCCACTTACACTTATGCATGGTCAATTCATAATTGACCTTGCACTGGGAAGTACCTATTTGCAGCAGTTTTCTTCCAATGGAAAGTCAAGGCAGAAAAGTGTCTTGAGCACCTACTGCCAAGTCAAGGTGGCATATCCAAAAAGGGTCTAAAAATTCTACTAAACAAAATTTTAAAAATCTAATGGAAGAATTATACTGCAATGAGACTATAGATTATCTTAATTTATTTTGAGGTAGGTTTAAAGCTGGTTTCGCTAATTATTATTGAGAAGTTTCCTCATCAACCAAGAGGGCGACAGACAGCCATTTTACAGTACTGACTAATGTTGGTTTGCAGCTGTATGTGGCCTACAGCCGATGCGTGAAGATGCAACTTGCAAGATCTGGAAAACACACGACAAAAGAGAGTGACAGAGACATGCACTGTCTCTCTCTCTCTCTCTCTCTTCCGTTTGTTAAACATGGCAATCAAAACTACTAACATGACTAAATGCAAATCAATTGATCAGTGGCCTACCCGAGACTACAGCAAAAATAGTTTGTACTTTAGAGCCGAGTTGCTGGTTCCGTGGCACCCCACCATCCATGCCATGGCTTGCCTCCGGCGGGCGCCCCGGCCCGGACCGGTCAGGTGGGCTTGAAAAACGGGTTGCGTGTCCACAAGAAACCAACCCGGACTCCGAAATGACAACAAAACGTAACAATATACACATCTATCACCTCATAAAATACATTAAAACATTAGAAATTAGATGGAGAACAATCATAGCTCAATGAAAATGTCATATGTTAAAATATTTACAAGAGAAATCACCACTAACCTGCTCATTTCTTCCTCGATCGACTTCATCTTGACACCGGCGTTGGACGACATTTTGAAGAAATGAATGAATGAATGACGTCATCATTGGCAGTGTAAATTTTTCAGACAAGGCTGCTAGTAGAATCGAGTGTTTGAAGGCTCTTTTCAGGTTATCACTACAAGAAAAATTAACGGTGAGATATTTAATGCCCATTCTTTTGCTATTTTCAGCGTGAGTGTTTAGTATGAAAACTTACGTGATTTATTAATAAAATTCAAATATGAAACAAATATTGAAAATGTACTTAACATGGAATGTAGCGAATGGGACTGTTATCTAAAATTAAGAGAGGATGTAGGAAAGAGGAAACCAGTGCGTGTGACTGAATGAAGCGATGCTGTACAAAGTGAATGGTGGTTTCCTCAATCACGATTATGCCTGTATGATGTGGGGTGGTAGCTAAAAATGGGAAAGAGGAGGACGGAGTTAATATAATATTGGTAGACCAAAAGATTCAGTCCTATTTTTACTTTTAGATTACTTTCTGTAGTGTAGGCCTAAGTAACTGATCTAGATGATACTTGATAGATCTAACTAATATAGGCAGGCAGGAATATGGATTCATGTTATAAATTAAACTAGTAAGTTAGGCCAAGGTCTGAGTTAATTAGGATCTAGATCTAAGTTAGACCTAATGATATTTTAGGCTTTTGGAAGTGATCTTTGTAGGTTTAATAGTTTTTAAATGACAAAAATCCTCGTCCATGTTTAATTGCGCTTTAAAAAAAAAAATTATATATTTTGCAACAAGTGTTGCAATGCCATAATTGTGCAACTGAGTGTGACATGTAATCATTTGTTTGGGATCTGTTACAGGCATACAGATAGATTGAAAAAGTTCAGAATAATTAGACTTGAAGAACATGGGTAAGGATGATGCCACCCCTCTGGAGAAAAGGATGCTGTCAGTCACAAATAGAGATGGGTCCCAGATGAGTCAACCAGCATTGGTAAGTAATTTTAGAAAGAATCATTTTAGATGAGTACTTCTCTGCAATCTCACTTAGATCTGTCGATAGACACTGGTTTCTTTTCCATTGTTTTACTTTCAACATTTATTGCCTTAAAAAGCTTGACACTTTAAAATTGGGAATTTACTGTTTCCTTGGATTTTGGGATTCCATTTTTATTCAGCTACACTCGGTTAAAACTAAGAGTGGGAATATTTCATTATTGATAGGTCACAATGTCAGCAAGCATTGTTTGCCTTTTAATTATAATTGATTGAAATATTGCCTTGATATGTCAAGGTGGTTTGGGAAGACCAAATCAGCTCTTTTACCTCCAAGTAGATGTACAACTTTGAAAGTGTATCTTATTTGGATAAAGATATCCTAGGCTTGTCTACTACATCTCTGTCTGTTAAAGGGGAATCCAACCCAAGGAGAGAATCAACCTTACAGGAAAGAGGAAAATGAGAGGAGCAATCTAAAAAAAGTTTCATCAAAATCGGTTATAAAATAAGAGAGTTATGGAAGTTTGAAAAGTCTAGTTGTTCCTTCTATGGGGATCCTCAAATTGGCATCATCGGCTTCAAAATGGCCTATCTTATGGACAACTCTCCATTCATTTTGTACACAAATTTTCAGATTTTCCCCATTTTCTTTCAAAATTTGACTTCTTTACTTCTGAGCTCAAAATATGTCATGGGAAAATATATTTCACACAACATATGTTGAGCTCAAAAGGAGGTAGGATATATTTTGAAAGAAAATGGGGAAAATCTGAAAATTTGTGTACAAAATGAATGGAGAGTTGTCCGTGAGATCAGCCATTTTGAAGCCGATGATGCCAATTTGAGGATCCCCATAGAAGGAACAACTAGACTTTTCAAACTTCCATAACTCTCTTATTTTATAACCGATTTTGATGAAACTTTTTTTAGATTGCTCCTCTCATTTTCCTCTTTCCTGTAAGGTTGATTCTCTCCTTGGGTTGGATTCCCCTTTAATGATGCATAACAATTGTTTTTGTTGTGTATATACTATTAGGATGAGTTCTGGTTGGAGCAGGTGAATTTCGTCAAATACGCCCCGCCCCCAAACACTGGAGATGAGGCGGGGTTGGAGGAGTGGGAGGAGAGGTTAAAGTTCATAGAAGAAGACCTCCAGTGGCTCCTCAAGTTACCCCACCATAAATTCTGGAGTCAGGTAAGTTAGTTTCATTGCTTTGTATGGGAACTGCTTTGCCTCTCCCTACCCAGGTGTTGGGTCCCTGGTAGGAATAGAATGGTTGAACCGTAATTTGTTTTCCATTCTTTGGGATTCCTTAAGTAGCAATTTATTAAGAGATGACAGAAAGACTTACAAGCATTCAATGAATTTGTTTCATATTAGGTAGATATAAATGCACAAATCATTATCTTTAACCGGTTGGAGACGAAGGGACCGTACCCTGGCCCACACGCTGTGGACGAAGGGTTTTTGATAAAGATCAATGGAGCGTGGTTGCTAAGAACGGGGAGTGGCCTATTTCATCGAATCGATAAACACTAACAGCCAATAAGCGGTGCGTTTGTATCCGCGATGGTACTGAATATTCATACCTTTCTAGGGCGGCGATATGCGTGTACAGTAGGCCTATAGTCATGCCGCCGATCTGGGGGCACGAAAGCTCGTGAATTATTCATTTTTTGTCATGCGGATTTAGGTTGTTTTTGTATGCAAAATACGCACTTACGGTTATGAATGTGGCTGGGCTAGAGCTTTTGTTGTTACGATGAAGTTCAGATTTGTGTCATATATTCCGTTTCTATGAATTTTTCAAGCTTATATATTATATCATTTTTCCTGATTCCCTTTTCTTCTTCTTTTCATGCTTTCTTCCCTCCCTTCGGATTTTCCCTCTCTAGACTCCCTTTTTTCCCATTCTCTTTTGTTTTTCTTATTGTTTTCTCTCTTTTTTTTAAAAATCTATACCTTTCTCTTTTTTACAAATCTTTTTATTTATTTATGTATTTATTTCTATTTTACAACCTTTATGCTATTTGTAAATCCTTCTTGTGCTTACTGATATTGATTTCAATAATATTCATAATAATAATAATGATTCATCATTATCATCATTTTATTGTCATAACTCTCATTATCAGTTTGATTATCATGATTTTGTTTTAAATGTAGGATCACTACAGAGATTCATATGGTTACGATCTCAACTCAAGCTTTTCTAATAATCTCCATTCACAGGCTTACACAATATGATATATTAAATATATAAGTGGTACAGCAATATAGTTATAATTATTACTTCTGTGCTTTTCTCTTCTTTCTGTTTTCATTTGGTATTTATCTGTTGTTTGTGGCGGGGAGGGACCTTTCCAGCTTAGGTTCAGTCGCAACCATAATCGCAATTGATTACCCCCGCCCCCGATTTTTACTGTTACTTTTTTTTCCCTCTGAATCATCCTTTACATTTTGTTCTTCTTCTCCTCATAAGCATTTGTTTACAATTAAATTCTTTTTAGTCACTATTAGCCTATTTTTTTATTTTTTATTATAACCCCCTATGTATGATACCATTACAATGTATATAGAATATGTTGCAACAAATCGTTTTTGGTTATTTTTACGCTTATGATGTATGAAAATAAAGAAATATCAAATAAAAGATAAAAGATTAAGTTCGTTATTATCATATTTCTTTTTTTTTTTTTTATTGGTACAAAGTGGTATATAATATGGTATATGAGAGAGAGAGAGAGAGTTATTGCAGTACTCCTTAATTAAGTTCAATTATGAATAGGGATAATCTTCAAAGCGGCGAGCGATCACACCTTCGCACATTAGGGCCTATTCAATAAACGTCCAAATTTGAAAAGAAAGGTTTTGTTTCGGGCTGGAGGTGAAATACAAAAAGCCACACTTTCATCATCAAGTTTGAGCTTGAACGTCGACCGGGCTGGTGTAATTTGCATATACTATGCAAATAAGCACCTTCCAAATATGGGAGAGAGCACGAGCGGCTCTACAGCCTCGCTTTGATTGGACGGTTCACGGCAGTGACATTATGGTTGCTATGTTCACATTTCGCGATGAGTGTTGGAAGCGATTTTGTTTTGAAATTGACTTTTTTACGATAAATCGTATACATTTCAAGTTAACAAAGCTACAAGTACGGTGACAAATGTCTAAATATTCGACTCATACCATGTTTTTATTGATTCATTGAATATTGAGTAGAAAAACAGTTGGAAACTGGGCTGAACTTATCAGGACTTTTCAGCCCGAGTATATTCGGGCTCAGTCCACGAGTGGACAAAAGCTATCCCGAGTATATTCGGGCTCAGTCTCCAACCGGTTAATATTACATCATACTGCCCCAACTACTAGTAGGCCTATATTATGTGGTCTGGTTCTCTCAACTGTCTATCTGTACCTACATGTGTACATGTATATTGCCTGTTTGGGCTCTTTTGTGTTCTTTTAAAATCGACGCATCTGTGTGTCCTAAAGTCACCCTGCACAATATATTTTGGTGAGAACCTGCAAATAATGATTTGACATCATTCGTTTTGTCATTTCAGGTTGTACATGATGTAAGCCTACAACAATGTTTGGAATCCTATCTTCAAGATGCACCCAGGTAACCAAGTTTGGTGATGATGACAATGATGATGGAAATGATGAAGATGGGTTCTAGAACCTAACCCTAACCCTACTTCTGGGGGTAGTTGTAGTGATGAAGATGATGGTGATATAGTTGAGGAGTGTGATGATGAAGATGAAGGAATTGTTACGTCACAGAGGAATTTATCTGTCGCTGCATGTGATGGAAAAATGATAGTACAAAAAACCCGAGTGACAACGCACTTTTTTTCGCGCATCCGGATGACGCGTTATGGCCCTTCATGCTCTATGGGGCGCTGAAGTGATCAGCGAAACACAAAAGTACTATCACTACGAGTGATGATTGATGATGGGAAAACTAAAATCAATCACGTGATTGACTTTTGACCAATCCTGTTGCAACATAGTATGTGGAATATAATATATGATATGGTGATGATGATAATGAAGATGATATTGATAGTGATTAAGATTAATGGTGATATTGTAATCTGGTTTAAGGACAGGTAATTTTAACCCATCTGAAGGGCAGCACATCCAGACCATTTTTAAGGATAGGAAACAGCTTGAAATTTTGTTATTGTTAATTTCAGTTTGATTTCTTTATGAATGCTAACCAAGCTCCATGATTACTTTTATTCACAGTGGTCTGGATGTAGGCCTACATATTAAATCTCTAAACTTTGGTAGTGTGGATTTTCCCAGTTTAATTTAGGTGCCCATGTCTTGTAGGCCCCTGCTAATACATTTTGAAATAATGATAAATTTTATTGATTATTAAGATGATGATGAAAATAATGTTGAAATGATGGTAATGATGATGATCAATGTTGCTTGGAATGATTTGTGTAGATAGATGATCCAAGAACTATTCTATTATAAACTGTCCCTTGTTTATTTTCTGCTCTTACCCAGATCACACGACCAAAGCAAAACTATCCCAGCAGCCCTTGCCAGTCGTCAGAAGTCAGTCCATCGCCTGGTGTTCATGGCATTCCTGCGAATGTCTACTCACAAAGAAACAAAGGTAAATTGTGATGCTCAAACAGGCAGGATCAACACCATACTGATTTTATATGAAACAAAACTATGTGTTTATTGCTTATTTGTCAGTTTGAAGTTGGGCTTGACTTATCTATCTGTGACTTCCGTGTATTGCTTTGTGAAATTAAAAAAAGGAATCCTCCAGGATATGTAACAAGTTAGGGCACAAGTTTCATTTTTATATGTCCTAAGGACATTGTACATGCACATGAATTTGTGTGACTGTAAGAGATGAATGTGAGATAAAATAACTAGTTGCCTAGGGTCTGTCTCAAATTAATCATGTCATTTGTGATTACATATTTGTTGATTTCTAAAGAGGTGACCTGACTTTTGATGCCTGGCCGGGCGATAAGGTTTACTCAAATAGCTGAAAATTAACTTTGAAAATTATAATTTTCTAAGTTTGATTCTTTAAAATCAAGGGTTCTGTGTGAAATATCTCTAGATTTTATACTTAGAAACACATCCTTTTATGTATGTTACAGGACAATAGAATTACGGTAGAAAAAGCCCAGAGATTTTTTTTTTATTTTTTTTATTTTTTCAAACGATGCATTAAACTTTTATGATGAAACTTGAGTGCGCAAAAGAAAAGTTGTTTAGTTGAACTGAAGTTGAATCCTGCAATGTTAAAGCCCTTGTAAAACATCCATGTACAACCAAAATTAGAATATAAATACATGTATATCTGTTGTTGTCTTTATGTGTTATTATAGGATCATTTCATCACCCCAAGTGTGTTTGGTGACCTCATTTACAATCACTATGTGTTTGACATCGCCAAGGTGATGGATCTGTGCATCATCTATGGAGGAGGGAATGGTGCCCTCTTGAGTAAGATGCTGGAGAACATCTTTAACCATCAGCCTCAATACCAGAATGACCTAGAGGTTGTTGTAAACACAACTTTGCCAGTAAGTTATCGTGAAAACTGTATCAAGAGGAGAAGAAATGAGTAGGTAGTGGTATTCATGTATATGTTAATAAGGGAATCAATCAATTATTGACAAATTGCCAAATTCAGATGGAAAAAAACAAATCTAAGAGGTATATGAGTGCTTGTTTGAGAAAATTAAAAAACATTACAACAACAAATATATGAGAAGTTAAAAATTCAGATCACTGATGTTATGGAAAATCTTCTATTACCAACATGTTCATTTTAATACATATGTGTGGTGTCTTACTTGATTTAAAGCCAATTCATCCATTAGCCAAATTGTTTAATTGCATTTTCGTCTAATAGCCAAATTAATATTTGGTCTATTACGAGTCTGTTACAGGAATTGACTAAGTGGTGTTAGACCAATTGGACATTAGACCAAGTAGACATTAGATCAAACGGGAATGAGACAAAATGGTAAATAAGCAAAGTGGCAATTAAACTAAAAGGTAATTAGACGAACTGGTTGTAGACGAAAAGGAATTACACCGTGTGGGACGAGACCAAATGGGCATTAGTCAAAGTGGGTTTAGACCAATTGGCAATTTACTGAGGAATCTCTGCCTTACCATCATGATTGACCAGATATGTGATTTTGGTGAAATATGTATAGAAGAAATGGTACACTTTCTTATGAATTAAAATGGGTAAAGTCGGGTATGATTTATACTTTTGAAGGGGTAACTTATGTATTCACATTTCAATTTGGTTTCTTCTCAGGTATTTGTCAAGATTCTGGAGAAATGCGGCTTTGATGGAAGTGCTACACCTCAACTCCTGGGAGATGCTGGCAGGTAAGACCTGGTAATTTAATAATATATAGTTTATACAGAGAATGAAAAGTTAAATATTTTCAGCTTGTATGTTAAAAAAAACTTTGATTACTTCCAAACCCTCAGTAATTGGTATTTAGATAATAATATATTTTTAAAAAGACTGGATCACACACCGATATGATATCTAGTTTTTGCAAAGGCATGCTCTAAATAACGATCTGGCTCCAGGCTTAGAAAATCAATCTTAGAAAATGTATCTTCAACACATTCCTTTAAAATGTACTTTTTAGACAACCAATCACCAACCAGGATTTGCATGATGTCATCCTGTACATGGCTGACTCCGCCCAGACCATGCTAGCCTTTCTTCAAGTCTACCCAGCTGCCTGCCAGGTGTTCTATCGGAAAGGAGCTGTACAGAGGTAGGGAGTTAATGATGATGATGTTAATGATGATAATGATGATGATAATGATGATGATGATGATGATGATGATGATGGTGATGATAATGAGGATAATGATGATAATGATGATGATGATGATAATGATGATGATGATGATGATGATGATGATGGTGATGATGGTGATGACGACGATGACGATAATGATAGGGCAGATGTTAGTTCTGTTAGTGATGATGACTTTTGTGATGCTGGTAGTGATGATGTTGTAAATGATGAGGCTGATGATAGGGGTGGATGTGGAGTTGGTAATCGTGACTTTGAGGATGAAACTTATCATTATAATGAATTTATTTGTGGTGATTTTAGCAGTGGGTATAATGATAGTGATGTTAATGGTGGTTATGATTGTGGAGATGGTGATGATGATGGTCATGGTCATGGTAGTGCTACTGCTGTGGATGATAATGGTGATCAGGGTTATGATTATGGTGGAGAAATGTGGTGGTGATGATAACAATGATGATGATAGTAAACTCATAATGGTGATAATGCTGCAGTGAAAGAAAAGGCATTGTCCCTGCTTCAGCTGCTGATGAAAAAATAATTAGGAGTATGGTTTTTGTGTAAACGTTTTTAAGAGGGAGTCTCTTCATATTACTTGTGTTGCGTTCATTTATTTTGTCTTATTTTGACCATCTTGCTTTATTTTACTATAATACTGTTCCCTTTTCCTCCCACAGGATTGCATCTTTCTATGAGATCCTAATGCCAGAGCTTCTAGACTTCATCAGAGAAAGGGACTGGGAAACAGAGAGGTATACCTAACACTCATGCTCATGTTTCATCATACAATTCAGAACACTATGTGAAAAAAAAAAAGGAAAAAAAAAATGGTGAAGAATACTTTCGTGTGGTTAACAATGATCATTTGCATTTAATGTAGATTATTGCTATTCACCATTTACAATGATATTAACAAAATTTGGTTCTGGTAAAGATGCAAATAGTTTGTGAGCTTTCTCATTATTAATTGCCACATGAACATGATTAACGTGCTCTCACATTTCAAATCTGAGAATCTAGAAATATTTCATAACTTTGGATAACATTCTGATATATACATTATGTGTGTTTAGTTTCCTGTAAATTAGAAGGGTTAATCCCTGTTATAATAATCATTTTAATGCAATATTATCTTTGCAGTATGAAAGACACCCTGAAGAAGCACCTTGTGATTGCGCAGTCTGGCCTTGTTCACACATGTGTTTTAATCCTGAGTACATGCTGTGTTCAACCAATTCTTGCCAAAAGGTAAAAAAATAAAATAAAATGTTGAGTGAATTTGAAGTGCATATGGGCAATTCCACAGAAATCCGGACAAGGGTGCCAGAAATTCAAAATGATATTTCGTTAAAATAATTTTGATTTTCAAAAAATACATGAGTTGAAGTTTTAAGAATCAATAAAATTTTTAGCGATGGCGGCCATTTTCACCTTTTAAACAAATGCCGAAGTATTACAATAGATTTTTGGTATAGAAAAGGTATGTTTACAAAAATATCATTTTCATTTTCCCAACTAAAACTTTTCTGTTCCAGATAATCTTTCACACGGATAAAGTTGTTTGAAAGACACTTTATCAAACTGTATTTCAAAAAATTTGGTTCAATTGTGACTTTGGTAAAAAACTTGAGATTTAAATTACCCTCATTTGGGATGTAACGTCAGTTACCGAAAACATGAACTTGTTTATTTTTTTCCACAACGAAGAAAGTATCAACTATGCCAATTAAGATTTCTAATGTATGACTGCATCTCATTATTATCAATAGCAAAGCGAAGGATATTCAACATACAATCAAGCCAAAATTGACAGCTGATTTGTGTAACGTCAGTTACCATGACCTATTGTAACGTCAGTTACCATGATGCAATTATCGTTTCTTTAAAAAAAAATTAGAATTTGGACACCTGTATGTATCTGAAGTAATTACCATTGATTAAACTAATCATCTAGCGATAAAAAGACTGTATGTGTCAATGGTAACTTCTTCTTTTAATGATTTAAATGTTAGGAAAAGCCATGTCGTGTACATGTTCATGTAGGCCTAAGCCCCTCCAAATCTACTTGAGATTTTCAGCAATTATCTATTGATGTGATCAGGATCCATTGCTATATATTCTGTATTTGGAATATGAGCCAACAAGTTTAAATGTTATGATAAATGTTAATACAGTTTTTGGTTGTATTAAAAAACTTCTCTCTGTATTTTTATAATACATAAATGAAGATGAAAAAAGAAAAAAAAAGTATGATCAAAACTCCTACATGTATGTCTGTGCATCTGCTGAGATGTACACAATTTTTGATAAAACAAAGCACAGAACAAACACTTTACTTTGACAGGCTTTCATTTTGATGCCAAAGACTAACAGCAATTTTCAACAAATTTCAATACCTAGCTTTGAAATTCAGCTTTTTATTACTGATCATAACTTTGTACAAAATGAGTTAAATGGAAATTACTGTTCATACATTAAGTTGGAATTGACGAAGAAACTGTTTAAAAGTGATTTTCAAAAGGTTGATAACAATTCACCTGTTGTGTGCTGTGAGGATATAGAATCAACAAATGATAGTGAACCCAATTCTGTCAAGATTCACATGCACTACACAAAAATACATGTGTGGGACATCCTACGTGTATTAATCATTCAAAAAAAATATTTTAGAGTTTTTGATATCTTAATACTAACATATTCCAATATTTAAGTGATGGAATAGTAGTAAGAAATAAAATTTTAAAATATTCTGTACAAACCCTATAGGAAATGTATGTGTACAACCGTCATATTCACAGTAAAGTTTTAGCTAAATAATAGGAAAATGATTACATTACTTCTTATTTGGCCAATCTGTTGCCTAGAACATAGGTATGATATCATATCAAACACATAATTCTCAAAAGCAAGGAAAACAAAATATTTGAATCCGAATCAAAATTGGGATTTTACATGTGTAAAGTCTATGGAAGATGTAAGGGTAACGTCAGTTACGTAACGTCAGTTACCGACATGTCTTCACAAAAGTTTCCCCAGCATAAACAAAAATTATGAAAATCTCTTCTTATTTTGCAAATCTGTTCATATAGACCTAGGAATGATGTCATATAAGACTTATCATTATAACACGTCGTGGACATGAGATATTGAGATTTGATCAAACACCCTGATTTTGCATGTCCGTTTTCCGTAACGTCAGTTACCGACACGTTTCTCCTTGGCGTTTCAATGGAAATGATGTTTGGGTGGATTTTTTTTATACAACGCCTTGCTTTACACTAACTTATTTAGGTATATTAATTTGAAGACCCAGGTATTCTTATTTATGTAATTACAACACAAAGAATGTAGAAAATTCTGGTCGTGTGTAACGTCAGTTACCGTGGAATTGCCCATATGATTAAGTTTCCTCTCAAGAATATGACAAAAAGATGGAAATGAAATGGCTGTGTGTTCTAAAAGACAAACTCACATAGAAATTCAACAGCAGGTTTGACTCAGATATTATTTATGCCCCAGAATTGAAAAATTTGAAAAATCTTGATGTCCAAATTTGATTTTCTTGTAGAATTCAGCTCTTCTCCACATTAGTAAACTTGTTGAGGAATGAACAGTCTTTGATTTAGTTAACATCTTGAAATACATTTGTTATTACACAATATTTTTCATTCTTACAAACATTGGATTTTTTCAAATCAGAAAAATTTACATAAAAGTTCTCATTGAGACTTTTTGAAATGTCTCAAGTGCTTTCTATGAAACGTTTTTCCATCCATTCTCTCCTGATAGAAAAGTATATTTAAATATCCATCATAATTCAAATACTGAAAATGATATCTTTATGATTGTTTCACCTATTTCTAGTGGAAGTGATGAGGTCTCTGGTCACACTGAGAGCTATCTAGAAGTCTTGACATCACTTCTGACGGACAAACTCTTCCTCGCTACAATCTGTGATCATTCCAACATTCAGGATGATATAGACATGATTGTTCAGAGCTCACACCAGGTGTATCCTTTTCTAAATGTTTCATAGAGGTGTCAAAGGTTAGGTGGTCTTTCCCTGGCTTGGCACTGATGTTATTTAGCAAGGCACTCATGCATTTACTTCTCCATACAAAGGAGACAACAAAAGTTGCGATTGCAAGTATCGTGGTGGCCATGTAGTACAAGTTTTAGATACACATGAGATGGGGATATGTATACCCCTATTTAGGACTTGTTTGCAGTTATGTTTATGGGTATTTCTTTCTTTTTTTTGGGGGGGGGGGAATTACCCTTACACCCTTCACTTTTCATGACATTTCTATACTCTTGGTAGGAATACTCCTCACTGTGTATGTGCATTATTTTGATGGCTAAAGTAAACATATCGGTAAATGGCACAGAAATGTTAGTATTATGTAAGAATAGCATAAAAATCTACATTATTGAATGCATCAAACTATAATCAGAATGTTGAACAACTGACATATAAGAAACAAAGTGAAATTATTTGTTCAGTATGTTGGACAAAGATGAAACAAAAGAATAAATCTGATCTGATGACTAAATTGATGGTATCTGAATTGGGTTTAGAGATGACAAATGTATTTCTTGTTTAGCAGAATATAAGACTGAATGGTAAATGCATCCTTAACTAGAATAACTTACAGAGATGAGACAAGGACTAAATTTATACAGGACGGTATGAACGAGGCACTGGCCCTCTATGGACACAAGAAACCTCACAAGCCTATCACCCCACGTATTCCTGTAGAGTCCCAGGCAGGTGCTGCATCTAAAAAGAATCAGAGTCTGGATGTACTGGTAGCAGCTCCAGAGGATTACCAAACAGATGTGTATTTGGAAGAACAGGTAATACCATCAATGAGTGGTGTACTGATATTTATATTGAATTCATCCATCAAGGTCATTTTCATGAGGATGCAAAGCACTCTCTGATGGTTTCTTGGATTTAGCCCAGCTACCCTGATAAGATGCTCCAGCAATTAAAGAATTTTTTCCTTCCCAGATACTAATGTACATGTGCTTCCCCTGGGTCATGTGTGGCTAATGTAAAGTTGGTGCAATGACAAGCATACTACACTCAAAACTGTCACTGTGACCGCAATTATAAACTACTCTCTTTTGATAAATGTCTCTAGTTTGAGCAGGTTAACAATAATGTCAGTTTCTTGTTGCAAAGTCAATTGGAATGAAATTACTTTAACATCTCATGTTGTTTTTCTCATGAATATTCCATTCATGATTTCATCTGTGATTTTATGAACCGTCATAGATCTCGGCAAGTCCCGAAAACCAGCTTTTGAGATTATTGCGTTCGAAGTTTGGATGTCTTTCTGACGCTCATAACTTCGCGCTTTGAAGGAAACCACAGCAATTATTTATATCAATGTACATGTGCAGAATAAATTCTATAATTCTATAATATAAAAACAATTATTTGCAATTGGAATTTGATTTTTAAATATTTAGAATAAAATGGAAGATGGTATTTTAGAAACTGATTGTTTTTCAAAAACAGGGGGTCTAGGTCACTTTGTAAAAACATGCGTACCACGCGCATGTTTTTTAGTGTCATAAACCACAAGATATGACGGTTCATAAAAACACTCAAGGCATACGCGCAACGTCCATGCATATCTTGGTCGGGTTGCGTGCCCTTCAGGAGACTGCTATAGTATAGAAATAATGGTTTAGGACACTTCGTAAAATCACTGGAATGGATATGCCGTTTTGAACGAAATTATAATCTTCTATTATTCATAAAAAGAATGCAGATTTCGAAATGAAATTTGGTAATTCGATAGAGTTAAATATAGGCCTTCAGAAAAAAAAAAAAAACGCTATTTCGAAAATTTGACCTAAAATTAGGTTTATGACAATTCGTAAAAACACCTATTATTCATAAAAATAATGCAGATTTCGAAATGAAATTTGGTAATTCGATAGAGTTAAATATAGGCCTTCAGAAAATAAAAAAAATCTCTATTTCGAAAATTTGACCTAAAATTAGGTTTATGACAATTCGTAAAAACACATTTGCACTTTGTTTGCTATATCTTGAAACATATATTTTTTTTTTCCAGGTTGCTTCAGCAGCAGCAGCAACAGCCTCTCCTCCCATGAAGACTGGTGTTGAACTTGAATCACTGATAAGCAGTGTACGAGACATACTACCAGACCTCGGAGAAGGGTTCATAACGGTGAGTAATATTGATCTTATGCTGTCCAGTCCTGTTATAAAGAGGCAATAGAGACCAAGATAATTACCTCAATATAGCAAATTATTGTCATACTGACCTTGGAACACATAGGCTTGCACACATTTGGATGAGGAAAATGACCTGGTTATGATGAAATATTGTTGTATCCCTGCTCATTATAATGGGAAGTGGACTATATGCCATAAAAGAGTATTGTCGTTTGGTCAACAGCCCAATCGCCCAATACACAATATGTGATGCATCACACCGAAATCAGACACAAGTCGCCGAGCATATTCAGTAAAGTGTCGAGGAAATCGGCAAAATAATAAAAATTGTCTTATTTTGGGGGAAATATTTTTTTTTTTTTCTGAATTTTCAATATTTCTTGTATAGTCTGTAAAAAAATTGAGTAGAAATGATTAGGGAAAAGCCATTAAAATTGGATTGTTTTGTTTCAATCTTTGACTCTTTTCTGGCGACTTGTGTCTGATTTTGTTATGATGAGTCACATATGTCCAATATTTTCTAAACAAGCTCTCATCTTTCTTGTATGGTTTTTATATCAGGCTTGTCTTGAAGAGTACAACTATGACAGTGCTAGAGTCATCAATGATATTCTGGAGGATAAACTACTGGAATCGCTTCAAGGATTGGATAGAACCATGAAAAGGTGATAAAATGGTTATTTATCTTCATATTCTCTTACATAATGTATACACAAGTGAACGATTACAATTGATACATGTAGACCTAGGCCCAATATCTTTCTATGCTTGAGTATGTCAGCATGCTTAGTTAAGAAAAAGCCTGAATGGCTATATGCTCAAAAGAAGTCTCATCTAACTACATGTATCTTGAAACCATTGCTAATGAAGTGTTTTGCATAATATGTAAATAATTTGTGTTTTCTTTGATTTGGTTTCCAGGACCAAGCCCAAGGCTGCTCCCTCGGAAGACCTAGTCTCTCAGAGGGCTAACATCTATGATAACGATGAGTTTGATGTCTTTAGTAAGGAGAAGGTCGACATGAATAAGATTCAGAAAGGCAAAAGGTAAGGACTACCATCAATACATTGAAAATTCTTGAATAGATTTGTGTAACATTTCCATTTATCTTCATTAAAACACATTTCATACAATCCATTCCTATTGTTTTAACAAGGTGCTCTAGACCACGCCCTCTACCTTGTTATAGAAACTTGTTATCCTGAATCAATAATAGGCACATACTAGTAGATGAATATGAACGTGATTGTGTGAAGTTGGGACTGGGTGTGTTATTTTATCATTATCTTATAGAATTTTGTTTTACCTGTGTTTGTTATAAATGGAGTAGACTGTATAATTGTGAATAATCACAAGTAGATATTGAAATGACATTATCATTTGTATCAATTCAGAACAAAATTTTGTGTGGATGAGTACTGTCCGTCATCTCAAAGCCGTTTGGGTAAAGTTAACTCAAATTCCTGATTTTCAGACGCTCACTTTAGCATAAGTTGTTCTGTTATAGTAGAGCTGTTTAGCTCTAAATTTTTGGCGAATTGTGCAAATTTTGACTAAAGCATGAAACTTCTACCAATGGTAGTACATGCCATAAGATTCATTTTAAGATCGGGAGGCACGTCAGATTTGACCTCTGATGACCTCTAGAAGTCAATGACCCTAAAGTATCAGAATATTGATGTTTGACATCATTTTTCAATGAATGACATGATGATAATGCACGGAACATGCATTATATTTTGCAATCACGGATTACTATAATTATAAAGAGGGTTTTATATTTGAACTCTGAGAACAATGAAAGGTCAATGACCTCAAAATATCAGAATATGAATATGTAGCGTTATTGGCTTTATGAGAAACATTGCTATGGTGTAATACTATGTATTTTTGTTTAAAATAAGACCGTCTTGATATTCTTAGAGCAATTGATACTCATGTACAGGTTCTTAACATTTGACCTCTGTAGACTCTAACATGTCATATACACACAGGTCATTTCGATCTGACTAGTTATTTACTTGAATTGTTGCATTTAAGGCACTGGTCGTGTCACTCACGTTTTGGATGTCGTGTCACTCACGACACATAGAGGTGAACCATTTTCCACAGAGAGGGAATAATTAATAAGGACAATAAATGTCAGAGACGTACGCTATTCATGTACATATAGTACCCTTAGAGATCTACTTGGGCACAAATCCAACCATAACCAATGATGGTCAGAAACCCATGTCTTTTTTTTTTGTCGTGTCACTTATGCACTGTTTTTTAATCATAATTTCCAGGATTAATTGTAAAATTCAAATCCAACTGGTAATGACACATGCCACTCCTACATTATACATAATATGGTAGTCATGATCCATTCATAACCTACAAGTGCAAAGATATGCGCCCTTCTATCAGTCCAAATGTTGTGTCACTCACGTTTGAATATGAACATAGACATGTTTCTAACTTGACCTTTGAAATGAATGAGGTCAAAGGTCAACATAGGCGGGTCACTACTGTTAAGGAACCAGACTATGGTGCCGAATCCTGAACTGTACCAAGCCCATCTGACAGGGACAAAGGAATCCTGTACTGTCAGAGACCTCAAATTCTTTCCATGAACTGATGCAAGAGCAAGAGAGATGCACTGCTAGCAAGGCTACATAAGTCCATTCGATCATATTTGGAGACTGTTGCTATCGGAAACTATTCATTCACTCACTTGATCATACAGTTAGTCCTTTGATTGTTCTGAATAGGTGTGTGCAGACGAGAATGGGACAGAACAAGCTACATGGACTAAAATAGAAAAATATTCACTGCAACTGACAAGATGACATAGCTCTAGGAAAATATTTGCATTTTCTGTTGTCAAGTCCCTTTAACGAGAATAGTCAAAGGACTAACTGACTGACCGAGTGACTGAAGGAATCATTCCTGATAGCAACAGTCTAAAAATATGATCGAGTGGACTTGTGTAGCACTGACATACTTTCAACAACTGCTGGTGCATACTTCCTTACATTTTGCATCAATATTTAGGGCAAGATATTAAGGCCTCTGACAGTCTATCCAAAGAGGCTGCAACCACACAGGATTCCTTTGTCCATGTCAGATGGGTTTGGTAGGTCAGGATTCAGCACCCTAGTCTGGTTCCTTAAAGTCCCCTGAAACTCGGAGATCGTGGGGAATGCGCGTTTTTCCTGAGCTCCATTGACTTGTACACAATGTCAGTCAGGCTTACGCATGGGTCGGACTAATGGGGATTAACATTCGGACAGCACAAACATGACGAATTTGGCCGAATTCAGTGAGTCAGTCGGGTCAGTAGCTTCGGTTTCTCGATTCATCAACAATAGACTCTCAACGGGTCTCTTCGTATAAATTCAAAGAGAGGACTTGTATAATGCTCCATTTAAAAAACAAAACATAGGTTAGATTTACTTCTGAATTCTGGTCAGTTAGTCTATAGCCATGAAGGATTACCGGATTACCTCCAGACGGGTTGTCGCTGGAGATTACGCAACACGCCTCAGGCTCTGATTGGAATGTTATTATTTCATCCGAGATAAGGTGATTTCCCCATGTTTTATCAATTACGAGTCCCTTTAACAGCAGTCCTGTAGACATTCAATCTTAATGTGCCATCTCCTTTGGGGAAATGATACAAAGAGCCATAGATTGGTGGCTGAAGAATTACATTGTTCACTTCCTTCACTATTGCAGACATTCATCAGCGCAACAAATGACTCTACATGTAGCAGTGACATGCACGGAGTCTGTACAATATAACTTGGAGTTTCTTTATAATTATACTCATATCACTTGGAATACATATACGAGATTATGTTACTCCAAGGAGCACTTTTCAAATCTTCCAGGCAGACTTCTTTCCTTTTTACGGAATTTGTACAGTATCATACTCTATAAAGGCATGACAATTGGAAACAGAAACACATGTTAGCGATTGAGTCTGTACTGGAAGCTGAATCCACTACAAAGAGCTATGTAAAGTTCGTTAGTGTCTATGTTGTTGAAAGTAGCCAGTGCCAAAACAACAGTATCCACAGTTCGTATGGCCTGCACTTTCTTGATCATTTTCTGGACATCATCTACCAAAGCATGCAAGTATCCGCCTCCAGCTCCTCAAGTAAATATGAGACGAAGCTGATCAAGTTCGACTCGGCAGGAAAACCATGCAGTACAAGAGTACGACAATCAGCTAATGGAAGACGTTATTGTCTTTCATTATAGTGACCCGCCTATGTCGAACTTTGACCTCATACATGTCAGAGGTCAAGGTAGAAACTTGTCTTTCTAACATGACAGCTATTCATTGCATTCGACTTCATACGTGGAGAGTATGAAATAACCAACGGCGCAAATATCAATATTTTCATATTTTGAGGTCAATGACCTTTTACAGTCTACGGAGGACAAAGGTTAAGAACCTGTACATGAGTATCAATTGCTCTAAGAATATCATGACGGTCTCATTTAATCAAAAATACAAAGTATTATACCATAGCAATGTTTCTCCTATAGCCAATAACGCTACATATTCATATTCTGATATTTTGGGGTCATTGACCTTTCATTGTTCTCAGAGTTCAAATCTAAAACCCTGTTTATAATTATAGTAATCCTTGATTGCAAAATATAATGTATGTTTCGTGCATTATCATCATGTCATTCATTGTAAAATGATGTCAAATATCAATATTTTGATAGTTTAAGGTCATTGACCTCTGGAGGTCACCAGAGGTCAAATCTGACGTGCCTCCCGATCTTAAAATGAAACTTATGGCATAAACTACCATTGGTAGAAGTTTCATGCTTTAGTCAAAATTTGCACAATTATTCAGCTAATCCGCTCTACTATTACTGCTAAATTTATAGGAAAGAGGATAGTGCCAAGACAGTACTCTCTGACAAATCCATGGTCCAAGCACTGAAGAAATCTTACGAGCAATATTATGAGGTCAGTTACGATGACGAGTACGATGACGAGTATGATGATACCTATGATACCATCAATGTCGGTGCGGACGATGCTGACTCAGCAGATGAGCTGCAAACAAGAAGGTACATTCTAGATTTTTATGCCTCCGCCACCGAAGGTGGTGCCGGAGGCATTATGTTTTCGGGTTGTCCGTCCATCCGTCCGTCCGTCCGTCCGTACGTACGTCCTTCAAACTTGGGTAATGTGTGCCTATGGGAGGGGCAATGAACTGATTAGATTTTAGGGTCATGAGGTCAAAGGTCAAAGGTCACAGATGTCATTGTATACCGGTACATGAAAACGGTTCGTTCTCGCAATAACTTAAGAACGGTTTGACGGGTCAACTTCAAACTTGGATCATGTATGCATATGGTAGGGACAATGAACTGATTAGAATTTGGGGTCATAAGGTCAAAGGTCATAGAGGTCATTGTGTACATGAAAATGGCTCATTCTTGCGATAACTTAAGAACCGTTTGAGGGATAAACTTGAAACTTGGGTCATATGTGGCCATGCGTTTGAAGTTGGGCCCATGTTGTGTGACACACTCTAAATTTGTACTAATCATGCGCATTTCCATGAAAGTGGCTGTAACTTTTTAAAAATTTATATTAACCCCACAAAAGTATATATTTTCTGGAAGCTGAATGTTTGACGAGTTCAGACATGCGCTTAAAATTAACATAGGTGGCGCCCTTCAAAGGTTATGAATCCTAAAGCATGAAAAATTCATCAAAAAAGATGGCTTTGGAAAAAAATTGAAAAAAAAAAATCTGCTTACCCTACAACATTATTTACTGCAGATTTCAACTCGTCACATTTAGACTTTTCCAAACATGTATAACTTTCTATATCATGAGAGAGTTTACCATATTTTGCTCCAGGCTGGAAAGACGACTTTGAAAATTTCAATTTTTTAAAGAAAATGTACCTTGTTGCCGTGTTCTAAGTATTGTAACTCGCTGTTTAAGATACTGGACATGTAATGAAGGATCCTATATAAGTTGGTAAGGCAGATAGAAGTAGCAAAGCAGTACAGACATGTGAAAGTCCCTTTATCTTGGTAAACATTATTAACCATAATGTCCTATATATATAAGAGCCCTTTAGCTGTAAAGAAATTGTCACTCATAAACATTGTAGTACATTCACAATAGTGTACAACACTAAACTGTTCATAAATTCTTTTATGGATCATAAACAAGCTAAATTACATGTTGCAAGTGTTTCAGGAGGGTGAATGCATTTCAATTTTTAAAAAAATCCATCTCTGAACATGATTTAACTTTGTTTTACAGCACATGTACTATATTTGCTGCGCGGCTCCTCCTGCGCGGCTCCTCCTCCACCCCTGACTCTCGTTAATTAACAGTTAATTAACAGACAATGATGAAATTTCAACATTTTTAAAAACAAGTATTTTGTTGCCCTACATGAGAGCTTTAATTTAAGACCAAATTCAGCTATGTAGCTTGTATAGTTTTTAAGTAAATCAATAAACAAAATCATATTTGAGGAGCAGATGTCACAACTCCACTTTTTTAAGGGCCCAACTCAAAACGCATGGCCATGTGCATATATGAGGGTCAATAAACTTATTAGATTTTGGGGTCATGAGGTCAAAGGTCACAGGTCATTGTGTACGTGAAAATGGCTCTCGTTCTTGCGATAACTTAAGAACCGTTTGAGGGATCAACTTCAAACTTGGATCATATTTACATATGGGAGGGACAATGAACTTATCAGATTTTGGGGTCATGAGGTCAAAGGTCACAGAGGTCATTGTGATCATAAAAATGACTTGTTCTTGCAATAAACTTAAAAACCGTTTGACGGATCAATTTCAAACTTGGGTCATATGTGCATATGGGACGGACAATAAACTGATTAGAATTTAGAGTCATGAGGTCAAAGTTCAAAGGCCACAGAGGACATTGTGTACGTGAAAATGGCTTGTTCTTGCGATAACTTAAGAACAGTTTGATGGATGAACATCAACTTGGGTCAGGTGTGCATATGGTAGGGACAATGAATTTAATATATTTTGAGGTCATGAAGTCAAAGGTCAAGGGTCACAGACGTCATTGTATACATGAAAATGGCACGTTCTTGCTGTAACTTCTGAACCGTTTTATGGATCAACTTCAAACTTGGGTCATGTGGGAGGAAAGATGAACTGATTAGATTTTTGAGGTCAGGACATCAAAGGTCACTGGTTATTTATGTAAATGACTCGTTTGTGCAATTTCTGAAGGACCTTTGACAGATCAACTTAAACATGTTTATCCTTTTTATTACATCAGTAGCCATCCTTCCTGAGTTGGAAATAATTCTAATGATACAACTTTAATATAGATTTGGGGTCAATATCTCAAAGATGTCATGGTATAAATGGATGTAAAATACTCAACATGCGCATGCCTTTTTTTTCCAATGTGGCAATACGGAGGCATGCCTTCCGACCGTGCACGGTCGAAGATTCATCTAGTTCCTTTATGCTTTTAGTGCTATGCTTTCACCACGTTCCTAGTAGTCAAAGCAGTGCCGTATGCCAGAAATGTAGTGCGCTGTTACATTTTGACAATGTTACAATCTTTGGTCAAGGTCAGCAGGCTATGGTCTAGAATGATGGTCATAGTAGAATGCAAAGTGCTGCATTGCACCAGGCCTGTAAAAAGTATTCCATCTGGTAGTGCCATGATTGAACTTGAGAACTTTTTACAAAACATGGTAGAACTTCATGAAGATGCTAGGGAATACACATGTTTCCATATCACTATGAAATGTCTCCTAGTTTTGTTATGGCCTATCACAGACTGTCACATTTTGTTGTGTTCACTTAGTTTTACTACTAGGTTTCTCATCTGCACTGTGACTGCTGCCATATACAGTTTTTTTTTTTGTTTACAGTTTGAAAATCTGAAGTCCAACAACTGAAGCTTGAGCTCAAAGGCCTTTTTGATCATTCTTGGAAAATAAGAGGAAGGAGACAAATTAACAGATAATTGGATACTTTACTACTGCACATACATGTATTCATAAGTTAGCAAGTCAACATTAAACTATATCACTGACCAAGTTTTATATTTTAACTTCCTTATCATTTCCCATCTATCAGGCCATTTACTATGCCAAGGGTCTTAGCTGCAGCGAGAGTAAAATCATCTGAAGAAGAATATGAAGAAGAGGATGATGAGGAGAATGAAGATGAGGAGAAAACAAGGGTGAGTGTCTTATTATGGTCGATGGGCAAGATGAAATTTGAACTTACTTATTTGGACAGAACATGGTATTACGAGAGGGCCCTGCAAAGCATTAGGCCTGATATTTTCATCAGAATTCGTGATGTAATGTAATATAATGTATTGCAATCAAACAGAACAAATGTGACAAATACAAAAAGAAAAGAACCCCCCCCCCCCAAAAAAAAAAAAAAAAAAAAAAAAAAATGAAGGTCAGTTAGAAAATTTACAGATATTTTCCTATCAAACAGAACAAATGCAATGATGTAATAACTGCCTGAATGAGAATTTATGAACTTTAAAACTTCTCTACATCATTTCAAAATCACTGACTAAAACAAGAGTTTAATGTTTCAAGTATTATAATGCATAATGGATTATGATTCATGTCTAGGCATGGGTGAAAGGATGGATAACCAAATTAATAGAAAACAATTTAAATGATTTATAGACGTGAAAGATATGCTATGTGAAGCTTTGCATTATTAGGTATTTACATAGAATATATTTCAACTCAAGAATGAGTTTTTAACCTTAAACGGACTTGACTTTTCCAATTCCTTTTACAGGACAGCCGAATGTCAGAGAGACCAAGAACAGGGTCAGGACGAGACTCCCATCAGCCACAACTCAAGGGTCAGCCATCCAGAGGGGGCAGGGGTGGAGGGAGAGGACAAGGGGGTCGAGGTAGGGGAGGAGGAGGAGGAGGAGGAGGGAGTAGTAGGGGCGGAGGTGGTCGTGGAGGGAGCGGAAGAGGAGGAGGAGGAGCAGGCGGAAGAGGGGGTGGGAGTGGAGGAAGAGGAGGGGCATCCGGAGGAGGACAGGGACGCACAGATCAGGAGACAAGGTCAAGACAGAAGAACGAGAGACACAAAGGACAGAGAGCTAATCATAACAGAAAAGCAATGGCCGACAAGAAGAGATCTAAGGGAATGGGTCCATTGCCTAGCTAATACTACAAAAAGAAAAACATGGATTTTTCATGACTATACTTTCAAATATAGGTTGAAGAAGGGTTAATGAAGTCTATTTTAGAAAATGGGAGTCTTTGCTGTATAAGTGGTTATTTTTGCAGTGACTTTATTTTCGCGAAGTTCGCGAGTCGGTCATTGCGAAAGTTTCCACTTCAGTACAAGGCTATTTATAGTGATAAAATCATCACCAAAATCGTGAAAATTTTGCTCTTGCGAATTTCCCCAACTAGTCCAAAATAGCGAAAATATCTGGACGCGAAAATATTGGCTCATACAGTATGTGTTGGTAATCTGTGTCTTTGGGGTTCAAAATAAAAATATTTCCAGCCTGCTCTATGATAACTTGCCATTCAAGGTAATGGAATAGACATATTTTATTTGTTCTCATGTTGCTTTAGAATCGGTCTCGGGGATAGTTCACTAGCATACTGTTTCAGAAAGATTGTTGTTGTTACTGTTGTTTTTTTCTATTTGCAAAATATCATTCAAAACCATAACCAAAATGTTTGAAAAGCAGACTCCATATTAAGCAATTATCTTCTTACTGAAGGCATGAACTAAAACAAATGTGTTACAACTCCATGGTAGAGTGAATGAGTTTGCAATTGAATTAACATGCTTGATATTGAAATGTCAAAATGACAGTCAACTTCTCTTCATGTGGGCCACATTTGGTGAGGTGTTGACAGTAATTGCCTAATAGTAATACTTAAGAATAAAAAATATACTTCTTGTCTGAATCTAAGTCAATTCGATGCCTACATCATATTTTACTTTTGAGTAGAACAAATCTCTCTCACTGTTTTGAACAGTGTCCTCGTGATATATGAATATAGTATATATTATTAAAGATAAAGCATATTCATTTAAACGTTTTATTTTGTCTCCTTATTTTTTCGATGCTCTGTATCACATTTCTTGCATTTTTATTCCTTTCCACATCATTCCTCCCCAATCATCTTATAGCATGTATTAAAAAAGAAGGTAATAGTAATATTGCCTAAGTCAAATCTCTTGGGACTACAGAAATCTGTTCGACTTAGGAGAAATCCGACTTATGAGAGGTAAATAACACGTCTTGTGTAAGCTGGACTGAAAAATTGCTTTGACTTGGGTGATTAGTCGACTTATAATAGAAGGTCGACTTATGCAAAGTTGACTGTAATCCATTTGTAGAGGGATCATATTCTAAGCTCATTTATTTTAGCAAGTTATATGTAACATCATTCGGTGGATTCACAATACGGTGCGCCACCTATCGGTTGCAGCGGACAGGCCAATTTCTAACTTCGGGGTCGACATCGCAGGCGCAGCGCATGTGCTAGTGTGACTGTGTAACCTTTTAAAAGTGGTGGACCCAGCTGTTACTCGGCGAATGCGGGTCGACGAACTAAAAAAATATTTGACTGAAGTGGCATACCGGCCAGCGCAGCATGATAATCACATTTTATCATTGTTATTTTATTATGCAAATATGCAGCGCAGCATGAACCACACAGAGATTAATTTTGATGTTGACTTTTTCCCATGGGGCACTGCAAATTTCGGCCTGTCCACTGCAATCGATAGGTGGCGTACTGTAATGTGAATCCACCGAATTGAAGAGCAATTCTTCACCTTTGAAATGATACCTTTCTTCTATTACATATGTCGCACATGACCGAGTACCTGTACCTTACAAATGAAGGTGACAGGTACATTACCAAATCTAGTTTTTGCAAGTTTCAAGAAAATGAGAAAAGACTTAGTGAATAGTTAACTGCTGCCACCCATCATTGAATAAGCTTGTGTTCAACGATGTGTGGCAGCAGTCAAAGCATTTACTCAGTCGTCTCATTTTCTCAAAACTTGCAAAAACTGGATCTTGTACCTGTTACCTTTATTTGCAATTCCTTTTAAATTGCATGACATTTGTGTTGCAAGAAAGATATTACTGTAAAGGTGAAATGTGACATAAATATGTTGCGTATAAATTCCCAAAATCAATAAGCCTGGAACATGGCCCCTCTACAATTTTTTTTCCTTTTGATACGCATTGCATATTGACTGGCTTGAGGGGAACATTGTATGTGTTGCTTACAAAAGATTCATATTCTCCCAAATTGTAGACGAGGGAAATATGGTTCTCTGAAGGGCAACATTTCCAAGGCTTCTTGAAAGCAGAGATAATCGACATAATTATTACCAACAGCTGTATTATTTATACCTGTCGTTTGTGCAATTTATGGCTTCTTTGGATCAGAATCTTTTTCATTCCCCCCCCCCACATTTTTTTCTCTCTCATGCCATTTTCTCTCTCACTTCATCTTCACTCATCTCTTCCCATCACTACATGTATCTCTGGTATTTATCTGTTTTTGTATAAATCTTTATAAACCTTCCCACTTCCCTCAATTACTCAATTTCTCCATCTCTCTTTAGCTATTGAACACTACTACAAAGGAAATTCCAGAAAACTAATAAATTTTTATGTTTTTCATCATTTATGTATACAATCATTACATTTACAAAAGTCAAATGTAGAAACACACACGGTTGTCTTAGTCATAAATACATAAAATATATATAAAAAGTTGTGGAACAGAATTTCCACAACATAAAGGTCTCTGACATTAAAATCTTTTTAAAAATGATTAAAAATGCACAGAAAATACAGTTAGGTGCAAACTGAACAAAATGTGTTGAGTAAAATATGTGCAAAAGTTTGGATCATGAGAGTTGCCATTTTAAAGGTATTTAGTATTATCGCTGACAAATTAGAAAATAATTCTATTCATGGTTATTAGAATATTGGAACTCCCAATGGAATGCATAATCTGACAACAACAAAACAGATTTATTATATCAAGAAACATTTTTGAAAGCCAAAACACATTTGTTGTGCCCTCATTGAAATCATAGGTCCTGTGTGGTGGACAAGAATAATATGAAACTTGTCTCACATGAAAGTTGTCTTCTAGATTCTCCCTTGACAATATTTATGTTAGTGAAAAAGATGTAGTACAGATAGATAATAGGTACATCCATGTAGCAAAGATGATAAATCAATCAAACCCATTTTTGATTGTCCTATCAGTCAATATCCTCATTAAGGTGCAGATTTAAAAAGGAGTAAGAAAGAAAAAAGAAATACTACAAACAAAATATCACCTAACTAATTCATCTAAATTGTGCACTACTCGTATATCTACAGTAACATTTGATTATGTAACCAGAAGAGATTACAGGCAAGAAAACAGATGTTATTTGTTGATCTAAGCTATAGTGCCTTCTGCCTCTGACTAGAAAATGTACAATTCTAAAAAGATTTGGGTTAAAGTTTCCTAAAAAGTGAATTAAGGTAACAAAAAACAAATTAAGAAATTGCAACAAAGAGAATCTAACTAAGGATTATAAGAGTTGGATACAGAGTTGTTATAATGAGATAAGGCTACAAAAAGCCCATAAAATTAGTAGGTAAAATTGTTCAAATCTGAACTAAAAACCAGTGTTTAGGAACAGGTACATGTACATGTACCTCAGTGTAGCTAATAATTAATGCTGTGACAAGCTGTGACCACTGTAGACAGGTTTTGCAACATCCATTTCTTTATAAGAAGATGCAATATACTTAGATCACTATTAAAGAGATGTGGCTACTATTACACAGGTTTGACCGTGTATAGACTATGAACACACTACCCATATGAACACACTAGCTTCACATTAGTAAAGATCCAAAATAAATGAAATACTGAGTTGGATTACATTTATTAAAAAAAAAAGAAGAGAAATTAGGATATCTTTTACACATTACAAACCCTGAAGCTTGATCATATGGGAAAGAATTACCCAAAGAGATATCTATTGAAGTCATATTATAATCATACGAGTTGTGCATTAATACTAACCAGAAATTATTACTCATGAGAGACTTTGGTTCCTTTAGCAGGTAGACATACGATTATTAAAACTTGGAAGGCTAATCAACAAATTTGATCATAAAATATGGTCAGGTGCGTTTCATTTACAGTGAGGTACAACAACGTATTTGGAATTACGACGATACTGAATACAAATAACAGGGAACATGTCAGAGCGAGGCATATCAGTCCAAAAGAAATCTGACATTTAGTCAGATATAAGATGTACAAAATGGCAAGAAGTAGAGAGAAAAACATCAGCAAATATTTTCAAACAGCCTCCAACTTTCAGTGCAAATACAAATACAAGTACAAAGTTTTAGTTTTAGTCAAAGGTTCAAATGTATATGTCTATGTCACAGGACAAATGAGTACAATTTACCTGGACTCCATAACAAAATTGTAAGCTCACTCATGTAGAAAACAACTGAGTTTGACTTTTCTTTTTCAAAGTACTGAACTACATGTATAAGTACAAAAATGAACAATTGACAAAAGTGAATACAGATGCTCTATATGTATGCGTATGTGCATTATATTGTCTCCTGAAAGTCAAAAGGGATTTAAATAAATTTTTTAAAATACCCTCCCTCCTCTCAAAAGACGATACGTTTCACTTTCCACACATGCATTACAATAAAGAAAGTAAGAGAGCAAAGTATATAGGAATTTGGATGAAAGAAAACTCATACATGTAAAGTTTATGCCTCTCTGTAACATAAGTGTACTTGGCTTTGGGAATATAACAACAACAAAAAACTAGCACAAAAATGCATGAATACTGCTGCAAAATCAAACATTTTCAAACTCATAACACAAACACAAACAAAGTCCTACACATTAAAGGAACTATAAAAACATGCATATTTACAACAAACCTGAATTTTGTTCAACACGATCATACGTGAAATATTCAGCTCAACATTTTCAGCTCAACGTGCAGTAGAAAAATAGTATTTCCTATGTACACATACAAATAACATATAAAGGATTTGTTCAAATTTTTTCGTAAAACTCTCTGCGTGAGTGCAGAGAACAATAAATATTTAAAAGAATGTACAACAAAGTATGAACAACTTGCCAGAGGTACTCAAAAAGTGTTCAAGCACCAGTATGTAAAACCATACATACATAGCCTCAAGGGCATTAGGTACTTCTCATGTACTTATACCCTCCAAACTCTCAAGGTACATATAAATACAATCAGCCAATAGCTATTTACAAAATAGAAAGAACGTTTACTTATTATCGCCAGTAAAATATAAATATATAAGTTACACCAATTTAACATCTCATTCATGCTAGTTGTATTTTCCATTATATAGTAAGTACTCAATGTTTTGTATTTGTTGATTTAATTGCGCCATACTTGACTCTTTTTGACAAAAGAATTTAACAACAGCTCCAATTTGTATTTCAGTTACAAAATCTAGGCTGCCATATGGTCATTACCAAAAACTTTCAATCACCAATTATCATGTTTTATCACCTATAAATTCATGAAAAAAGGTCAGAAAATGGCAGTGCAATCTGTTGAATAATTAAATAGGATTTGAAAGTTTATTTCAATGATCCATAACCATGAATTGAATTTGCTTTGAATACTGTGCATTCAAAGTGAAAGTAAGCCAAACATTGCGCCTTATTATTTCCAAATAATATCCTTACATGACACAAAACTATTGATTATTTGCAACAAACACATTTTGCTCGTACAAAAATTATCTTTTGATAAAAAGAATGTATAATATGAAGAATTTTTTTGTGTGTTTGGAAAAAGAAGTACAATCCTATAGTTCACAATACTTACAGAGATGAACCAATCTCATAAATGGAATACATGAATGAAAAACTTGAATAGACTTTCTCAAAAATAAATCTGAAGAACTTTCAACACCATCAACAGAGAAGCATGATCAGAAAGACACAATTCAAGCTCAAGTTTCTCTTACAAAATATAAACTCTTTCTATTGCTCAATCCAGCACCTATTGCTATGGGCAGGGCTTATCCATGAGTTACATTCCCTAGCCATCGCTAATCACCATACTCTTGGTCATTAGATGTATCAATATAAATTTTGTTCAGTCTGTTGTTAATACGGTATCTGATTTGATCGTGTGACTGGGTTCAACAGGGGTTGTAACAAATAGACTCCCAAGATCACAATATAAATCAAGAAATATTCTCAATGTTTGCTGAAGTTGAGTGCATCTCAATTTCAGGGTTCCCACAGAAATTTGGAAACACAATGCATGATTTTTCCATGACTTTTCCATGACTAAAGTGCTGCTTCCTTTCTGACACGTTATGATGGCATCCACCTTCCCTCACAGCCATCCAAGGGTTCCCACAGAAATTTGAAAACAGAATTGCATGGCTTTCCATGCCTTTTCACAAATTTTCCAAATTCCCTGACTTTTCCCTGACTTTCCATGACCACAATTTTTCCAGGATTTTCCAGGATTTTCCATGACTGTGGGAACCCTGCAATTTGAACCTCCAAAACAACAAAGTTAAAAGGGATCTTTTGGTATGGGTACATGGGTTATACAGTAGAAGTGAGCTTTGGAGGTTTGTTGTAGACTTCTCTTGTAATATCAGGTACAGCATCAGTCTTTACATCTTCTATAATGGCTTGTTTCTTTCTGTACTCCTCAAACTCTTTCTTGAGTTCCTCACAGCGCTTCTCTGCATGCTCCAACTTCTCAGGCTTCACATCCTCCCCATTCTCATCATCAACCAAGATCTTGTCAGGTTCGTAATACCTCTTCAAAGCCTCCATGAGCTCTGTATCCAGCCCCTTGTCAAACTCATAGTTCTCGTCTGTCGAGTCATCCTTCTTAGTGTCTGAGACGGGGCTCTGCGTTTCGTCACGTTCTTCCTGGACTTCTTCCATGCTTGGGAAGCTGCGTCTCCCGCGGATGGAAGATGTGTTGGTTGTGCTTTGCGAAGTGTTCCTGCTTCCGTAGCCACTACTCAACGAGTGCTGACTGATTGGGGATAGCGTCCGTCGTTGTGGGAAGCTCGGCAGGGGGCCGATGAGGCTCTGATCCCGCCCGCCCTCTATTGACGAGAAGCTCTCATGGCTGTTGTTGATGGCTGAAGGTGAGAGGGGAGAGAGGGATTGTCTTTGTGAACGGTTGAGATCGTTCTGAGGTGGTATGGGTGAGATGGTTTGATGACTACGTGGGGTGTGAGGCCGCATTGTCTCCTCGGCTTGGGATGACGGATCTACCAGGGTACCTGCAAGAAATCAAATCAAATAAACTTGTTAGAAATAAAGAGCACTAAAAGAAGTACAGAACCCTATAAAGTCTTATCTTTGGCTTTTGATTAATAAGAACTTCATAAAATAAGAAACTTGTCCATAAAACACCACTCAAGAATATAGAGCAAGAGAAGGAGAGAGAAGAAAAGCGTCTGTAGTGTGCATATATACAGATTTGAATGGAAAATTTTTGTACTACATTACATTTTCATTACATTTTCTCCAGGTGAGACAGACCTTCAAATACTACTTGCTTTATGTATCTTTTCTAGAATCATGTATGGGTTTTTTTTTTATAAGGAACAAACCAAAACAACCTACTGAAGAAATTAACATTGTCTATTTCAAGAAACTAAAAAGAATATAAAGACTTAGGCCTAAGCATTTTCTTACTTGTATAACTCTGAGCTGAAGGTGATCTCCAATGTGGTGACCTGGGTGACTTTGCTCTTGGTGTCATTGACCTTGGCGACATTGACCTACGACCTGTGTTATCTTCTAACCTGACATTACTTTCATCTCCCCGCTGAAAGCTCTGAGTTCTCTGATAATTGCTCACATCTTGTGAGGCATCGTACCCATCATCAGGATACCCAAACGTTCTATCACCCGCAGGTGGTGAAAACACATCGCTGTGGACGTAAGAACCAAAACGCGATGATTGTGCGTCAGTGTCATACGGGCTCTGGTAACCTGCGGCAGAGAAGTCCCTTGACCCTAGAGGGCTAACAGATGTGATGCTTGGATCACTATACACATCCGCACTTGCACGGATCATGTCCTTATATGGAGATGCCTTTCTGGGGTGTGGCACTTCTGGCGATGGCTGCTGCTGGGATGAATACTCATAAGAAGCACCAGTAGGATATTCCTGGAATTCCATCGGAGTCGGTGTGATGCTACGACCGCTAGTCGATCCCGCTATCGTGCTCATGCTATCCAACGCACTTGGCGATAAACTACGTAATCTTGGCACATCCGTTGAGTAATTCTGAATGGAAGCTCTTGCACCTTGCAGGTCCTTCCGTGTACTATGTCTATGCATTTGTCGATCAAAGATGGGATTTGTGCCTATCTCACTGATATCCTCTGTCCAACGTGACGTATCGCGACTGTCCGGTGTCTGCCCTACTTTAGGCTGGTTCTCTGGAGGGCGAGTATACCTTGGCGGTGTCTTTCCCCCAAATGTCTGCAATGGTTGCGTGCCCCAACCCCCTGGTCTAACAACACCATCCCTACTCATTGTCCCCTCTCTACTGCTACGTAGATCATCATCAGAGCTCATGGCACTCAGTAACATTTGTCCATGATAGTAGACGTAGTCTCCGCGCTCACCGCGCCGTCGATCGCGCCCTCTTTGAGTTGAGTCGGTCAGAGGCTGGTCTTCCCGTCCACTGGACGAACTTGGAAAGCTGGCCTCTGAACCATGCTGCTGCCGATGCTGTTGATGGAGCTCTCGAAGGAAACCATTTTGTTCTGCAAAATAAGAAGCAAGAGAAGACAAATTCAAAACCCATAATTCAAAAGGGGAAAAAAAGATAATCATTTTTTTTATTCCCATGAATGTACTAATATCTGCATAACAGGCTTGCATCATTTGT
The DNA here is from genome assembly GCA_940671915.1 of Paracentrotus lividus. Taxonomy (NCBI): domain Eukaryota; kingdom Metazoa; phylum Echinodermata; class Echinoidea; order Camarodonta; family Echinidae; genus Paracentrotus; species Paracentrotus lividus. Next base: position 39,311,445 of record CALNVZ010000174.1, on the reverse strand, counting down.
CTTGTGTTGTATAACAAAATCCACATCTTCTGCTACTCTATTTGCATCTGATAAAAAATTAAATTCTCAATGCAATAAACATCAGGAAATACTTGGATGTAACAGCATTTCATATGACAATAGTGAGATACAACTGTAGCTTTTTTTTACATGTAAATTTATCTGAATTTAACTAGTTTCAAAGACTCATCATTATATTGAATCATAAAGAAGTGTAATACCTGAACTTTCTCTGATATTTGTTGGGATCAAGGTGATATCATTAAAATCATTCACTTCTCCATCACTAGCACCAGTGTTCCTAGAGGGTGCGGCCGAAGACTGTCCATAGTCCAAGCGTCGACTGACCGTCGGTATCTCCTCCCCCTCTCCCTCCGACTCCACCCTATAACTGGCTGATCGAGGGTCTAGGGATCGACTGAGGATGCGATCTCGAAGGGAACGTCTCTGGGGTCTGAGGGTGGCGGTAGTCTGGTGGGTGCCAGGTGCGGTGCCATTGGCGGATGCTGAGGGGTCAGACAGGGTGGGGGAGGCGCGGTCTGGTTTGGGGCTGAGCTTCCCTTTTAATTTCGTAAGACTCTTCTGGAAGGCACTTGGCCTTGGCTCAGGAGAGCTGTGGTGAAAGAGAAATGAAATGAAATGTAATGCTTGATCACATTTTAAATGCGACCATTGTATGGTAATATTATGTTAAACAGACTAAATACACTGTGCATACGTCCTATTGATACTTTGAGGAAAATCAATGAATTCAATTGAATTGGGAACAGGCTCATCGGCAAATCCAGGGATCAAACGGATTAACACATGAGTCAACAGATTAATAACTGTTAAAATGATGAGGAAATATGTAAACATATACCAAAATAACAACCAATAAATTTTATAAGATTAGTAGAAACAAGACTTACTTGGTGTTATGGGGGGCAGTATGGGGTGGGGCTTCCACTTGGCCACCGTTAGCAGCTAAGGAGGTAACACAAAAACACAATCCAATCAAACACAATGCAACATGCAAAGACACTATCAACTATTCAACAAACAAAATATGCTGTATTTTTTTCCTTCAAAATATGACACTTCTATCTTCTTTCCATTGAAATGGTTTATAATGCTGTTCTGAAATATCCTTGTTACATGATTCATCCAATTCCACAGCCCCCAAAAATACTACTTATGAACAAAGTTTAGCTGCTTACAATAATGTTCTTTTTTGTTTGTCTCTCTGGGAGTTTTAGCCTTGTGAAAAGAGGTAAAATATTGATCATTCAGAGATTAAAATACCATTGAAAAATATTAATGATTTCCAAAATGTCAACTCCCCCCCCCCCCACCCCGATAGAAGGTTAAAATCACATAAGAGAATAATATTTTTTGTTTTCTGGGATTTCCAGCCTCTATCTCGCTACTCGGTTTTGGAGTCATGTTCATCTATGACTGATATTTACCTCTTCAACTTGTTTCAAAAGAGGTAAAGCACTTATCAAATATGATAATAAAACACTACACAAGTTAGGAACTACATTGCAATATGCACAAACGTGAAATTATGTACATTACCATTCACTGAATAGAGAACAAACATAACAAAAAGAAAACAAATTAATTAAAAAATATCAAAGAAAAAATTCCTCCATTATCCGAATCAGAAATGCATGAACATGCCAACTCCTGGAAGATCAATGGTCTAATTAGTTTTGAAATGAATTTTTAAAAAAGAATATTGTCCCTAACATGATGCATGAATTGCAGTCACGTGCTAAAAAAAATTAATTTAATTTTACATATTATCTCAGATTTCTTAGGGCTAAAATTGTATAATAACAAAAGGAAACGATTGACTATTTTCAGCTTTTGATCAAACAAACAAATTTTTCAAAAAGCAAAGTTATCCACCTTTAGTTGGAGTAAAAAAGCAAAGCTAAACTTACTAAAGAAGTAGCGCTTCTTCTTCTCCTTCTTGCGATGTGAGAAGATGATGGCCACAGTGAAGAGAAGGAGTGCGATGAGGAGAAAACAAAGACCACCGATCACCCCTGCAATGATGCCTGGGGTCGATGACCTCGGCTGGGATGTTGGGGTCGGGATATACACACCAAGATCTGATGGGAAAAAGATAACAAGGTTTCTTGGGTTTTTTTTGCACTATTCATTATCTAATTAATATGAGAACATTAACATAAGGGAAGTGAGAAGAAGATGATTCTAAAACACTACAAAGACTTTATGCCTACTTATGGTTACGGATTAACAGTCAGAACCATAATAAGTGTTTTAAATTCTTGATTTCCTTTATGAATTCAGAGGATTTGTGGTATCAAAAAAGTAAAAAGGGGGAAAAAGAGAGAAAAGATTGCTATCCTGGTAGTTACAACACAATATAGTCTTACTGCAAATTTTAGGCTAGGGTTAAATAGAACCTTACAAAAAGTCTGTTGACCTTTTTGAAAAGATGCAAAAATATTTATTTTCTGGTTTGTTCCATACGAACAAAATCGCACCCATCTTACCTCTGGTATCGCCTTCAACTATCAAACTTGGGTCGCTAAAGGTCACCACCGTGAACGCAAACACACGGAAATTGTATGTCTTATTTGGTTGTAGATTCTTGAGTAGTACCTCGGTGGTATCAACACTAATCCTATCCTCAAGGATGAGCCAAGGTCCAATGATGCGGTACTCGATGGCATAGTGATCAACATAGTTGGACCAGTGAGTCGGGGGTAACCAGGAGAGGTAGAGGCCATCCTGGCGTGTCGTCAGGGTCACGTTACGGGGCGGGGATGGCTTTACATCTGTGGATGGTTAGAAGAAAAAAGTTATTGTATCAAAGTAATATGGATCGAATGGTGTTGATGGGTATCACCTCTTTTGAATAGAGGTTAACTTGAAGATAAGCTGTAAGCTTAAATATTAAGAGAATATCAACACTAATCAGCAGTTTCCCGATGAAGATCAAAGCTGGTATCAAAGTCAATACTTGATAGTGTAGATGCAATCATCAGCTTATACGTATAGATGGTTGTAGTTGAAAACAAAGAAATATTTTTGAACATCATTCTATAATTCCCCCCTTCCCCTAATATCACCAACCTTAAACAAGCATTTTTGTCCTCATCAAAAATTTACATTATGTCAACTATCCTTTTCAGAAGCATGGTTTTCAATATTGTCCTTACAATTTCATTTTCATACAAAAAATACATACCTTCTTGTGGAGGGACTATTGTAGCACCAGTTGAATCAGTAGGGTGGATAAAATCATCTGGATCTGAAAAGAGAATGGTGAGAGATCAGCATACCTCTTTGATTAACAATACATTGAATGTTTTCATTCGTGTGCGATTTTTGTCTTCATCGAAAATGGACATGTTAACTACTCCTTTCAGTAGCATCTTTTCAATACCGTCATCACAATTTAATATGAGAGTATAATAATTCCTTATGGCTAGCAGCACTTTATCATTATCATTTTCTAAATCACCATCAGTATCCAAATCACAACCGTAATTACTACTTTCATAATGTTCATAATCTTTGCCACTGCTGTCAGCATCACCATCACCATTATCACGAACATCATCACTGTCAACATCAACAACATTATCATCATCTTCTTCTTCTTGTTCTCCTTCTTCTTCATTATCATGATCATCACCATCATGATCATGATCATCATCATCATCATCACTATCATCATCATCAACATCATCAACATCATCATCAGTATCATCATCATAATCACCATTATCATCATCATCATAACCACCATTACCTTTGGTAGTAGCAGTAACCGTCATACTGGGCTCACTCATGCCTAGATCATTAGTAGCTGTCACTGTGAACTCATAGACTGTACTTGGTGTAAGACTATAGATTAGCATGGACATGAAGGTAGCTGGTATAGGGTGAATGGTGGTCCAAAGTCCTGCAGTGGTACCCATGGGTCGATATCTAGGAAGGGAGAAACAAGGGAAATTGGAGAACCTGAAAAGGGTTTCTGAATGGAGAAGTCACTTTTCCCGTCTTCTCATAATAAACTAAATAATAGACTTACATGTACATGTAAAATTGGTATTCTCTCTCTCTCTCTTTATATACGTCTCTCATTTAATTGCTCTTAATATTTTCATCTTGCTGATCCATTTCCTCATTTAGGTACGACATCAATTATGTAATACTACTTTTCAAGGCTTTCTCTCTCTTTCTCTGTCTTCCTCCCACATCATTCTGTTTTCATTGTTTTCTTTGTTTTTCGGCTTGCAAAGCTCTGTTTCATCCAAATTCAAAATAGCATAACATGCTGACATACTTGATTCCGAAAGTCTGTGTCATTCCCCCATCATAGCCAGCCTCCCAAGAGATGTAGGCAGATGTTGAGCTGGTTACCACAGCAACACTGGTAGGAGTATGTGGGCTTGTTGCTGCACAAGAGGATAACAGGAAGAGATAGGGAATAGATTGATCATAAACATGTAAGACTTCATTCAAAATAACACAACTACTACAATCCAAAGAAAAACAACACAGAGCATTATCATTAGAAAGGTAAAACAAGAGAGCTACACCTGAGGTACAAGACAGCTACAATTGAGGTATGGTTCATTGAAAAACTATGTAATGAGGAAAACAAATGATAAATACATATCATTTCTAAGAGAAGAATAGCCTAAAGGTGAAAATACTTACGAGAGACGATAAGATCTGCTGATGCTATCACCGTAGCAACCTGGTTTGTTGCCATGCATTCATACGTTCCATGGTCTTCTTTACTGATCCTCATGATATCAAGACCATTCTCTGTGATGACTGCTTCAATGGATAATTCTCCATTCACCTGAACAAAGAAACATTCTTGAATTACAATGGGCAAAATAATGAGGCATTGCAACATATCATGTTAAGTAATCAATCCAAACAATATATTACTGAACTATTTTATACTTTCTGCTTATACTCAGAGCTTCAATGGAATCAAGTTCCTATTTTTGTATAATTGACTAACTATTTGGCTTGTAGAGTGAATATTAAAAAATATGCTACGATTTGTGTTATCAATGAGAATAAAGAAATGATTGGTTATAGTCTTAGTAAACACAGTAGCAGTCTGTACCTTTATGTCTCAAAACAAATTGTGGGATTTACATGTACAATATATTTGATGTAATCATTGTAAACATGTCTACTTACTAACAATAAAACAGGATGAATCAAACTTTAATATGGGGAGTGGTGGGAGAGATATATATACAAATGAGTGAAATTGTGATTTCAAGACAGATTTATAAAGAAACGGAAATTAGGAAAGATAAATATTTTTTTTTAAATCTCACCTTCCTCCATGTTAATTTAGTCTCTACAGTGCTTTCTGTAGCAGAGCATGGCATAGACACAGTATCATCCACAGACTTCTCATACATCGGCTCTGGTTGGATGCTAAATTCTGGTGGATCTGGAGAAAATATCAAAGAGAAACCAAAATTGGTAATTTGTGATAATCATTGCAACAGGTAAGCAAGCTATAGTGATAATTACACTAGTAATTCATAATAGCAGAACACCTCTGGATTCTAAAAGCTTTAACAAATCATTATATTGATGACATAATCAATGTCTGTAAATATATATAATTGAAAGACATAAAGAGTATAAACTTTTATGTTGGAAATCAGTGTTTTGTATGAAAGCTTTGCACTTGATAACTGGATCGAGAGGAGAAAGTTAAAGAAAGAAAAGGAAAATGGCAGATTACACTAATTTTTTAGTGGAAAAAAGCATGAAAGAGGCTAAAAATCATAAATTAATAAACACAATGGAAGGCACTGAAACTTACCTATAACATAAAGACGTGTTGGTGTAGACTGGCCTGCAGTACCCAGCTCGTTATATGGTGTACACGTATAAGACCCTTGATCATTCACTGTAGCATCTCCTATGACAAGGGAACCGTCTTCAGTTGTAGAATATCTGGAAGGAAAATTAGGAATGTGGTAAAAGTAACAGGCAACCAGTACACGTCAGCCCCCAAATTTAGAATTAACACTCCAGTATCTTGAAATTTATAATAGGCCCTATGACATTAAGGGGGAAATGCAAACCAGAATTGTGACTATATATTTTTTAAACAAGTAAAGCACAAGAAATTTGATGAAATGTTTCTTGGAGTTTACCAACCGTGCCTTTATATTATCTTGCAATGTCCCACTTTGAGGAAACACATTTAAATTGTGAGACATGTACACATGGTTATTCTAATTTTTTATCCTGGTCGGTTCTCATTAGCCCATCCTAACTAACCGCTCCTTTCAACATCCCGCTGATGCCTTCCACACTTCCCTTGCAAACGTCAACCATTCTGGTAAGACCATTTATTGAGAGCTAGAAGGTTGTTGACTCTGTCTATGAGTGAATGAGTTAACACCCTTACGGCTCTGAGTAGAAGAAATAGGATGTTGAAAGCGGTATGGATTGTCAATGCTGCCAAATATCATTCTTATATTCTTCTCCCAAGCTCCAATGATTTACTTTGCTAGTAAAGTACAATTACATAGAATAGTTTTCCATACGTCTTCCTGTTCTCTCAATTAAAAGGTCCTATTAATAAAAATGGGATTGAAACCGGGTCAAGATTGTCCATACCTAGCTACATCAATCTGAAATTATCTTCTTCTACCTCAATAAAACCTTTTGAAGCACAAATCCCCTTGTAAAAGCAAACATGAATTAAATCTGAGATATATGAAACATCGATGTGGGTCTCTATACAATATGAAATTTTACTATGAAGCTCTCTTTAATCTCTTGATTCAGTCACTGTCTGTAATAAAGGACAGACATGAGAGCATTGCCTGCAGGTCCTAGATACCAACCTATTAGTTTGAGTGATCCTAATCTCGGCCTCATCTTTCCTCCAGATGGCATAGAGTAGGGCGGGGTTAGCTGTGGTATTGCACGGGATGATCGCATCCCCTCCTCGAGTTGCATACACTTCGGTTGGCATGGTAACGACTAGGGCAGCATCTGGGGAAACAAGAGAGAGAGAGAGAGAGCATGGTAAAGTCATCATCTGTCGGTTTGCTCACCGAGAGTCATTACAAGATAATCAGCAAAGTGTGACTAAGAATGAATCGAGCCGAGCCGGTGGAAAATGAAGAATTGTTTTGAAGTGGTGAGAACGAGGTCGATTGTTACAATTGTACTTTCAGACAGCAATAAGCAACAAAACAATAATTAAAAGTGTGAAAATCCTGTATCTTTATCTCCATATAAGTTCAATAATTACAAGCATTATAGAATATTGAAATGACTTGAACAGGCCACAATTTCAGAATGAATTCGAGGAAGGCGATGATTGGGTCATTGTACTTTATTACTGTTTCATTTACAAGGATCTAGATCTCAATAATTGCAGAATGATTTTGTGAATGATTCCTATAATGTTTAATTAAAATTGTTGTGAAAAACATGTGCTATTCCAGATATTTTCCTTAGAATACACTTGTTTCTACATAAATAGCAATATAACCGCCCTCCTGTAAACAGGTACCGTACCTTTATTTAATAGCTCGAAATTCCAGATTTTTAATGTATGGGTTACCTTGTAATGTAAGAAAGTCTTGTTAAGTCTAATGGTCTTGTGGAATTGCCTCATAGTGTTGATAACACCTCTGTCAACAAAATTACTGGAGACTACTTGACCAAGATTTTGTTGACTATCGGTAAGTTTAGCATCAAATATGGTGGTGTGACTGGTTTCAATCCCATTATCTGTTATCATCTACTCACATTGCACATCTAGAAAGGCACTAGCAGTGGGCGGGGTTCCTAACCCGTTGGTAGGGGTGCATGAGTAGGTCCCCCTGTCCTCTCTCTCTGTACCCCTGATCAATAGCCCTCCTACAGCGGAGACCTCCACTCTCCTCTGAAGCTGCTCCACGTTCTGGACCAGGAGCCCCTCAAAGAACCACTGCTGGGTCAGGTTATCAGGAGACGCCAGGGCCTCGCAGGTGAGGGTAGCCGACTGGCCAAGGGTCACTGCTGTGTCTTGGGGTGGCACAAAGATGTATGGTGGTCCTGAGGGTACAAACATTAAAAAACAAAACGAGTAAACATTAGCTGGATGATACAACATTGGTTTTGTATAATAATTAATAGTAATAAAAAAAAATCATTAGTAAAATTCTTTAGGAAAAATGGAAAATATGATAGACCAAAAACGAATCTGTTCACACTTTTAGGACCACTAACCACAAGCCTGATTACCGAAAATTGACAAAAACAAAACAAAGACAACATAAAACATTCACAAAAGTCTTGATTTTGTCAGGTAAATGTAATTATGTGAGAAGTCTTAGCTTTTTCTTATTTGCCTGCAGATGTGAATTCACTCCTACGTACATGTACATGTATACTTCACTTCTAATTTACCTTTTAATTGGTAAAATAAAAGGGGATCATTAAAACAATATCATTCAACATGTGACATTCTATTTTACCCTGTAAATGGATTATGTAGAATATTGATGAAATATGGTGAAGTGATCATGCTGCCACACTTGGCTACATGAGGGATGATGTGTTCATAAAGTGTGAAGCTTAATTAGTCAAGAGAATGCCATTCTTAAATGAGTCTGGTTCTTGTTTCTGACAGGTTGATACGGAGAACTAATCATCCATTCCTAAATAGAGGCTAGGCATTGCTGCTCAAGCCATTCCAAAACTCATACTACTTCATATTAATCCATCAAACTTACTCTTTCTATGTACAAATTAATGATGTTATAATGGGTCAAGCATGAGGGGAAAGCTTCACTGACCCCCCAAAACGACATCAAAATATTTGGTGATGTCCTGTATGTTTGTAAAAGAAAATAAGATTCATGTATTTCTACTTTCTAATTAAATACATTACACATACATGAACATTGTACCACAATGTAAGTTTTAAAATAACAAACAATGATTTTATATTGTCTGTCTTTTGCTCCTTTCATCTAAATCCAATCCCCTCTTTAAAATGCTTTCATCTTTCCATTAATCATACCTAGTCATTAAACATTATTATGGATATGCATGTATTCAATCATGAATCACAATATTTGGGTAAAATTAGGCTAATTGAGGAAGTAAATTTTGGTGCATGGTGCACATAAATTTGGTTGTATAGTTTCAGAAGTGATTATTTACTACACAACATTTTCAAAACTGAAAGAGGAATAAAACAGGACAAAATTTTCTCATAGAAAATGGGCTTTGATTTCGACACACAGATCAATTTAGATTTTCTATTGTTATCTGTGATTGTTAAAAATCAATGCACTGGTATTGAATATAGTATTGATCCTGTTTTAGTTTCACTTCAATAAAGCCACCCAATAACAATGGGAGAACAATGATGAAAAGCATCCATTTATTCTTCTCTTTCTCACAGGTGGGAAATTATAGTAAAACTAAGGTCAATCAATCATACAGGGGTAGGTATTTTAGAAGATTTGGCAAAGCCAGTATCAAACTGTTCACATCCTTTCCTCAAATGAATTATATTTTGTAAAATATGCAAATGAAAACCCTCCTTTTTAAAACTTGTTTTAATAATTTTATCTTTGCTTTAAATTGCATTGACTATTTCGCTTTCTCAATCCCCTCTCTCAGTATTCTATGGTCAAATCCAAGGCAAGTAATATCTCAAATTCCAATTATTTTGCTTGGTAATTAAGTCTTGTTTTAAATATTCCAAATCTATCCATTCATTTGATAGTATGTATATTTCGTGGTATATATTTCTACATGATATAGCCCCTGATGACATTATTAACGACTGAAAATTTGAAAGATAAACTGTGTTGTCAGGGTCTTTTCTCTCATTTTAATATATTCCAAATCTATCAATTCATTTGATAGTGTGTATATTTCGTGGTATATATTTTTACATGATATAGCAGCCCCTGATGACATTATTAAACACTGAAAATTTGAAAGACAAATTGTGTTGTCAGGGTTTTTTCTCTCATTTTAATAGTTTGCAAGCAAAAGTCTGGTTCAAATTGCAAAGAGAATCCCATTGAGGTCATTCCTGGTTACTGCAAAAATCAAAACCCAGAACTATCATTTGAAACAGAAACTACAAAGAAGCTCCAAAAGTTCTTCTTTCACTTTAGCTGATGGTTGTATTGATAAGGCTCAAAGTCAAAGAATGGAACCAAAAGTGATAAATAGGAGGATCGGACCACCATATGCTACCAGTACAGCAGTTGTTGTTCATCATTATCTATCATGTATTGTCACAAAAGTTTGACGATAATCGTTCATTCGGAATCAGCACAAAAGTTAATCAAAGGCACAAAGTCAAACTTTAATAAGGAATAATATATGAGTCCTTTTTGTTTGAGAGTAAATCATTGTGCCAATACAACCGTGGGTTAAAATGACAATGCAACGATCTGTCTGTTTTTGATAAATGATGCTGATAAGAAAATTTGAATTGAAATATAAATCAAAGAGATTTAAAAGCCCTGATAAGATTGTGCCAAATGGAGCATTTTGGGGATCGTAAAAAAGTGAAGTTTTGCTTCTGATAGTTCTATATTGGGTAAATATTTGGGCACAATATGAATAGATTCCATACCTGTGCAAAAACCTTGTGGTTTTATCAGAAATGATGATATCTAATCTTAATATTAGCAAAGATGATAGATATCTGGGTAGTGATGTAACAAAAGAAGATGATCATGATAGTTGGTTCAACTCCATGAGTTAGATTGATTTTCATTTGACCATCGCTTGACAGATAAATACTAGATCATATAATGATTGAAATAAGGAAATATTAAAAATAGATAGAATAGACACATCTGTCATTCTAAATGTGGGGTTAGTAGACTGCAGAAAAATACTTCTAACTAAATGTGAATGATATATTTAAAATAATTAAGAATTAAAAAAAAGAGACACTTCTTATTAGTAGGATATGTTTACTGAAGTAACAGCTTGAGTTTCTTTAATGCAGATTGACTAAATCCTAGTATACATGTACCTTTGATTTTAAGGATAGAGAAAGGTAAAACATTAAATGATGGTTTGTGATCATACTCATACCAAATGAAGGTGAAAATATATTTAAACAAAAAAAATCATCATCATTAACCAATAATGACTCATTCACAAACATCATAACAATAATGTTTAATGATGTAATTATAAAAAAAAAAAAAAATGAAAACATGGAAAGAGGGGGCACTAATGACTGAAGTGCACATTTTAACACAAATAACAGATTGAACAGTAACTTATCAACAAATTTCATCTATAATAGTTAGTTATAGGATATACATTTCATTATTTTGATGTAGTACTCAATGAAACCCTGAACACCAAAATGCATGCAATAAAATGTATAGCAATTCAGTATGATTGTGAACAAGACAAAATGTCATTCCAAAAGGAAAATTAAAAATAAGGGAGGGATCATGGTTATTATTTGATCAAGCTTAATGAGGCTAGGAAAAGTTCCCCCACAAAAACTCATTTGCTCCCCCATTGAACATCCAACACAAATCCTCATTTAGGGGGTCATGAGGTGTGACCGAAATTCATTATCCATCTCCCAAGGTTCACACCTTCCCATTTACCAGCATAATGACATACGTTGTTTGTATGGTAACGACTTTAAGGGTTGGCTATGTCTCATTATTGGTAGATATTAGGCAGATTATAATCCATTGACTGCTCAGTCTAAGATTCAAAGAAAATAATAGAAATGTCTGATTTCTTAGAATTTTTGTATGTAGGTGCGGCATTCCTGATCTATAATTATTTTTATATAATAGATTGTAGGAAATTAGGAAATAGATAAGATTTCATTTCCTTGGGCTATTTCTAAGACAATACATCTACTACTGTTTTGCTTCTTGTACTTTCATGACCCATGCTCTCTTTTCATGGATTTTTCATAAGCTTTAACGTTGCTGGGGGGTATTTCATCAATATTTAAAATCGATTTTAAATATTGATGAAACACCCCCTGGAACACAGAATCTTCCCCTTTATATCTTATAGCCACTGGATTAGTAATTATATGAACAATTTGCAAACAATGTGTCTCTATAGTAAAACTAAATTAATTAAAAAAAAGGAAAAGAATGACAAAATTATAAACAAAACTCTAATTTCCATTGATAAATGAAAAAAAAAAATCTCTTTAAAAATATTTACCTTCGACAACAAATCTTGTGTCATCGATAACACTGCCCTCAGAGTTCTCAGCCTTACAAGAATAAGTCCCCACATCTTCTCGAACCACCCTCTTTATGGTAATGGTATCTCCCGACACAGTGATGCGGTTGTTTGATGTGAGCAGCTCACCCTCCCTGTACCATTTGATTATGGGGGAGGGCACACCTTTTCCTTGGCACTGGAGGGATGCTTCTGTATTCTCTTGGAAGACAACATGTTCAGGAGGGGTGGAGATAAATTCTGGGGGACCTGCAAAGATAATATTAAGTGGACCAAAAAAAAAGAGGAAAAATGGTGATTTCTCTCTATTGCTGCTTACAACATAAAATATATTGAGAAAAGGAAATTTATTTGGGATGATTTGTTCACATGTCCAATGTCCCAATAATATTGGGAAAACTGTTCCTTTCAGCAGCTAAGTACTTTAAAAGCTACGTGTACGCTTCTTCGACCTCACTGAACTTCCTAAACTTTAATTTTTTACAATTATTAGAGGAAACACCTTTGAGATATAATTCCCATAAGAAAGAAGGTCTAAAATCAGGACAAGAGTATGTTGTCGCTACGAATGTATCTCATTGAAAAAAAAGACTCATTGAGTGAAAGCGTTCACTGGAAGAAAAAATGTACAAAACATAACGCCATACGTGTCACCACATTGCCATGACCCGTTATAATCATCACGGCCATGATGATGCAGTAGCCGGCGGCATCTTGGCATTTCAATTAGTCCGACAAATCATTACATGTTTGCATAAGCCCCATCAGTCCACATGCACTGTATACCATATATATAATAGAAAACATGTAGCATCTGGTTTTCAGCAGTGTCCGAAAATTATAACGTGCAATAACTAGGAGAAAAATATGCCAATACTGTTTTAAAGAGTGATTGGAATTAATGCCCCAAATACTGCAAATTACACACTTAATATATAATAGAATATTTAATTCATTTTCTGCTTTCTTCCTCTCATTCATTTCATCAATCTAAGGCAAAAATCATGCAGATGAGTAACCAAGAGAATAATTGATTTTGCTCTGTTGCATAATCTATAGACAAACATGTCATTTTGGAGTATAATGATTTCATCTTAAATCTCCAAACTAGTTCTATTCAGAAGAAAGAGAGGCATCAACTTAAATACTATTATTTCTACCATATGAAACATGAATTAATCGAATACAGTTTTAAGTACATTTGATAAGTTGGTTTGAATTGCTTTAGCTCTCACCATTTTACAGAAAAATTTAAAGATTTATAAATTAAGGAATTTAAATACAGGTATTAGGTGTAGGATGTGAAAGTACAGCTACCTGTATATGTTTGTACAGATGGTGAAGATACAGGCTGTCAATGGGAATTGTTTGCTTTACAAGTAAGATGGCATTGCAGGTAACATGTATCCACAATGGTCTCATAAAAATGTACATGCACTAAGAGCTTCAATCATTAAGGTGCCACTCATTTTTATAGACAGTTGAAAAGCATAAGGTCACTAGTACATGTACATGTAGGAGTAGGACCCTTCTGGTGCTCAACATGTGTTTGTATAAATAGGGATGTGTGGACATCCAAGTTCAAGCTGATAAACTTTTATAAGAGCTCTGTTAATTAATGTGTACACATGTACAGGTATGTACACCCAGTTAATGCTGATAAATAAACCAGCATGATTAGAATGAAAGCAAATAACTACTCATGGTAAATTAAGAAGAGCAGTCACATCACAAACTGCCTTATTAGGTTGTACATCACTGAGCTAATCCCCACCCACATTAATAGGCCTTGAAGCAGGATTTCATTGAAGATAAATGCTCATTAGGGAGTCTGATGAGGTGCTGGCAGTTTGGTCTATTCAATAGGGATTTATTTCCACATGGGATAAGGCCAGATTTCTTTATCTGGGGATTAGGAGGCAGGGGTGTGAGAAGAGGAAGCTATAAAAAGAGTGGATGGATAGTGACATCACAATGGGAGATTATGAGCTATAGGGTGAGAATAGTACATGCACTTGTACAGGTACAAGAGCTCTTAGAAATGTCATTTACATCATGTTTACATGAAAGATGACATTAATGATTTGATTTAAATATCACAGGTAGGCCGGCTTAGAATGTTTACACCATGCTGGTACAGTTATTTGCATTTCCCAACTAAAATGGACTGCTCCTATTAGGTCAAGTGAATGAAGGAAATCGACTAGCAAAACATGACTGTGGGAAAACATGTGGACCAACATGTACATGATACAGAAGAATAAAAAACATATAAATGTACATGTACAGTGTTCATACCATACTTTCATTTGCTTCCACTTCCCTTTTGGATAGGCCTATATCTTATGTTAAAAGAGAGAAATCTTAAGAATAACAGGAGGCTTAAAATCGTACCCAGAAAAAAAAGTGAATCAAAATAACTGAGAGCATTGAGATGTTCGTTTCTGATCCTATCATCATAAATGCTCCTGCAGCCCTATAACTCTCTCCACCACTGCCAAAGCCCTCCCCAGTGTAAAAGTGAAAACATCCGAAGTTGCTGGAAATTGCAATATAATGAATAAATGCTTTATAAAATGGATCTTTTCTTCTTTAAGTAAGGTCCCAAGATGAGTAAAAACTAATGAAAAGAAAGTTTTATATAAAAAACTTCAAGCCATCTAAATGTATGTACACAATACTTCTATGGGAACCCAAAAGCTTTGTGAAAAGGATTTACAATAACCCAAGGCTATCATTTAAGAAAGAATAACGCTCTTCTGATGCTTAATAACAATAAGAGAAACGTAATTGGAGAAAACAAAAGGAGGAGACAAACGGATACAGATAGATTTAAGTGTATTGTGACCAAATGTAACACATGACCAAATATCTCAGAAAACAGTTAACATTTCAGAGCAAGCATGACTAAATCACTGGTTTGCACAAGACCGTCAAATCCTTGAATAAGTCATGCGAATAAGGTGAAATAAGAAAGAAGATGAAACCTTATTTAAAGAAACTAGAAAATAAGAACAATTCTCCATAGACTTTGCCACAATTCAATTATAAGGCTTGAAAATACAGCTGCAGAGAACCCACAGGATTATCTATTGTAAGCAACTTGTCATTTGAAGATCCCCACCAATTTGCTAAGACCAAAACCAAACAGTCATTGAAAAGGGTGATGTACAAATGTATGTATTCTTGGTCTTTTGCAGTGATTTAAAATGAGTAAGAGTAACACTTGTTTCCTCTTTTTTGTTTTATTCAAATTTCAACAAGAATTGGTTGAGAGAGAACTAAAGAAAGAAACAGATAGAGATGTCTTCTTTTAGAACTACTATAAAACTTTTGTTGATTCTCTTTCTTTTTCTTTCTCTGAAAAAAATTGCCACACCTACACATCATTCAGGTGTCTTCTTTCTATTTTAAAGTCTTGTAACTTTTTGTCTAGAATCCATTCTTACATAATGACACATAATGCTCTCTTTTTCACATCATTATATGAGTAATTTGTTTGCACATTGTGGTACATGTTTTATCAATAGGACCAGTATGGAATGAATCACATATTGAGAGCAAAAAGGGCAGAAGGATAGACGTTCCGCCCTTCCGACTCTTATAAGTAGACAAAATACTAGGAGCATTTCCCTTATGAGTTATCAAACTTAATATCAATCAATCAGGCAAATGCGGTGTGGAGTCAAAATATTATCTAGGAATTGTATCAGAAGTGTTTCAGAAACAACAACTAATACAGTTATGTAAAGCTAGTATTTTGTTGAAAGAAAACATGTTTCATGTTCATGTATACCTCTAAAAATTTACTTTACAAGTTCATATTTCAGTTGAGGAATTTGTAAACATAGCCTCTTTCGTGTATAAACAATGGACATAAACTGGGTTAAATGCACAACATGTAAACTTGCAGGTGCATTATTCCAAAGTTAACAAAGAATAACTCCATTGTTTGTTTCACAAAAACAGTGTACATTTCCACTCAGTGGTATATTTCACTAGCTGGAGCTGCTATTGGATACAGTTTTCACTTTTTTTTTCCTTCTTTCTTTACAGTAGCAAAGTATTTTCAGATTGGTAGGCCTATAGAAAATCATAAAGCGGAGGGTTTCAATGGATAAAGGAATACTGGAAGTGAGCAATAAACTTAAGATGGAACGTGACAATAAGAGGAATTACAGCACTTTAGCCCACCCAAGCTCATTACTTATCCAGTATGAGGGGGAATCAATGGGGGAAATATACTAATAGAATTCAAAGGAACTGAAATTCATTACAGTAGTGTCCATGTTTCAACCATCACCAAGAAAACTAGACTGTGTTCTGTAAGACTAAGAGTGTGTTCAATGTCCAGTTTCAAATTTATACGCCAACATGAATCATGATACAAAACGCAATCACAAAACTCAAACACAAACGCGATCAACGGTGCACCGTTCAGTGTCCAAAATTTAAACGTGTTTATACGTCGATCGTCTTTAAATTCCCCACTCTCAAAAAACAAATATCTTCTCCTTTTTTCAATTGCACCGGAAGCTTCCATTGCGAGAGCACATTTAAACACGTTTGAAAACTCAATCCTGTTCAGTGTCGCATTTCGTTGAAATCGCGATGCTCACGGTCGTAAAATTGAAGCTGATTGTGTTTGTAAACGCATCTTTTTCGGCGTTTAAATTCAAATTGAGATTTGAAACACGTTTATTTTTACGACCGGGGATGGGGGACAATGAACACCCTCTTTGTTTTTCATTATATCAGCGTTCTGTAATTGCGTTTTGTATCATGATTCATGTTGGCGTATAAATTTGAAACTGGACATTGAACACACTCTAAGTGCACCAACAATGATATTACATTGTTGTGAATACATGTCAATAATCATTAAAAAATTTGAACATATTTTTGGGCAACACTATTCATGACTTGCATTTAATCTATTGAAAAATAATATTTGTAACTTGTGCAATTGGTTTTGCATAAATGCAATAATTCAAATTCCTTTACTACAAAATATACTAAAAATGAAAATTTGAATTAAGGAAGTTGTATACTATTTCAAAGGGATTATTGTATCAAGGGAACTTTTTCATGTTGTAAAATAATTTTTTTTATATTGCTTGGTCATTCATGACGGTCCAAAAGCAAGTGCAGTTGCACCCTTTTTTTTCAATAACTCTCCCCCCCACCCCCCAATGAAGGTTCATAGTGTTGAGTAGGATCCCCAAAGCTAAAATATGAAAAAGGGACACTCGTTTTTACCTAAAATAACCAAGTTCACAAAAGTTCCATTGCCGATGCCTTCCAGATTTGTGAGCTCGATGACCTGGCATTGGTAGATACCTGTGTCGTTGACGGTAACGCCCGTCATAACCAGCGACGCCCCATCCTCCACCAGAGTGATACGACCCTGATAGTCGCGGCTGATGACCGGTCCGCTGGAGTCAAAGACGACGTAGAGAGGCTGAGAGATGTCTTGTCGTCGCCATTGGAGGATGAAGAGAGCGATGGGGAACTCAGGGGCTGGGGTTGGGATGAGCTGGTTGCAAGGGAGGATTACGTTGTCCCCATCACGTGCCTCAACAACGATGGCTCCGGAATCTGATTGTAAAAATGATCATAGAAAGAGAACAAATAAGTAAACAATCATGTCAAAGCAAATGACTTCTATACATCAATCAAGCCTTTATAATTATCATCTGTGGGAAAGTCCAAATGACTGATTAAATATGGCCTTTCAAAAGACGTTCAATGTGCTATGTTGTTTGTGCTTTCTGTAAAACTGTTCCAGTCCTCTTATCCTTCATGAACTTTTCCCCCACACTCCACACTTGTAGACATTGTATAATCATTAATATTTGATGAGAGTGAAGTAAGACAGTTTCACAGATAGAAAAACAAGGAGACGAGATGTCCAAATGTATAATGAGAGATTTCATTATTTCTTGAGGTTATTACGATAATGAATTCTTTGTGTAGCCATAGAGATGGAAATGAAGAGCAGACTAATTCATACAGGGACGTGAGATTTCAACTGTGAGGATTCTTGCTTTGTTAATTAATAAACAGACATGAGTCATTTAGCCTCCAAGCATTTGTGATACATTTATATACATTCAGTGGAGAAAGACTAGAAATGCAAGTGATCAAGAGAGTAATACGGGCAAGAAAAAAAAAAAAAAAAAAAAAAAAAAAAAAAAAAAAAAAAGGAGGGAGACAGACTTAAAAGACAGACAGAAGGACGGAAAAATAACTCATTAAAAACTAAACATCCTCCTGCCCCCCAAAAAAGAGAAAGAAAAAAAAGCAAAATAAAAAAACAAACAATAAAGAGTGCAAAACATCCTAATCATATTGGTTCGAGAAGAAGACAGAAAGAAAGAGAAAGGGAAAACTAGGAAGAAAGAGAAAGGAAAAGAGAGAGATGAAGAGAAGATAAAAGAGAGAGAGAGAGAGAAGTGTTCCTACTCATTTAATTATAAATTATGTGCATATTTTAGAAACAAAAGGGCATAGGTGTCATTGTGTTAATTACCTCAATATACTATCCACTTACTATGCAAATAGAATACACATCAAAAGGCATAAGCCCAAGTTGATGACTCCGAGTGTTAATAAGCTTCACAAGTATTTAGAGTTTAATTAGAAAATGATTAAAATTCTTAGTCGCCAAGTTAGTAGCACTTACAATTTAAATCTGTACAGATAAAATACATGTAAGCTCTGATAAAACAAATTTTGCAACTCTTGCAAGTACATGTATGGACACTATTTGTTACATATTGTATTATTCAAAACGAGTTGGTTTCCCCTCTGTATAATTAATTTGGTTACCAAATTTGCCTACAAACCTGAAAAGATTTGCTGTAAATTTAGTTACTCTGGTTATTACATTTTTTAATATTGATTGGTGTGTATTCAATGGTTTCATTGTGGTTTCAGTTTGATTGATTACATTAAAGTTCTTTGCTATTAATCTTATTTCATATATTGTAAGGTACAAGATAAATTAATGCAATTTATGTCGCATTTCCCCTAATAAAGTACATTATAGTCACATAACTGTATTACTCTACATTTTATTTCCTCAGTTTATCTTGGACAGAAAGACAAAGGAGGCATGTCAAAAACTGTTGTGTATTGTAAAATTGCATCTTCCCGATAATGCAGACATGACAGGCAGTCATCTCGGTTAGAGTCTTGTGAATGGGATGAGAGGGTGCAGTAGAGATGGAGTAATATCATAAACTGATTAAAAGCAGATGTCCACAGTTGCTCCTGGTCATGTGCACTTCACATCTCAAACAAAAGAGTGATTTTAGGCAGGAAATTAGATGGAAAAATTACTCACACCTCCAACCCCTCAAAATGGATCCAAAGACAAGTTACTATTTCAGAATGATACAAATTTTGACCTGATATTCTTTCTAAAGAAATATAGGAATGATGCTCATGTGTGATCACACAATCTTTATTTTTTATTTCTTTATGAAACATAGTTACTAAAAGTAATATTGAACATAAATAGTAATATTTTCTTTTCGTTCTGAGTACTGAACAAATTTTTTTTTAAATTCAGATATGACTGCATTAAGGACAAGGTGTTCCACATTTTCCATCTTTTTAATGACTTCTTTAATATACAATGTCATATACCTGTACATTAATGTAATTCCCTTGGACAAGGGGACACAAACATATCGTCGGCTTGAAGCCAGAAGGGCGCTATTGCAGATCAAGGATGTTCCATTTGGAGCCAGAAGGGCGCTATTACCATTGTCTTTGTACAGTAATAGCGCCCTTATGGCTCTCAACGGAACATCTATAAGATGCAATAACGCCCTTATGGCTCCCAACAGACGATATGTACATCAAATCTCCACATCTCAACCTCAGTGTTTATAATTTTGTAATATTACATCAAGCTTCAAAATATCTTTACAATTCTTCTGGTTCAAACATGATTCAAACTTGTTTATCAGACCCCCATCAATGTTAATTAGAGAATTAATATCACTTTGGCTTTTTATTTTGGTGCAGAGGAGGGAGGGCAGAAAAAAAAAATACCATCTTTTCTAAAACTTGTTTATGATTTTAACATTGTCTGATGTATTTCCAGACAACTCTTTATGATATTTGTTACTAAATGATCCCTAGGCTATCTTGGGGGAGACAAAGGAAATGAACTCAAATAGAACTTTTATCTGTTAGAGTGATTTGAATAATAGGAACACACGCGAAGAGCACACCTCTTTATTAATCTGCACGCGACTTGATTACTACTAGCCTCATGATCAGGTCTGGAATGCCATTTCTCTATCATGTAGTAATTTAAAAAACTATTTCAATATTTTCAACATGTAATAGTTAATGTCAACAACGACATCTTCAGGTTTAAAAATCTCATCTTTTGATTTGGTGAAACAAACAATGAAATAAAATAAAAGGGCATTTCTAAAACAACTGTATGGCAGAGGGCTCATTGTTTCATGAGAGTAAAAAAGAAATAATTCCTGCAGTTAACTGCTGTAATAAGGCTAAATCTGTTCTAACAATATAATACACTAATGACCTTTCCCTTTAAAGTCTGCACAAGTTTGAATATCAATACATCCCTGTAAAATGAATAGAACAAATGAGGTGCATAGAACGAGACCTCCCCGGGTCTGCACAGGGGGCGATCTGAGCCTTTCACAGGGGCCAGTAATCGGTAATGATGAATGGCGTATAATCATCGCTTTATCACGTTTGTTGTGTTCCTGTTTACATTTAAATGCACAAGTATAAAGATCAGACTACACATGGCAGATGGATATTGTGTAGTTTATACAATAAACTTAATATCTGATGATGAGTGGGTGAATGCAGCTTGTATCAGATAACAAGTTTATAATCATTTTTTTTTTACAGCATGTTCCCTTTGATGTCTAGTCAATTACATGGACCTGTATATTAATGTTTGTAATGATATGTTTTCAGAAAACCAAGGTGATGCATGCTGAAGATGTTTATCACATGACTGTTAATGTTCATCAATGACATGCAAGAATAACAACATGTACTCCTTGATCTAAAGTTGCAATTCATGAACTTGATGTGTCAAAATAAAAAAGAAATCATCTCCATTGAAGAGAATTAAAAATTAATTAGGGGTGAAAGCTTTATTAATTTCTATAATCAAAGAAAGAGTGAAAATGCATGCACATGAACACATGTAGGCCTATATCTACATACTACATGTAGGCCTAAATGGAAGGGGGAAAAAAAAAATGCTGAAATGTAAACAAGAAGGCATTAACTCATTTAGTTTAACACAGGGCTACAATGTTATGCCCTTTTGACTATCAATCAGGGATGAATCAGGGGCACATATTCAATCTCCAAAATGGACAAAACCAGAAGGGCATTTCACTATAACTCAATAAACTCTACGGACAAAGTAATGCCCTTTTGGATCTGACTATATATTTTTGTTTGGGTTGAGGTCCGAAGCCCTCTGTCATCACGTTCAATTGGGTGCTAAATAGGTCAAAATGCTGACCGAAAAATTTGGACCAGAAATCAGAAGTTTATGTCTTCCACATGAATTCACAATAATATACAAGAGGAATATAAAGTATTTGAGATTCTATTCAGTGTCTCCAAACACGTGTTCAGATGTTTTTAATAAACATTGAACCTTCAGTATATATTTCTTGCCTCATCATTTATCTCTTTTGAGTCTCTCTTTATTATGGCATACGACTTGGGAGGTCTGGCACTTAATTGTGAAGTTCATTTTCTCTTTCTTCTTTCTTGTTATCAATAAATAAAGTTCTGGCTTCTTCTTTAAAGATGTTCATACATGTGCATGATCTCCTTACATGTACATGTACAACGTATTTATAGGACTGCGGCCATTGTTTGAGTTTTATTAAATTCTTGATTTTGATCTCATAATATTTACATGTATGTACTTGACAGTGATGAGTGGGCTCATGGAAAATGTTCATATCTTTCACAGACTGACTGCCTAAAAAAATAAAAAATAAAATAAATTATTGATGATGTAGCCTATAAATTTCAACACTTATTATCACAGGAATATTCTCTATCATTTCGCTCTTTCTCTCTCTTCTGAAATATGTGGCTCTTTTGGCATCTTTCTTTTTATGTAGGGCCTGCATACACACACACTGTACACAACTCGATCAGAATGGCAAAATTACACTCATAATGTTTGTGTTCTTTAAATTAATGTTTTGTCTTGAATCCAAGCTCCCCTCGCCCTCCCTCTTGAGCCCCTTACTACATTTACCTCTCACTCTCACTATTAAAAACCAAATATTAAATTTATTACATTTTGTTTATACTGCATGGCTTCAACATGTTCTACAAGTTGTGTTTGGTCATGCTTGCCATCCACTGCCACGGGCGAACATCAATCCTCGTAATATGAGCTAATGTGCACTATTCAAAATGCATTGTAAATGCATGTATAGCCGGAAAACTTGCGGAAAATGAACAAAGAGTATACTTTATGCATCACTCAACTCAATTTAAAATAGATTTTGCTAAGCCCACTCCACACACGCCCCCCCCCCCACACACTAGAAACACTCCAAAAAGAAAATCATTTTACATCTCCCAACAAGGCGAAAACAAGAAAATCCTGAACAAATAATGTTAAGAGGGTGCTGAAAGCAACATTTACAAAGCACCTCTTTCATTCTTCACTGGTTTACATAACATCTTTACTCCACTAAATCTTCCAGTGCTCTTGTATTGGAAGGAACTGCATGGTTACAATTGTATACAAAATACTCCCTCAACACCAAGCGGCTGTTTTTCTAGTAATCTCACGCCTTGTAGACTGCAGGCAAGGGATGAGTATATTCAATTTTTTATTCAAACTTTCAAGATGCCATCAAGAGGAACCTGTTTTGATGTTTTCAATTCATTAACAGCAAGGCATCATGGTTTTTACAAGTAATAACTCCTGAAGAATAAGGAGCTTGGATTTGGGTCAGCAAGCCAGTGTTTTTGGTAACATTGTAACCATCTGCAGATCATAGGGGGTGTGTGGGATTGGTAGAGGGGTAAGACCAGGACCAGAGGGGGTCTTTGTTGTAATGAAATCCGCATGTCTCCCATGAGAGGGATTTGGAACTGCCCCCCTTTAAAGTGCCAATCAATACATAGTACAATGTATTTCCACCATGCATAAATCAAACCCTCTTCAAGTCCAGATTTGGTAAAATCCAATTAACATACTCTGTAAACAAACCGAAGGTACAGTCTACTGATTTACTTATATTAATTTACACAGTTATGTTTTTAGGCCCTATGTACATATATGCCTACATTGCAGGCCTATACATTGTACATTTGTAGGGCTACATTTTGCTTTGTTTTTCTGCTTTACATTGCTTTGTTTTCTTTGTTTTTTTGTTTTTTTGTTTAGAATTAGAGAGAGAGACAGAGAGTGGACTGTATCAAATGTATAGGCCTAGATCTATAACATACCCTGGGGCTATCAGCTGTTTTTTTTCCTTCTTCTTCTTCTTCATATTCCTTTAGGCATGCATGGCTGGCATTTATTATTGCAGAATGTGCATTATACTGTATTATATAATTATTAAAGTTTTTTCCAAAATGTTCAAATTATAACAAACCATTTTCAAATCATAACAACTTGTGAAAGTGCATGATACATGCTCATCATTTAATACAGGATTCCAGCTGTATTTAATCCCAATACCCCGGGGTGCAAACCAGAGCCTATTGAATACAACTAATCCCTTCTTTTTTTATCTCTACTATAAATACATGTGAAATCACTTTCCCAACATCCATATGAAACCTTACAATAGATTTCTAGCTCTCTCTCTTTTTTTCTTGCTTTCTCTATCTTCCCTTCTTCACATTTTAACGGTTTAATGTCCACTGTCCATCTGTTCTTAATTATCACAATTCTACTTTGAATTACCTCCTTGCTTTAATATTCATACATGTAGTATTCTCTTTTGTTCTACACGCATGTTTTCATATCTCCTCCCTTTCATTTATTGTCTTTGTCGAGGTCTGTCCGTCTGCCTCTGTCTCTGTCTTAGTTCTGTTTGTCTTTCTGTCTTCCAAACTATTCTTCCCCTCTGCCTTCCTCCCTCCAGTCCCACTCCCCCCTCTCCTCACCTACCTCTTCTACCTGTATGTTTTGTATGATTCTTTTCCCCTCCTTCTTTCTCTCTTTTCTTTCTTTTGATACACCTGCATGGACTCCATGTTTTGGAGAGGGCTGATCCTTTAGCTCTTCACTTCACAGTGCATGCAGCCGAACAATAGAGAACAAGTATTAACCCCCTGGATGGAAGCTGAGCTCTTCTACCAAAACGCTCAATTACCAGAGAGAAAAAGAAGAGAAAAAGAGAGGGGGAGAGAAAGCCAGTGTAGCGGCTTGGATTTACCATTCCCGTTTCATTTTTTGAAAGATGCAGGCCATGCATGCATGACGCTGACGCAGACGTCGCAGATTGGGGGCGATTATGCTCATCTTGCTCGCTGTCTTTCGCTCTCCCTCTCCCTCATTCAACCTGACAACCTAAACCAAAAACTGTACAGGATTAGGGTGACTGCTATGGTTAAAGTTAGGATAAGAGTTATGGTAAGGGTAAGGGTTAGGCTGAGGCAACATGTTCATTGACTTTCCTCAACTCTCCCAAATTTTCTAAGATTTCTCTTCCTTCCTCTCTCCCCTTTTCTCTCTGTGTCTCTCTCCCTTTCTATCTTCTTTTCATCTATCTTCCTCTAGTTACTAGCATCTAGAGCCTACATGTACATGTGAATGTATCTCCTTTTCTATTGTATCACTTCCATTATTGCATTCAATTCACTCAGTAAAACTGTTATTTCCAATTTGAATTCCTCCTATAGAATCCATACAAAAGACGGACAAAAAAAAGAGATCAGAACCCATTTCCATCATTCTTCTCAAACTCATTCAAAATTTTTAGATCAAAGACTCATGAGAGGTCATAACGATAACCATAAAAACATGATGAATGCGTCAAAATAAATTGATAAGTGCATTTTACCTGAAATGACCTTTGACTCCTGCCTATGCCCTAGCCCTGGAGGGTCTTTTTATACTAGGAAGGGGGAGGTAATAATTGGGGTCACAGGGTCTTCTTTATTTATCATGACCCTGCTAGCAATATAGAAGACTGCCAAATTAGGAAGCACTGTGTAAAGCTAAAAATGATTTATGTGACTGGTTGGAAGATTGAAAATTTGAAGCCAAGGTAACGCTCTACTCATCCCCATATCCATCAAGCTTATACACATGTTCATGGGCTATGCCATCGTATTCTACATTTATGTAGAACATGTAGGAAGGAGAAACATGAACATAGGCCTACATCAGGGCCTATCTATACTACTACGCATTTGGGCTCTGAGTGTTAAAAAAAAATTATAAAAAAAAATAATTACCTCAGATTTAAGCTTTAAGAAAAGGGATATAACAATTTATTAAAAATACAAACAATCAAAACAAAACACATAGGCCTAATCAGAGCATGACACTTGTGCACAAGGCCCCTAAATTTTCTCTCAGCCCCAACAGTCTTCACAGGGGACCAAGATGCACAAATACTATAACAGGCCAACAGTTTAATCCAGACCTCGATTTAAAAAAGAATTTTTGAACCCTCCTTGCATTACTCAACTGTTATTCGCATTCTATTTTGTGTTAAACTATAGGCCTATGCATAAATCCATAAATGACAAGATGTTCCCAATCATGCTTTAAAAACCTGAAACATATGGCATTCAGATGGAAGAAAAAAGAGAACATACAAATAAAATATGATTGATTGTTATAAGATATTACTGACCCTAAAACAATACAAGTATGGAGTCCCAGCTGAGTGACTTCTGCACTATAGATATTACCAGATGCCTGAGATGGGTTTTGCTTCTTGTGAAATCATGCTCCTACAGATATTTATATTTACATTTTAATAGTGTCATGACAATTGTTTGATACAGAAAATGAAAAAAAAAAAAAAAAAAAATGCCCCTTAGGCTACAGGAATCACCAAGAATGTGTGTAAACATTTTTTCTAGCAGTAATGTAAGCCTACTTGAGTAGTCTACATATTTACTGCACAGGTTTAACAAAAACAAATTCTCCTGAAAAAAAATGGGATTAAGAAGGAAAACTTTGTTTCCTGCAATCTGAGACCGATTCAGTGGAATAAACTCTTGAGACCGATGATAACATCAAGATGATGATCATCATAAAAATACTCCATTCCAATTGGTCTCTTGTGTCTACTTCATGACCCAAGTATGACTTTTTGAATTTTCAAAAAACAACATTTTCTGCGTGAATGCCATAATTCAGCCTGGGTGCTTGGGACATTTTCAGAGAGGTATGGAATGCTGAATGGATTTAATGACATTTAAATATGATGATTCATATTGTTATTGGAGTATCTGAACTTTGACTAAAAAAAATACATTATTTAGATTTTGAGAGGGAAGGGTTGTATTCAGGGAGAAGGGGAAGCTATTTTTGTGGAATCAAGTTTCTACTCTCGCAAATGTGAGCATTTTGGGCAATATTTTGAAGAGGGTATAAATGTTTGTATTAAGGAGTAAAATATTCAAATGATAACATGACCAGGATGGGAATTGATCATTCAAGGTTTCCTACAGAAATATGGTGGTATCGAAACTCAACGGCTACTGTTAAAAATATACACTCTGATGAGAGCCAGAAAGGCTTTAGCTCAGATACATTGTACATTTTAAATGTGCACTAAACACCCTTCTAGCTGTGAGAAGATACATCCTCATTGGTGTCTGGAGGGTAGAGACTGAGAGTATAAACACAACCAGATACTGAGGATAACATCAATATGGGAAAACATCCAAAATATCAAGGAGATTGTTTGCATCCTCTTGAAAATACTAAATCATGTAACACACGGTAGCGGACTATCTTGGTAGAATATTTAAAGCCAAATATTTTATTATAATCCATCCATGATATAAAAGCACCCTTTGGTTAAATACCCCTGTTATGCAAAGGAAATAGGGCATACATGTAAATATTGCACTGAAAATATACACAAAAAATATGTATTTTGAATGAATGAAGCATGACCGAAAAAGCCACACCAACTTCCTAAGAGCCCCTGGCGATTCAAACTGGGTCTGAATCCAAAAAGAGAAGGGGAACAAATCAATTTATATTTAGGACTGGTATCAGTCGTTCAACTTTCAGGCCCTGCGTGAAACCAGTAGGAGGGTACATGTAGATCCATGCCGTTGGGTTTTCAATTGATTGACTTGGTTGCAAATTGGTACCTTTGTACATGAGGGACACATGTAGGCAATCATGTATGTAATGGTATGATTTTTGAGGAGTAATCAATAATCATGGACTACATGTACTTATAGCATATTGGGATTTTAGAGGCAATATTGATTGACTTCATAAGATGAGGGTATGTTACAGTGAAAGTCTACAATATGGGGCCTACTTACCGTATTTAGAATCTGAAAACTAGCATTGCATAATGCAATGTAGGTGTGTGAAAGGGTGCACTTTTGGCAGACAGTTGAAATATAAATGCAAGCGTTCAATGATTCATGTAAGGCTACATTGTAAGCAGTAGGCCTACTACCGCGGAACAGGTTTTATTTCATTAATTTTTTAATATCGTGCTCAGCACATACAATGTATAGTTAGATTATTTTTATATTTATTCCTATTCTCTCATGTTTGAAAGAGGCAAATTAACTTGTATTTTGTTCTTATAAGTTTTCTGAAAATAGATGCAAATCCAGCCCCGTAAAATCAAACAAAATGTATGTCAGCAGGGCTCAACAATCATGTAGATGTAGATGTGCATTTTCTCTCTTCTCTCTTTTTTTAAAGATGAATAGATTGTGCGAGGCTGACTGATCAATACTTCTTGTATCTCTTTTTATCAGGCCTGACATGTACTTGTTTATATTCAAATGTTACCAGTCGAATCATATTCACTGACCAATATAAATGAACAAAAGTCCGTCATAGTAAACATCTCCATTCTAGAAATTGGACAAAGGCCCTTCTGAAGCCGGGGTGAGTTTGCCTATTGTTCACTGCAGGAGTGTCCAGGGTATTGACAAAAGGGCTTTA
Organism: Paracentrotus lividus; assembly: GCA_940671915.1. NCBI lineage: Eukaryota > Metazoa > Echinodermata > Echinoidea > Camarodonta > Echinidae > Paracentrotus > Paracentrotus lividus. Next base: position 39,283,046 of record CALNVZ010000174.1, on the reverse strand, counting down.
AACTCTCACCTTCAATTTAAGGCCACTTCACTGTCCTGTAGTTCTGTGCTGTAGGGTACACACTCTATTTCAACACTTCAAGTACAAATGTCTATTGTAATTTTAATTTACATGTACATGATACAGATGTAAGTCGTTTTATGTCCATGGACTGCAGCCTTTTGTTTATTACATTGTACATGTACATTACATAGTTTACCAGTGGTTACTTATTTTGTTTTATCACTTTCACCCACCAAATATAGGCCTAGGCCAATTTCTATTAGACTTAGGGCTTAATACTTTCTTATCCATTATATATTATGAAGCTTAAAAACGTCCTGTTATTTGTCTGTCAGACCCCTGTTCTACCCCTGTCTCTCACTTCCTTTCATATTATCCTGCTCTATTAAAAATTACATTTCATTTATTCACTAATTTCTCCCTGGAAACCTGTTTTGCCTTCTTCCTTTAAAATTTTGATAAAGAGAGAGAGAAAGAGAAAGAAAAACAAAATTCTCTTCTACATGTAGCTAATGTAGCTCTCAGAAAACAAATGTCTTTTCTTCTCATTTGCCCCCTTGCTGTACACGTATTAATGAAAGACAAATGAGTGCTACCTTCAGCACTTTGGCACTGTGGCAGTGCTATGTCTTTACAATGAACACATATTGCTGGCGGCGTGTCCGTTAGAAGTGTGGGTGCCGTGTACACAATATACAGTGCCCTAACTGACGCTATTGTTCAGTTTGAATGGAAATAACAATAGGTTGTCAGAAATCTGGAACACTGCAAGACAAGTGTAATGATATTGTAGTGTAAGTTATTCGAGCGATCATGTAGAGTCAAGTTTTATATGAAATTTTACATAAAATTGTGGCTTCTGGTAGTGCCAAAAGGATGTTCAAGTATTGTGTACCTCACTACCTGTACAGGACCATAGATTTTAGATGACTATTTGGCTCTAAATAGAAATGATTTGGCTTTGATTATGCCTTAACAAGAAGTCACCACTATTATTTCATGAAAATGTTTGAGTGAACTTTGAATTTCTTCATGTCCTCATTTGTTCAAAGTTCTCGCAATCCTGATCATCATAAAGGAAGATTGTACAGAAAGGCCCACTATTCATTTCATCTAATCAGTAAATGTGGACCTACATGCAACAGATAAAATCCAATGATATTGGCACTGGTCTTTTTCAATATTTATCTTCAAGAGCTTGACATTCCTTCATTGCACTTGGAGCCAAAAAGACATTGCATGTATGTTTTGATACTAAGAGTTAACTTCTTTCTGACTCTCATCTATTTTGCCTAAGATATTAACACCAAAATGCAGGGTCAGTGTGCAATGAGTTAAATAGAGCACCTATAAAATTAATTATCTAATATGGTAGAGACAAACTTCTGCGAGCTAACCCTATAATATAAAACCTCATCTAAAAAGCGTTGCACCTCAAGCAAAACGCCTAGACAGAGCGAACATGAACTAGAAGAGTAATCTCATATAATAAGATGGAGTTAGTTACCGTAAATCAGCTTTTGCGCCTGCCAGTTAAGTGGTCAAATTGAATTTGGGCTTGCCGTGAGGTGCCGCATCTCACAGCATATGTTGGGGGAAATACTGCGCAGAAGCAACGGAGGCGCTTAATCTTCGTTGGAGCGCACACTGTCGGTATGTTATCGCATGATTGGGTGTAAATGTTTCTCGTCGAACAGGAGGAGGCCGGGCTGACACATGCATGGAGACACTACACTTGTATGTCTGCCACTAAAGAACATATTGAAAAGTTTCTGCTGAGGGCTAAAACGGTGTTAATTCTTGTGTAATAAGATACAAGACAACGCTCTTCTAGCTCAAAGAAACTTTTAACCATTAACCATTCATAATCAATAGAGAGTCAAACCTGTTACCCTGCATGTGGATAAGCAGAACCGTCTATTGTGGCCAATCTCCTGATTCCACTTGTCTATAAAGCCTTCTTCTCAAAAGCTTCTAATATTGATACTGATTTTCTTTCTTCTTCACTCTTTCTATAGAATGATCAAATATTCTAGAATTGGTAGAAATAAAGCTTTCCAAAAATAGTACAAATATTTCATTTAAAGTGCACAATGAACTTGTAGTGCCAAAGCAAAACAGGTAGACATGTAAAGCTCTAAACAAATTTCAGATTATCACAAATTTCAAGGTGATAAAAAGTGTACAAAAAAATGGAAAACATATTTAAATGCCGATGACAAGCTTATAGGCCATATCTGCTCCATGGGGGATGAACAAAAATAAACAAAAGGAAAATACTAACAAATTTGAACAACCAGTGTGGCTACGACGTCTCCATATCAATATCTTGTCTTTTCATGTTTCTCAGTGTGAGCCTTGTACACTCCATTAGGTAGGCATAATAGGTGAGTAAATTGGCGGAGGTGTGCTGAAAGAGTGTGCATCGGAGTGAAAACTGGGGAGGCTTTTTTTTCTGAAATGGTTCTTTTTGTGCTCCAACTGCTATATTATGATATGTAGGGTCATGCACCTGATATTGAATGACAAATTTGTGACTGAACTTTTGAAGTATATTGAGGTACAAATTTGGGAACAAATTCGATATATCCATGTTGAATGGTACACATAATGACTGACTACCGGCATACTTTGTGTAATCCTGTGCAACGTAGGCTGAAAATTGGATTTTGAAATTGCCATTGTAATGAGAGCACAGACATCATTAGAATTATTGAAATAGAATTCAATGTTTAAAAGAAATTTTAATTTCATTAAATACAGGAGGCCAAATGAATTGCTGACAATAACTGAAGCAAAGAAGCAATATCTACATGTATTTAAAACATGATGGTACAAGAATAGGCCATTTTAGTTGCATAATAGAAGGGTGAAGTGAAATGGGCCAAATTAATTTCATTTCTAATATCTATACATATAACCATGGATACGTTCTAGTAGTATCCATGATATAACTGACATGTACATGTAAGTCCACAGCAAGATGTTTAATCTTCATTATTAATTAATATTCAAAAGAAACCCAAGTACCCCACATCCTCATTGTAAACCCAAAACACAAGAAGCATATTGCAAGTGTTAAAAAATTGCATACAACTGTTCTTGAACTTTCTTACTTTTTTAAAAAGTTCAAAGGGGGAGGGAAGTAAACAGATTTTGTGCCCTTTTCTTGTAAAAGGGGTACAGAATTACCAACATGATGCCAACGGAAGTTTGTGGTCAGGGGGGACAATGGGCGAGCACACGCCAGGGGTGTATTTGTACCCCCCTCCATATCCATTTGCGGGTTGGTGCGAGTCTGTTATTACACTGGCTAATTAAACAGGGCAACCCGGGTGTGTATCAATTTGTAAGCCCTAATGACCTAGCACATAGGAATTGGAGTGAGCAGTAATTGGTCTCATTCCGATACAATCACAATTTGCATTAAAAAAAGGGGTCATAACCCTTAAAAAATAAAGCACTTGTACACTTGCTTGCTTATCAACGTGTATTGAAACTATCAGGGACAGATCGACCCCAACAAATTTTGAAGAAAAAAAAAACAATAAATTGTGGGGGCTGTTTTTACAAGACCTCCCTTTCCCCCCCCCCCCCACCCACCCCCCCCCCCCCATTCAAACTCCCTGAAAGGGAAAAATCAGGTAACAGACCCTCAAGCATATATACTGAGTTCCTTTTTTTTTTTTTAATAATTATTATTTATTGTTACATAATTATGCAACAGAACTTTCCCACATTGCTTTCTTTTCTCTCCATTTCCTCAATTAACATTTTAATCTTAATGTAATTTTTCTGCTTCTTGGTATCTTTATTTCTATATATTGTGTGCTATGAAAGAACTTGGTACATGTATTATGTTCAGGACTTTCTGCCTTTTTTCAAGAACTTTCATGAAAACAGGGCAGGCTTATATCAAGCACAGCGTCTCTAATTTGCTTACTGGATGTTCATCAAATATCTATCAAAGGCTCTTCTATTTACTGCACACACTTGGAAGTGTTTACTCAAACGGTAGGCCGTTCTGGACAAAACAAACTAAAAAGTCTGAAGAAAACACTATTTGTCCTATTCCCGGTTGAAGCTAAATAGTTATGAATAAGGGAATAATGCTTATTCGTGATAATTCTGATGAAATCCAATACCGTCAAGATGCTAAAATATTTGGAATTATACGGCATTTTTCAAACTTGGACCTGATGCCCAATCGTAACTGGCAAATAAAAACCAGTTTACTCAAATTGTGCATTTGAAACAGTTCTGGACAAAACAAAGAGTCCAACTTTTTTTGTTGAATTCCTTATTGCACCATTATCTTTTGTGAAGGGAGCAACAATACATATTTCTAAATAATAATTACCATGACATTAGGAATGATGTAAGGTAATGAAATTTTGCGTAACAATGGGTTTCGAGACTTCATCTCATTGCAACCAATTTATTTAATATTGAAATTTTCATCTCAAAAAGGACTCTCTGTTTTATGAGTGCCAAAACGATGTTCACTCATCCCATTTTACAGATTTACAAGCCTTAGAACTGTTTCATTGTGGAAACGCACAGTCGGTTTTAAACATAACATTACACAATATGATATTTTAGTACCTACATTCCCATCTATTATACATCCAGCCTTTTCCACATGAGCACTCAAAATCAGATCATTGGGGGCAAAATGAATCTATTCTTCGGGAATTATTGCCTCAGGGAATCTCTTGGCGAGAGTGGAGCTGGCCATAAACCGCCCCGGATACTCTGGTTCGTGCACATGTACGTAGAAGAATACGGGAGAAGCACTGCTCACAGAGTTACTCTACCCAATTTCTGGAGCTTACACTAATATTCCCAGCTTAATCTGTGTTCATCCAGCACTGCCTGATGGCATCTAATCTCATTACCTGAACTAAGCAGATAGTTTATCAGGAGTAACATCTATGGTGGGGTTAAAGAAACGCTAGGATTCCACCGGAAGATGCCCTGTGGACATTCTTTAAGTGAGCATCTTCATTTCCGAGGTTTAGGAGAAAGTGCCGGTGAACTTTTGAGTCAAGTGTTTTTCTTCTTTTCAAAGATACTGTAATTGTGAATAGTTTCATTGACTGAACATGCGAGGAACATGACTCCCCCCTTTCCTACTCTGTTTTACATGTGTAGGCTCTTAATCTCGGTTTAATTCCATACATTTGACATATCAGCATAATCATCAATCAAATTTTCCCATTTGTACATGTATCAAATGTTAAAAAAAACAAAAAAAAAACGTACATTTGCATAAATACATCTTATATTCCTTAGAATCAATATTTTTTAATCAATAATATCATTTAATCAATTATTAACAATAACACTAATATATCAAATATATGCTGTTTTATCTCTTTTCAAAGATTGTTAAATAACTATTTCTCTGGTTGCACATCCGACCATGTAATACCTGTTTGGCTCTCAGACAAAACGTCTTCTGGATAAACACCAAAAATATCTACAGAAAATGCACCATTCTAGACCAGAATTGAAATCACAGACAAAGACCACTTTAAATCCATTTAAAATGGTCTTTTTAATAATACCTAAAACCTTCCCTGGAAATTCGCACAAAAGTTGAACAAAAAGACTCTCTAATCTTTGATCCACTTAAGCCAATTAAAGCCAGTGAAAGCAATTTTATTGTGACATGCACAAATGTTCCAAAGAAAGCAGAATCTGATATAAAAAGGAATCCATGATGATCGCTTACTATTCCCCTCAGGCTAGGCCCAGCAAAATTTAGAGTATTGATATAATTGCACTCAGATTAATCCTAAGACATACATTCTGTCTTCCGACTAAAGCATACATCACAAGTCTTGCCCTCAAAGAAGGGATGGAAATTCTCCTTTCTTGTAATTTTGTCAGACGAGGGCAGGTATACCACGTCTTGCCTCTTAATCACCACCCATCATCCTCAGTTGCGCTGCCCCAACGTGAAATGAAAAATTGGAAGAGATATTGCCCACGGAAGGATGGGTAGTAGACGGGTCTACGAGGCAATAATGGGAACCCCATGCCAATAATAATGTCCGTCACGTAATAAAGAGGCAGCGTTTTGGTGAATCGTTTATCTCTAGAATAGCTTCTCCAGTGTGGAAGCTGAGATCATCAGGAGTTCCTCTTTCATGCTCATCTATTTAAATGTCCTCCTGTTTTTATTTAATGCTTAACTTCCAGGTACTGATTTCTGAAGGAAATATGTGTATGAACTTGAAATCTAACCCCTCAAGGAGTGGATGCACTCTCACATATACAAATGTACTAGAAAAAATCTACAAGATAAGATAATGATATTTGCTAAAAAACTGTTATTAGAATTTATTACATGTATGTGACTTGAGAGTCTACATGTAGGCCTACACCTCATAAAGAGGGTATATTCTGTGCAAAAATAGTGAATTCTCATTATCCAGACACAATTAGGTTTGAACTTCTGTAATGTCCCATATATGTAGGGCCTATAATACTGGGAAGGTGGTAATTGAGCCGTCCAAAGATGGGTACAGTGGCAATATCCTACCCTTCTCCTGTTACACATAGCTGTTATCAAGTTCAATATATTTAAAAGCAATAAGAAGGTGGATGTGGGGCTTCTACTGCTAAAGGTATAATACACAGTTTCTTCTCTTTAATTATCTCACAATGTGTCTTCCTACTCCCTCCCCATGGTTGTGGCAGGCTGTGTCTTGATCATACAGCTCAAGTTTGGCTCGGTTTCCCCTGCACCCAAGAATAAATTAAGAAAGTGTGACGGTTCAGTTGACCGATGGTCTCCTGATCAGGAGGTTCCAGATTCCAAAGCAAGCTGATGCACTATTATAATAGCGCCCTTTGGTAAAGTTATAATTCTCTTTACAAAGTCCCCATGATTGGACTTAACTTTGAAAGTTTGATGTGTGTATGCTGGTCTGTGAGCAATTATTTCATTTTAGAAAAATATTCTGCTTTCTCTTTCCAGATATAGTATGGTGATATTTCTTGGTGTTTGGGTTTTTCCCTCAAAGCCCCCAATTATTTTTGGAAAGCCACGTCCAAGGAGCCTATAAAAAATGTAGGAACACCTTTCACCTGCACAACAGACCATAAATTCTGTTGATCTGCCAATCCTCTAGGCCAAGAACCTGGTGACAAATCAGTCATCACAATGTCCTCTCTTGACCTTAGGACATGTGGTTTATACCTGTTACCAAGTATGGACTAATTTGACACCTTCATCTATCCATGGGCCTGCTAGGAATGACTGATTTATCTATCCATTTGATAATTAAATACATATTGAGATTGTGCCCTTTCCCCTTTTGTTTTACTGAAGAGCTCTGCATGGTAAATAAAGTAAAATGAAAGCCCAATAAACCAGTTCTCCAAAGATTTGATAACAAATTCTTGCTCCAAAGTTGCTGATGTTTTGCATAATTTTCCCTTTTTATTTAAAGCAACATACTTTGAATGCATGTGTTTCTAGATAAATAATCTCATAATTCCCATTTTCTCTGGAAAAAAAACTACGTTCAGAAATCTTTTCTCAGCATTCACTTCAACCTTTGCATGGTTGATAAATACATACATGTATATTTGGAGGATTTCCCATTTTCAGCAATTTTTTTTTTCTTATTCTTTTTTTCTAGCTCCTTCTTCTTCTTTTTTTTAAAAACACATTCCCCAAGCTGTGAATGAATAGTTGTTATGGTTATTCACACACATGCACTTTAGATCACTCTTCGGTTTATAAGATGGAGCTCAATTTTTTTTTTACTACCGATCCTGTCTGTACCAAAACAAATGAAGGTTCCCTGTGTAACCCCAGGGATGTTGAACTTTTAGGGATCAAGTTATTTATACTGAACTTCATAACCTGCAATAACATCTTGTGTACAAGAGCACAGGAGTTGAGGTGAGGTGCCCAGTAATGTCCCTACATTGTAATTGTGAATCATTAATGAGAGCCAGAAAGGCACTAATTTACAGCCTAAACTACGGGGAAAACATCATATTAAAAAAAAATATATTCTTAGAGGTAGCCAGGGGGTTAAGTGCATTCATGTACATATAGGAGGCCAGAGTTCTCAAGACACAAGTTGCAAATTTAGAGCCAGAAGGGTATAGACTCACTTCATTCAGTAGGCCAACACCTTGTCTAAGGATTTGCCAATTACATGTTTTGAAGAATTTTGTAAAACTTTGAAAACATTTTGTACACTGTAGTGCTGACTGATTTTCTTCTTTGGAGTGTGTTTGATCATGAATCATCACTTTATTGCTCCAAATTGTCACTTTCATTGCCATTTCAATGACAAAGGAATATGAAGGACACCTTCAACAAAATAGGATTATAAATCACCTAAGCAACCCCACAAATGTTCTCTCCATACTCTATCAAAATTCCACAGCCATATGTTGGAGGACATTCATTCATCCATTACGATGGAAACTAATGAGGTCACTTTCCAACTATTCTGTGCACTTACAACCACCGAAAGCCCGCAATCCCCATAAATGGGAAGAATTTCACGATTTCTTTGATTTAGTTGTAAAAATCTGGAATGGAACAAAAGATATCTTTCATCAGGATCTCATCAAAATGGACACCATGTGCCATAAATCCCTAGCTATATCTAATAATTCACCTTTCTCTTTCTCTCACAGACTTGCTTTTCAAATCCATATTTAAAGTCATTGTACACCTACCTTCCATCTCAACCCCTCTTTCTCTGTATTTTACTTCTTCCATTCAAACTCTTTCCCTCTAATATTTATTTTTCTTTGTTTATCCCTGATCCCCTCCATCACAATATGTGCATGTTTCAAAAGGCCCCTACATATCGTCAGTGATTTTACGAACCGTCCTACACCTCGCCGAGTTCCCAAAACCAGCTTTTGAGATAATCGCGTTCAAAGTTAGGGTGTTCTTCTAACGCTCATACATGTAACTTCGCGCTTTGAAGGAAACCATGGTAATTATTTATATCAATGTACAGCATGAATTCTATAATTTTACAATATGAAAAAAATTATTTGCAATTGGGGTTTGATTTTTAAATATTTAGAATAAAATGGGAGGTAGTATTTTAGAAACTGATTGTTTTTATGAAAAACAGGGGGTTAAGGTCACTTCGTAAAATCACGCGTAGCAAGCGCATGTTTTTTAGCGTCCTAAACCACGAGATAGGACGGTTCGTAAAATCAGTCAATGCATACGCGCACCGCTCACCCATATCTAGGTCGGGTTGCGCGCCATTCAGGAGACTGCTATAGTGTAGAAACAATGGTTTCGGACGCTTCGTAAAATCACTGGAAGGGATGTGACGTTTCGAACAAAATTTGAATCTTCTCTTATTTTTTAAATAATTAAGATTTCGACCTGAAATTTGGTAATTTTATAGAGTTATATACATGTACACGCTTTAAGAATATCGAAAAAACTCAATTTCGAAAATTTGACCAAAAATTAGGTTTATGACGGTTCGTAAAAACAGCGACGATATACATGTACATGTAGGCCTACATATTAGAAATACTCACTGTTTCCCACTTCTTGTTGTCACTGTCCTTGTTTTCCCTTTGCTAATAAAGAACTCTATTTAATACCAAAAATTGTCTAGAATGATCTTCTCATTCACCCAAGAGTTCTCTGAAATTGCTTATAAACCCTCTCTCTGTACCTTACAATGTACTAATTCCCTAAACCGAAAACTTTAAATTGAGGATGGTGGAATTTACGAGTTCAGTTTTGTGAGTCACAAAGCTTTTGATGGTTAGTGGCAATTTTATTATGGAAAGCAGCAAATCTGTGCCAACAAAACCCAAAGTTTTTGGCAGTAGCTTGTGAAACTGTTTGGTTTTTATTGGTCTCAGAGCAACAGGTTTTACCCATTCCCCTTTACAGTATTAAAAATTGAGTGGTATAAACTGGTTGAGTCCTATGCTATTATTGCTCAAGGTGAAATTCGCTACTTGATTGAATACAAATGGGTAAGTTACAAACAGGCAAAATAAATGATAATTGTCAATTTAAAAAAAAAGCCAAATTATCATTTTTAGATACATGTAAAAAAATTGGTCACATATAGGCCTACATGTACAGAAATACTGTATGGAGAAGATCAATTTCTCAAGGGAAATTTATAATTATATGCTTTTGATTTCGATAATATAAGCTTGAAATTGATTGGGAAAGCTCTATCCCTTTTATTATACGAAATGATTAAAACTAGCCTATACCATTGTGTAGGCCTACCTCAATGGCGCACAAAAAAAAAAAAAAAAAAAAAAAAAAAAAAAAAAAAAAAAAAAAAAAAAAAAAAAAAATCAGCAGTATGCATATTTCAATAAATAAAATTAAAAAATAAATAAATGAAATATTGACGATCAAACAAAGTAATGAAAAACGAAATGGTGAATGGGGCAAATCTCAAATGCCCACATGTAGGCCTACTGGTACTATAAGATTAGGGTTGGGCAAATAATGACTTTTTTCTGAAAAGTTATTTCAAACAAGTTACTTCTATAGTCAAATTTGATGTAGAATCCAAAAATGACAATGATTTTTGTGTACGATGATGTCTGACGTCGCTAAAGTGCAAAAAACCAAAATAGTGTATTTTGCCCATTCATCACACACTTTATAGGTATAAACCGGTTTTATTTTGTTTCTTTATGGATTTTGATGGTTTAAAAGCTCAAATCTGACAATTTTATCATGACCAAATGTGCCTAGTATGGTTATAGGTGTTATTTAGTGATTTTGATATGAGGTGATTTTTGCTCGATATTGACTGAAACTAACTACCAAACTACACTAACAGTCAACTTAGGTAGGATTAATCATGTTGAATTAATCATGTTGGGTTCCCTGACACCCAAAAGCCACATAAACAGGCAATAAAAGTGGTTTATACCTATAAAAAGTGTGATAATTGGGCATAATACGCTATTTTGGCGGCCATTTTGGTTTTTTGCACTTTAGCGACGTAAGACGTCATCGTATGCAAAAATGATTGTCATTTTCAGTTTCTACGTCGAATTTTACTATAGAAACAACTTGTTTGAAAAAAAAGTTGAGATTCGCCCTACCCTAATAAGATTTCAAAAAGTTGTGCACTATTAACTATTCAAAAACACCATCAACTACATAAAACTAGAAAAGCCAAAAAACAACATCATAAAAGATAATAATCACAAGTGGCATTTATACATTTCTTTTTCTTCCTGATAGTGATCTTTTCGCTTGTACTCCTGTCTGTTCAGTTAACTTTCGCCAACCAATTTGTATTTCTGACGAGGTCATTTGTGAGGTCACTTGCAGGGCTGGAATGGCCTCTGGGGGACTATCCATCACTGGAAGAAAAACTTGAGCTCGTAAACCTTCCCTTTCCACCCCCCCCCCCCCCCCATCCTGACCCCTCTCTGTCTCTTTCTCTCTCTATTTCTTTTGATGCGACTCTCTCCCACTCACTCATATGTATCCAGACATTTAAAAAAATCTATATCTATCTCTCAATTCTTTCTATTATTTTATTCTATCCTCCACCCCTCCCCCCCCCTCTCTCTCTCTCTTTCTATCTTTTTCTGTAGGATAATCATGGATTCTACTAGTAGAATACATGGGATGATATGACCCAATGTAAATTTATTGTATAATTATACACAAATGAGTATCATGTGTGATTATCTTCCTTTCCACTTTGGTAAATCAACAAGGAGGACTGATCCAGAAGTCCTTGGTATCCATGACAATAAAATATGATCATGTCAGGATTCATCTACTCAACATACATTGCTTTTGGTGTGTTGGCATCTTTGTTTCCATTTGAAAATCAACAAGTGAAGTTGATTGGCTGAAACTTTGCATCATGTGACCAACCAACATTATTACCAACTGATGAAATTCAAATCCATACAGTGTCCCCCTGCAATATTTGAAGTACAAACAGACCAATCGGTTCTGGGTTTTGCACAAAAAAATGATTAGGGAAAGGGGAAGAAAATATTGACTTTTCTAGGTCCGACAAGGCAACCTAATAGTTTGGCGCAACAAGATTATGAAATGCAGGTTAATGCATTGACCAGTTTCCAGCATATCTTGTAATAATCCACGGGTACGATTCCAGCGGGTGGCTTTGGCAGGGCAAACATTTCTCCCCCAAGACCGGAATCAAAATCAAAGGGGGGACTTTATGAACTCATATTTTTACAGCCATTCATCCCTTGGGCTATGCAGGAACTACAAGCAAAATAAGTTGATGTTTTCATAATTTAGTTGATGGAAAGCACTTTGAATGGTTCTGAAATGGGTGGCCTTTGGCACGAGATGGCTCTAAACATATTATAAAGAAGTTCACAGACGACATTTTATTTAATCATGTAGAGTGTACAATGTATAATGCTCCCATACCAAATTTGCACGTTGATGAGGGTAGAATTATGTGTTTTATATTTACTAATTTAGAACTCTCTTTCTTTGAGTGTATAAAATACTTTTTTTTTAAATTATTATTATTATTATTTTCACAGTAGGCCTACATTTACTTCCTTTTTTTGGAACAAACTACAGGTCTGAAATTATGCAAATTTGCTCACATATTTCTGAAAGTGAAACAGGTGATCCAGTCTCTAAACGCATGGTTATTTATTGCCCAATGAAACAAATCTTGATGATAAAAATGTACAACCACCACTTGAGACATATTACCCAAAAAAGGGCCAAATTTTGAAACCCTCAAGTGCTTCATTGCATTAGAAACTACAATGCAGGCTGCATTGTTCACGTGCAAAATTTCTATGTTTCTTGATATGGGCTATTATTAAAATTAAGAGTATTCTATAAAGAATCTTATCTTATCTTAAAATAACATCAACTTTATGTACATGTATATGGGCCTGTTTGTGTTTTTCCACCTACACTGCAGAATAACAACTTTGACATTGAAAACTGCATTATATATGATAGCCGAACACCCACTTCATTTCACGGTATTTCATATGGCTTTCAAACATGTGTCTTACACAAGACATGACATCATAAGCCGACTTTTCAGTGAGTAGCTCGTGTTACAACCAATTTGTTTGGCACATTTTCCAACGACCACAGAGGGTCAGTGCATTTTTCAAACACCTTCTCCTTCTATGGTGCATTACCCTCAGAAGAAAAGGCGACAATGGAATGCAGAGATGGCAATTAATATCAGCATGCTCTGTTGCTAATGTCAACAACTTGGAGCTTGCTTATTGGCCGAGAAGGAACGCCAAGGGTCAGGAAGACAGTGCACTAGATATTACTGAACACTGCAAGAGCAGTCTGTGTTTGTTATTGACTTGATGGCTATTCTGCCTTCATTCAATCAACTGCAAATTTCAACTGACATTGATATGAGAGGACATTTTCCTTTTTCACTTTATAATAAACACATTTTAAACATCAACATTATAAGAATGCAGACTGAGAGTGGACATACTTTTTTTTGTACAATGTAGTGTCCAGCAGGAATATCTGACCTGCTGCAAATGCAAGTGATATAATATAGTTCTACTCCAACCTACATGTACATAATGAAACTGAGTGTTAAAAAGGGTACATCTACATTCCTGAGAACATACTGCAGAGAAAATATGATCCTTCCAGAATAACAGACACTTGCCCCATCTTTGGACCCACTTGGTAATCATAACATTTCTCAGATTTTCATCCTCTGATGTTACTGCATGTACTCAACAGAAAGATGTCCTCTTCCCTTTTTATTCATTTTTTACTCCAATGCATTAGTTTGATTAACAATTCTGTCAACGAACAATCATGTTGACCTTGATCTTATATCTGTTTTAAAGAATATTTCTCTTCCCTCCACTTTGTCTTTCCTTATTATCCATTATGTGCACTCCTCCTCCTGTATCCTTACCAAACCCCCCCCCCCCCTCAATTTAACATATTCCTCCTACTATATTCAGAATTTTATTTAGAATTTCAGTGGCTCTGGTAAAGTGAATAAAGTTGTTGAATGTTCTACATTCTTGTAAATTGTAAATGAATTCATAATTTTATTCTGAGGTAAATCATGGATATCCATGGGTAAATTTACATTGCATTTGTATTGAAGAAGAAGGAAACAGGATGTGATGTTGAACCACCCACAAGTCATTCTCAAGTCCAATCAGATGGTCATCCAATCACCATCAAGCTATGATTTGTACAAATCATCTAAGCATGAAAGCAGAGTAACGACCACAACAGTCTAATTTTCAGCGAGTGCTTTTATAACAAGGCGATGACAGCCACAAGTCCATAGGGGGCTAGAGTGATTCCAATCAAGCCTATCTTCATGGGAGGGGGGGGATGTCGGGGGCTATTGAATAGTTTGAGTCTGAGGCCGTTAACCAGAAGTAGCCAAGGCTGTAGAATATGAAGACATGAATGGCATAACAAATAAAGACATTATTTTAGATCAAAACCATACACAACTAGCACATTTTGAACCAAATTTAAGAAGTCTTTTCTCAAGTTTCTTAACTATAAAACCGCAAAGCAATTGATCTGGAGTAAAGGATATTACTGAAAAAGTCAAGAGTGAAAAGCATGTACAATGGTTTGAAAATGGAAAACAAATGTGCACATCTTCTTCTCAGATGTGGCTTACAGGACATGAACTTGAGGTTTACCATGCACGTGTCCAATAGCCTGAAATTGGCAGGGGATAAGGTTACAGAAATCTGCAGAACCTACTCCTGCATACTGCTTCATGCTGGTTCTGTAAATTAGTTTGTTATGCATGGGGTCCATTATAATTGAATATCGGGATGCAAGCTTGATTATTGCTACCAAATGTGGCACAAATTTTGACAAAATATCATAAATGAAAATCTTTGTATGGTAAGCATGTGTACTCTTAAAAAATCACCTTTTTTATCAAAACTAGTTTTTCTATCTGGCCTACTTTTTTTTCTTCACATTTCCAAGTTCAATGAGTTATTCACAAACTGGAATGACTGCATACATCTTTAAAATATATCTTGTTCAATCTTCTACCATGTCTACATGTACACATGTACATGTAGCTTCGATTGATCCTGTTTTTGCATGTCTGATGATTGTGCATCATTCAAACACAACTGTTATTTAATACATCACATTATGCAATGGTCATTAGATATCAAATCTATTTTTAAATGCCAATAATTCAAAGAAAAAAGCCACAAAAATGGTGGACATCTATTTACTGTTGGACACTCCACTGACTCTAGTGAATGACCATAGATTATATTCTGCAAGTATTCAGTACACATGCATGGTGTACTTGTGAGGTGATGGTTTAGTGCTATCATCCCTACTTTAAAGCGGATTTAATTCATAAGCTCCCCAGCTGGAGTTTCAACCGTCCAAGGACAGACCTCGTTTTTTAAATTCAAACTGTGACGTTCCTTTCCCTGGCGATGTGAAGTCTACAGTGTACAAACGGGTGCACATGGATTTGTTGTATCCTCTTATATCTCCACCCACGAATTATGAATTCAAAAAAATGTACAACTCACAATACTATAAAAATGGTTGGCTAGTTCTTTTCAAAAGTCATACTTTATGTTGTATGCTTTTCTTCATCAAGGAATTGCAACACTGCACAAACCAAAGTGAAGAATACAATGTATCATGTGTGCTGAAGACAATGATTGAGTCTTGCACCTGTAGACTTTGTTTGTTCAACTTTTATTCTAAAGAAAGAAAGGACTCATTAATAAATATGTACAATTTTTCAGTTGCTCTCATGGGAAAGATGTGTTGAAGACCAATATTTTGAATTTAGAACATAAAGCATAAGAAACATCACTGTGCACAACAACAATTTTATCTACTTTCAAAATGTTTTGTAATCCTGTTACCGTTGGATTAGTTCCATATGATTAACTCAATCTGAAGGCTAACCTGTGCTTCATCATTCAACCAAAAACTCCCTAAATTCCTCTGAAGGTAACTTTGCTATTTGATACCAGATTAATGCAGATTTCCATGAGCACAAACTGTTTCTATAATCCCCATACTGGAAAACAACAAACGCCTCCAAAAACATGACTATTGTATGTTCATTACTGGCTTGTATTCTACCAACTTGATTTTGGACACAACATGATGCATTTTTTTTTTTTTTTTTTTTTTTTTGAGAAAGCTTTCCCATCGATGCAAATGCTGCAGTAACCCTAGAAAGTGGAAAATTTAAATATTCCTATCAGAAGGAAGGGGCTCTTTTCAAAGTTTTACCATGAAAATGGTTCTTGAAGAAAGAACAATTCAGGTTGTCTTCGAAAAGGGAAAAAGGAATGATTGTTAAACCACCACCTGGTGGTAGAACAAGTAATCCTGAGCACCAGTGTAAGAAAGTTCTAGTACATCATCATGTGTCAATAAACAAATTAGGCAATCATAGAGATTGGCTTTAGCCTTATTAGTGAGCTTAAAAGTCTGAAACAAGACTTTGAAGTTTGACCAAGATATAAAGGTCCCAAACTGAAGCACAAAGGGGGCTAATTCAAGTTTAATAGAATCAGTCCTTGATACAAATTGGGCAAAAACTTGAGAAAAGGGCTTAGGGTGTGTAAGAAGGTAGGGCAATTCACAGCTTCTTATTCAATCTTGGAGAGGTTTTAATTAAACTTGAGTAGCCCATGGCTATGAATCTCAAGAAAGTAACTGTTTTTTTTTCAAAAGAAAGGATAGAGTGGGAGGGAAAGAAGAGCACAGATTTCTGGAGAACAGTTACTTTTGAAGGTTTCAGAAGAGGGACAATGGTGGGATTAGTAGTGGTGTACTGAATGGAGGCCTTTTTGTGGCTGTGATTGTTATAATGAATGGCACACTTTAGTGACTTCTTCCACACAGAGGCTTTGTCTCCATGCTACACTGGAGATAAAAAACGGTAAAAAGGTATAAAAAAAACAACTTACAGTTACTTGAAAGTACACAAGGGAGAGAAAGTGCATGAATTGTAATTGTGATGTACACTGTACTGTACAGGATAAGCAATATCATTCATTGGGTTATCATTGTTACTCTCTTTTAAAACGGGTCATGATTGAAGTTCTTTGGGATTGTGTGTGTTTTTGGTGCAGAATTAAAATTTGTGACCCATGCCATACCCCAACTACAGTGTCTGCTTTTGTCATGCTGTACATGTATCTACCAGAAACACAAACTGAAAATATTTTTTCTTTCCAGGTTTCAGGTATTTTATTAAGTAGCCTACATTTTAAAATATGCACTGTAATCCAACTGAGCAGAAAAACCAAATGACTACACTGAACACTACCTGAATTTATTTAAGGAGGGTCTATGCACATCTCAAATGAACATTTACAATGTAGGATTCTAAACGCATAGTAAACATAGACCCTTAACATACTAAACATGTTCATAGACCCTAAACAGTTTAACTTCTAACAATTAACTGAAAATGGCCATTCATGAAAATAACTTGTTGGTTTGCATGAAGCCCTGTCGTCTTTAAATGGACGATTCAAAATAAAACATGTTTCAATGATCAAAATTAATCTAAAGTCTAGATTTTAGATGCATACTTCATTGATCTAGATGAGCAGGTCTAGACTCTTGTTTAATTTTTTTTTTAAAGCAAATTTCGAAAAAAAATTGCAACATACAACTACAAGCCGAATTAAGTTGTTGATGGTTTTCTGGTTTCATCTATCATCTTGATCAAATTTTTAGTTTCAACACTCTTGCGATATCATTATGTTTTTCTTAATCTGGCATGTCTGAGGAAGTTTGATTGACTTTGTTTTAACAACAAGACATAAAGAAAAGGGGTAGGCAGTAATAGCAAACATTCTCAGGATATTTCTATAGAATTTCCTTGAATCACTGAAAGTAAAAACTTTTTTAAACCAAAGCAAAACCAAAGCTAACTTTACAAAAATGATTGTGTCACGGTCGGTAGTGGTCTTTCACCACAATAAATTAATCAATGTCTGATCATCATGCTCATCATCATTCATACACGATTCCCCAAATCAATTAACAACTATCATCAAACCCCATCAACATGTACTGATTAAAAATACATTCCCACTTGAATTAGACCATCAGCCAGTGCAGTACAGCAAGAAATACACCAAGGACTCCACACATGCACACTGACATTGGAGCGAATAGCTATAGCAGCACCGGACAACACTACAAACGGAATTGTTTACGAGATAGCACCCGTAACTTACCCGTTGGGTTCTGTGCGAGGGTCGATGCTCCAGCTAAGACAAATAGTGAGATAATCACGTAAATTACAGCCATTTCTGGGAAAAATTAGTTCTTGTTAGTTCATGACATCCCTTTTGAAAATATATAGCTTGCAATTGGTACCATTATCACATCTTGAATATGCATGTCTCACGTGTAATTCACAAAATAAAAACGCTATCTCCGCTACAAATGTGGTTTGGGTGCAGACCGGATAATCGTATACGCTCGATCGACTTGCTTTTACACATGCATGCTTTGCACGTCCGCATGTGGACCAATCAGAGTCGCTATGGCTCTCTAAAACTCCCATCATCACAATGTTGTCCAATCAGCGGCTCGCTTATGTAACATTGCTTACTTTCTATATCATATTACACACGACAGTAATTGGATGCACGCGTGGTTTTATTTTATTTTTTCATTTCAGAAAATTTGAATTGAAGACGAGACATTCTATTATATTGTCGGTTGATTTCGATTTCTGCTCTGCTTTTGTCCACAAGGATTAATAGTAATATACGTCAGCTGGGAAAGCTAAGGCACATTCATGGCCAGTTGCTTTAAAGTTATGATCCTTGAATCAATATATTCTTCAAAATTATCAAGGCCTACTTGAGTTGTTGAAATGCAAAGAAATGTTCACGATTACAATTTTTATAACAAAGTACTAGTATACAGTATTGTATACTTGTAAAAATTAGAAATTGTAGGGTAAATGATTAATGATAGCAAAAGGAACTGATCACGAAGTAATCTCTTTTTCTTCCGACTTACCCCCCCCCCCCCCGTTATTTCGATTTGTCTGTCTTTTCTTGTAATGATAATTTCATGTATCCCGCTGTGTACCTTTTAAAACTGGAAGAGAGACAGAGAAAAACAGAGAAAAAGAGACAGAAAGTGAAAGGAGTGTCGGACACTTTTTGTGAGTTATAGGCCTACACGTACGTACACCCACACTGCTGTAAAACATATACAGCGCCATCTATATGCATGCATTGTCAGTGTAGGCTATGTTGAAAATTTTATCAAATTTCGATTTATTTTTGAAATTTGACACCGTGGTTTCCTCCTCATCTCCCCCCTTTTTTTCTGTGTGTGTGTGTGTGTGTGCGTGCGTGTGTGTGTGTGTGTGGGGGGGGGATGGGGTCATACCCGGTCGGTAGGCCTAATTCTGTAATCAACCATCGACGTATCAGATTTTTTTTTACTTGACAAATGCCAAGCAGTAGGTAACTTTTCTTCTTAAAAATAGTGTAATGTTGCAACATTAAACGAATTTAATTTTAGTAGAGAACTGCATGTAATCGTTACTACAAATTATATAAAGACGAAAAGAAATATTCCATCCACGGAGCAACTACGTGATTGTATAATTTATTTCATTTCAAACAAAATGGATAATTTATCTAATGAAAATTGAACAAATCATGATAAGTAAAAGCATTACAAAATAAATTTCAATATTCGTGAAAGGATGTAATAAAAAAAAAAACATTGCTCTCACGCTTAACTTAGCCTTTAGAGAGCTCCGCTAAAAAGTTTGTTCAATGTGGGCCACCATAAAATTTTAATGATTTATAATCAGATCGATTAAAAAAAAAAATAGGGCCTGTACAAATATGTTTGACACTATACCCATAAAGCTATTATCAACACACCCGACCAAATGTGGGCTACTACAGGAACTTCAAAATAATATCGAACAATAATTATTTTAGTAGGAGTTTTATTTATCATTCGGCAAATTATAAATCTTCGGTAGTTCACTTGGATTAGAGTCATCCATAGGTATAATTTTTTAACCAAATTTACAAAAGCAGAATTCAACGGAACGTACATAAATTTTGCTTCCAATGAATGTACTTATTTGGAGAATATTTGACAAAATCCTATTATGCTCATTCAAGCTATAATGTAAAATAATGTTTCCTTTTGTTTCGACAAGCTATAAAGAGGGAGGGGATTGCAGGATTAAACATATTCAACATAACCTTTAGAGAATTCCACCCTTCAATTAAATTTTGGAGAGGATTTGTATCCACTACCAGGCGCGTATTCAGGATTTCGCACCCCGGGGGGCCCGACGTGAATTTGGCGCCCCTGTGTACTTTCAAAAATTCCTTTACGTTTAACATCAAGTTTGTTTAGCTCTTCATCAGAATATCACATGAACGGGAGCTGTAATTTGTCCATCAAAACGATTTGAAAGCAAGCCATATAAAATCATGTGAAATTTGTCCATCAAGTAATGTGAAATCAAACAAAATGTATATTGATGTTTTGTTGTTCAGAATCCTCAGAATCTGGTTACAAGAAAGAAAAAATAGGCGAGCGTGAATCGCGAGCAGAAATTTGATGTATCGGAATGATCTCTGAAAACGTGACATTTTATGCATTCCTCAGGAACACAATGTAATAACTCTTTGGAAAATGAAGCGAGCGCGAAGCGCGATCGAAAATTTTGCTCTATGTAAATATAGAGACCTGAAGTTTAGGATCAATTCGGCCTCCATAATTTAAAGACCGTATGTTGCCCAGTAATTTTACATGATTATGAAAGAGAGATGGATATCTATCTATCTAGCTGCTCATCTATCCTTCTGCTTCCCTCCATAAGTTTAAGATAAATTTGGCGCCCCTAAGTTTAAGCTCAATATGGCACCAACTAATCATTTGGCGCCCCCTAAATGTTAGTTTGAATTGGCGCCATACATGTACGACTTAGGTGATTTGATGCCCCTGGGAAAATGCAAAAATAAATTTAACGTGTATTCAAATAAATTTAAATGTCTTGATGATTAGTATCCTATAATGCAAATTATGGTCAGAGGAAAAACACAGGCGAGAGCGGAATTTTGATGTCTTTGAATGATGAGAAAACATGGCATTGCATGAGTTCCTGAGGAACACAATGTAACAACCCATTGGGAAAAGAAATGATGCGAGCGCGTAGCGCGAGCCAAAATTTTGCTATGTATATACAGACCAGGAGGAATTAAAAATTTTAGAGACCATATTTCAAATACCAAGTTATTGCCCCTTAGTTTCAGGTAAATTCGGCACACCTCCCTAAGTTCAAAATAAAGTTGGAGCCCCTAAGTTTAAGATAAATTTGGCATCCCTAAGTCTCAGGTCACTTTGACGCCCCTACGTTTAAGCTCAATTTGAAATGCAAAAATGAATGTAACGTGAAATCAAATAAATTGAAATGTTTTGATGGTTAGAATCCCATAATGTAAATTTTGGTAAGAGGAAAAACACAGGCGAGCGCGAAGCATGAACGGAAGTTTTGATGTAGGCCTATTCAAAATGATTAGAAAACAGGACATTTCATGCGTTTCTCAGGAACACAATGTAATAATTTATTGGGGGGGGGGGGAATGATGCGAGCGCGAAGCGCGAGCCAAAATTTTGCTATGTATATACAGACCCGGATGCATGAATTTTGAAATTTTGCTCTATCTGTATAGAGACCATATTTTAAAAACCTATTTCTTGCCCCCTTAGTTTCAGGTAAATTCGGCGCCCCTTAGTTTCAGATCATTTGGGCGCCCTATAAGTGTAAGCTCAATTTGGCGCCCCTAATTTTAAAATCGATTTAAAATCTACTTAACTTCAATTCAGTGCCCCCATAAGTTTCAGGTCATCTTGGCGCCCGTACGTGTAAGAGACAATTTTAAAGACCCCTTCTGGTTTTTTTTTTTGTGTGTTTTTTGGGGCCCCTTAGTTCAGGTAAATAGGATATAGTTGGAGCCACTAAGTTTAAGATAAATTTGGCACCCTAAGTCTCAGGTCAATTCGGCGCCCCTACATTTGAGCTTAATCTGGCGTCCTTTAATTAAAGATCAATTTGGCACCCCTTAACTTCAGGTTAAATCAGCGCCCTTAAGTCTCAGGTCAATTCAGCGCCCCTTAAGTTTCAGATCATATTTTGCGCCCCTAACATTTGATCTAAATTTGGCGCCTTACGTTTAAGATCATTTTGGCGCCCTCTAGGTTTAAGTTCGATTTAGCGCCCCCTAAATTTAAGGTCGATTTGGCACCCCCATCTAAGTTTCGGTCAATTTGGCGCCCCACGTTAAGCTCATTTGGCGCCCCTCTAATTTTAATTGATTTGGCGCCCCCCTAAA
The DNA here is from genome assembly GCA_940671915.1 of Paracentrotus lividus. Lineage (NCBI taxonomy): Eukaryota > Metazoa > Echinodermata > Echinoidea > Camarodonta > Echinidae > Paracentrotus > Paracentrotus lividus. The sequence goes on along the minus strand of CALNVZ010000174.1, from coordinate 39,260,654 downwards.
TTTAAGGTCGATTTAGAGCGCTAAGTTTAAGGTCGATTGGCGTCCACCTATGTTGAAGGTCAATTTGGCGCCCTATGTTTAAGCCTCAATTTGGCGCCCTTAGTTTAAGGTCCATTCGGCACCCCTAAGTTTATTGGCGTTGCTTAGTTTACCTGTCGATTTGGCGCCCCTAAATTTTAAAGGGCGCCCCCTTCCACTCCCCCCTTTTCAGTTTGCTCCCTTACTTAGTTTAAGGTCGATTCGGCGCCCCTAAGTTTAATATATCAATTAGGCGCCCCCTCAGCTTCAAGTCAATTTGGCGCCCCCATCTAAGTTTCGGGTCAATTTGGCGCCCCTACGTTTAAGCTCAGTTTGGTCCCCGTAGTTTAATGTCGATTTGACGCCCCTAAGTTAAGGTCAATTTGCGCCCCTTAGTTTTACTGTCGATTTGGCGCCCTAAATTTAAGGTCGATTTGGCGCGCCCCTAAATTTAAGGTCGATTTGGCGCCCCTAAGTTTAAGGCAATTTGGCGCCCCTTAGTTTACTGTCGATTTGGCGCCCCCCCCCATTTTTTTAAGGGTGCTCCTTTTTTCCCTTCCTCTCTCTTTCTCTCTCTCTTTTTTTTTTTTTTTCTTCCTTCCTCTTTTCCCCTTTTTTTTCCTTCCTCTTTCCCCTTTTTTCCCTTTCCTTTTTTTTCTCTCCTTTTTCTTCTTTCTTTTTTTTTCTTTCCTTTTTCTCCCTTTTTTCCCCTCTTTCGGCGCTCCCCTGGCGCCCCCCGGGGGCCCGGGCCCGTAAAGCCCCCCCCCCAGAATACGCGCATGACTACCATGTTCTCTTTGGATGAATAATGCATCATGTAAAAGTTGTTATCTTATCTTTCATGATATTCCTTAAAATTGCTGAAAATCTGTTATTATGACGCTTTTGTGAATTCCTGTTGCGGTACATAAAAACAAAGAGTTATGGTATTGCAAACAGTACTGTTGGTAAAATGTCAAAGGGTAAAATTGAGATTTTCCCCTTTTCTATTGTTTGGGTATACTAGTATACAACACAACCCTTAATAGTCTTCACTCTGAAATGTATACATATTGATACAGAAAATTCATTTTTATTGACAAGGTGCACTTTTTTTATATAATGACAGAGATTGACGTTGTAACATCTCGAAATAAAGAAAACCTTGGAATCACCACAGGTAAAAGTATCAATTACAAAATAATTATCCCACCGGGCATGTATAATTTATTCTTAGTAATCCAGTAATAAAACGAACGTGAAATTCTTGCAAGTAAGTTTGGATTTCAGAGTAAGCCTATAAGGCCCATCTATTGAATACTGAACAAAATAATGTACACGTAATAAGGTCACCACGTGAATATTATAATAGGCCTATAGCATTAGTATCTGAAATGGAATAATCACAAGAAGGGGGTATAAACATTATTCAGCCAGCGTATTTAAAGCCTTTCCAATGAACATGGGGAGGATCAAAGTCCTTTTAAAGGAAATTATTTTCATTTTGGGAATCTCTGGTGGACTCTCACAGATAAGTTAAAGAATTCCCCTAAAATATTTCCCTTATTGGAAATGAGAAGTTTCACTGTTTTTCGTCCTCAATAAAGGCCTACTTATGAGACCCGTAGTGGTTGCGAAATTTGCCTGGAAAAAAAAAAATTTAAATGCAAAGTTGTTTTCATATTTAAAAAAATGATTAAAAAAATTAAATAAAAACAGAAATTAACAAGACAAGAATTAGTGAGCACAGTAACAACAAATCGTCGAAAGAGGGCGGTATGTAATTTTGTTTTACTTTCAAATTGAGCTCTCTGTCTAGATATATCATGATTATGCTTCGGTTTATGATTCAATAACCAACATTCAAACCTTAGTTGTTGCAAGGATGTGTAAGGAAGGAAATGAAACTTAAACATAATAATAATATTCGAACAACAAGGATGAAAATGCATGCCAATCATTGACAAAGCATTCCTCAGCAATTTGAAGTTCCATGTGACGTGCCGACAGTAAACGGATGGCAAATGGGAATCATTAAAAAAATGTATATATTATCTTTGGAAGCTTTGTTTCTGATCATCATTATTTGCAAATTTCAAATTAGTTATGAGCAACAAAATGGAAGCACATTGTGATATTTTCATGCTAACATAATGCAAATTAATCTTGAAAACAGATTTTATTTATTTATTTATTTATTTGTTGATTACTTACAAAGTTGACTAATTTCAGCACTATCCGCTAATTTCCGCATTTTTAGCTCACTATAATAGATGTATAATATTATTATAATGTGTATATTTTGTATAATAATTCCTAAGTGCGTGCATCTTACATAATTGGTTTTTACTTAAATATGGTTATTTCTGTTCGCTGGTACACGTTCTGCATACAATGTATCATTAAGAACTGGTCAAGCCAAATTAGAATCTGAATCTATAGGCCTATATAATAATTTATTATTTAACTTGTTCTCTCCAGTGCTAAACGAAAATGTCCGTATCGTTGAAACATCATAATTTTTGTCCGCGGCTTTCTCTTCTTCCACCAAGGTACAAGGGTAAAACGGAAGCTGGTACATTATATCCTTCCTAAAACATCCCTGGTTGCTGCTAGCCTATTCAGGAAGCCTTCTGCACATTTCGGGTCGTAAAGAGAACATTTTGTTCTTTGATTAGGCATACAATCACAGGGGCCGCGGAGCGTTTTTGAAAGTGGAGGGGCTGAGCCGAAAAGTGGGGGGGGGGCCGAACAGGCTAAAAATCACAAATGTATGGTCATTTTTGCGTTTTTGTACACGTTGGCTGAAAAAGTGGGGGGGGGGGGGCTGCAGCCCCCCCCCCCCGGCTCCGCGACTGAACAATTCAATACGTTAGAACATTCTTATCCAAATTGCGGTCTTCATTCGAATAAATCTCAGGATAGGTAAATTGGTCATGGCTGCAGTATTCTGAAGGGGTCGTCTAAATGGGGGAACGTAGAGGGTCATGAATATTTAACAGGGTGTACATATTCACTCTCGTCTTATGCATAATGCATACAGTGTGAATTTTGGCGGGATCGATGAAATGATTGCCCGCACGGCACGCGCACGCACTACTGCATGCATACAGTGCTGCACTGTGACAATTTTTTTAGTTGTGCATGCCGCCGGCCAACATGGAAGAAGATGATTCTCGGCCTTGGAGCCAATTGTGGCACCAAATTTCTTCCCACAAAGGATGGAATGTAGAAGTATAGAGGGTAGAACGTAGAAGTACAACAGGGTGGAACGTAGAAGTACAGATGGTAGAACATAGAAGTATAGAGGGTAGAACGTAGAAGTACAACAGGGTGGAACGTAGAAGTACAGAGGGTAGAACGTAGAAGTACACAGGGTAGAACGTAGAAGTATAGAAGTACAGAGGATGGAACGTAGAAGTACAACAGGTTGAAGGAGAAGTGCAGAGGGTAGAACGTAGAAGTACAACAGGGTGGATCGAATGTAGAAGTACAGAAGGGTAGGAACGTAGAAGTACAACAAGGTGGAACGTAGAAGTACAGATGGGTAGAACATAGAAGTATAGAGGGTAGAACGTAGAAGTACAGAGGGTGGAATGTAGAAGTACAGAGGTGGAACGTAGAAGTACTACAGGGTAGAACATGAGAACGTAGAAGTACAGAGGATGGAACGTAGAAGTACAGAAGGTAGAACGTAGAGGTACAACAGGGTATAAAGCAGAAGTACACAAGGACAGACAGAAGGACAGACAGAGGGTAGAACCTAGTACGGCAGTGTGCTCGCCATGTGGCATGAGTGATCATGACCATGACCATGCTGTATGCGTACGAGCGGCACCAGCAGCGCGCCTCTCATAGGATATAACTATTCATTAGGATGAGGATCCTGATTGGTTCGAGCTCTCCACCCGGAACCTTATGTTTATGCACGTTTTGCCCTGTTAAATATTCATGACCCTCTACGTTCCCCCATTTAGACGACCCCTATTCTGAAGTGGTATAGCGCCATCTCTCCATAAATACCAGATAAGTTTGTCGAGTGCTAGTGGCAAGCTCTGCGTCAACCAGTTAGCGGACCGAGCCTGACGTCACACAATTGAAAGTATCGGTCCAAACATGATACAGCCGCTACTGTTCCCAGATAATTGGGCCCACAGTCTATTGGCATTGAAATATTGGATCAGCGCCTGTCAACATACAAGAAATTGTTACTGATCGGATTTTGGTGAATTCCAGTTACGTCTTCGGATGGTCCCTTATACCTGAATTACCTGTGAGCAATTGCAAGATCAGGGAGAGCTTCCAAAATCGTTTATTTTGGAGGAGCCTTTACAATTCGTGTACTGTATTTAACGTCGGACGACCCACGTTCTTCTCTTGAGGATAGTTCAGCGTAGGAATGATGGATAGTGACGTCATCTTTCTGGTCATCCGGGAGATCATGGACCTGCTCGTAGTCCCGATCGGGAAGATCAGGGACCTGAACGTTGTCCCGCACATACCCCTGATTGTCCTCCTGGCGAGGCGGGCTAGCTCTGATGTCATGGTACTCATGAGAAATGCTTTCCTGTGTAAACAAGAAGAATTAATCTAACAAGATTAAATTTTCAGTCAAAAAGGTCAATATCGCCTGAACGCTAACGGTATCCTATAATTACCGTATAGAGTACTAAAAAGGTCCATGTGCATAATTATGCAACAAAATTATTATATCACAATCAAAATGGTAGTTAAAATTGTTTAAAATGGCATTTTACAAAATTAATGTTGTACAGTAAACATGTATTTACCGACGTATATTAACTTCATAATTTTATTTTAAAAAGCTGTATGATTTTATTGCTCTATCTGATACGCACTTGTAATTCACCGACGACCCTTTTTCCTGTAGTTAATGTCTGTGTTGGACTCGGTTGTTTAGGCAAGGTATGTCTGTTGCGCCCTGTAGAGTTAATATTTTGCATATTGATTAATTATTTATTCACTGATAATTTAAACATGAAAAATGAGGTGCGATTGAAGTTCATAGTCGTTATTCACCACGCCTTTCTTTATAATATCGTTTCTAGTTTAGATATTAAAAGAAAACGTGTCTTGCTTTTTGTTATATCGTCGAAAAAACAAGACCATTTTTAAAAATGTATTTTACCTTCTTTTTCTTTTTCACCCAAGTTTCAATGAAAAGCGACCTCGACCTACTCTTCTATAAAGAGCCTATCTTACTGGCCATGAGACGGGCAGATCGCTGGAGTCGCGGAGACGTCGCCACAATGTCTCCCAAGTCCGAAAAATATCTGATTAACAAAAAAAGTTTTAAAGGCTTTTGCAGTTACAAGCAAGTCGTAGAGACGTCACGGAAACGTCGACGCGACGAGCTCGTGACTAGAAAAAGTCAACAAGAAATCGAACATGTTTGACATTTATTTTCAGACCCGTTTTCCCATCACTCTTTGAAGGCCCAGTAATGTCACGGCGACCTCTCCGCGACTCATGGCCAGTGAGGTGTCATCAAAACTTGCTGTGAAAAAAAAATGACATCAAAAACTTGCATGAGATTCAAGTTTGACAGTCAAAACTATAATGAATTAACCGTAACGGCCATAAAGTACTCAAACAAGGCCTTTTGGGGGGTCACTTTAAAGCAAAAACTTCGGTACGGAATTTTTCAATAGTATTTTGGGAGTTTTAATATATATATATATATATATATATATATATATATATATATATATATATATATATATATATATATATATATATATATAGTGAGATAATGAGGATGCTCGTACTATACGCTTTTGCTTTGTTGTAGAAAAGCATAATGTGATATATAGAGAGTTCAAAGCAAAGGAATGACGCAGGAGACTATGCTTCAGTTTAAGCTTTCGTCTTTAATAGACTTCTTCGGAAACTATCTGAAAAGTAACAGAAATTTAAGGAAGATATAACTCTCAAATAAATTATTAGGCCTACCTACATGATCTTCATCATTTTTGTATTTTGTATATTTTATGATAGACGTATGTACTCTTAAGACTTTGAATAGTCAGACTAATCATATACAGTTTGTGTGTATATCAAACATTTTTAACGTAATCTAATCACTAATTCATGAATATTCATATTACTTGTGACATCACTAATGATTGCGCATTACTATTGCGCAAACGCTTTTACCCAGATCCTAGCAACCATTTTATTTATTATTGTTGTACGGTATTATCATTTTAAATCTGTCTGCTGTTAGAGTAACACTACAGGTATGTCTACTTTATTTTTTATTTTATCTTATTCTAGTTAATATGTATTCCATTAGTTTATCTATTTTGTATCCAAGACTTAAGTATAGCATTGTTTTATTTTGTAGATTATTATTACTATGTCATTTTATAGCCTTTTCTACTTGAGAATTTGAGAGTTATATCTTCCTTAAATTTCTGTTACTTTTCAGATAGTTTCCGAAGAAGTCTATTAAAGACGAAAGCTTAAACTGAAGCATAGTCTCCTGCGTCATTCCTTTGCTTTGAACTCTCTATATATCACATTATATATATATATATATATATATATATATATATATATAATTATATACAATTAAGAATAAATTGATAAAATAGTAAATGTTATTTTCAATGATCTTACGACTTTTCTTCTTTTTCAAAAAGAGCACGGCGCCTATGAAGAGGAGTGTGATGGTGACGGTGACAATAGATACAGATGTTTTCACGATCCCATGGTTAGAGTTTGCGTTACCTGTTAAATAAGTAGTAAAATAACTTTCAATATAATTCGTAGAAATATATCAGCTTCCACAGGCTACCTTATCGATTTTGATGAAGAGTATCAGGGCACAATCAATTAACATTCGTCTTGGATTACTGAACAAAAAGTTTGCGGAGCAAAAGCAAATATGCCCACGTTCGTCTCCTAAAAATGATTAATTAAATGTTAAAAAATAATCAACGTATTTTAAGAAAACGTGAAGGAAACTATTTCTTATTTAATCACAATTACAAGACTTGCTTCAGCAGGAAGAAACTTTTTAAGAAACTTTGATTTTTCTATAACTATGCTTAGGTGATTTGAAAACTTTTCAATAGTCAAATATTGATTTCTTCATTTTGGCTGTTTGATGAACCAATTAAAATAATTAATTGTGCTTTTTATTGTGTTATTTAGGCTGTAATTATGACTTTGCGAGACAACATCATTTTGTTATTAAATGGAGCTCAGTCCAGGCCATCAATATATCACAAAAATTAGCAATAAGCTGCCAGACTGCAATATTAAACTCGTTTCGCCTCATAAAATGGCATTAAAGTGGAATAATAAAGACTTAATCATTATACGAAACGAATCATAGGGGTGTGTAGAACAACTTTCTTTTTATTTCGTGAAAAACGGACAACCTGAAGTGGAGTTAGAGGGCATTATCTGTCCTCTCCTTGACATCTTATACATTAGGTAAAATTTGGAGGGGTTCTTGATGACGTCATACGATGAAGAGAAAGCTGCACTATCTATGCAAGTCTTATACATGTATTGTAACTCATTACTTTTTATCCCTTTCCTTATTTCATTCATTGTTTCCCTTTTCTTATGTTATCAATTGTTTCTCTATTTCCTAATGTAATTCGTTGTATCTCCTTCCATACTCATGGTGTTGATGTTTCGGCTCTCCTTATGTTATTCATTGTTTTTCTCTCTTTCCTTATCATATGTTATTTATTGTTTTTCTATTTCCTAAACATATTTGTTGTTTCTATTTTCTTATTCATTGATTTCTCTTTATTTCTTATGGTATTTATGGTTCTGTCTCGATTGTTTTATCTTTCTACATAATGCATATAAAGATAGTAATAGATATGCTTCATGCATTACTTCCGGGTTTGCTCCTTCATCTTGCGACGTCATCAAACATGTCAAATTGCCCTAAAAAATCTCCACGGATCTTCCAATTGAACCTGATTGTGTATACAATGTTCAAAGCAGCATTTCTCCTGAACGCAACATGCTAAAGGGATAAACTAAACGGAGTTCTGTTTCTCATGTACCAAGCTTGATAATGGCATTGAATTCAACAATATTGCCCATTTCTTTAATATTACACTTTAAGGGAGAGCACTAACCTTTGGTAGATATCTCATAGGACTCGCTGTTTTCACTGAGCCCAGCTTCATTCTGCCCCCTAACGGTGACACTGTACATCGTAGAAGGCCGAAGACCTCCGATTGTGAGCCGAGTCTCTGTAACATCGGAGATCATCGTACAATCCTCAGGAACATCGACGTTGCAGTAGAATACAGTGTAGGTTTCAGATCTTGCACCTGACAAGTCTTGTTGCCACGTGACTGTAAATGATGTATTTGTGATTGAAGAGTCCAAGACGGACACTTTGTACGGTTTTCCAGGTAGGCCGACATCTGTTTTGGACGAGTAAAAAAATATGGTTAAACAATATTTCATTGTGACTATATATTTGCGAATGACTAAAATTTTGAGTTAAACTTGGAGTAAAATATGCATTATCCTGATTATAGACTCTATTCAGTATCCGTGAGCACGAAGCTTAAAACTGGGGTTAATTGTGCATTATAGACCCTATTTATAGTATCCGCGAGCGCGAAGCGCGAGCTGAAAATTTTAGGAATCCTAATGGCTTTTATTTTTTATTGTTCATTTAGTAATGAATATAAAGGAATGCGAGCGCCAAGCGCGAGCCCAAAATTTTGAGATCAAAATTGGAGTTTTTTGTGCAATATAGAGCCTATTTAGTATCCGCGAGCTGAAAGTTTTGAGCTAAAAATTGTGCCTTATACAGACCCTTTTTAGGATCCATGTTGAAGAGACATAATAATCTTGGCTCATTGATAATCTTACCTTTAACCACCCCCAATCTAGCCCAAACACAATTACACCTATTCTTTTGACAAGGTTTGTCTCCGACAGCAGAGCTAGGGCACTGGGTCCAACCCTTTTTTATACTTATTGTTACTTTGTTAACTTTACAGTGCGAAGTCGCATAGCGACCGAGCAGGAAAATTTGGGGTTTTAAAAGACATAATTATGAAGTAGAGAAAGGGGTACTTATTGTAAGTGACACCTTTCATGGGACTTTTAAAGAGTATGAAAGGCTTCTTTTTAGTATAAAAGGGGCATTTTCAAGCTAAGAAAAGGGGCACTCTGCCCCGTGTCCCCCGGTTCCACCGCCTCTGTTAGATCCCAATATCCTCAAGCGCGAAGCGAGAGTAGAAAACTTTGAGCTCAAAATTGTAGTTTATTGTGCATTATGGACCCTATTTAGTATTCGCGAGCACAAAGCACGAGGAGAAAATTTGGGGTTTTAAAAGACATATGGAGTAACAAAGGGGCCCTTTTTAGTATTAAAAGTGCCCCTTTTTAAACAGAAATTGTCCACGGGACTTTTGAAACGTCTGAAAGGCTTCATTTTAGTATAAAGATGAATCTTTTTAGCTTAGAAAAGGGTAGGGGTACTTTTATGGTGGATGAAAAGGGGGGGGGGGTCACTGTGCCCCCTGCCTCCCCCCTCGTTCCACCGCCTCTGCCATTAGGCGTTATTTCTGTTATATCATTTCCTAAAATTGAAGATAACATCATTTAAAAATATAAATATAGAACACAAATGAAAACGAAAACATTCCTGCGAAATAGTTACGGGCCTGGGCTCACGGTAATTGACTCTAATATTTGACACATTGTTAATAATTTTTAAAATCAGTCTTACCTCCTGCCAGAAATATCTCATTGGGAATGCTATAGACGTTATTGTGCTTGCTGATCACCTTGCTATTATTCCACGACCATCCGGGAGGGATAGGGACGGCTCCCCCCACTCCAACGCAATAGACCTCTCCAGATTCGACGACATTGTTAGCAAGTGTGGTATTGACTAGTTGAAAGCAAAGACCGAAAGGGATGGGGCCGCTCGAGTAGTCTGGTCGAGTTATATCAACTCTGTTCAATCGGCTGTCGTAAACAGCCCTGATTCCTGGCAAATAAACAGATCATCGACACATACGAACAGGATACAAACAAATATGTTCAAGCCTTAAAGGCGTTACTGGAATGACGACAGCATCTATATTCAATGTAACACATTACATTTTGATTAAAAATTGAGTGTTCATTGTAGGGGAAGGTGGGGCATAACGGACCCTAGGGGCAAAACGGAACTTTCTCATAGCTTGACATCAAAAGTATTTCTTTCTATAGAAATGTATTGCAGTAAATGAGCATTGCCGCACCAATTTACCACTGAAGTTTCATCGAAAAAAATCAATACCTACAGAGGGGGGCTGCATTCAAAATTTGTACCCCTCTGAGTAGGGTATTTCTGCTTGGGGCAAAATGGAACCAATGGTGTGGGCAAAAAGGAACATAATTGGCTGACCCTGGGAGAATTTGGTGTCTCGCATCCCTTCTGGAGACTTCCAAAAGTACATTTATTTTGCCAACTTGAACAAATTTTGACAAATCAGTCCCCAGGAGTTGATTTATTTCTTACGGGCAAAACGGTACCCCATAATAGGGTACCATTTTGCCAACAAAATATGCACGGAGTCAATTTTGCCCCACTAGTGGGGCAAAACGGACCTTTTCCGATATTTTTTCAGCTTCATTTTGCCGGAAGTATGAAAGAGATGAGAATTATTGATCGATTGTTTATCAAACTTCAATAAGAACTCGTCAAGGAAATATCATTTTTATAGTCTTGCTCCTATCTGTGACGTCACAGAAGCCACTTGAAGTTACGTGGTCCGTTATGCCCCACCTTCCCCTAATATATTGTTTTGATTAATTAAAATGATTTGACTACGTGTTGTCAAAATGATTCTTTATTTCGGTTCTCAATGAGTTGACAATCACCCATGCAGCTAACAACGTCTATTGCAGGGGCCGCGGAGCCGGGGGGGGCTGCAGCCCCCCCCCCACTTTTTTCAGCCAACGTGTACAAAAATGCAAAAATGACCATACATTTGTGATTTTTAGCCTGTTCAGCCCCCCCTTCGGCTCAGCCCCTCCACTTTCAAAACGCTCCGCGGCCTGTATTGTAACTTCCCCTGTCTGGACAACTAGCCTACCAGAGGAGAGGACCTATTCCAAGGACTATTACCCTGCATGCACAATAATACTCCCGTAAAACTCCCATTATGAATATTTCCCCAACCCTAACCCCTTACACCTAACATTAACCCTAGAGCTCTTGTCCGGGGGGGGGTGGTGGTTGCATTAGGGATTATTGTCCAAGGGCGGTGTTTGGTGGTAGTTTTCCAAGGGAACAATCACTGGGAACGATTATTACAAAAGAATATTCTCACTCACCTAGTTCTGAAGGAGACAAGGCTGAAATTAAATGAAAGAATGGTGTCAAAAAAAATAATAATAATAAAATGAATATAGTGATTTTTAAGGCAATGTATACAATACATGTCGACCGTGATCCCTGCTATGTTTTGTTCTGACGTGTACAAAATGTTCAATAGACCCTTAATCATGTTAATGGGATTGAACCTTAGTCGTGGGAACCTTGGTCCTGAGCAAGACTGCAATTATACCCATTTACCATGCATACGGTGCGTTCCAGATGAATGCGCCCAAATCTATTTGTGCAACCTTCATTTTTTTTCATATTATACAGAGTAAGTCGATAAAAATGTCCCATCATTTTGAAGTTGTCTTGTGAAAAAGTATGAACATTCAATCATGGATTTTAGGATATGTATTAGTAAAGTCATCCTCCTAGCATAAGAATATATGTTGATACCATTTTCATTTGGATCTTTGCACGCATGACTAAAATAACAATCTTCAGAAGACGGCAAGATTCTCACTTGCGCCTATGGCTGTTGGAAATTACAAGCAAATGATGACAGGGATGGATATTTAAAAAAAAAAAAAAAAAAAAAAAAAAAAAAAATGGGGGGGGGGGGGCTAAAAAATTCTTGGGCCGATTTTGTTCTTCCATGGCCCTTTTTTTTTTTTTTTTCTATTATCATTATTTAAATTTTGGAAGAAAATAATATGGGCCCACCTTTTTTTTTAAGGGGGGCTGCTAATTTTATGGGGCTATTTACTATGATAAATAGTGCATGCTCTATTAATGCAACATTACTGACTATGTGAACTCCAAATACTTAATAATCACTCGGGACAATTTAGTATTTGTCGTGCACATAATCTAGTATGTTGCATGGTAGAGCATGCACTATTTATATAATGTTACAGGGTATAGGTTGTCCACGGATTAAAATTAGTTGTGGTTTGTAATTTAAAACGGATAAATTTTCGCCGGGGTAAATGTCATGAAATCAGTGAAATCTCTTACGCTTTGTGGATATATCGATGACCTCATCATCTTTGCTAATTCCGAAAACATTTGAACTTTTCACAGTGACTCGATAGAGCGTCGAAGGCCGAAGACCTCCGATTTCGAGCCGACTCTCAGTAACCTCGGGCATCTCAATGCATGCATCGGCGTCGCAATAGGTTACAGTGTAGATATTTGGTTTTCCATTGGACGATTCATTTTGCCACATGACAGAGAACGAAGTGGTGGTAACTGAAGATTTCAAGACAGACACGTTGCTTGGTTTGTCAGGTAAATCTGTTGAGATGAAAATAATACATAAATTAATTGTTAAATCAATTAATATCATTGCTCTTCAGTAATGGTGGTATCTCATTTCGCGGAGACTATATTTGGGACTACTTTGAGACGGTTTTGAAAATTGTCTCCGCGACTTAAAGAAGTATCGGAGACGTCTCCAATACATTTTTTTTTCTGTCGCAGAGACGTCTCCGATACCACGCGACGCGGGGACAATTTTCAAAACCGTCTCAAAGTGGTCCCAAATCCGTATCCTCAAGTGAGATACCACCATAACCAAATTGACTTCAAATAGCTGCGCCAATTACCGTTTTCTTAGAATATGATACAAATTATTTTACCTGTGCAGTCGATAAATTATCATACACAATGATGTTTCTACATGACTCTAAGAAATACTTGTACACGTATCTATTCCGCCATCAAGGAATACGGAAAAGAGTGAATATATAATTTACGATATGCGGAAGAGAAGCCCTCGGGTGTTGTCACAAAATTAACATTTTGAAAATTCATAACCCTTTGTTTTCCTTTGATAGGTTTTCGTCCAACATTCACTCATATGTTTCTCTCCTAGTTGTTCTGCTTTTATTAAACATGTTAAAAGGCAATTTAATTTCAGATTATTTTTTCAAAATAATAAGTAAACATTAATGATAATTGGAAATGACAAAGCCTCAGGTTAGATTATATAATAATGTTGACAATCATTAAGTGCATGTTCAGTCCGACTCCGAACATCAATATAATTTCGTTAGCAAATAAAGAAGTTAAAGTAAAGATACTAAGCAAAATAAGTCCTTACATCCTACTTCAAGGATGACCCCTACTTGAAGATCGTGTGACAATCCAGGGTGTTCCACAATGCAAGAAATCAGGGTTCCATTGTTCTCAATGTTAGGGGTAAGTTCAACTTGTCTCGATGATGTCATGAATGTTGCATTTCCAGCCATTGGCCAATTGGATTGATCATAGAAGATTGATGTGACGTCACTGACATCCCATATAATGTTGGCTGGATGATCACAAGGGGTAGGTACGGTGCAATTGAGAACACGGCGCTGCAGATTCACCACAAGCAGTACGTCGGCGTCCGTCAAAGTCATTCCATTGTTGACGTCAACTAAATGGACTTCGGTTGGGGGGGCTGTTTTATTCAAATATAATGAAATTTCATCTAAATAGAGAATCTTCCTCATGTTTATAAAAACTCGATTTATTCTCATTAGTGGTACGGGTCCATAATTATTACTACCCCCTCCAATACCAGATGTGGATCCAGAGGGGCGGCGGAGGGGGGGAGAGAGAAAAAAAGTAGGGGGAAAAAATGGACGACCAGCCCGATTCACCAAGTAAACCCTACCCCACCAAGTAAACCCTACCCCTATGGCCGATATTTGATGACCATTATGATGGGCCGAAGGCCAAAAAATGGAACACCTACTAATAATGAATATTATTATTATTATTGTCATGATTATTATAAAAATAAATATTTAGGCCTACTTAACCCAAACCTATATTCATATATCGAGCTAAGATATGCATATTTCGTTTTACTTAGTTTTAGCTATAATAAATTTGATAAGTCAAATTTGGAAGAAAAAAAGTGTTAACATTGCACCCGGTCTCCCCTATTTAATACCCTCTTATTAATTGTATCTCCTAAAATAATCACAAGCTTATTGCAAAATACTCATGATATATTAACATGTAGGTAGTATCAGCCTTTTTCACAAATTGCGAAAACTAATGCAACTTGGCATAACTGTAGAATATGATCGACCTATACTGTGTATTCAATCTTACTGTCATAGGTTGCCTAGATCAGTAATACGAAACGAAAATCTGACTACCAATCTTGACCAGCTCTCCATCAACATCGTTGATATTACAGCGCGTGCGGCACGGATCGCACACAGCAATATACACACGGCGCATCAGCGTGCATTATTCTCTGCGCTAGCGGTCAGCAGTTCGCACCGTACGGTATATTTTTCGAAGTTCGAAAAAATAGGAATGAATTTTGATAATCGCAATATAATGACAAACATACACATTTGAGCTTAATCATGTTGTGGGAAGATATAGTCATTGGTATACTACTATATCCTCTCAAAAACTAGAAATTTAATATTTTTGCCTGCAAAAGGCTGACACTACCTTTAATACTTTAGTCCAGCAGCAGATTGCAATTTTGGGGCCTAACCTTGTTTTGGCGTCTATAGTTTTTTTTTCAACGGATTATGATTGCCTAAATATTCTATTTCAAGAATCCGATTGCTGACACTTTGTCAGCATTGAGCATTTTGAGATATGTGACGTCATACAAAATGCCGCCAAATTACCCAATTTCCCTCTAAAATTGAGAAAAATAGACGTTTAATATGGACATTTCAACAACATTAGGGAGCTAAATGTCTGCATATCTCTTAGACCATTTCTAAATATTGTTTTGTTAGGTCACATGGCCATACATTACATGCTAATTTGCATATTGTCCATAGCGCCCTCAATTTTGAAGTATTAGTTTTCATGAAATATATGTGCTCCCGAAATGATAGGTTACGAACCCCCCCCCCTCCATTTTTTCTCTGAAAAATATAAATACCTGTCAAGAAGGGATAAGCCTACATGAAATACCTTTCATTATAGCAGCGAGGATTGGTTTAAAGGCTCAAATTCTTGTTCCAATAATAGGTTTTATTTAGATGGTGCTATATGAATGATATTCACTGTAAAACAAATTCAACATTGATTGGTTCTTTTCGACCTCTAAAATGAGGGATGATAATTCTGGAGAATTGATACACTATCCTGACAATGAAATAGAGACAAGCCTCTAAATGTAATTATTAATAATAATAATAAGAAGAAGAATAACAAATTCTTATATAGCGCCCTTCCAAATAAATTTGCTCAAGGCGCTTCACATAAAAAACCGAACCAAAACACAATAGTAAGAAAGGTGACTTGCTCTCCAAGTTAGTATAAACAGATTAGAAGGAGAACAAATATGTATTCAATTTGTTCTTAGATGTTGAAATTGTTGTACAAGAACGAATTTCAAGAGGGAGACCATTCCAAATTTTGGGACCTGCAAAACCAATAGTTTGTTCACATTTTTTGGAATTGATCTTTCGAATTTTCAAAAGAAGGGGGTCTGTTCGAGATCGTATTGAGGAGACAAATTATGAATATACTTAAATATAATCAATGCTACTTTATAACAAAATTCTCTTCGAGACAGGTCACCAGTGCAAATCTCTTAGTAGAGGTGTCGCATGATCAAATTTCCTTGGTTTAAATATAATGCGGACGCCACGATTTTGGATGAGCTGAAAACCTTTCAATATCAGAGACATTGATATTAACCAACAAAGAATTTGCATAATCTAATTGGCTAAACACCAAAGATTGAATATATTTATTTTAATGACTTTTCAAATGATTATTTGGGGGTTACATTGTCAGGGGAAGAGCTCAGTTGGGAACATTTATTCTGGTTTTGATCAACATATGGCTAATTTTAACTTAGCTTATTATAAATGACTTTTTCTATTTAGAAAACTTTTTCTTTTGATAATGCACTCCATGCCTCTGGATTCTGGGGTCACTAAATTATATTACACTATAATACACCAGATCAGTGTTGGACATAGGACTTTGCTTTGGGGTTAAATCCTACCAGGTCTTCAATGGTACTTGGTAAAATTAGGATGGGGCATAACATCAGGTGTTCCATGGTCTGCTCTCCCCCCACACTCACAGTATGTCCGTTCTCGTTTTATACCCACTTTTTCCAAAAAGACCTTACAGCGTCCTGTGCCTGTGCCGAGATGGTTCAGGCATGATCACGTTGGCCATTATGACCTGGC